>CM065728.1:66989724-67149724 GCA_033310375.1 Conus canariensis
TGTGTGTGTGTGTGTGTGTGTGTGTGTGTGTGTGTGTGTGTGTGTGTGTCTGTGTGTGTGTGGTTAAATAAACTCGGTTATAATAATGGATGCCCCCTCCCCTAATGAATAAACTTTTCTTTCCCTCCTCCGCCCTTGCCGTGAGAAAATGACCTTTTGTTCGTCCTCCAACTTCAGATCTTCTCTCTCTCTCTCTCTCTCTCTCTCTCTCTCTCTCTCTCTCTCTCTCTCTCTCTCTCTCTCTCTCTCTGAAACTTTTCTTTCCCTCCTCCGCCCTTGCCGTGAGAAAATGACCTTTTGATCGTCCTCCAACTTCCGATCTTCTCTCTCTCTCTCTCTCTCTCTCTCTCCTCTCTCTCTCTCTCTCTCTCTCTCTCTCTCTCTCTCTCTCTCTTGCAGGGCCTCCATCCTCTTTTTCCCACGTTTTTTTTTTTTTTTAATCAAAACTCTATCGTACTATGCAAGTCTACATGTTGTATTGGTTCTGAGGGACATTTTCTTGCTGACTTTAATGTTTTTGCGTTTGATACTGAGCGTCAAGGTTTATCTATGTACCAGTGTTTGGTGTAGTGACACTTTCTGTCTTATGTGACAAAAAGGTAAAAGAAGAAAAAAAAAAGGAGAAGAATGAGAGATAGGTACAAACACCTCCCGGAAACCATCCTTGAAACGAAAGACGAAAATAAGTATGCAAGGATGATACCAGAAGAGAGAGAGAGAGAGAGAGAGAGAGAGGAGAAGAGAGAGAGAGAGAGAGAGAGAGAGAGAGAGAGAGAGAGAGAGAGAGAGAGAGAGAGTTTCTTTGTGAAGAATTTGGTTGAATTTTATAGTATAATACTGCGACATGTAATTCCAAAGATACGGCCAATGTTCAAGTTCCTACTTCATTGATTTTTAAAATGATTTATAAGACAGAGTCCGTTTCTAAAGTACTTACGAACATCTCAGCAAAGAGAATAACAAAGGACTTTCCTCCATCTTAGCACACGCTCACCATGCATAGTCTGTATGATTTACTATTGATGCAAGTTTCAGTGTTTTGTCGTATGATACAAGGCGTCTGGGTTTATCACTGTAGTAATGTTTGGTTGCGAAAATGACTTCTGTTGTCTCACTGACTGTATAGGCTAGCATGGGCTGTCTCACCCACCTGGACGAATTGGCCAGCGGTTCAAAAGTGTTCAACCGCTCAAAGTGCCCCCATTTCTTCCTCTTCCCTGCACCAACACGTACCCCCCCCCCCCCCCCCCCCACCTCTCCTTCACCCTTACTCTCTACCACCGCCATCCACACACACACACTCTTGCTCACACAGAATGCTAGTTCACGGAACTCTCTCTCTTCTCTCTCTCTCTCTCTCTCTCTCTCTCTCTCTCTCCCTCTCTCTCTCTCTCTTCTCTCTCTCTCTCTCTTCTCTCTCTCTCTCTCTCTCTCTCCAACAGACAACAAATTGTATCTTAAGTCATTTAAATCTGATTTTCTTCCCACCAAATTTGGAGTCCCACAAGGATCAGTATAAGGTCCCCTGTTATTTTCATTTTACATTAATGATCCGTCATCTTACTTGAAAATAAGCAGCGAAATGTTTCCTGATTATACTATTTTAGATACAAATGATTCTGACGCCAGACAAGATTACAATTGCATCCAAGAAAACATTAATTTTGACCAAATTATAAATGTAATTAATAGCTAACCGCCAAGAAAACGAAGACAAGCGAATCACAAGACAAAACACGACGCGTTTCGACCTCTTTCGTCTTATTCAGGCAAGATACAAAACGCTCAGGACAACGAAAATGAACGAGCAATCACTTATCTTCAATCACTTCAGCGCAAGATGGGCGTAGAACACAGTTTAAATACATGGCTCTCCATCCTAAAAAAAAAAAAACAACAGACAAACAAAAACTTTACGATGATAACTACAAGACAGAAACGTCAAAACCTTAGCCAGAATCTAACAGTACTTTGCATTTCTAATGGAAATATTCGAAGAAGTATTCAGTCACAAAAACTTAGGAATAACAATTGATAATAATCTGTCCTGGTCAAAACACTTGGAATTTTTTTTATCTAGAAACGTTGCAAGAAAACTATATGCACTGAAAAAGATTCATAACTGAAATTTGCATGCAAGAAAATTATTTTTTCACACTCTTATATTCCTCCTATTATTCACTGCGCCTCACCACTTTGGGACTCAGCTAGCAGCATTTTACTTAAACAACTGGTTAGCATTCACAAAAGAGCAGTCAGTAACGTTAGACTTCACTGGTAGACTCGGACTACAAGCAAGCAGGCATCCTCCTACTAAAAGCCAAACTTCTGTGCAATAAAGGGCTCCTCATGCATATGAAAGTCCATGGAAACGCACCATTCGATCGAGCAAACACGTTCATTTTTAATGACTGCCAACATTCGCATAAAATAAACCTCCCCTTTGTAATGATTATCTTATACAAATCTAGTCTGGCATATTCCGGAGATTGGCTATGGAATAATATTCCTCAAGAATTAAAAAATGAACCAAGCTTTAAAACAAATCAAATCTAGTTGTCGTAAGTACCCGATGAATGTCTCCTATTTGATTTCATTACAACCCGGAATATATTGATCATTCCCAGTGTAGATGTATTTCTTACAAATATCCGATGAATGTTTCAGATTTGATTCCACTCTACACCAATATTCATTTGGCCCTTATCACTCTGTGTTATTATTAGCATTTTTTTTTTTTCTCAATGTATTGCACGTTTTCAGGCGTGCGAGTGTATTTATCAGTTATGCTTCATAGTCTTTCTCCCCTTTGTTCCTGCCTGACTACCTGTCGGCTGGTCTCTCTCTTCTCTCTCTCTCTCTCTCTCCCCTCTCTCTCTCCCCACCCTCCCTCTCTCTCTCTCTCCTGTTCACTTTTAGTTAAATGAATTCTTTTTTCTTTTCAAATGTATTCATGCATTCATTGCTGTTTTTTTTTCCTTTCATATCTCTTGTTTGGTTTTGTTTCTTACTACATAATATATATATATATATATATTTATTTATTTATCCTTGCTCAGAGGGCTGGATATAATAATAATAATAAAAAGTATTCATGCTTATTCCATTACCTCCTTTAAAGAAATTTTGTCCTCTCTCTCTCTCTCTCTCTCTCTCTGAGTTGCTTCCCTTGTCTGGTAACCAGGAAGACGTACTTTCACCAGCACAGCTGAAATTATCTTATTTTTGAGATGAAAATCAAGCAGTATGCCTGTCAGAGGTCTCCTATAATCTTTTGCCTTCTCGACCAGATCTCATGTGAGTATATTATTGTTCATTGGGGGGTGTGATGTGTATGCTAAGCAAGACTATGGTGGACAATATCTAAATGTGTCTGAAAGCAGAGATTCTTCCCAATATTTGTTTAGTTGATTTCTAAACCGAGTGTTAATTGTTCAAGTCCCTGCAGCAGCTTATAATGACTTTCAACGATGAGTGATCCAGTCAATAAACCAAACGTAGTCTTGACAGAAGGTTTTCTGTACAATGTCTCATGGTTATTGATTTATTGACGCAATTAGATGAAAGGACTGTCTTTGATGTTATAAACATGTCCCCCCTCCCCCCACTCCCGTAAATATTGAATGAGAGAGAGACGGGGGAAAAAAGGAATGGAGAAATTATTGTGCGACATATCCCCAACAGCAACAAAACAGGCTCTTCGTACACACTTGTCACTCTATTCTGCACTTCTTCTGCTCCCTGTCACTCCGTAGAGAGTCATTGGGGCACTGCTGCGAAGTGTTAGATCGAGCGCAGCCTTTCCGCTCTTCCAAACAAACAAACCAAAAATCGTACGGTTGGTTGAATTTCCCTGCCCCTGCCCTCCACTCCCCATAAATAAATTTCAGATCGGTTTTTCGATCATCGTTGTTTTTTTTCTTAAGTAATTTCCAAAGTCGACAAACCCACTCACCACCCATGCCCCACCCACTGCCCCTAGAACGCAAGATCTGCTTGAGGTCTATGTTTTTAAAATCACCCTGAACCGGAAGCAGCAGACGAAATTGTGAAACCAGCTTCGAACTGCCAATGATCAAGTTCGGACAAGACTTTTTTACGTGTTTTTCCGAAGGTCAGTGTGTCATTGTCACGGTAATACTAAGCAGTTGAATGGAAATGATTCGTCTTCCAATAAACGTTCAGTTTAGGTCTGAGTATTATTTCTTTTCTTTCTTTTTTTTTTTTTAATTTAATGTCCGCCAACTGGTGACACCACTGACTGATCAGTGAGATAACTACCGTACCAAACTAAGCTGAAGAACATCTTGCTCTTTCTCCATACATTGCATTCAACACCACCGCTACTCCTTTCCCCTTCCTGTCAGTCATTCTAAGAAAAAAAAAATCTGTACTTGAATGTTCAATAGTTCCTTGTATTGTCTGACCAGAGGTTAAAGGCATAAGCTGCGAGGGGAATGTGCCGCCTTGTGCGGGAGTGGCGATCGAAGGCGGAGATAGCACGGATTTTTCTTTTGGGGGGGGGGGGAGGGAGGTTGTAGGGCGGCAAGAATGAAACGTTGCAGGGCTCAGATGAAATGGTAAAGGAGCAGGTCATTTGAAGGGGAACAAATGTGTGATGGAGGTGTGGGTGGTTGCAGACGCGAGGCACACATGACACGCAACTTTCTTTTTTTTTTTTTTTTTTGTGATGGGGCTTGTAATTGTTTCACCATGGGAGCAAAATTTGCACTCTTGTTTATTATGTACTGCGGTTTGTCATTTTAACTAACTGCCCACAGAAACCTCCGATTCTCTGCACAGCTTTGAAGCAACCAGTTCCCAGGTGTGCAACCAGTCAATGTACCATGTCTTGTCCTTATAGAAACTGACAATATGTTTGAAAACCTGTGATACTCACTGGCTGTCCCGAAAGTGCACTTCAACAATTACAAAGGGTTCAAAGTTCTGCTGCTCACTTATTTTTAAGTCACATCATCAACAGCCATGCTCTCCTCTCTTAAAAAAAAAAAAAAAAAAAAAAAAACTCCACTGGCTGCCTATTTCAGAATGGATTAAGTAGAAAGTTGCATGTACATGTTTCAGTATAATTACCAGATCAGCACTTTCTTATCTGGGAGAACTTATTCATCCTTATATTCCATCCTGCACTTTCAGCTCTCCTTCCGATTCCTGTCTGCTTCACCAGGGATATTACAACTGTAAAAGTCATGGCTCTCGTTCTTTTTCATTCTATGCCCCACAGCTTTGGAACTCTCTTCCATTGCATGTTAGACACTCTTGCTCTCTTACTGCCTTCAAGTCTAACCTCAAAACATTTCTCTTCCAAGCGTATTACTCGTAAGATCCTCCCCCCCACCCCCCACCCTCCTCACCCAGTGATTGATGGCTGTGATGTGTGTGTGTGTGTGTGTGTGTGGGGGGGGGGGGGGGGGTGTAGATGTTTGTGTAAAGCTTATTGATGTGAAATTGTACATTTGTCTTCTTTCTCAGCACCTAGAATGCAAGGTACTTTATAAATGCTTTGTTATTATTATTATTTTCATCATGTTATTATTATCATTATTATTATTATTATCATCACCATTATTATTGTCTGTACTGATGAATATTCAGGTTGCTTTTAAAGTCAGACCTGCAATGCTTTGTGACTTGAACAAGTTTAACTTAAACTCTCACCCTTTTTCTCCCTGACTCTTCTTTAGTACATTTTCAGTATTTTACTCTCATTTCAGCTCCTTCAAACACAACCACACCCAAGTGAGTCCTGTCATAGTCTCTGTGTGAGTGTGTCCACAATGCTAAGGGGATTATGATTATCAAGTCATTCAGAATCAACCCACCAGAGAAGGCATTTTACTGCCATTGAGTCGCTTTGCATGTTGGTATTCAGTGGTTCCTATTCTGATTCAGTCAGTCAGTCATTCCCCTGACCGCTGGGGTCGTTGGGGGGACGTGATGAGGCAGCCGCCATTTCTCTCCAGGCTCTTCTGTTGGTGGCTGTCGTGAGGAGATCTGGCATGGTCATTTTGGTCCAGTCCTTTATATTTTCGGACCAACTTTTTCTCTGCTGTCCTCGTCTGCGCTCTCCTTCAACGGTACCTTGAAGGATGGTTTTGGAGAGGGTGTTGTGACGAATGACATGGCCAAACCATGCCATCTTCTGTCGTTTGACGGTTGCCAGAAGTGGGTTCGTGGGGCCCAAGTAGGTTGGTGACCAGGTTCTGCACATAATCATTGATTCAGTACAGAACCTGCCACATTGTAAGCGGAGGTGACAATAATAAAAAAAACACCAATGTAGCTTGTAGATCAAAAGTTTGTTGGTTTTATTTATGGGTAAACTCCTCTTTCCTCCCCCACCCCCTTCCCACCTGTGTTCACCACTTCCTCTTAGTCCCTTCCTTGTCCCACGTCTCCTTTTCAAATTCCCTGTGTTCAGCATGCAGATTGAGTTCCCTTGTCCCATGTCTCCTTTTCAAATTCCCTTTGTTCAGCATGCAGATTGAGTTCCCTTGTCCCTTGTCTCCTTTTCAAATTCCCTTTGTTCAGCATGCAGATTGAGTTCCCTTGTCCCATGTCTCCTTTTCAAATTCCCTTTGTTCAGCATGCAGATTGAGTTCCCTTGTCCCATGTCTCCTTTTCAAATTCCCTTTGTTCAGCATGCAGATTGAAAGCTCTGTATTATCTACATTTTCCATGTGAGTTCCCTTTCTTGTCAATGGAAGGGAGAGCCACGGCTGTTCAGAGCAAGCCACTTAGTTTTGAGAGGCAGGGGAGTTTACAGCTCGCCCACAGCTGCAGAGGCCAAGCCGTGAATGCAGGTCAGGGAAAGGGGTGTTTTCTGCAAGCTGCTCCCCACCAGCCAGTTAACCGTGCCGTACTCGGCGAACTGAATGTCATTTGTGTAAAGCCGGTCTGGCAACAATGTGTTCGGCATTGCTGAGTGGCCATTACAAGTGGGGCTGTTAGTTTGACAATTAGTGGTTGTCATGAAAAATGTAATATATCTGTGCTCTTGAGATGACTGAATAGGAGAATTCCTGACAATTCTTTTAATACCAAACTCGACTAGGTGTATTTTCCTGTAGATAATGTAGATACGGCATGAAAGCTTGTACACAAGTGGTCAGGCGATATTCAAACAATGACAACACACACACAATTGTGCAAAAATAACGTCATCACTTTCTGGGAAGTGAATTTTCCCTAGTGAACTAGTACACAAGTTTGATACATGCCTCTGCTTGGACTACAACAACAAAAATGTTGGATCAGAAATGTGTAAGCCTTGTTTGTTCGGCCCTTTAACTAAGTGTCTCGCATTGGACGGAAAAATAAAGCTGTGGAGCAAGTAAAGCACAACGTTTTCATGGCAAAGAACTTTTCAAAGAATTTGAGACCAGTTGAACCATCTGCAAAATGTTTTTCAAAGTGATGGAGTGTATTGAAATGGAAACCAACTGATGACAGTGATTCTATGTGGCTTGATGACTGCAAGGAGTGACTGCCACACAGCCTACTGTGTCCAGGTGGCGTTTCATCACGCTGCACGGAAAGCAGGCAGACTGTACCATAAGTAGGCAAACTGGAAAGTGCTCAGCAAGTTGTACATTACTATAGGTAGGCAGTGAAGGAGTTAAGCATTCAAAGGTTTGTATCTCTTTCTTTAAAGTATTTTTTATAGTTCTTTTGTTGAATTATTTTTGTTAAATTGTGTAATGATTATGTATGCAATTGTACTGATTTCAGTGAAGAGACATGGCAGAGAAGAACCTCACCCTATTGAAGCAGGTACAGCAACAGAGGAAAGACCTCAAACTGCCGGAGCTGTTGAAACGCCAGTTCCAGAAAGCTTCCAGCAGAAATGACACACTGTCCTCCAACAGCAGCCCAGCGACATTGAGGATCATGCAGTGGAACCTGCTTGCTCAAGGTGGTCATTTTACATGCCTGCACACACTAGAAGCATGGAAGTGCATGGTATTGTTTGAGGTCCTGTCAGGTTTCTGCTTGTCTGCATTCATTTGTGAAGATATTGTTGATGTTTTCAGCTTGTTATGTGTCTTACATATGACTTGAAAGTAATTTCTACATCTGTGGCTTGCTGGTTTTCCATGTTTCTGTGTTGAAACAGCTGGTTTCTGTGTTCTCAAAAGGAAAGTGTTATTGTACTGCCAACTATATAATGTAAATTGATGTTTGTGTCTTGTGTGCATACTGTTTTGCCCTACTGCTGTGAAGCAGGGGCAAGGCTGGAGGTAGCTTTAAGGTTATTTGCTTGCTGCATAAATGCTACAAGCAGTACACATGGCATGCAAAGCATTTTGCTGACTGGAGAACATGATTGAGCTGAGTTTACTTTCACTTTCATTGTATTTGTCCAACTGTGTTAGTCACATCCAGGTTCATCTTTCTCATTTGGTGATCTGACAGATGGGATTACCTTGAGATGAGAGTTTTGATGGGGAAAGGGATAGGTGGAAGGGTGGCATAAGAGTGGGGTGGGGGGATTATGCTGATGCCACCAAAACATCAACAGGTTGCCGTAAGCAGGCCAATTTTTATGTAAGGCACCAATGGGATTTGAACTAGCTGCTCTACCACTGAGCAAACCAAGCACCCAGAATTGTTCTGTACTGGTTTTGTCTCTCCCTTCAGTTTGTCTTCCTTGTAATAGACCTCAGGGAACGTCGACTGTCTTATACTTTGTTCATTCATTTGTCCAGCACTCTTATTTCTTGTTTTGTCTTCTGCCTGCAAGCATTTACCCTCTTATGTGATAGACTTTAAGGACACATCAGTAACCACACGGTGAACCTGCTGTTTTGTTGCAGCCTTGAGTCAAGGAGCCGACAACTTTGTGCTGTGCCCCCCAGGTGCTCTGCAATGGGACCATCGTAAGCTGCACATTGTAGAGGAGACCTTGTTATACAACTCCACCATCCTGTGCTTGGAGGAAGTGGACCACTTCACCTTCATCAGGGACATGTTGGCTCAAGTGGGCTATGATGGCTGCTTCTTCCCCAAACCCGACTCTCCATGTCTGTACTCTCACATCAGTTATGGGCCAGACGGCTGTGCACTGTTTTGGAAAACAGATCAGGTCGAATTAAAAGAGCAGAAAAACGTCATTCTTGAGGATGATAATGGTCTTGAAACGAACCAGGTTGCTGTCCTCTGCAAATTCTTCCATCTAGTTACAGAGAAAATGGTGTACATTGCAGTTACCCATCTGAAGTCAAAGACCTCGTGCTGGCAAATCAGGCATGAGCAGGGGAAATTTCTGGAGAAATTCCTGCATGAGAATGTATCAGAGTCATTGCCTCTGATTGTGTGTGGTGACTTCAATGCTGAACCAAGTGAGCAAGTGTATGCAACATTCCAGTCCAGCAGGCTCAACCTGGACAGTGCCTATCGTTACCTCACAGACCAACTGGAGGAACCCTCATACACCACATGGAAGATAAGGGGAGGGTTGAAAGGGAACACAGAGACTGCCCAGTGCATAGACTACGTCTGGTTCACAAGAAAACACCTTCAACCACTTGCACTTCTCAAGCTTCCAACGGAGGAGGAGATCGGAAAAGATCGCCTTCCATCCTTCACCTATCCTTCGGACCATTTATCTCTGGTGGTGGATTTTGCATTCAGTGGCTGAAAAGCATGGAATGTTCTGAGCAGTATTGGCCTGATTTATGGCAACCAAAAAATGAGTCTGCACGGTGTGGTTTTGAATGTGTTCTTTTTAACGGAAATTGCAGCAGGCTGGTATAATCTGTTGTTTTCCTGTCTAAATTCTGCATATTTGAGATCAGTGCGGATTGGTGAATGTTAATATCAAGGTGGTGTTGTTTTTTTTCAGCACCAAAAAGTATGAACTGTTTTGTATTGTTGTTTTTGTTTCTTCTTTTTTTTTTGTCGTAGTGACTATGTAAACTGGATAGAAGCTAGACAATCAGATAATGTTATCTGCCTTGGTTGGTTTGGTTACCTTGCTTTAATAGAACATTCACCAGTTCTTAGCTAAATAATGGTCACATTTTCCCATCACCACATGTTGATCACATTTTGTTTGTAGAATTTCCTTCTTTTTTTTTTTTTTGGAAATATTTCTAAAGTAAAAGTAATTTATACGCAATACAAGTAATATCACTTATGACTACGTTTATTGAGCAACTTAGTAATGGAAGCAAAATTGATGCTGATAAACAAAGATGAAGTCCGTGGTGAAGGGGATGGTGACGTGAAAACATTTGTACCCCTTCACTGATATCAAGGGGTGCTCATAATGTATGATTACTGGAAATCCTATGCGAGAGACCAGATGAACTGCTTTTCTAATGTTAGCAATTAAATTGAACTGTTTGGTCCCCCAACCATGAGTATGTCTCCAAACTTCATCTGTTCTCGCTTGTGAGAAAGAACAGTTTATAGAGTTTTGCCACTTAAAGTGAGTCTGATCAAAAGCCCTGTGATTGTACTCCTAGAATGTCTGACAGAAATACGTTTATATTAATATGATTTGGGGGAGGAGGGGGAAGGGGGGGTCACATACTGTGGCGTGCCTGTAGGCTGTGTTGGATGATTGAGCAGTCAGGGGTGACCACTCAGTCTGTTCACACACAGCTAAGATGTACCCAGTCCAGTCTCATAGTATCATAATTCATATTGTCCCCCCAGGACCTCTCGGGTCTGTCTCAGGCATGTCCACCACCCACTGTTCCCTCTGAGTGGTCCTAGACAGGGAGTCAAGACAAGAAACATGCCTGGAGCAAATCAAGCTTCCACTGCTTGATCTCTGCCATTGGTGTTGACTGGCAGCCTCCCAATATAATTATGTGCTTTGTGTCGGATGTGGAAAATCCATCAGAAGCATTCGTTCTTGAAAACCTGGGTTTTTACTGTCAAGATTGCTGGCTCTGTTCAGCTCTTGCATCCGTAAGAGAAGGATAGATCCATCATCAACACAGCTCACACGTCTCTACAAAATAACAAATTTGAGAAGTGAAAATTCAAGAAGAAAAAAAAATTTAGGCTGAAAAAAAAATCAGTGGAGAAAAAGAAAAATGGCTGTGGACTCTGTGGATCAGTGACCACACTTTTGGTGTGCTTGCAGATGATGCTGATGTCACACCATTTCCTATCAGTTTTGCCAGAGTGGGAGTAGCCACTTTGTACATCCACTTGAGGGAGAAGCAACGCCATGCTCCGATATCGCGTGTCAGCAAGATGCTGCAAAAGTGACAAAGGCTGTATGAACAAATTGGTCTTGGTTGTTGTTGGTCAGGAAAATGCACAACATGATGCTTGACGCTCAGATTGATGTCAGATGTTATCATTTGAAAAGCTAACTTTCACATTTGTATTTCTTGGTGAGGGGTAGCATGCCCACCGAAAAGTGTTACAATTTCTGGGATTTTTTAGTTTTCTTCAAGGAAATCCTGCTTCGCTGATTTATAGAATTAATTTGATCTTCATGTGGAAGGGAACAGACCTGGTTTTTCTGTTGATTTTATTCTAATTATAGTAGACATAGCTGAAGTGAGTCACAATGGAGCCCAAGTCAAGTCAAGTCAAGAACACTTTATTATCTCCAAAGAGAAATTAATGGATATATATGTATATATGTATCTCTCAATGCAATGGCAGAAGCGGCAGAGAGGTGTTCAAGCTGGATCTGGTCAAGGAGGAACAAAAGTGAACTTCATAAGGCTTAATTTCCCTACAAATATCAGGTGTCCCTGTGGCTCAGTGGTTAAAGCGCGAGTCATTAAGTGGAAAGTGAGCATGTCCAGAGGGTCATGGGTTCGAATCCCAGCCATGGCTCCTCCCAAGATGGGAAAAAAAAAGGGGCAGCAGAGGGACATCCGGAGTCATGAACCGGGTGTGGCCCAACCCCCCTAGAGTGTCAGGAGATAAGGGCCGAAACACTTGCTTGAAGGGGGCTTCTCTTCTGAGGACTCTCTGCTGCCACGCTCTCCACGAGTTTCTTTCTACTCTCTGTATATATATATATATATATATATATATATAAGTATACTTTTTAGAAGTCCCTTGTTTGAAACATGTACTTACAAGCTTAAAGGATTCACAAGTTTATGGAAGAACATAAGTAGAAGTAATGAGGAAAAAAAAAAATCCTAATGCTTTCTATAGATCTCAATAGAAGAGACAGTTCTGAATAGGTTTGTCGTGGTGAAAGCATGTTTTTTTTCTGCCTACATGTTAACATGTGTCTGTCTGTATCCTGTGCAGTCCCTTATTTCTGTTGGTGATAGAAATCCACAGTTGTCATCTGATAACCAAATGTGGCCTGGTGAGTCATGAACACCCTAGGCAGATAGGAAGCGGATCACTTGTGTGCGAGATAACCGCATTGTAATGTGATCATGTGACAAAGCACAACAATGTCGGCATTCAAAGCAAGTCTGAATGCACCAGATGTCAGGTGTTTGTATAGATTAAAAAACACCGTACTTGGTGTCAACCAGAAAAGCTCAGTTTGGAGAAAGATTAGAATGAAAATTTGAAGGTCTTTGGTTCAGTTTTGGGTTCAGTCACTTTTTTAAAAAAAATTTTCCCTTCATAGAATTATTCCAAGTGAGTCTGAGGTTAGGACCATGAGAGAGAAAAGGTGAGGAGGAGGAGGAGATGGAGGAAGGACGGAGCCTTAGAAGGAGTGAAGGGAGACAAGGGAAGGGAGGCGGGGGGTAAAGAGAGACAGGAGGATAGATAAACAGGAGGGAGCAGGAGAAGTACGAGGGTGAGATGACAACAGGGGAGAAGGAAGGGGGGGGGGGGGGGGCAGGGTAGGGGAGGTGGGGATAGGGGGTAGTAATGTATGATAGACCTGCATTGAGAGGAAGGGGGCATGAATATGTATATTTCTGTTGTTTAGTCAGATGTATTGCATATCCAAGGAAAGAACAAGGTAATTCCCTGAAGTCCGTAGATGAAAGATGCTAACCGAAGAGGGGTCTTCGGAAGATTTAGATATAAAGAAAAAAAAGGAAGAGTACTCAAGACAAGAAAGTGATAAGTCATTTTTGGTCATCTTTGTTCTTTAATATGCTGGAATGATGTCATTTTTAATCATCTTTGTTCTTTAATATGCTGGAATATACGGGAGGTTTGCCTATTCCTATTGTTTCTTTGGTGTTCACAAAAGTTGTGTGTGTGTGTGTGTGTGTGTGTGTGTGTGTGTGTTTCTAAATGGTGGTTTACTTGCTTCCAGCTGTGTAGGCGGGTGGGTGTGTGCATAGGCAAATTTGGATGTCAGAAAGACTGAATGATCAAACAGAAATGGGCATTGGCAGTTTTATTATCATGTTGTGTGTATAGTTATGGTCAGAAAGGAATTGAACTGTAATTTCCTATGGACTTTGAATCAATGTTCATGATTATGTATGAAAGTGTGTATGTTGGTATGTGTGTAATATTGAAGTTAAGTATTTCTGACCTCAGCTGTTCAAATTCTTCAGTACTGTAGTGGGTTCAGATGGAATGTACTTTATCATTCCATCTTCCTTCACATAAAAGTATGTAACCTAACAAACATAAACATGTATAGAATGTACTTTATCATTCCATCTTCCTTCACATAAAAGTATGTAACCTAACAAACATAAACATGTATAAAAACAAAAGTAGAATTACTGAGCCACCAAATGAAGGAACAAACAAATTACAACACATACACAGCATGTTTTGACCTGTCGGATCTTCTTCAGGCAGAACAAACAACATTAAAAAAATAAAATAACAAAATAAAGACGGAACTTACCTCTTTGATGTGGATGAAAAGGTGATATGGGTGGAACACTGAAACTATGGAATGGAACTGAAAAGAAGAGGCTGGAGAGGAGAGGATACAGGTTAAAATAATGATAGTATAGATAATAAAAATGTACATGCCTAAAACATGTGTGACTCAATACTTTTATTTCTTAATTTAGCAAAAAGTACATTGATGGGCAGTTTCTGTCAATGTATGCATACATTTTTTTGTCATCACAGTCTTTTTCTAAGTTGTTGTAATGTCAAAATATCATACAACCATCTAGCTACAAAACCATATTCTTTTCAAAATGTGATGACTGTAAAAAGTAATATATCCAGTGTTCTAAATGATTATAGAGGAACTTTGAAGTTTGTTCAGAAGCCATTCATATGGATCATTAACTCTTTTTTTTTAAAGATGGGCAAAGAATTTTTAATAGATATGTACGCATCTATAAATACATGTTGTATATCTTTATGTCTTAGGTGTTTTGTATGTGGGTGTGAACACGTATTATGTGTATCCATGAATTCTTTTTTTTGTGTGTGTGTTATATGTGTTATCAAAACCATATAAAATGCACTGTTGTGTGCATAGGTACAGGAAACAGTGTTTCAAAAACTTTATGGGAAACATAAGGATAACCCCCTTTTTAATAATGGACATTTAAGGTTCAGTTTAGTGCATAGAAAGACGAAGACAAAGCCTTGGCAGAATCTCAAGCAGGCAAATCAACACAAATGGAAACAAAATATCTTTGTAAACTGGTTGATGTTCAGAATTTCCAAATCTAGATCGGGAGACAGCAATTTGGGTCTGTACTCCAAACTTTGCGTTGTTTTTGGTGAGAAGCTTTTTACTGATTAGATGTAGTCCTGATGATAGCATGTTGTTGAAATGTTGCAGCTGTGTTTTTTTGTTTGTTCATATATTGTGCTGAATAATACTTTTGGAATAAAATGAAATGGGGATTTTATGAAAGCAGAGACAAGGAGATGAGAAGTGGATGGAAGAGGATGGGCACAGATCTACTAAGACTATGAGGAAGAGAAGATTATGTGGTGTGTGTTAATATTTGTTTGTAGTCTTATTTTGTTGCATGTGTGTGAGTGTGTGTGTGTGTGTGTGTGTGTGTGCATGCATGCATCACCAGTTGTCATTGTTTATCTCCATATATTGAAGGAGCGGTTCTGAGACGCTTGTTTACATCATGTTCCTCTGGAAGTGAAACTAGTGATTGTGCCACATCTAACGTTGTCTCCATTCATGGGGTAAGAAAAAAAGTGTAGGTGTTTAGGGAAAGGTCTTCAGCTGTATCTCATCTGCAAACTGCTCCAGAGACATTTTCCTGCTGCTCTTCCTTCTCCCCATAGCAATGTTTGGATGATTCTAAAGCTAGGTATGTTTCCCTCCCCTCCCCTTTGCTGCTGACTTCCACTCCGTCCTATTTTTCCCAAGGAATGAATGTAAAGACTATCAATGCTTTTTTTTTTTTTTTTGAGGGGGGGTGGGGGTGGGGTACTTTTTTGGGGGGGTGTTTTTTTAAGAGAGATCCTGGTTAAAAATTTTAAGTAACTTTCTATGTGGATATGAAGTAAATTTTACTCATTAGAATTGTTTTCACAATTGTTACAGTTGTTGAAAATCAAAACTGAGTGACGTATGTGAAAATAAAAGCGGTATTAAATATCAACATTTTATGTTTTGTGTTGGTTACGTGCATCTGTTGTATGTAAGTCATGTTGTTCTGGTCTGCAAATTCTGTATTTTGCAAAAAAAAAGTTTATGGAGCGTTTCGTATCAGTATTCGATATGTTGTCATCCTCCGAAGTGTACATTTTTTTTTTCTAAGTGTATGATTCTTTTTTTATAAACCACAAGATGGGTTTAGTGTGTACAGTACGTTACATGTGTCATTGTACGTTACATGTGTCGTTGTACATTACTTTGTTCATTTCATGTTGTACGATATAGTCCAGCTGACTGCACACTTCATCTCAGGGCTCCTGACGTTACTGTCATACTACTTCTGTCATGTCACAGGTGTATGCATGGGTAGAGTGTTTTTTCTGTGGAGTGGATCTTTGGAGGGGAGTGGATCTTTGGAGGGGAGGGGATTTTTGAAGGGGAGTGGATCTTTGGAGAGGAGTGGATCTTTGGAGGGGAGCCAGCCAGTCTTAGGTAGTTTAAAACTTTACGCTGGCTTTAATTTTGTCTTGTGTTTGCTCTAATTACTCTTTTTGTTTTTAATGTTGCTATACTTTATTTTCTGTTGTGATAGTTTTTTTTTTATCATATATTTTAATAAGTTCACATTTGATTGCTGTAAGACAGTTTGGTTTGTTTTAATGCTTTTTTTTTGTTTGTGGTTGAAACTTTGCTGGTGGACTGTGGCATTTGTTTGCTGTAATACTTTTTCTTATTTATGGCAAACTTTTTTTTTTTTATGATGGTTAACTTTCTTTTTGTTGGCACTTAATATATTTTTGTTTAGGCTGTATTTGTTTTTAAATTTGCCCTTGATGTTGTTTTTCTTTCATGTTATATATATATATATTAAAAATTTTTTTAAAATGAAGTGTTAAAATCAACAAGCTTGTTTCGAGCCTCTTGCTCTCGTCAGGATATCCTTTTAGGGCACGCTATCGGTCTTTTATAGCATGCGGGACCTGATTCCATTTCTACGTGTGTGTCTCATTCGCTGCACGTGTGGTCTGTGGTTCTTGTTGGGGTCTGTTCAGGTGGAGTGCGCTAGCAAAGATTTCCATTTGTGCCTGCAATTGTTTACTATTTCTACTTTTGTATTCAAAGTTGCTAGGTGTGGTTTACATAATATTAACCATTTTTCTGTGGAGCATAAATTGATCAAATGATTTGATGTAACCATGGGATCATATGATGGTGCCGAAACATGTGAACTAGTCGGACTATTCATGCTATCCAACATCCAAAAACAACTTGGAAAACAGGTCAGTTTGTACAGAGATGACGGCCTCGCTGCATTAAACAATAATCCAAGAACTATTGAAAACAAGAAAAAAGATTTATGTAAAATCTTCAAAAACCACAACTTAAAAATCACAATAGAAGCAAATAAAAAAAGTAGTGAATTACGTAGACATAACATTAGACCTCAATGACCATGTGTACAAACCATACAAAAAACCCAATGACATACCAATCTACGTAAATATCAAAAGCAACCACCCACCATCTATACTAAAAACAATACCCAATGGTATAAACAAGAGACTATCCAACCTGTCATGCAATGAAAATGTATTCGATAATGCAGCAACAGAATACCAAGAAGCATTACAAAAAAGTGGTTACAATTACAAACTACAATACAGCCCACACAATAACACGAACAGAAATAAGAAAAACAGGAAAAGGAAGATCATATGGTATAACCCCCCATACGATGGACAAGTAAAAACAAACGTAGGAAAAGAATTCTTTAAAATCTTGGCAACATCATTCCCAAAAGAACACAAACTGTTCAAAATATTCAACAAAAACACCATTAAACTATCATACCCATGTATGCCCAACCTTAAAAACATAACTGACTCATCTAACAAAATGAAAAGCAACACAAAAGAGAAGGGGCCAAAAGGACATCTTGCAACTGCACTTAAAAAGAACAGTGCCCCCTAAGCAACAAATGCCTTCACAGCAATATTGTATACGAAGCTACAGTAACATCAGAAAATGAAAAAGAAACATATATAGGGATTACTGAAAACACTTTCAAAATCAGATACGCAAACCATAAACAGTCATTCAAAAAACAAAAATTCAAAAACCAAACAGAGCTGAGTAAATACATTTGGAGACTCAAAGATAAAAAAAAAAAAAGACTACAGCATATCATGGAAAATCATAAAAAGAGCAACACCATACAACAATATTTTTAAAAAATGCAATTTATGCTCCACAGAAAAATGGTTAATATTGTGTAAACCACACCTAGCAACTTTGAATACAAAAGTAGAAATAGTAAACAATTGCAGGCACAAATGGAAATCTTTGCTAGCACACTCCACCTGAACAGACCCCAACAAGAACCACAGACCACACGTGCAGTGAATGAGACTCACACACGTAGAAATGGAATCAGGTCCTGCATGCTATAAAAGACCGATAGCATGCCCTAAAAGGATATCCTGACAAGAGCAAGAGGCTCGAAACAAGCTTGTTGATTTTAACACTTCATTTTAAAAATATTTTTAACAGATGTTGCTCCCTAGACGGTTGAGCTCTTTCAGATTTTTTAAGGACACATATATATATATATATATATATATGGCAGAATCTGCTGGACGGGGCAGATGACTGGGAGTGCACTGCAGACCTCCCAGAATGGAAGAGTCACCCAGAGATCATCAGCAAGAGTGGCATGAGACTAGACATAGTAGTCCACTCTAAGTCAACCAAGCAGCTGGTCATGATCGAGCTCACGGTGCCATATGAGAACAGAATGGAGGCAGCTCAAATCTACAAGACTGAAAAGTATGCTGATCTGGCAAACAGCCTGAGGAGAGAAGGCTATCAGGTCAAAGTCCTCACTGCAGAAATTGGAGCTAGGGGGTTTGTAGGAACGTCTGCATACAGCCTCATGAAACAGCTCTCAGTTGCAGGGAAGGAAAAAACCAGAGCCCTGAAAGCAATGGCAGAAGCGGCAGAGAGGTGTTCAAGCTGGATCTGGTCAAGGAGGAACAAAAGTGAACTTCATAAGGCTTAATTTCCCTACAAATATCAGGTGTCCCTGTGGCTCAGTGGTTAAAGCGCGAGTCATTAAGTGGAAAATGAGCATGTCCAGAAGGTCATGGGTTCGAATCCCAGCCATGGCTCGTCCCAAGATGGGAAAAAAAAAGGGGCAGCAGAGGGACATCCGGAGTCATGAACCGGGTGTGACCCAACCCCCCTAGAGTGTCAGGAGATAAGGGCCGAAACACTTGCTTGAAGGGGGCTTCTCTTCTGAGGACTCTCTGCTGCCATGCTCTCCACGAGTTTCTTTCTACCACATATATATATATATATATATGTGTGTGTGTGTGTATTCTTTTTTGCTGAAAAAAATGGTGTGTACTTAAATCTCAGTGCATGGCCTATTATATACTGAAACAGATGTCGTAAATCTTCACGTACACAATCTTTCAAAAACTATCTCTGATACTGTAAAATATGTGGGTAATTTCTTAATATGATTTCGGAGTGTTCTGTGTCACTTAATCTGTGCTCTCTTTTACTACCCTCCCCTGGCATCTCCTCCATTCCTCATGCCTTTTCCCCCCTGCCCTCCCCTCCTCCCCAACTCTCCTTCACTGACATAAAATCAAGAGGTTTGTTTTTGTTTGGTTAGTTTCTGTTGTTGTTACAGGAAGAACTTTTTTTCTTATTTACTGAAACCAACTTCAACCAAGCTGATGCAACTAGATGTACATTGAAGTGTTGAAACTGAGACAAAAAATGCCTCAGCAAAACTCTGTTCACACTCTGATTTCAGGGTTAAGTTTGGAAGTTAAGCTGACCTGCCTGCGTGTCCATGTTCACTCAAATTCCATGAACAGGTTGTTGTATGCTGCTTTTTACTGTGGTATTTTGGCATCCACACTTTTATTCATTCATAAATGCTCATGGAGGTCACATATCGCAGGCTGTTTTAGTGTGTACATTTGGAAATAATTGTTGTTGTTTTTTTCTCTTTTCAGCCTGTTTCTTGATCAATCTTTGTTTCGGTTTTTATCATCTCAACCTTTATCGCTTATAATCTGCCATTTACTTCCGCTTGATATTTTTAATCATCTGTACCTTTACCGCTTTTAATCTGCCATTTATTTCTACTTGACATTTTTCATGAAATCAGATAACCTGTGTGGAATAGAGCACTTGGGTATCATTGAACTTGAACTTTTTAGCACCAGTGAAGTGTGAATTTGCTGTAGTTAGTTTTTGAAGCAGTCGACTTTTCTTATAAGTTTAAGTATTTTTGTGTACATACATTTTACACACACACACACACACACACACACACGCACACACACACACACACACACACACACACACACACACACACACGCACACACACACACACACACATGTGCACACTTCATATTGTCTGTTATTTCGATCTCTTAGACACATATTGACAGACTGATAAAAGCCAGAATTTCAGTCAGGGGTTCAATGCTGAATGCCGTCATGAGAGAAACTGCTTTTGAGTTTCTTTTCCACTTTGTTCAGGTATGGTGGATTTGGGCAAGGACTTGACACAGTGGTGTTAAAAAGGTGGTTGTTGTTGTTGTTGTTGTTGTTTGAGTATTTTCAGCCTTAGTGCTGTCCTTTCTAACAGCCTGTCAGCACAAGGGGCACTAAACTGTGAAAGATTTTCCATGTCGAGGGCAGGGTATGATGGAAGACGGAGCCCATCCGTGTCCTTCCGCCACCTTTAACCTTTCCTGAACTGAATTAGGTACCGATTTACTGTTGGGTGGAGAGAGGTTTTCAAGCTGAAAAAAACTTGACACCACTTGTGGTTCAAACTCACGACTGTCGGCACCAGAGCAAACACCTTAACCATTGGACTGTGGGGCCCTCTGCCCTCTTTGGCTTTAAACAGTATTAAACGCACAGGCGATGGTAGACTTTTTTTTTTTTTCATCTGAAGTGGTTCTTTATGTGTATGTTGATGTTTCTTCCCTTGCCTCATTCTTCGACTCTGTCTGAAAATGAAACAAAGCAAACAAACAAGAAAGAAAGGAAAGAAGAACCACGAGTATTTAATTTCTTTACCTGGCCTAATTACCAGAGAAATACCAGACTGATGTTTGTTGAGTTCAGGTGTGTTAAGTTTCATTTATTTCTTGTTTAGGACTAAATTTGTTGGCATTATTCAGCAAAAGCTGTGTATCTCCTTTTCCCCCAATATTTAAGGTATATTCATGTGTGTGTGTGTGTGTGTGTGTGTTTGCTAATTGCTTGTAAATTCTTGAGCGTCTCATCATGCCGCTGTGGGGATTCATGGGGCTCTTCTAGTGTAAAACGTATCCTTACCTTCTAGATATTCTTTGGTTTTAATTTCTTCTTTCTAATGACCATCACGTTCTTTGACTGGCTTTTTTTTCTTTTTTTTTTTTTTTTGTCTTCTCACTTTTTTTCCCACTCACTTTAACATATTGCAACATATTACATGCATATTTTTTTGTTCTTTGTGTTGAATGTATGATTAATTTAGTTTCAGGCTTGAGTTTTTCCTTTTTTTTTTTTTTTTTTCAAAATGTGTATGCGTTAGTTGTATTTGTGTGTTTACAAAGGTCTTGGTTTCTGGTTGCGCAGGTGTCTATGGGTTTGTTAGTTGAGAGAGTTAACAGTGATCTGGGTTGATTGTTGTTGGCAAGAGTGCATGGGTTTATTGAATGCCAGAACTTAAATGTATTTAACAGACGAATGCAGACAGTTAGGTAGAGACAGAGCAGACAAGACAGAAAAGAGAGGGAGATGGCATTTTTTTTCATTTAGTTATTGCTGATGGTATCAAATACCAGACTACCTTTTAAACATGTACTGCAGGTACATACAGACTAAGCCTTGTGGTAAATACCAATGCAAATCATGCCGACCAGTATTTAATCAATAATGTATTTTATGTCCTTTTTAGCTGGTGACTTTTCAAGACTTGAGTAATACGTCTAATTTGGATAATTTGACAAGAACACCAGTTTCTTCGGGTATTTCCAGACAGTTGGTAGCACTCAGCAGTTGTAGAAGAATGTTCATAGAAGTCCATACTATTCCTGTAGAACTAACATGAAAATGCTTTCTTTCCTTTTCATGTTTGTCTATCGTTTTTCTGTATTTGTTGCCTTTCCACTTGCCTTTGTCCCAGAAAGTGTTCACCCTTTTTGATCATACACTTTCGGTGATGCAGGTTGCTCATGATCGATACAGTTCACATAGGCTTTTCTGCGCTGCGTTTCTTGTTCTTCAGTTGAAGCAGGTCATACTTGACCCATATGCTTGTCAAAGAGTCCTCAAGAGTCTTCTCCCTTAACTGATGGTGCAGGTCACCCACAACCCATTCTTAATGCACTATCCCCATATTTATAGCTTGGGTCCTCCATGACCAGCATCGTTGAAAGTGTATCATTCAAATGATGCAGCCAATAATTCCTTTTTTTTGTTTTTTCTGACGCACATACACTGATACCGGCTGACAGATAGCTAAATAGGTTTTTGGCAAACACTCAGTATTTCATGAAAAATGGTTTAATAGTTCAGAGATGTCATGGTTTTGTATGTATGTGTGTATGGCAAAGGTCATCAAGGGTTAGCTATCATGTTGTTGTGAAGACAGGGTTTTGTTGTCGTTGGTTATTTCTCCCTCAGGACAGTGCCGTTCTTGTTTCGATTTTCTTTTCTGTGATGACAGCCCTGAAAGGGCCCTGTGTGTTAGCTAGTCTAAAATTTTACTGAAACCATTACCTATTACATCTTATTTGCCTTCTGTTTTTATTTCTGTTCTTTCTGAACTCGTCTCTGTACAGATTCCAAAGGAATGGTGTTAGAAATAGATAATCAGTGATAACAACAACAACAACAACAACAACAAACAAACAGGGTAACAGTTTTCCAAAGTGTGCGATGTATGGTTTGTCTTCATGAGTGGAATCTCAAGTGAGAGATGAATCACCCACCATTTGCGAGGAAAATTGCTGTGAAGGGAGACGAAAAAGAGCATGTTTTTGTCGTATGTATCATGTCTGTTGGTGTTGGAAATTTACATTGTTGAGAAATTGTTTGTCTTTTGTTGTATTATTTTTATCTTCGTTTCTGTTGAGTAATTGTTTCTCTATGTTTTATCATTGCTATTTTAATTTCTTTACAGGATCTGAAGTTATGTTGTTGTAATACTCATACCATGCAAGAACTTTATAAAACAACCCATTGGGGCATTTCCATTTGCACCATGGTTCATTGTAAATCACTGTTTTGTGTATTCACTTTGACCAACACCACCAATGAAACAGAATATCTTATGACTGCTACCGGTGACCCTGGTAAAGTTCTATTTTTAAGGGGACAAAGAAGGGTACATATGCCTCAGTTTCAGGTTTCTTGCTTGCCCCTGACTTGTAAAGATGATTTAGTTTTGTGCAAAGCCATGGTATAAGTGTTATGATAATCTTACAGCAATTTTTCCTGTATTTCTTTTCCTTTTTCTTATGTTTCTTCATGTTGTATGTAAACAGTTCCCCTGTGGTGATATGGGTGAGTGGGCTGAGCCTTTCAGCATCAGTTGTATCTCTGCCTTCTGAACATTCTGTACCATTAATTTCCCCCTTTCACTATGACTCAGTCTTTTTTTTTTTTCTCTAACTGTTGTCGATTTGTTCTACCTTTGTGGCCCATTCCTCTGTCTTTGTGGAGAGAAAATCCTTTTTCTTTTGTTCCAGTTTAGAGCATGCCAGCTGTTCTGTTTGATAGTGAGACTGTTTTAAATTTGAGAGAAGGGAAGTGGAAAGGAGGGGGGGGGGGGGGGGGGGGGGGGGGGGGCATTCAGCAGAACAGCTGTTGGCACCATGATCATTTGGGTTGTTGTTGTTTTTTTAAGAGAGTTTTTTGTATCTAATGATGTTTCTTTGTTGTCATTATTTTTGAAAGGATTTTCTTTTCAATGTCATGACAGCCCTGAAGAGGCCATGTGTTGTTGGTTGGGCTTTAATTGCATTGAAAATGGACATTCGTTGGACACAGGCACATTGTTAACCCTTTCAAATATGGAAACTGTACAGTGCAAGGAGGAAAAGACAACTAGTCCAAAGATCTGTGCAAATATCCAAAAAGAGATGTGAAAATAAACCAGGTGGTTTTGTGTAAAAAGAATGTGCTGCAGGTAAAAGGTATTGTACAGAGATTGAATTGTAAATATGAGAGAGTGGCTACTAAGCTCAGGAAAAAAAATTTAATGGATTATTTTCTACTTTTTTTTTGTACCATTAAAAAATCTCCTTTGCAATGAAAGTGATCTGTCCATAAACTGCAAGGGAGAATTTGCAGGGAAAACAGTCAGAAAAGCAGAAACCACCAACAGGTGTTTGTGATGTTTATTTTGTGTGGAACAGTCTCTTGGAGAGTATATGCTGTCATATCTTTTTAAGCAAATGCTTTTATTGAACATGGACTAAACTCTTGCACATAAGTATTTTGTAAATGCATGAGGAAGCCCTGATCTAGTGCACATTCATATGCATGTGTGCAATGCATGCAGGCAGACACACACACACACACACATGCACACACGCATGCACGCACGCATGCACGCTTGCACACAAACACACACACACACACACACTCACACACACGCACAAAACCTGTTGGTTATTGTTACAAATTTTGCAGATTTGTTATGTGAATATAAGATTTTAATCATACATTGACTTTTAGTACAGAATATTAGAAAAAATAATTTTTTTACACAAAACGACTAGATTCACTATCTTTTAACTTTTAAACTGGAAAAGTTAGACCTTGAAATGAAGACTCTTCAAAAAAAAAAAGATCCCCTTCTCGATAGGCGTTTTTATTAAATGGTTAGTCTTTGTTTATGCGTCATGTCCATTCCCTGAAGAGTCCCTCCATTTAAACACGCACTTTTCAAAGTATCTTGTAGGTCATTGTTAAGAGTTTCACTGTACAAACTGAAGGCACGCTGATCAATAAATCCATGGATAAGACATCAGCTGTGTGATGTTTCTCTGGTTCTTTGCTCTGAGTGTGTGTGTGTGTGTGTGTGCGCGCGCGCATGCGCGTGTGTGCGTAAAAAGAGAGACAGAGAGTGCATACATGTGATTGTGTGTGTGCTCGCATGTGTAATAATCTGTGCCTTCGTACCTGTTTGCACATCCATTTTTCCTTTTATTGTTTTCACCTGCACAAACCTTTCCATCAAACACGTATCACTGTCTCTGTTAAGATTGATGCACTGAACGGGTAAGTAACAGATGGGTTGTACATGACTCGGAGACATGAGAAAACCATATCTCTTGAATTTTTCAGAATATTTCAATGAAAAAGTGCATGTGTCAAAAATCAAATCATCTGTCCTCCCCGCCCCCTCCCCCTTTTGTGTGTGTGTGTGTGTGTGATGATCTATTCTTTACTGGATGTTAGTTTTGACTATGCACTCCTAGAGATGGCAGGTCCATCACAACCCAAATATTTCACAGAACCTTTGTGGTGTTGCACCCTCTGCTGATGATTCATGTCTGCCAAGACTTATAGTGGGTCGTGAGAGATCAGTATCATTGGGAGTGTGTCGCTAAATGTGGCATCCCATAGTAAAAAATCAAAGGAAGCTGGTGTGATAGGTAGACATTTAGTAAGTACACTTGAAAGAAATTCAGCCTGATTTTCTGCAGAGTCGCTCACTTCCTTTCGCTCTTGCCGGTGTCCCACAACCTGTTCAAACTAGCTGATGCATTATCACAAATCCACCCGTAACTGGAGTCCCACAGGCAGCTGCCTGAGCAGTTTTCCTCCTTTTGGGGAAAAAAAACCCCTTCCTTTCCTGGATCTGTAGGCAGTCTGGGGGGGCCGGAATAGCTCAGTTGACTGAGGGCCGGACTTGAAATCCAAGGGTTGCTGGTTTGAATCTCTGATGCGCCATTTCGGTACAGAGGGATTTTTCCCTCGGAGTTAACATTGGTTCTGCATACATTTCCTATACAGTCCGTCGAATGACACTATAAACCGAGGTTCCGTGTGTGAACGCATGCATAACATCTTGCACACATGTAAAATCTCATCACCAACTTTCGGAAGAGAAGGCCAGTTTGGCCGTTGGTATGGATACACATAGCATGCACCTTCCCCGAAGATGAAGTATGGCTGCCTTAATGGTGGGATAAAAAACGGTCATGCACACAAAACTCGACTCCCTTTGTTGGGTAGATGGGATTAATACTTGCCTGTCTATACAGGGAGTGTCCGTAGGAGTATCAGCCTGTGTACACAGAAGAAGAAGAGCAGGCGGTCTCATTGCCTGTTCAAACAGCTCCAAGACTGAACATGACCACTTTTCTGTCTTCTTTCACAACCCTTTTGGGGAAATGGCGGATAATAAGGCTAGGCAAACAGTCCTCAGCAGGAACTGTAAAGAAAATAAACGATCACAAACATGCTGTTGGAAAGTTGAAGATGGTACCCCTGTGTATCAAACAGGGAAGTATTTGATCTACGATAGGGATCATCAAAGCACCTTGTTTGATGTTATCAACCTGAATAAATTCAGTAGACTGGCCATTTTCTAAAGAGTTAACACATCACAAAGATTAACATTGAGTATAGTTACTTTCAAACATCGTTTCGAGAGAAACTCCTTCACTTTCATTGTGTGTGACGTCAACGATAAATGGCAACGTCAACGTAAAAATTACATAACAACATATCTTAAATAAATGTTAGCAAACCGCAAAAAAAAAAAAAAAAAAAAAAAAAAAAAAAAAAAAAAACAACCCGAAAATGAACGAGTGATCACTTATCTTCAATCACTTCAGCGTTGATTCAGGTGATTGAAGATAAGTGATTGCTCGTTCATTTTCGTTTTCCTAATTTTTTGTATTTTGCTTGAATAAGACCTAAGAGGTCGAAAAGCGTCATGTTTTGTCTTGTGATTCGTTTGTCCACGTTTTTTTGTGTGTGTGTTTTTTCTTTTTCTTTTTTTTTGCGGTTCGCTAACATTTATGTAACATTTGTTTAGATTTCTGCCTGCAGTTGTCTCACTTAGCAACTACATAACAACATGATGTAAAGTACTTTTTAAAAAACAAACAAAAAAAAAAACAAGGCCAGAGAAAAATAACGGTGAGGCCCCTGAGTCCGGTCTGGAACTGATTATCACCGGGTGTGGGGGTGCAACCCGTGCCCCAGCCTCTGTCTCCATCATGACGACGTGGAGAGGCTGACCGCCAGGTCAGTAACAGAACCGAGTAGTAAAGGGCCTCAGGATTCTCCGTCAAGACGATGTGGAGAGGCTGACCACCAGGTCAACACACACACACACACACACACACACACACACACACACACACACATGCACACACACACACACACACACACACACACACACACACACACACACACACACACACACACAAAGGCATTGCCAAGTAATTGTCTAGGAAGACATTACATTTTCATGTAATATGATGTACTGTCATACTATTGATAAGCGAAAACATTGTTTTGTCATTACATGAACAACCTGGGTGCATTTCACTTCAACTCTAGATCTGGAAAACTAGTCAACAACGATATGAAAAACGGTGTAATAACATTGATTACTTGGCAACATATTCAAATTCCCTATTGTGTCATATATCTTTTTGGCTAATCAGCAAGTTCAAACATCATTTTACTTTTTTTCATAACTCCCTGTTTGAATGTAAACACAATTAAGGCTCAGTTTTAGTCCAAAGACCTCTTTGAACTGTAACTTCAAATTTCAAATTGTAACTTGCATAGTTTACATATGCATGCAAATTCATCTGACAGTGCGTCGTTGTCTTTGCTGCCCTGATGGGGATTTCTGGACAGTGCTGTCGTTTGTCTTTGCTGTCCTGATGGGGATTTCTGGACAGTGCTGTCGTTGTCTTTGCTGTCCTGATGGGGATTTCTGGACAGTGCTGTTGTTGTCTTTGCTGTCCTGATGGGGATTTTTGGACAGTGCTGTCGTTATCTTTGCTGTCCTGATGGGGATTTCTGGACAATGCTGTCGCTGTCTTTGCTGTCCTGATGGGAATTTCTGGACAGTGCTGTCGTTGTCTTTGCTGTCCTGATGGGGATTTCTGATTAGGATCCCTCCCAGCTACTGGTGGATCTCAGATAATGGACTGTTGAACAGTTTTCTAGCTTCTGAATGTGCACAGTTATATCAGTATTAATTGTGGTGTCGTATGTGGCTGGCCATCAACTTGTTCTTTCAGGCCATTTTTGTTGATGTTTCATCCCATCGTTCAACAGCCTGTCAAATTCTTGTTCTCTGCACTGGCCAGGGGATTTTTTATATTCTTCCTGATTCAAGGACCTACGATAATATTTCGATTTCGCGAACAAAATGTACGTTTCAGTTGGTTGCAGATCTGTCAGCATGGTTAAAAGCACGGTACTGATCGTTCTCAACTTCAACGGTATCCACTCAACGACAGACTAATGATTGGAAGAGTCGCGGGTTGAGTGTATGTGACGGTAGATGAGGGTGTGCATGTGTGTCTGTGTGTGGAGCGGGGTGGGGGGGTTAAGGATTGTGGAATGAGGGGTGGTGCACTATTTACATGATATATACAGTGCCCTCAAACGCACTTGATGTAATTCAGTGTACGGTACGGTAAACAAAGCGACTATCCATTATCATCACATCACAAATCCTTTATCTTTCCCTGCTAAGTCGCACCCACGAAACCCTCTTTTTCAATTTTCTCATCTTAAATCCTGCGTAAGGTGATCGAAAAAACTTTGCAGATGTGGTGTTATGTATATGAACTGGTCCGCACGTAGTGACACCTTGTTGAAACTGATGACAGAATAGTTAGGTAAAAAAAAAAAAAAAAAAAAAAAAAAAGCTCGCTTCTTTTTATCCCATAGTTCCTCTTTTTCATGTGCAGTTTAATCATTCCAGTCAACATGCAGACCGCTTGGTAATCGGTACCAACAACAGCAGATAAAAGCGAAGGCAATATGAGGCAAAAACTTCGCTCAAAAAATGATTTGAAGCGCCCGTAGGATGAAAGAGTGCCTTCCCCTATACTTAATGTCGTGTCTTGTTGCCTCGGGGCAGAAAGTACGGCGCCGTACCTCTATCCACTCCGTTTGAAGTAATTATCGGTTTGAGTGCATCAAGCCTGTTAGCCAAGTACTGCTCGAATGCACGTTCGTGGCGCTATTTTGTGATGCCAAAGCAAAGCAAAATGTTGAATGAATTAAAAGAGCTTTAATCCCTCAGAGCCTCTGCGATGGCCATCTGATTTATCAAACAGCGATTGCATTACCTTATAAACATACGGTGAAGAACATAACCTAATAATGATAATAAATTACGGTCATAAAAAGCCTTAAAGGTAAGCACGTTACCCATTGAGCGACTGGCGTCTGGGAGGGCGATCTGCTTAGATGTTGAAAAGCAAGTAAAAGTAGACACCATCTTTGTTTACAAGGTCATAACAACTAAACATAAAAATAAATAAACTAAATGAAAAGTTTTATTGCCGCTTTATGCTTTACCTTGAAGTCGGAGTCATATATTCGTGTATCACATGGCAGCCAAGTTAGCGATTGTTCTAGATCTGTTTTAATAGGATGGAAAAAATGAATTAGGAACGTAGAACACTGTTTAATAGTCAAAAGCAGGGTCAGGCGTTTAGTTACGACCAAGCAGTGACAATGAACCGGTCGATCTTCTTATTCTTCTGCGTACGCAGGCTGATACTCCTGCGGACACTCCCTATATAGACAGGCAAGTATTAATCCCAAGCTGCGCCAGTGGCCCGATACCTCCGTCTTCAGCTGGAGTTTTCTTTCGGGGTGCCTCACCCTTAGCTCATGGCCCGTGCGTCCTGCCCTGTGAGCACAGGGGGATTGTTTCTCCGGGGATCCCACCCCGGGCCTAGAGGTTATACCGCGCCTCTTGACCGCATGATGAGCCCGTCATAGGACACATGGGGTATTTCAGTGAGGACAACAGTGCCACCTGTTGACCCACCCCATCCTGGTAGGAACATCGCCAGTTGGTCCGGGACTGCTTATTCTGCCAGGCAAGCCTGACTTATATCGCAGCTAACCCCCATATCTGAGGGCCATTTCCCTATCCGCCACCCGGGGACCCGCCGAGTTGGGGATGGTCGCCCCACTACTGAATTGGAAGCAGCCTGGTCCCGGTAACTGACCACATCCTTCAAGTCTGTACGACGTATGCAGCATCCAGGAGAAAGTACTGGCCAACACCGACAGCAGTGGAAGCCAAGCTGTATGGCACCCTGGAGGAGCTGCGACGGACGGCAGCCTTCATCGAGGACACCGGGCTGCTCATCTAACGGGATGGCGAACGAGGAAGAAGAAGAAGGATCTGCCTCAGAGTCAGACACAATGTGGTTAAAGGGTTGGACTGTACAATGACTTATACTTTTTTTTTTTTTTTTTTTTGGGGGGGGGGGGGGGGGGCGATACTAAAACTGACATTATGTGCAGTTTTGGGTATAGTAACGAACCTCGGCCTACTGCAGTCTTCTTCAAGCGGGACAAGACCTTAAAAAGAAAGAAAAGCCCAACACCAGGAATGAATGAATAACGAGTGCAGTTAAACAAGTCTTTAGGCACCATGAATATGACAACAGTGATCTCCAATGGGTTTGGGAGATTGGAGTGAGGGTATGGGGAGGGGGAAAGAGTCGGAATGAAAAGGACGATACCAGAATATAGATATTAAATCCTTCAGTGACAGACAAAGGAACCAAAAAGTTCTGTATTTTGAGCAGAACCACTCGTTTGTATCTGTCCAGGGTCGCCTTTGTGTGCAAAGAGTAAGTTCAGAGCTGGATTAAATGTCGGGAGAAGGGGGGGGGGGGGGGGGGGGGGGGGGGTAATTTATGTCTGAATTGTCGCAAAACTTGCCAAATGACCTGAGATACGTTTTCTTTAAAAAAAAAAAAAAAAAAAAAAAAAAAAAATCACGTCAACATGAACTTGACTTAAAAATGATAACATTTTGAGGTGATTATTGGCCAGAATGGGATCATTGTTTACTTTGATTTCTGTAGCTGACGGAAACTTAACTGTCTCACCATGCATTGATTGCACTTTGATTTAAACGAAAGAAATATTTCGGAAATCTAAGTTGTCGTGTTATAGTTCTCTGTCTTTGTTTCACACTAACAGTTTGTGAATGTGTATGAATACAAGCCATCGTTTGGACACATCATCCCCCCCCCCCCCCCCCCTCCCCCTACTCTTTACATTTGAGATGGGTCATCGTTCGCCTTGCCACAGGGGCATGAGCATCTCGGCGACCATGTAGTTAATGTTTGTTGATGGTCAGTAGATAACGAATAGAATAAGGGGCCGCTGGTTCTCTGATATGAAGTTTACAACCTTTCCCCGTTTCATTTTGTAAAGAAAATGAAAGCTACAGAAATGCTAACGACTTAATTAAGGCAACATTCGGTCTTCAGGGCGGATCGTGGGACGTTCAGGGCTTCTAAAACCATTTCCTCATTCTTCTCGCACTTGCTTTCATGTCACATTCACACATTTTATTTGTTTGAAGTTTGTCTTTCATCCATTATACATTTTCTATGAATATTATTCTTATTTGTTTAATTTCGGTTTATAGACACATTACAGATTTTTTTTTTCCACCGTTAGGGTAGATCATATCTGCCTCATCTGTGTCATTTTGTTTCACACACAAATGTTTTTAGTATAATATATTTTGGTAATTGCTGCTGCACAAACTGGTAGCTGTACATATATAATTTGTGGCTTCGTTTGCTTGACTGGCCTTTTCATGTCTCAAAGTAAGATAACAGGAGGTGGAGACACGGGGTATGTCGACAATTCTTCTTCAGCGTTCCAGTATCTGGTAGCGTGTGAACTCGTTTTACCCTGTTGGGATACTCACACTATACACGAGAGTCAAGTCCATTCACTCCGACTTCGTTGAGTGCAGAAATTTGTGGGAAGAGGTTGTGGAAAAAGATAGATAAAAGATATGGTAGACAGAAAGGACAGTAGACGACAGTACAGCAAAGGAGGAGACAGAGTTACTGAGAGCGAAAGGAAAAGGGGACGTTACTAGCACAGAATGTCCAGAAGGTGGGGGAACTATTTGTACAAAAGACCCCCCGGTATCCCCATGGGGGAGACGACACAATTACTGACGATACCCATGCATGTACTATGAGGCACTATTTCATACACATATTTAAACTCATGTATAGGGACATGCTAGCAGCATGTGGGTTATAAATATTTCATGTGTAATTATTTACACACACACACACACACACACACACACACACCACACACACACACACACACACACACACACGTGTGTGAGTGTGTGTGTGTGTGTGTGTAAACAAACTTATTACTAACTCTTGGACTGCGACTATAACGCCACGGATACACACATTATTGTATCAAACCATGTCTGGAATTGACACAAACTGACATGCTAAGATGAGGCCAAACAGATTTTTAAAAAGACAGATTTTTCCAAAGGTTTGTTTTTGTTATCATTCAAGCAAGCAAATTCTTAAACATACCAGTGTACCAAAATTGCGCGCTATTTCGCATATCTTGAAGCGGATATTAGGATATCAATTTACCGAGTGACAAATCATGTCATGTAACTTCAAACTGTAGCCTACTTAAACATATCACCGGTTACATGGTGCGATTCAGGTACTGTTCTCACGTAAGATAATTTCAGAATTAAACCTAAACCACCAGCCAAAAGCAATGAAAAAAACATTAATGAAAAGTTTAGAAAACTGTAATTCTTCTGTGTGTGTATGTGTGTGTGTGTGTGTGTGTGTGTGTGTGTGTGTGTGTGTGTGTGTGTGTGAGAGAGAGAGAGAGAGAGAGAGAGAGAGAGAGAGAGAGAGAGAGAGAGAGAGAGAGAGAGAACAATTAGAACCTATAACGGCCATGGCTTTATCAGCGTTTGTCCTTATTCTATATGGACACTGGCCAAAACAAACACTTAAAGGCTTTTACACTGGTATCTTCCACAAGGCCAGGGCATCAACATCCAACGCCAGACAAGGGGTAGGAGATAGAAAAGGGGGGGGGGGGGGGGGGGGGGGGGGTCGGTAGATCCCGGGTTATCTGCCTCCGTCTCCCATCCCACTTCCACTACAACAGCCTACACTTCACTACAACAGCCTACCGACTTCCCTATCCAACCTGGCTCATAGAAGTGCCTTTGTCTTTTCTGTTTTGTTTTCTTTGTTGTTGTTGTTTTTTTTCTCTCCCAAGTTTTGTCCCTTGTCCCCATTGAGACACAACGTGCAGACCCGTTGTGATCTCTCGTAAAACTGACCCGGCCCTGTCATGGTTTAACAGGTATTTCCAAATCTTAGATAAATATGTTAGCGAACCGCCAAGAGAAACGTGGACAAACGAGTCACAAGGCTTGTTTGTCCACGTTTCTCTTGGCGGTACGCTAACATTTATTTGAGATTTGTTTAGATTTCCGCCTGCAGTCGTCTCACTTTGCAACTAGGTATTTCCAGAAATATTCTGATGAGCATGGAGCAATTTTTTTTTCTCCTTTTCTTCTTCTTTATTCGGGCTGGAGTCTCTAACTGCCACACTGAACACCATCAAAGCAGTCTGAGTGGGGATCCACGACTGGTTTTCAGTGCATGTCATTTGGCTAAAGGTAATGTGGTGTTTCGTCAAAGGAGTGTTAACTGCCACACGTAGGGAATAAACCTGACAAGAAAATCCCTTCTGGAGAAGGATGGGCTCCAATTCATTTGACCAGACTGAGACACGCCAAAAGAAGGAGTTATCGAGGCCATATCAGATTGGTCACAACCTGATTTGACAATGACTGCGCCATCTGACAACCTACACCATGACAGACATACAAAATGTGCCACCAGGGAAAGCCAAAATGTATCTGTAGATAGAACATTATCACATTCGGCACCTGAAATGAAAGGACAGTTAGCAGATTGGAAAACTGAAGAAACTGATCGAGATTGCTAGGTACTCCTGGCAAATTCTCGGCCTCTAAAAGTACAGACTATTATGGAAAAGGAGGAAAATATAGACCTGTATATACGGACTGGAAATTTAAGTCAATAAGAACACCAGGAACTCTTTACTAGGTTTCCATCCTGCAAGCAAAACCATTCAACATCACTGTAGTGCAACTATGATTATCAGCAGTGATGATGACCAGTTTGAAGTTTTATACATCCAGCTCCTAACAGCACTCAAAAAGGTTGCCGACAAAGTTATCTTCATTGTTCAAGGTGACAGGAATGTCTATATCAATGTGGATTCTTACGAAACATACATCCAGAGCCACTTGATGCGTTTGACAGCAGTGCAGGTACTTGAGTGGACGAAACCCATCCCTTTTGTGATCACAATTGCTACACACGAAAACCGACTCAGGACGGGTATAGACGATTCTGTTCAAAATGCAAAACTCAGTGGTTCTCATAGTCGTCAGTGAAGTATTCAACATTCAAATTTCAATGTCGTCCTTTTCATCCTATTTCTCCTCTTCATCTTCCTCCTGCTCCCTCAGCTCTCATCCTCCTCCCAAACCCATCTTTTTGGATTCCCTGGTCAGCCCTTTTCATAAATAGTAATTGAGGATGTGTTCACATGCAGTTTTTCATTAATTTATTTTCGTTGTTCATTTTATTTGTTTGTTCTTGTCCTGTCTAAGACTATAGTTGGTCGAGACTCGTTTATAGACTCAGAATTTCAACATTTAAGCTTACTTTCGTGCCCTGCGTTGTCCAGTGTTTGGAGATTGGGTCCAAAATGCTGTCTATTCTCTATTGCACTCAAACCTGCACATAAAGTCTGGCAGAGGACCAGCATCAATAAAACAAATGAGTTGCCCAGTCCAGCCTTTGAACCATACTGGACCTGACTCTGAGCCAGATCAACATGACGTTTCGCATTCAGTTATCGTTTGCTAGACTTTTCACTTCTAAATCCATGTGCTCTATCGACGGCGTAGGGACACAAGAAGTCTGCAAGTCATGCACATTGCTGCTATCCATGCTGACACGTGGTTTTGAAATAATTTACCGACCCAAAGTTCCAAGACAAAATCGTCTTTTTCACATTGACCCCCCCCCCCCCCCCCCCCCCCCAAACATCAATAGGGCGAATTCCGTCGACCCAAATGGTAGTTATCATTACTTGACTCTATTGTGAGTTAAGTACAGGGACCACCACCACCTCTGTCTTGCGTGATCAGCCTGTATCTGCTACAGCCCCCACCATACCACCCACAGCCATGTACCATCACCCGATCCATGCCACCATTTTTCGAGAGGAAGGACAGCTAAAAAAGAAAAAAGACCCGTCCTAAGGTAACACTTCTTATAAAGTGTGTAGAGACATCCTGCCGAACAGCTTAGAGGTACCCAAACAATTACATTGTAAATGAATTACTCCCCCTCATTCTTAACATGATATACAAACTTTGCTCATTTTGGAATGCTTTTTCAGCCTGCTGCTGTCCTTTAGTTCCCAAACCACCACTTCACATCTGACCTCAGACCTTGCCGTCCATCCATCGCCTCCCTATGGTCAGGTAGCTGTGTACTGATCCGTGTTGTGCAGGCAGCCAAGCAGAATATCGGAGAGGAGTCTCTTCAAACTAACGACGCTCACTCTTTGATACTCCATTTGGGCTTTGCCCTTTATTTTCTCTTCAAATCAAACACAGCACAAACGAAACAATAAATCAAGTAAGGCAAAAAAAACAAAAACAAAAAAAACCAAAACAAAACAAACAAAACAAAACAACAACAACAAACAACAACAACATGTGTTATAGATTGTGGACATGGACAATTCTGATTATTATCATCAAGGCGAACATTACAATCAGCAAACCAAATGCTACTTAAAAGGCACTTTATTCACTAACAGTGTTTTTGAAAGGTAGATAAAGCATCAAATAAGAAAAAGCAATTATGATTTACAGATAATGGACATGGAAAATTCTGATTATTATTATCATCAAGGCTAGTGCTAGGATAAGAACTCCAATACTGATTGAAAATGGGAACTACATCCACTATTAGCGTTTTTGGAAGGACATGACAAAGCGGTCTTCACTGAGGCAGCAGCAGGTGTCGAAGGGAAGTCTGGCTTCACTGTGTTCCTCACCCTGATGTTGGTGATGTCACGTTGGGATGATGTAGACATCAAGGTAGCTGGATCTTGCCTCATTGTCGTCACTTCTTTTGATGGATAGAGCCACAAAGCCAGCTTGTGGTACGGCTGTCTTGACGCTGGCAATATCCAGATGCTGGATTCTTCCAGCACCCGTGTTTACAGGCCTCTGTCCAGACACGCTGTGACATCGGGAAGACACAGGTTCTTGACTTTGGGTGAGGAAGATAACAGCCATAAGTGTCTACAGCTGATAGGTCCATCTTAGACATGAGAGAGGTTGTAACCGATGCCAGTGGATAGCAAGTGATGTTCTCGTTTGGTGAATACCGGTCTTGACCGGTGTTGTAGAGTGATGATGTTGGCAGGGGTGAAGCTGTACTGTTGGACTTGCATGCAGACTGACAGCAGAAGTCGGCTGCTTGGTGAAGTCTGCCATACAAATTCCACCAGCTATCCCTCTCTGGTGTTTGGACCAGGCGACTTCTCTCCCTGGTCACTCCACTCGCCTTCCTTGGTTTTGAGAGAGAGAGAGAGAGAGAGAGAGAGAGAGAGAGAGAGCATTCTTTGTGTGCGTGTGTGCGGTTTTTGTTAATCATGTGTGTGTGCGTGCACGCATGTGTGTGTGTGTGTATGTGTGTGTTGGGAGATGGTGGTCAGCTACTGCACTCAGCCAAACTCGTTAATTATGCAATTTGTTTTCATGTGATTGGGGTTACGGCCAGCGTTAGATTGAAGTTGATCTGGCACCACCGAACGCTAACAAAGTGTCTGTATAAGCAGCAGTCCACTTGCGTTCAATGATTAGCTTTCTCGAACTTTTGTGGACTGTTGGCGCTTCGATATTGATTGAATGATCGACCCAGCATGTGGCCATGTATGAGGGTGCTGGAAAGTGCATCATTCAAAGAATTCAAATTGACGGCCACAGTAATGGTGTGGCACAAAAAAAGAGAGAAAATTGTGTGTGTGTGTGTGTGTGTGTGTGTGTGTGTGTGAGAGAGAGAGAGAGAGAGAGAGAGAGAGAGAGAGAGAGAGAGAGAGAGAGAGAGCTCTCATTTTCCAATGACAGGTCAAGAGAAAGGTTTTAAAATGAACAGTAAGAGAAACAGTACATTCACACATACAAATGGACACAAAACACCAGGCACCACAACCATCCAGATAGGAGATATAACAGGGAACACAATATGAAAAAAACAGATGGTGGGATATCAAACAAGCTGGACCTATAATTTCCTATTCAAGTATTCTGGTAAATTCTAGAACCTCTCAGTTTTCGGGATATGGGGATCTCATCTCTCAATAAACAATACAGAATGAATGACTGCTGTTGACATTAATCAAGTCATTTTATGGGAAGTTCTATCAGTCAAGTAAGCTTGCATGCTTTTGCACAGAAATCTTGCATCTGTAAGGACCAGTTTAGGAATTTCCATGACTTTGAAGACAAATGAAGTCAGTAGATATTTGCCAAAATGAATGAATGGACCTTGATAATTATACGATGGATAGAGGAACACTGTAAAATGATGTGAAAGCAGCTGTTAAATCATGTTCCTTTCTTTTTGTTGTTGTTGTATACTTGAATAGGATTGATTAACAACATATCCCAAGGGTTTCACCCATACACAAGAAATAAACAAAACATAAGACTTTTTTGATGTAGGTCATTTTATTTGTTTTCATCCAAGCAAGTCAATCACAATGTGACAGATCAGTAAACACCATTGTCTGTGCTGTACATACATCATGAAAATCACACACAAATAGGACTGATCCAGTCACTGCTTGCATTCACTCACAAATATCTAATACAAAGATCTCTAAGCAAGAACAGGGGCAGGCTGGGGATGGGGTGGGGATCATAGAAAAACAAATAACCAAATGGGTGATAAACCTAGCAAGCTTGCTTGGTGGGACTTTAGGACTTTACCGCAAGAGAAAACAACAACAAAAACAAAAAGGAAAAAAAAAACACCCCTTTTTTTCTTTTTTCCCCTAACATCCAAGCCATTCAACTCCAGAAACAAAATAAAGTCAAGATACATGAACATGCAAATATGACTATACGTCCGGTCTGGTTGACAGCACCTACAAAAACATATAAATGCAGCCACACAAACCCCAAGAAATGACACCTGTACACACAAAAAAAGAAGGCAAGAACAGCATCCAGATGAGCCAAACTGTTATTTTCTTTGGAATCAAAGAGAGCAGGCGAATCTCTTCAGCTTAAGAGCAGAAATATTTTTGAATCACTCCAGGCTCAGCCAGCTAATCAGCAGACTGTCCCTGTAAACACCAGTCTCACAACAGATATTCATATCTTTCAGGGATGCTTGCCGAGCAAGTTTCTACTGGATCAGTGTGGCTGTTTCTTACCAGTATTGAGAACACCATCGAGGCATAAGTGAGCCGGCTTTTCCCCTCTACTCAAGGGCTTGGACATTGAAGTGACAGATGAAGATGCCAGCTGCAATGTGTATTTAATTTTCCACTATCTTCCAAACACCATGAATAAACAAAGACTTTAGCCATTTTTTGATTTGATATTTCATAATTTGCCCAACACCGTCATGAACAGAGATTTCAGCCATATTGTGAATTTGATTTTTCATAGTCCGCTCCACACCATCAAAGGCAAGCCTCCCACTGATGCAAAGCAAAAATTCCTTAAAGAATTATTTAGAAGAGGTTGGGGGAAAGGAGGGGATGTGTCTGTCAGGCATTCCCTAATCTGCTTTCAAAATGGTTTGATTTGAAGCAAACACTGGATTAGTTTATCCTTTTTTTTTTGTCTGATCATAACTAGCACTGTTTGCTTGTACAGCTTTGGTTGGTCTTTTAAACTTTCGCAGTGGTTTGCCAATGGTAAACATCATTGCATTATTTTGCCTTCATGTAGATTCAACGAGTACTGCCTACTCTCCTGAAAAAGTTGCAAAATGAGGCGACCACAGGCAGAAATCTACACAAATTTGAAAAATTATTAGTAAGGCTTCGCTGAAAAATGACACAAACGAATCACAAGACAAAACATGACACCTTTCGACCTCTTAGGTCTTCTTCGAGCAAAATACACAACACCCGGGACAATGAAAATAAACAAGCACTTTATCATCATCCAATTCGGCACAAGATGTACACTTATCTTACACCGAATTGGATGAAGACAAGCGATTGCTTGTTCATTTTTGTTGTCCCGAGTGTTGTGCATCTTGCCCAAAGAAGACCTAAGATGATAAAACGCGTCATGTTTTGTCTTGTTATTCGTTTGTCTACATTTTTCCGCGGAGCCTTGTAAATAATTTTCAAATTTCTCCTAAAAAAGTTTTCATGAGGTTTCTTGGCGTCTGCGAGTATACCAAAAGAGTGATCACGCTGCAGATTCCTCTGTTATTTCTTTAATTCTCCTCCAGAAAAAATTTTCTTTTTTTGCTGAAATATTTCTTTAATGGATTCTCATTTTTACTTTTTGCTCAAATCCATGAACTCGTTCAGAAATGGGAGCCCTGCATGGAATTAAGGATTTTTTCTTCATTAATATGAATAATTCACCTACAAATGTTTACTGACCTGGGAGAAACTATAGTAACATCAAATTGGGAATCTCAATCCTAGAACCCACCTGTTACAGAGGAGCTTCAAGTTCCAACCTTCTGAAATGAAATAAGGCTACACTAGACACTTGGTTTCACACTTAAACAGCATTCCCAAACCCATTTACTATTTTTTCCATGGAAAAAATCAGACCAACATTTAAACAACAAAAACAAAGTCAGGGAAAAGCGCTTATAACTCATACTTTAGAAAGAAGTCCCATCCTCTCTGGCGAAAAATAACCTACACACACACAAATTGTATAGTCACCAAATGTTTCTAAACAGCAGATTGTCAGTGGCTGAAGTGTCTGCTAATGCAATGCAGTGCACTGACAATCGTTGCAATCAAAAGGGGAAAAAACAGGCGAAATTTAGTCTGGAGACCGACAAATTCTTAAGATGTCATTGTGGTGAAGCAATTCCATCCTTGAAATTTATGTTGAAATGATTGCTGGTAGGTTGTAGGGAAGATGGTTCTATCCTTGAAGTTTATGTTGAAATGATTGCCGATAGGTTGTAGGGAAGATGGTTCTCTTTTCTCCAAGTCCTTGCGGTGCAACAGAAGTGGAAGATTCAGAGGACTGCCTCGTTGCTTTGATCATCTTGTCAATTTGAATGTGTGTGTTTGTTATCCATGTTTACATCAATCATGTTTGTATTATGGATGGCAATTGAAATACTAAGTCCATGTATTGTGTGTAAAAAGCAAAGAGAGAGAGAGAGAGAGAGTGAGTCAACAGTGACACCACTTTCTGTTGTATGTCTGTTGGTGACATGAAAATGTAAGCCAAAATTTATTTGTCATCAGACATTACACCTACAGATGTAATGAATTGACTGGGTGATTGAGAGACCCAAACTAAAGCAGGGCTGAATTTCACCAACTCCCCAATGGCTACTAAAACTTGTCTTGTAAATCCATTAAAAAGATTTAAAAAAAAAAAAAAAAAAAAATCCATTTGCAAAGGGGGGGATCATGAATGGAAGAGGTTCCATTCATTTTACCAAGACTAAAATGTGCAACGCAGCACAGAGGCATCAATCAGCTGAATGATTCTGAGATGCAAACTCTGGTCAGCTTTAGGTGCCATCTTCATCACCAAGCACCAACCATGCCTGCATGTCTTGTGCACTTCGACTTTCACAGCCATACACATGGCATATTCCAAGTGCAAGTTTCTTATCCTCTGGCTAACACCTTTTACTGTGTACTTCAGAAAGATGAAACATCAGAAAGATGTACTTCTGACTACTGATTACAGTTTAGTATAGGATTGCATTTTTTTTATTGTAAAATTGGGCTACTTGAAAAACAAAATGTTAGGTCTACGTCAGCATCCAAGGTTAAGTACCTGACCGGCTTCTTAGTTTGACTGGCTTCACCTATGCCTTGATTATAGAGAATTAATTTTCCTTGCAAGTAGATCGGGATCTTAGTTATCCTCCATGTTGCATCACTGTCACAGACCACTCACAGTTGGAGAATAACGTGTGAAATCTTTTGCTCAGTTTTCGAAAATTGATCAGGATACAGCTATACACCTCACCCTGCAGCCTGTGTAACCAGGCTACATAAGGACCTTCACTTTTGTCATCATCTCCACAGACTAATAATCCTTGCCTGTTGTCAGATTGTTATTTTGGGGAGGGAGAGGGAGTGTTGCAAGTACTCAGGTCTAGATTCTGAATTGACTTAATATTCTAAAGGTGTTATTTTCAAGTGACTTTCAAAATTGTCATGTACATATGCGGTCATTACCCCCATCTCTTTTTAGTTTCAATGTCATTCATGTTTCTTGAGTCCAGAAAATCCAGCACATATTGATGCCAAGTCTACACAAGAATAAGAATAATCGTGGAACGACTATGTTGTTTCAAATGTGATGGCAATAAGCTTAAAAATTCTCTTTAAAGAAGGCTGCATAGTCCAGCACACAATGAAAACAGATTCATTTCTTGGGAATGTTTTTTTCTCCGTTCAAGAACAGATCCTAAATACACATTTTCCAGTGTTGGGCGTCTACTGAAAAATTTAAACAGCAGCAGAGCTGCAGTTGTCACCAACTAGAGAGTCTGCACGGTATGAATCTAGAAACTGAACTGCTCACAAATAATTAAAAGATCAGTGCTGTTTGTCGAAGAGTGCGAGGACAGAAACTAGAGTGCTATGAAAAGCCTAGACAGTCAATGGGACTTGAAGTTAAAATCGTTGAAAGCTGTGGTGGTGGGTAAATACAACTGCATTAGTCCTTAAAAAACAAAAACACCACTCTGGCTCTTGTTCTAAACTGACGAGAAACCGAGCTTTTTAGACAAAACTGTATCCAGAATGAAGAAAGGATTTCCATAAAACATGTTCAGTTCTTTACACACTTTCGGGATTTTTGCTTAACAGATGTATGAATCTTAAATTTCTTTCACACCTAAAATTTATTTCCATGCTAGTTTTAACTTTCTCAAGTGAAATGTCTTTTTTTTGCAACTGGGTTTCGAGGTGTTTTTTTATATTTACAGGGCCTCATCTTGTTTATTTACCAGAGTTCATCTTGGACTTTATAGATGAATCGTAAACCATACCAAAATAAAGCGGATAAGATGGGAACAGGTCCGAGTATGATGTCAGTCCGAGTTTGATGTCAAAAACTAAAAGAAAGCTTTGACTGCGTACAGGAGAGGAGTATCATAGGATACCAAAATGGAGAGAGAAAAACAGTATCATAGGATACCAAAATGGAGAGAGAAAAACAAAGAGAAAAGTGGAAGAGTAATCAAGAACTGCCAGCTGGAAGACAATGAACCAGAATAATGCTGTGTAACCTTCAGCGAAAATGAAGCACTGTACATGAGCTTTGAGTTAAGAGATAAATAGAAAGCAGAACTTATCTTTCAAGAGTGTTCGTCTTCAAAATCAGCCTCCAAGGGATTTCTCACCGTAGGTTCATAAGCAAATCAACTATGCTGCTATCAAAATCAATGAATATCACCAACTAAACAAGAATATAAAATGAAAATTGAATGTTTTAATGTTAAAAACACCCTGCCCTCTTCCTTGTGCATTTATTTTTCTTTAATTAGGTTTGATTCATTTCAATTTCATTACTACTTTTATCCAAACATTTGATTTGGCTTTTTATTACTTTTCACTCCACTTTTACCAAGTTTGTGTATGTGTATGTAGAGTTATTGTGCATTTACATGCATGTTCTATGTGTATATGCACACATGCAAATATTCCTTACAAAACTTTAAGCACTGTTTTGCTGTAAATGCAACTGCATTACAGAAGATATGGCATGCCAGCTTCTGGAGGTGTTGAAAGTGTATCCACCTTAGTACCTGACCTTAAACACTGTCATGGAGCTTTGTGTTACTGAACTTCTTGTAGGAGTGTATTTCTTCCCAAGATACTCATCTGCACATCCTCAAACAGGAAACATTTTTCTCCCCCAAGCTGTCCACTTGTGTTTCATTATTGTATTGTAATGAAAAGCTCAACATACTGTTACAACAAAACAAATGAAACAAATACACCAAACTTTACAGATTTGTTGTGCCATACGACACAATCAGCATATCAGTTTTATTTACATATGAACATCAAAACAAAGTTCCAAAACATGAAAAAGGAGCAGTGGAGGCAAAAATATACATATATAAAGGTATCACATATGTTGAGTTCTGCAACAGTATTACAAGCCAACAAGTATTTCACCATCACAAACTCATTTCATATCAGCGTACCTGATGAATTAAATCACTGTTCCTGATGTATTAAATCAATGACAAAGTATTTCAACACAACTCACACTATCTTTACTACCAATGTTAACTGGTGTCCATGGACTCTGTCTTCACAACGGGTGGCTGAGAAGCGTCTTCAGTGGGGGCAGCAGCAACGGCATCAGGACAGGGTGTAGCAGAGTCAGAGGGTGGGATATCATCAGACGAGGCAGGTGCACTCTCAGGAACAGTGGTTGCAGACTGGGCCTCCTCCATTTCTTCTGCCACACTTTCAGAGACTGTACTTGTGGGGATGACTTTTGTGACACTGTCTGCGACAAATGCAGCCAACTCTACTTTAACTGAAGCTGCTTCTTCCGTCGATTTGATCTCTACTGACTGTTCTGCAGACTCCTCAGTCACAGGGACATCTGCACCAGGTTCTTGTTTGATGGCACACACGTCTAAAGCTGCTGTTTCAACATTGGTGGTCGTTTCACTTGTTTCGGGTGGCTCCGTTTTGACTGAGACAGGAACATCTGGGGTGGCAGTTGCACTGGAATCCGTCGTGTCCTGGGGTTCAGACTTCACCTGAGCTGTGGTTGCTGTGTCTGCCTTTGCTTCTGTTGATGGTTGCGAGTCAGAGACTGTTGCCTCTTCCTGTTTAATCTGCTCTACCAGAGGGTTGGTTGCTGGTTCCACTGTTGGAGTGGGTGTCACTTCAGTGTCTGTTCCCTGGACAAACAAATGTAAACAACTTCCATCAGGGACTTCACACTGAAAACCTAGAAACATCAAACACCTGAATTGTAATGAACATTAAATGGCCAGAATTACAGATTACTTTGATCTACTGAGATAGTGGAATAACAATACAATCATGTACCTCTAGATAAGTATTCATAATAATATTAATAATAATAGACAGTACGTGCAGCAGACCACAAAACAGCAGACTATTTAATTCCTCTCAGCAAGGACTACTACTGGTGAAAGATCTTTCTCTTTTCAAGCTCCAGCGACGTGGAACAGACTGCCAGACTGTCTCAGACATTCAGATTCTATCTCTTCTTTCAAGTCTAAACTTAAAACCCATCTATTTTCTCATAATTAGTCAATGCTGTGGGGGAGAGAGGGGGGGGGGGGGGGGGGGGGGGGGTACAACCTAACTCATAGCCGTCTGGGCCTTTTCAAATGTAGCGTATGTGTATGTTCTCTATTATATGTATTTGTTGTATGATTGAACGTTATAGGATTAAGTTTTTGTAGTGATATTTGAAGAATAAGTGAATGTCACATTGGTAGGATTAGGATTTGTTAGTTATTGTAGTAATAGTATTTGTAGTTGGGTGTAAGGTGTGTTATTGTATATGAGAGGGGTGAATGTAGTACGACTTTGTAAAGCGCTTAGAGAAATTCGTTTGATTAAGCGCTATATAAGAAATCATTATTATTATTATTATTATTATTAAAATAGCATCAAATCAGATAACAGTTAATGATGTCCACAGACAGTGATAATTCTTACGCACAAATGTGCGTCTCTGACGCATAAACCTCCCATCTGACGCACTGGAATTCAGGCCAGTGCGTCCCAAAAACATACCAAAATTTATCGTGATGCACTGATTTTCTCCTGTACGCCTTATAACTCTGAGCAGTGCGTCACGCAAAAGGGCTTTTGTCTAATCCGCCATGATGTAAGTCAAACACGTAAATTTCCTTGACGTTTTAGAACGTTCAGAATGGATTAACACTTCCGCTTGAGAATTCTTCTCAACTGAAAACCAACAAAAGTTGTCAAAATAGACTAGGCCTTTCCAGTCTATGATTGGACCACAAGATCATGTGATCCAGCTAAGTGGGAAAAGCATGGAAAACTGCAGGAATTTCGGCTTTTCAGAATCAAAATCCGACAGTTCAACTGTGGCTCGTGGGCGATAATGCAACAAATGGAACAAAAGTTGAACAATCTACGCAACATGACCATTTTGGATAATTAAAATGGCTCCGTTCTGGACGTTACGAAATGTGTTGCTCACAGAGCAGAATGGCCAGTCTACAGTTTTGTTGTAGGTTCCACCGGGCTTCGATGATCATTGCATGGCGATTGGAATTTGGTCATACAATAAAATATTTCAATATTGACGGAAATGGCTTGCGTAGTGGAAATTCTGTGATGATAATCGAAGAGGACATCCCACAAATCAAGTTTCACTGAAAGTGTAGGTGCTTACATTTACTCATATTAGTTGGTAACACTTTAAAAACATAGGAACACGAATATGTATAGATAACATTTAGCACTGTCTAGCATATTTTTATTAACTTTATTATAAACACCAATTTCCTAATGTATTTCTATCTCTATTATAAACACCTCTTTTCTAATGTATTTCTCTCTTTCTCTGTGCATTTATGTGTGTGAGCCAGTGAGAGCCTGCGCGCGTGCGCGTGTGTGTGTGTGTGTGTGTGTGTGTGCGCGCGCGTGCGTGTGTGTGCGTGCGTGCGCATGTGTGTTTACTACATTTTCTAGCAGTTATTAATGGTGACCACCTAAATATTTTTGTGACCTCCTGAAAATTTGGAAGTGAGTTTTTCGTATCGAGTCTGACCCCCTAATTTTTAGGAAATAATTATCACCTATAGAGATATATCATCCTGTGTCACTTGTCACACACCTTCCAGCTAATTTTATTTTGATCATGCACTAGATTTCAGCTTTATTATTAACAAGAAGCTAACTCCCATGTGAACATTAAATTCCAGCGAGTGGTTGCACCACACCAACCAAGAAACAGGTAACATCTTTCTCATGTTCTTGACCTCAAGTTTGTCATTTATGTGTTTATTACATCAGACCCTGGAACTGTAACAGATGAACAGCGGCCAAATCCTTACTGGCGAGTTCAAACACACACACAAATTTTTGAAGCTGCACATGTATCTGGCTTCCATTACAGCTTATGACCACTACAGACAAAAATAATTGTACGCTTCTACAAACTTGTGAAATAAAAAGAAAACTATTACACAATGTGTGGGTCTACTTTGTCCTGGAACCAACTGCAGGCAACACTACTAACCCAGTGAAAAGTGTAGCTCTTTTCCAAGCCACAAAGCGCTGTGAAGTCTTAGAAAAGAGAGATGTTCATCTGACCTACAAGCAAATGAGGGACCACACTCTGCAGACCACATGGGTGGCAGTGAGAAATGGTTGTAACACTGAAAAGTTTGCCGCAGGGTCCATGGTCTGCTTAAGGCCCCTGGTGGGGTTCAACGGCAACGCCCTGCTGGGGGGGTCTGGGGTGCAAAGCCCCCCCCCAGCTGCTGACAAAAACTTGACATTCAAGGACAGTTTACTGCATTCTCCTTTGATAAATAAAAAAAAAGAAAAAAAAAAAAAAAGAAAAAGAAAAAGAAAAAAATTATTATTTTTTTTTTGGTGCCAAAATACCAATATGGAAATCTGTATAATACGGAGATACTTCCACCCATACTAATTAATTTCAACTCATGTAACATTAAAAAAAAAAAATTATAATACTGTCTGTGAAGATCTCAAGTTCCAGGAATTTCTAGCTAGATAAGATAAGATAAGATAATGTTGCTTATAGCCCAGCCGACCGCAAGGGGCCACATCAGGGCTGGAATTTCTAGCATGTAAAGGTGTGACGTGACAATTGACAGCCACACTATACGCTACAAACCCTCCCACCCTTCTTCCCCCCTCTTTCATTCTCTCTCCCTTTGTCTCACAAACCACAATCAAAATTAATGATCTACGTCAACGCTTGGTCTCTCTAGGCCGCCCTCCCACAGTTGATCGGGTTTTCTTTTTAAGTCAGCTGACCTGTCTTTTGTCACCTGCTCTACTCTCCCCTCCTCCCTACCCTTCCACACTCCCTTATCGGATAGCGCCGCAATGGAAAGGGAAGGTTTCCATTTAGTACAAAGACCCAGACTCCACTCTCCACGTACCTCTCTCCCCTTTCATCCCCCCCCCCCCCCCCCCCCCTCCCAAACTGTAGTCACGGGAAAGACGGAAACTTGTACGCATGACTTACACGTGCAGACTGGGTAGCGTTGTCAATTAGCATGAAGTGATTGAGATTAATCAACCCCCCCCCCCCCCCCCCCCCCCCCCCCCCCCCCCCTGTCTTCAGTGCAAATCAAATGGGGAAACGGAAACTGGACGCGTAGCTTTACCCACAAAAAGCTGGACGCAGGTCTGCTCCCTCCACTGCTCTCCACAGACAGGTGTTAAGACCAATAGCTACAAATACGACAGATTTAAAATCAGGGAAGGGAATGATCATCTCCATATCCTCCGAACATCCTGTGCTCTAAGGTTCACCGTTTCCCAGAAACAACACATCAGTTGAAACTATGTTTCTAAATTTTGTATGCATTGATTGTATGTATGCTGTGTGTTTTAACAGTAGAACTTTATGCCAATACTTGGTGACATCTATCAAGATGATGAATGAGTATTCTATTGTAATCGTTTATTTGCCACAACTTGGTAAAAACTGGTAAGATGCTTGATTAACATTCTTTGTTAACAATCTGATTTTTGCCAGTATTCAATACTATCTGTTAAGATAATAACTGAATGATGACTTCTGACTGGAAAAGCAGTATGCCTGAACTAGGTGAAAACTGTTAAGTTGATTTACGACTACTGTTGATTGTCAGAATGCTTTGAAGTAGGTGACTCTAAGTCTAATTAACATGTGTATTTGGGCCAAGTTTATACAAAGGTTCTTCAACTTAATTCATAAAGAAAAACTGAAGAGTTGTTTGACTTTCATTGCTAAGCATTGTATTACCGTCTCCTACCCGCTGTTAAAATTCACTCCAAATTTGAGAGAAAGTGAAGACTACAAACAATTAGTATGGCAGATATACTTGCGCAGGTTAATCCTTTGTCAGCTGAGATCTCACACATTTACCGAGTAGAGTAGTTTCAACAGTCCCGAGAAAAAAAAAATTTCTTTCAATAACTAGTACCGGAAAGTTGCTCCATCCATAACTAGTAACAGAGAGGGTGGAGGTGAAAGTATGATACACAACTACTCTATAATTCTAATAGAGAAAACTTTCTAGAGGACACACTGACCCACTCCCGTCTCTCGTCACAAAGCCAAGACAGAAGATGTCTGTAGGTCTTTTTCAGTCTATATTACATAGCATGGGTTGAAGAACAGAGCAAACTGGACTGCAGGCAAAAAAAGAGAATCCACACTGGGTTATGTTATCCTATTCAAATGTGTTTTTGATAAGAAAGGATAAGTATCCACAATGAACTGTGACAATAGTGCACAAAGAGATAAACTGTAACAACCAGAAGATAATACCAGAGAAGACTTCAGCGCAACAAAATGTGACTTTTTCCAGCATCTCCATCTTCCCTTACAAGTTGTCCTACATGTAAACTGCTGAAGATACTTTCATTTCGTCACCGATACGGAGTTAATGTAAGCGAGTACCGTCTCTCAAGTCTACGTGCAGGTAACTAAACACCCAATGCACACTTGTGAACTACAGAGGTGGAAAAATTTTACTTACCTCACGCACTTCATCATAACAAATTGGATGGTAGAACTGCAAAAAAAAAAGAAAAAGAAAAATCTAGAAAGCCATCATGATTCAGATGCACACACAACGCTAGCTTGTATGCATACAAAATCTCCTGTACATTAAAAATGGGGCGAGGGAAACATTACCATGGCAATTAACACACACAGAGACTCAAAATAAACAAAAAATCTACTCAAATATGTAAACAATTAATTAACAAGAAGTATTACAATGCTCCAGAGAAACTGCTGTTGGTAATATTCTAATGTTTTCATTTCTGGCACCACCATCTTTTGTGCGTGCCTTGCCATGATCAGTCATATACCACCACTTTCACATGTATCTGGTATTGATCAATCATCAACAAGTCCAAGAGTAATGCTTGGCTCAATAACATGAAATACTTAGAAAAATAAGTAATCATTTTGTGCACAAGATTTGGACCAATTCATGAGCAATGAAAAACAGATCTGATCACAGCATTCCAAACACAATGAACAGCTTAATGAATACTTAAAACAATTTCTGAAAATGCTAAAAAAGGAATTGCAGTATGAACAAGCAAAACAACACCAACAGTAACAATGTTTACATTTCTAAGGTAGCTGATGTAAAACAGCTTGTTCATTGCGCTTAGTGTATGTTTGTTTACAGCTGCGTAAATAGCACTGGCTTGAATAGACATGTTTTAGTCTTGTCTTGTCACAGGAGCAAAGTTATTACACTCTATTATTGCTTACAGGAGAAAAAAGTCAGGAGAAATCAGTCAGAAAAATGCAGAAAGGAACTGAAAAAGAAATATTTTGCACAGAACATGAATGTTTTGTCCTGGGACATTCATTTGAATGTCACATTGAGAAGCAGTAAGACCAAATGCAAAGTATGGAAACCTTACCTTTCCTAAGATAAAGACAGCATTCTGCAGGTGCCATTCCTCTGCTTCCTCATCCCAGTAGTTCTCAAAGGGATCACCACAAACAGCACACAACTGCAACAAAGGGGACCACTTCACAATCAAGGTTAATTTTCGATGCCAACAACGTTAAAAACAGCATACATTACTTTTTTTTAATTCACAGGCAAAGTTCAGTGCGAGACAAAGACATCCTTCAATTTCATACACTTCTTCGAATTTCAGCATGTTATCATTATGCTTGCAACTATGAGGTCTATGTCCCCCTTAAAAAAAAAGGTACATTAACACTAAGAACAGGGAAAAATGGTACCTATATAAACAATACATGCAAAAGCTGTTTTGATCATATTCAAAGTACATCCCAATCTTGAATGCTGTTTTCATTCTACAATCTTTGTGACTAGCAAGCAAGATGTCCTCCCAAATTAGGCATATATAAACTCATGTAAACCCCGAGTCCTGACAGAACTCAACATGGCAATATAACCACAAAGGTTATCAGGTTTTATAAAGGTTTTCAGCAGTCTATGGCCACACAGCAAAGTCCAACTCTTGACATGCTGTCCACCTTATCCTAACTTTGCTAAGAATCCATAATGTAGCTGAGAAACTGTTATCAGCCCATAGTCAACAACCTGGCTGAACATAAGCTCCCCCCCTCCATCAGACTTTACGGAAATAGACCCAAACAATCTTCACGCAAATATCACCACTACCGCAAAAAGAGAAAGTCACAGTTTAAAAAACAACAACAACAACAAAAAACCAACTCCACTTACATCTTCTGTTTCATTGCCAGAGGCTGCTGGATTGTAGACCACTTCAACTCCTTCTGGCACTTTGATGGGGAACATGTTCTGGCTGCCATCAGTCTTCTCCAACTTATCTTGCTCAAACACTGAACTGAACCCTGCAAACAGTCACATGGCATTCCTCTGAAACAATTGTGCTTTAAAGAAATGGAGTATTATGAGTCCATCCCCACAAAAACAAATGTAAAATGAAACAATCATCTGGAATAATAAACCTTTTTCCATTTGTTACACAACTCCGCCTGGTTGTAACCTTTGGGGAATATCCAGCCGGTCCCAAGCCCGGATAAAGGAGGAGGGTTGGGCATGGGGTTAACACTCCCATCCCGTAAAAACCAACTTGTTACAGAAACGCCAACAGCAGACCAAGGATCTTCTACCCTGGGAGAGGAAGGGTCCTCCTCAGGAGGACGTATGACGCTGTGTAGTGAAAGCCGTGAGTCAACGGAAGCTACAAGGCCGACCCCCCTTCTATCGACCAGGACCATCAACGTTGGAACATGGAATGTGAGGACCATGTATGAGACGGGAAAAACATCACAAGTAGCGGCAGAAATGAAAAGCTACCACCTCACTCTCCTTGGAATCAGCGAGACCCGTTGGACACAGTCAGGACAAAAGAGACTGCTCAGCGGAGAGATGTTGCTGTATTCCGGACATGAAGAAGACAACGCTCCACACACAGAAGGTGTAGCACTCATGCTGTCTGGACCTGCTCAGCAAGCTCTGATAGCATGGGAAGCACACGGACCAATAATCATTGCAGCATCCTTCAGAACTAAGAAGAAGAAGATAAAGATGAATGTCATCCATTGCTATGCCCCAACCAATGACAGCGATGAAGAAGCAAAAGACCGCTTCTACGACAGACTACATGACGTCATAGCCAAGTACCCAGAGAGAGATGTCAACATCCTCATGGGCGATTTCAATGCCAAAATCGGACAAGACAACACCGGGTATGAGGAAGTGATGGGAAGACACGGACTGGGAGAGATAAACGAGAATGGCGAGAGATTTGCAGACTTCTGTGCAACGAGAATGGCGAGAGATTTGCAGACTTCTGTGCTATGAACAACCTGGTCATCGGTGGCAGCATTTTCCCGCACAGAAGAGTACACAAGGCCACCTGGGTATCACCAGATCTAGTGACAGAAAATCAAATTGACCACATCTGTATGGCCAAGAAATTCAGGAGGTCCCTACAGGATGTAAGGGTGAGAAGAGGAGCAGACGTTGCATCTGACCACCACCTACTGGTCGCCAGGCTGAAGCTGAAACTGAAGAAGAACTGGATGAAACCAGCTATAAAGAGGCAGAAGTACAACCTCAGTCTACTGAAAGATCCAACGACTAGAGAAGATTTCAAGCTGTCCCTCACCAACAAATACCAAGTGCTACAAGAACTACTTGAGGATGAGGCTGATCTGGAGACCCACTGGCAAAAAGTGAAGGAAACACTCACATCAACCTGTCAGGAAGTAGTGGGCCCCAAGAGACACCAACAGAAGGAATGGATATCTGCAGACACACTGCGCAAAATACAGGAGAGAAAGCATAAGAAGGCAGCAGTAAACAACAGCCGAACAAGGGCAGCAAAGGCCAAAGCACAAGAAGACTACACAAAAGCCAACAGAGAAGTGAAGAATAGTGCAAGAGCAGATAAGCGGAAGTATGTTGACAGCCTGGTGGAAGAAGCAGAGGAAGCAGCAGCCAGTAACAACATGAAGCAGCTGTACGACACCACCAATAAACTGTCAGGGAAGTACAGCAGACCAGAGTGACCAATCAAGGACAAGGTAGGAAACACTGTCCAGGGAATGGAGCAACAACTGAGCAGATGGGCAGAGCACTTTGAAGAGCTTCTGAACAGACCCGTCCCACCAAACCCCCCTGACATCGATCCAGCCGACAGAGACCTTGACATCAACTGCGAGCAACCAACGCGAGAGGAGATCAGGAAAGCCATCAAGCTACTGAGGAACGGCAAGGCGGCAGGACCAGACAACATCCCTGCAGAAGCACTCAAGGTAGACCTGGAAGCAACCGTAGAGATGCTCTACCCTCTTTTCGTGAAGATTTGGGAAGAAGAAGAGGTACCAGCAGACTGGAAGGAGGGCTACCTCATCAAACTACCAAAGAAAGGAGACCTCAGCAACTGCACAAACTACAGAGGAATAACGCTTCTGTCAGTGCCAGGAAAAGTCTTCAACAGGATCCTTCTCGAGAGAATGAAATGTGCAGTTGACCCCCTCCTCCGAGACCAGCAGGCCGGCTTCCGCCAGAACAGATCATGCATCGACCAGATTGCCACCTTGCGCATCATCGTTGAGCAGTCTTTTGAGTGGAACTCACCACTGTACATTAACTTCGTCGACTATGAGAAGGCGTTTGACAGCATTGACCGCGAAACCCTCTGGAAGCTGCTACGCCATTATGGAGTGCCAACTAAACTGGTCACCTTGATCAAGAACTCATACAATGGAATGACTTGCCAGGTGGTCCATGGTGGACAGCTCACAGACAGCTTTGGGGTGAGGACTGGAGTCCGACAAGGCTGCCTCCTGTCGCCTTTTCTTTTCCTCCTGGTGATCGACTGGACCATGAAGAGGTCAACAGCACACAGAAGAAATGGAATCCAGTGGACACTATGGGACCAACTTGATGACTTGGACTTCGCTGACGACCTAGCCTTGCTTTCCCACAGCCACCAACAGATGCAAGACAAGACAACAGAGCTAGAAGCCACCTCCTCACAAGTTGGTCTCAAGATCCATGAGGGCAAGACCAAGATCCTCAAGATCAACACGGAAAGTGAGGACCCAGTCACACTACATGGAAGCGAGCTGGAGAAGTGGAGGCCTTTACATATCTGGGCAGCATCATTGACAAGCAGGGTGGCACAGACGCAGACGTCAGAGCAAGAATCGGCAAGGCGAGGGCAGCATACTTGCAGCTGAAGAACATATGGAGCTCCAAGGTGGTATCGACTCGCACGAAGATCAGACTGTTCAACTCCAACGTCAAGTCAGTGCTACTGTATGGAGCCGAGACATGGAGGACAACAAAGACCACCACCAGGAAAGTGCAGACTTTCATCAACAGATGCCTGAGAAGAATCCTCCAGATCCACTGGCCCAACACCATCAGCAACTCAGACCTGTGGCAGCGTACCAACCAACTGCCAACCGAAGATGAGATCCGGCGCAGAAGATGGGGATGGATTGGGCACACCCTGAGGAAGCCAGCCAGTAACATTACCAGACAGGCGTTATCATGGAACCCCCAGGGAAAACGGAAAAGAGGACGGCCAAGAAACACCTGGCGACGGGACCTTGAGGCAGACAGCAAGAAGATGGGACACACCTGGGAACAACTAGAGAGGGCAGCCCAGGACCGAGGACTCTGGCGGACTGTTGTCGGCGGCCTATGCTTCGGGAGGAGCGATGGGCAAAACTGACTGACTGATTTGTTACACATATCTAAGTCTCCAAACCTTTCAGTTGTTGAGAGAAGATCCATGATGCACCCTATGAACATGTGTCAGCTAGACTGGCTGTTCTGTGCTTTGTATGTACAATAAAGTTTCCAAATAAAACACTTCCCAATCAACACTCTCTCCCACAGAAACTTGGCCCCTTCTCCCCACAGTCTCTATAGTGGACTTACCTTGCAACTGACACTCTCAGTGTGACCCCATTTACATTTTTGTGGGACTTGATTCTAAGGCTGACTGTAATCACATTCACTTTATGCTTTTGATCTCTTCCCATCTGATCTATATAATCAAAGGCAATCAAAATGCATAAGAACAAAAATAAAATAAACCTTTTCAAAATTTCATGTGTGAAGTAGAGATGACCTTGAAACACGTTATGCTTAGTAAGTAAACCAGCCACAAGGTATTTAAAAAAAAAAAAAAAGTTCAACTTTATCAATCAAGTCTCTCTGCATTCCTTTTCAGATATGTATTTCATAAAGCTAATCGTCATCTTCAATGTATGTACTGTTAACAGGTGCAGTTTGATTCAGTGAAAATCACACTCACTTGTCTCTTCTGATTCATCCACTTCTTGAAACATAATCCAGTCCTGCAAAGAGATAAGTACACCATATCATATTCTGAAGACGGAGATCCAAAGCAAATTTATAAATCCTACTCAGACATACCAAACCACAAATAACATTTCAACTTATCTAACAAACAACATTTCGGCTAGCATTTCAGTTAGACTAGCTGCAAGAAAGGTTTTATTTGACTTTGACTGGCAAAAAAAATCCGTCAAGACAACATTCATTCACAAATTCCTCAAGCACAGAAAAATCTCTACCGTTTCTTGTCATAGACTTATTTCAAAGACAGGAAATGAACTGATGTATCTGTTGGCAAAATAAAAAGCTGCAGGAAAAATGCAGAGAGCCGCATAAAATATCTGAAAATAGTAACAACAATACAGCAGAAAAGCATATTTGTATACATGAACAATTTAGGACTAGGAGCTACATAAGCTATCTTCTTCAATAATCCAAATCTTTTTCAAATACTACTTACATTCAGTTCATAAAACCACTTGCGATGGCTGGCTATCTTTGCAGCTTCTTTTTCCCTCTTATTAAGACGGAAGTGCCAGTCCAGATGCTGACGGTACTGTTCCATTTCCTCCATCAGGAAACGGCAGCCACAAGATGAACACTGGATTCCTTGGTAGAGGTCATGAACCAGCCCATTGTACAGCCTGTCATCACCATCACATGGTACAGATAGCATTAGTTAATGGGTCACTTTAGTTTCATTTCTGATGTTTTAGTTTTCTTCAATATTTGCTCTCAATTACTAAAATCTGAACTGCAGCTGAGGTGCTAACTTCCCATGCAAGATACCAATTGTTCAAATAAAATAACAGCCAGTTTTGACAACCCAGCAGCCAGTCAAACCTAGCATCAGTGCTGGAGAAAGAAAGAAAGAAAAAGAGAGAGAGAGAAAGAGCAAAATCCACAACAAAACACTGCACTGGTTAAAGTCAGAACATACGGCGCATCTATTTAATAACAATGATTATTTATGGCGCTTAATCTTACATCATAAGCCTTAAGCGCTTACAAATGCATAAAAGGTTAAAGAAAACATAAATGAAACCAATAAGAAGATGAATATTGCAATAAATACCATGCATCTACAAACAAGGGTGAATATTGACACACACACACACAAACACATGATCCTACACACACTAACACATGATCCCACACACACTGTCGCAAAACAGACACAACAGCATGCATGCACACATACACACACACATGCGCACACACCCATACATACACACTCATAGTCGCACACACACACATTAGTCGCAGAATCAATTTGATGGGCATGGGAAGGGGAAGAAAGAACTGCTACTGATAGGTGATGAGGGTTGTTTTCAGAGATGCTTTGAAGGAAGACAAGAGTTTTTTTTGTGTGTTTTTTTTCTGCTTACGCAGGCTGATACTCCTGCGGACACTCCCTGTATAGACAGATAAGGGTTAAACCCATCTAACCAACAAAGGGAGTGGAGTTATGTGTGTATGACCGTTTTTTTATCCGCCATTAAGGCAGCCATACTCCAACTTTGGGCAAGATATATGCTATGTGTAACGTGTCATCCATACCAACTGCCAGACTGGCCTTCTCTTCCAAAAGTTGGTGATGGGATTTTACTTGTGTCCAAGATGTTATGAGTGCGTTTACATGGAATCTTGGTTTATAGTCTCATTCGAAGGACTGTATGGTAAATGGAGTCAGAACCAATGTTAACTCTGAGGGAAAAATTCCCCTCTACCGTTACAGCCCGGCGGAGATTCAAACCCGCAACCCCGGGAACACCGAAATTATGAGTCCGGCGCTCTACCACTGAGATATTACGGCCCCCAACAGCGAGTTTGAACTACGCAAAGATATTGGGAGTTTATTCCAAGAAACCAGACCCTGAAAAGAAAAAGAACGATCGCCACAGGTTTTAGTTTGAAATCAAGGGATTTTGAGCAGTGTTGTCGGTAGAAGAACACAACTGCCTAAAAGAATCCAGCAGCCACATAACGGAATAAAAGTAAAATGTATGATTATATGCATTGCATAATAAAAATAAGACATAAAATGAGAGTTCTTTTATTTTAGATGAATTGATCTTTGACAGAATAAATCACGAGTTCATTTTCCACTGAAGAGGTTCATTATAAACTGATACACTTAAAACGGACCCACATACAAACCCACCCTAAACAGAAGAGAGACTTGTCTTCAGTACATGGAAGACACATTTACTCACTTTTTCAATTTCACAGGCAAGAAATCTGACAGATCAGGTGGACGTTCAATGGGAGTCTCTTTCTTCTGCACCACCTGCAAAAAGCCAAAGCACCAGATATAAAATTGTAACAAAGCTTTCTTAAAAGTGCATAGTGTAATTCAGAAAATAAAATATGAAACATTTTTTCTACACATGCTTGGACAATTGGTATAAACACATATTTGGGAAAGCAAAGTATAGTGCTTGGTTCACCCGAACAGTCAACTTGCCCACCCTATTACAAAGATGACCGACGTAAAATTCTCCCTTGGTTACATGGTATCTGACACTGATGAGCTTGCATCAGTTTTGTTGAAAACTTAGTACTAATTACATCTATCAGCTGTCTTACCAACACTCTGGAAAAAAACAAAAAAAACCAAAAACAACAAAAAACAAAAACAAAACTCAAGAGTTAAAAACAAGTATAGTATGGATAATACCCTACAAACATATTCCTAACCACACATGAATACATAATATATCACCCTTTATATGGCCTTCAATGATTGGCTCTGCTATAACCGCTACGGTTCATGAAATTCTTTTGGATTCTGGGATCAGTGATCCTTATAAGGCCATTGTAAACATTTCCAAGATTCTCAACATATTTTGAAAACATTTAATTATCTGGCCAGCCAGCATTAAAAGAAGTCCATTTAAAGAAGTTCCTGAGAAGGCACCTTTCACACACACACATATGTTGTATACATGCACGTTAAATAAACTGGCGATGATGTAAATCGGACCTTGTTATTGCACTAAACTTATGAAGGCAACACCCCATACCTTAGGTTTAACAGCAGGCGCCACAGGCTGGACCTTGGGAGGCTCAGATACCTGTGGAGTGGCAACTGGGTTTGGTGTGCTTGCAGATGTTACTGGATGGTCCTTCTCCTTCTCTTCCTTTTTGGCAGGATTGCCGATGATTCCTGCATCCAGCAGTTTCTTTAACAGTTCATTGACATCAGGTATAGGAGCAGGCTCAGCAGTGGACACTGGGGCAGCGGTTGTAACAGGCACCGGAGCAGGAGTGGATGTGGCAACCTTGGCAGGAGCTGGAGGCCGAAGAGGAGCAGGATGAGCTGAAGCAGGCGTTGCTGTGGTCAGTGTTGGAGTGACCATGGGCTGGGTAATCACTGGAGGCATGACTGGAGCAACAGGCATTGAAGGCACTGATGGCCGCTGAATGGCTGAAGGTCCTATCAACTGCTGTAAAGCCTGCGGAGTCATACCTGCAAATGCTTGTGCAGGGTTCATGCCCGCCGCTGCCACTGAAAAATCAAACAGTTCTAACAAACATATATTCATAATTCTATCATCAAATCACAACCAAGTCATATATGGGTTACAACAGACATATTTGGTCACTGCTGTTTTGTTTCAGTGTTCATCCAAGCATTTAAGGGAAATGGCTGGTGGTTACGCTCATCTCTCCAGGTATCCTAGCGTTTGCTGGGTATTTTTTGTTGTTTTGTAGCCCATTGTACTCTACAATGCATTTCAGGATCTTTATGTGTGTATCTGATCTCATGCACGAGTTTATCCCTGCAGAGGGTTTAGGTACTAGCACTTGTATTGACCTGGAAGATGGGAAAACATACCATACCATAATGCCCGAACCCACAACCAACAAATATATCAACAGAGTGGTCACTTCATTAGTCTATACTTTGTGCAATTGTATTTCTATTTTCTCTATCTTTATTACTTTATTTTCTTGCAGCTGAAGATAAAATGCAACATAATGCAGGTGAATAGAAATATGTTTATGAACAGTAAAATGCTCAATATGGAATAAGCGTGTGCATGTATGCATGTGTTGGCATATAGATATGTGCTAAAATTGTTATAAACTATACATACATACGTACAAAATATGTATAAATTGTAAATAAATTACTGAATGGGAACGAGAATTGAGTATAACTATAAGCTATTTGACATTATACACATAAAGCTATGTAACAAGATGATGCTAAAAAAAACAATATCCAGCGTAATCACTCACACATAAGACTATCAGTGTAACTGCATTAATGCTGGTGAATCATAAACATTTCACTATAAACAATCCAGAATAAAGAGAAACTTAGCTTACACTGTGTTGATCCGAACATGCGCTGCAGCCCTTGCATCATCAAGGGATTAGCCATGGCACCTGGAAAGATCTGTGGCATACTGGATGACATTGGCATTACACTTGACATAGCCAGCATCAAGGGATTCAGGTTGGGCTGACCACCACCACCACCCATCATCATCGGTCCACGCATCATTGGCCCTCCCATGCGCTGAATGCCCATGCCAGGATGAGGCTGCACGCCAGGCTGGTTGGGTAAAGGCATTCTGGCTGGACCCTGTGGCTGAGGGAGACCAGGCTGAGGTTGAGGCAGTGGACCTGTAGGTGGTCCTACTTTTTCCCCCTGAACAACAGGTGGGCTGCCAGTAGGTTTGCTCACAGAAGCATCTAGTTCACCCTTCACTTCCTCCTTCACAGTATCTTCCACTTCCTTTTTGATGGGTTGCTCTATGCCAGGTTCAGGTCTGGGGACTACAGGTCTGGGGCCAGCTGGCTGTACACCAGGGGCCAGGAGAACTGGACGAGGGCCTGGCAGTGGAGGGCCTTTGGCCTGTAAACCTTGCGAAGGCTGCTGCATGCTGGGAAACTGTCTTGGCATGGCATGACCCAGCAAAAAGTCAGCATCATCAAGTCCTTGAGTAATTTCACCAAGAATCTTCACTCGAGGTATAGGCATTTCAAGACGAACAGTGTGAATACGACTTCCAATTGTGATAGTTTTTGGCACATTATTAAACTTGACCTCAAACCACTTGCCATCAATGATAATTTCATGAGCAGGACCACCAAATGCAAGAACATGAGGTCTGTTTCCGATCTTCGCTTTCACAGCACGATCCATAGGCACAAGGTATGCAATGTCATCTATAATCATTTTGCGAGGGCCACCTTCAAAGCGAATACCATGGGGTTTGCCATTGTAAATGATCAGAGGTATTTTGCGGTCCAATTTCAATTCGCATGACTGACTGTCTATCAAGATTTTTCGAGTTGGTGGTTCAAAAGCAATCTCATGCTGCACGTTGTTGAGCATTAATGGACGAGGAGGCCCTCCAAAGGTTCCTTTCTCCAGTCGGTCCACGAGGATCATTTTATCCAGTCCATCCACTTGGAATCCAAATATTGTTTCATCAAAGTTCATGCTCTGAGGTGGGGCATCAATGCGGACACGGTGATGTTGACCATCAATCCAGACATCAAGAGGAGTGCCATGGTAGAAGATTTCCACAACACGATGGCCTAAATCTATGGTCTTTTTGGGCTCTCCAAATTTGTACACCAATCTTCCATTCAAACGAATTCCACGTGCAACCGAGTCTGCATACAATTCATAGTCATGACCATACAATTTCACCTGGCGGCGAATGTCTCTTTTGACCTCATATGGTTTGCCATCAATGACCACTTCTTCTGGCACTTCTTTGACTAGCAATCCTTTCATGCAAGACCAGCGTGGATCATCCATAGGGCTGCCAGGAATGATCTTATTCTGCATATCTCCCATCTGTTCTGGACCAGCTGCGCTCAGAACAGGTGGGCGGACAACCTGAGAGGCAGCTGGATGAGGCCCTTCAGAAGGCAGCCTTGGTCCATCCATCCTAAGTGGTCTGTCCATCCTTGGTCTTGGTCCATCCATCTTAGGTCTTGGTCCATCCATTCTAGGACCTGGTTCCATCATTTTTGGTCCAGGTCTTTGGGGACCAGGTCTGCTATAATGGCCATCTTCTGGTGGAAGCACAGGAAGACGACTGGGAGGACCTCCAGACCTTTCCATGTCTCTTAAAGGTCTTGGACCCTCAAATTCTCTTGGTGATCCTGAGCCGTCGTAATCTGTCAGCAGTCTAGCACCACTCGCGTCTCTGGGAGGAATGCGACTATCAAGGTCTCTAGGCACATGATCGTCAAATTCTCTGAGGGGGCCATGTGGACTATTAGTATCTCTCAAAGGTCGTGGACCTTCAAACTCCCTAGGTGGACCTCTCAGGTCTCTATCTGAAGGCCTCTCCTCACTCTCTCTCATGAAACCTCTACCATCAAAATCTTTTGGAGACCTGCCTTCAAAACTTTCTCTACGCTCTGATTTATCAGAGTACTGGTCATGCTGATCAAACTTTCTGGAGGATCCTCTCTGTGGCCCCATCAGTGGTCTTGCATGTTGACCCTGAGGTCCATACCCATCAGATCGACCTCGCCCATCGAAATCTTCTGGATTATATTCTTCTGACTGGCTCTGATCATGAAGCTTACTGGATGGTCTTTGATGAGGCCTCCTCTGTCTACCCTGTGGTCCAAACTCTTCACGTACACCCCTTTCATCCATATCCTGACGTGCAGTTCTATCCTCAAAGTCTCTGGGCCCCCGACCATCAAAGTTTTTTGCTTCCAGTCGATGATCAAAATCATGAGGACCTCTGCGAATGAACTCTTGAAGAGGGCCCCTAGGATCAAAATTCCTGGAAGTAGCTCTTTGATCAAAATCTTCAGGAGTTCTATTCTTTCCAAACTCTCCTGGTAGTCCAAACTCTTCAAAATTTGAGTCATATTCACCTTTGGCAAAGTCTGGTCTCTGCTTATAGCGCCAATGAGGATCTCTTTCATCAAAGTCATCTTTTGGTGAATTGTCACCTCGTGGTGGGCCTGGTCTATCTAAAGGCACACCTGGAGCAAGGCCTAACAAGGGTCGTTTTGTGGGTCCTTGACCCTCTGGATGTCTAAACCCTCTTCTGCCATCAAAATCTCTAAGTCCTTCTCTTGGATGTCCCCGCCTGTGCCTATGTCTTGGCCCATGTCTTGCATCAAAGTCTTCTCTTGGACTTCCCCTGGCATCAAAATCAGTCCTAGGGCTGCCATGGCCATCAAAATCTGCCTTTGGACTTACAAAAGACTCTCCCTCTTCCTGTTTTCTGTATCTGCGGAAATCTGTATCCCTTTCATCCCTGTGGGGAGGAAAATGTCGAAGCTCTTCACCATCCTGCTGTCTGTGACTTGGACCACGTTTTCTGAAGTCCCTGTCTGCAGGATGCCTGCGGTGATCTACATCTCTAGGATCTTCTGGATATCGAGGTCTGAAATGAACATCATCCCTCCTGGGATCATCACAGTTTTCTGGCTCAAGGTCATGTCCTGAACGACGCTGAGGATTATAAAATTTATCCAACTGACGTAATAAATTCTGGTGTTGATCGTGAGTCATAAGCCCTTCCTCCATTTGCTTTGCTGCTTGATTCATAATTTCTTCTTGGTTTTCACGCAACCACTGCTGGGGAATGTCTTCTTTGTCATCAGATCCATCCTGGTTTGGGACAGATGACCCCGGCGGATCTCTCCTTCGGAAATCAACATCTTGGAGTACACGATGAAAGTTTTCATGACGAGGCCCACTCACTCCAGCTGCAGCCAGAGAAGCACGACGAACTTCATCGGCCGATTTGCGACGTTCCCTCTCCATTGCAAAGTCATCTGGGTGACTCTCTTTGAACTTGGACCATCTCTGCTGAGCAGGACTCTGAACAGCTACATGCGCTGCTGGATTCAGAGGCAGCCCCTGCTGTCTGTAGTCTATGTCCTCTCCACTGAAGATATCACTGAAACAACAAAAACATACACTGTGCAGTTTTGACAATTGATTAACAGTCCTAAACCAAGTAAAGGGGTCAAGCTATGCATACTTTATATGCTCCCTAAAAAACAAAACATCTATATACATTCCAAATAAAAAAATTGCACAATTTCTTTCTTTCCTCATTTCAATGAACATGGTAAATAGTCTCAGTTTTCATGCTCAGATATCAATGGATAACATGCTATCAAATATGTTCATACTCAAATAAAGATCTTATTCACACAGCGCAAATATAATAAGCACAATGGATAATACTTCACATAAAACAGACCTGTTTACTCCTTCTGTATGCATTCAGTACTCATGGCTTAGGCTTACAGTGTTTTGAAATGAAAATCTGTTTTCTTCAACTTGACATCTAATGCTAATTTTTTTCCAGAGCATAAAATGATGCCTTTTTTATTCCCAGAGGAAAATGCTTTCAACTATCACTGATAGCAATCTGACACTTTTACATCTTTTTGTTAACAGATACCTTTTAAAATTGTTGAAAGCTCCTCTATGCAGGATGTAGGTGTGTAAATGAACACTTAATCATGTTCATCTTGTAAGCGCTTAGCACCTCTGAACTACACTGATCATCAAATGAGCAAAAATGGCTCATATGTATCCATATGGCTCAACTTCATAAGAGTAAAAACCATCAGTTCTGTAAATACTGTATCCACAGTCAGAGTCAGACTTGTATATTCAATGTTATCCCTCTCCAGAATCAAATGTTGTCACTCTCAGTAAGCCAACCAGTTATCAGTTATCCTGATTTGCATAGCCTACACTGAATGTGTGTGTGTGAGCGAGTGTGTGTGTGTGTGTGTGTGTGTGTGTGTGTGTGTGTATGAAAATACAGACCAATGATGCTTTGTTTGAGTAAAGAAGGTAAAGTGTTGGACTGGTAAACTTGGTATCAAAATCTGGCAATTCTTTTTTTATTCTTGAGTGCACAATTTGCATATCAATAAACATGAGTTCCACCAAATCATCGCCTTGAATCAAGATCGTAGGACAGATAAATGAAACAGTAAATGTCTACAAACGATTTTGGCAACAAACAACTGACCTAATCAATTCTGAGATCATGGGCTGATGAGCAGAGATCCATTAGCAAACAGACTGACTTTCCTCCATACTTTGACATGCTCCTTTTTTTTTTTTTTTTTTTCCAATTCAGCAATATGGTATTTCCAAAATTAGCCAAATTTTCCATGCTAAATCCTAAAAATCGTTCGGTAAGCAGGTCTGCATAAAACCACACTTGGTGGTGTGTTTATCTGCTTGGTGATATACTTACCTAAGGAATGATTTTACACTGCAAATAAGTGACCATGCAAATACCCCCCTCCTCAAAAATTAGAATGACAGCAAATTGCACACTGCTTTTTTTTCTTCACAGATTTAAAATGAGCCTCCAACATTCTACTTCTCCAATAAACAATGATACCTCTGCCTTTCGGTTTTCCTGGTGATGTGATCTACAACCAGTCCCATTCATCTTCAGTTATTGAAAGGAATTAAAACAAACAAAACCCCAAATCATAGGGTTTTCAACTCAGCTATCTAAATGAAAAAAATATTCATAATGGAAAGATTTCTGAAGGAATCTCTTATTACCATTCAAAACGAATTCTCTTTGAAATTATTTCTTCTTCTTCTTTACGAAAATTTGCATCTCACAACATATAAACCAACAGGCTATAAGGTACAAGAACAAACATGTTGCTATTTTTCTTTTCATCACAGCATTTTAGTGGGCATTGGCAAATGTATAGCAAACATATCCCTGTGTACTGCTCTTTCATAACCCACAGAAAATCTGTGTGGATTTTCAGGACTTGAATGTGCATAAGGAAGATTGGAATCCTCCCACACCATACATTACCACTAAGCACTACAGAACCCACAACCTTCAGACAGAGAGTAAGGGGCTCTGACCCGTTCACTATCACACACATCCCCCAAATCATAATTCAATTGGTCTCGAGGACAATAAATGGTTGCTTACCCCAAGTCTTCCTTGGAGTCCGTTTCAGCAACAGACGTTTCTGGAAGTGAAGTATCAGCTGCAGAAGTACCAGCAGATTCTTCAGATGGAGAAAGGCGAGCTTTTTTTGCCTCTGGACCACCAGACTCTTCTGGTACATTACCAGTATCTTCTGGACTTGGGCGCTTCAGAAGAGGTCTCTCATCAACGTCTTGTGGTTCTTTCTCAAGAACTGTGGGTGGAGATTGGCCATCCTTAACAGAGGAGTCAACCGCATCATGAGAACTGTCTTGCTTACTGGATGAATCAGCAATGTCCATCTGACTACAAGATGTGGCTGTGTCACTCTGGACACCAGCATCATCATGGACGGAAGAAATGGCAGTATCACTTGGGGTAGAAGAGGTAGTAATGTCGCTTTGTGAAGTTGACGGTGTGGGAACTGGGACATCCTCTTCCATTTTGATGATGTCTTCTTTTCCTCTCGTGTCATACTTGGCAGGAGAACGTGAGCGAGATCGCGTCTGGGATCTGGACTGTGGTGGTGAGTAGTGTCGATGGCGGTGTCCACGTGCTCTGGAGCCTCTGCCACGAAAAGAACCACCTCGGCGAGTGGAAGGCCGAGACCAGTCATCTCTTCTGTCTCTGTTGCTATGATATTCTTTATCCTTACTGGAGCGTCGTTCTTTACTGCTGCGAAATTGATCATCACTCGATCGAGACCTGTCAGAGTCCTTTGAATCCCGCCGTTCTGGGGAACTATGCAATCGTCTGGATCGACTGCTACTTGATTTCTTGTCACGAGAGGAACTGCGGCTACCTTTGCTATCAGATTTGTCAGAACTTTTTTCTTCAGAGTCATTGCTCTTGTCATCAGTCTTGTCATTATCACCCTTATGCCTAGGTGATGGAGATGTTGATCTTCTTGAGCTCCTCTCCACCTTGACTGGAAATGGTTTTTTTGCAGCTTGCTGGATCTTTTCCGAAGGCACCTGAGGCTCAATGATTTCAACTGTATTGATTTTAAATTTGGTCGGAGCTGCAAGCTTTTCTTCAGACTGTTCTGGAGGTTTAGGATCTTTTTTCTGGGCAGCCTTTTTCGTTACCTTTGTTGGCTTAGTGGTGGTTTTCTCTTTTGGAAAATGAGAGGCTTCTGTAGATTTGGGAAGAGGAATATTTCCAAGTGGGGCGTCTTCTGCACTATGAGGTTCAGAGGAAGTGGAAGGCTCAGCAGTTGGTGGAACAGCAGGAACAGAAGATGAATATGGTAACCGAGTCTTGCCAACAGTGGTATACCAATCTGTCAGAACGTTCAAGTTGACCTTTGGTGCATCAAGCTTTGGACTACCATTGCTGGCAGGAAGTGACGATGCTACAGTCACTTGCTGGTGGGGCTGGGGCACAGCAGCAGATGGTTTTGATACTTGGGTTTTGCTTACAGCAGATGGTGGTAATTTAGCTGACTGCACATTACTTGTTGGAGGCAGTGTATGAGCTTTGCTTCCTGGAACTGCTTGTGGTTTACTGGAAAACACACTATCCGGAGGCAGAGGCAAATCAGCTGAAGCTGGGGAAGGAGCAGGTGCCACTGGCGCCAATGATGGATTGTTCCTGCGTCGAGGGTCTCTGCTGGCAATGCTGCTGGCAAGTCGAGGATCTCTGGCTAGTCGAGGATCTCTTGGCCGTGATGGAGCAGAGAATGTGGATGATGCCTGTGTGTTAGTTTGCCTTGCAGATGGCAATGACAAATCTGGGGGAGCTGATCTTGGATTGTCTGCACCAGTTCTCTCTTGAAGAGCACGCAGCTGTGCCATGCCATCCTGTTGCTTTTGTTCCAGCTGCACAGTGAATGCACATGGGTAAGACTCAAGTCAGAAAACAACACATTGCTTCTTAACCTTCACCGTGATTCTAGAACTAGAACTATTCCACTGAAATTTTGGGCATTTCTGAAAGTACAGTTTATTCTGTGTCAGCACATTTTGGTGTCTGTGAATTCAAAGGGAATGAAACAATAATTTGAAATAAGTGAATCCTGGTGGCTCTTACTTTACAAAGCCGTAATCAAATGTCTCAGCACACAGAAGAAAAAGAAACACCCGAAGTGCTGGGGAGGACCCAGAGAAGCACCGTCTTCACCCGCCTTTTGAGCAGTCCTGTATAAAAAAAAAAAAAAAAAAAAAAAAAAAAAAAAAAAAAAAAGGCGGGTGAAGACAGTGCTTCTCTGGGTCCTCCCCAGCACCTTTGGGTGTTTCTTTTTCTTCTGTGTGCTGAGACATTTAATTAGCTGAACACACTTTTCAGATAAAACGTCAACTCTTGAGGACTCTCTGATGAGTACAAGAGTTCTACAATCATTCTGTGGACTTTTATGAAAAAATGTATGTGTACTGGGAGACCCATAATGTTGTGAGTGTGTAGTCAAGCGACATCCACAGTAATGATTACTTCCTAGAAATCGAAGGATTAGACTCTGGTTGCAAAACTTGTTTCCAGATTTTCAGGAGGTAACAAAAATATTTGAGTGATCACATTTCATAACTGCTCGAAAATGTACTGAAAACATGTACATGCACACACACACACACAATGAATGGGCTGTGATTGGCTCACACACATAAACACTGAGAGAAAGAGGATGAGATAGACCTAGATAACAAATAAGGAGCTAATGAAAAAAATTACACCTCAGATTATGCTAACCATTATGGATTAGTCGAATCCAGGTATGTGTTTCTTTGTTAGTGAAGTTTTACCAACTAAAGTAAATAAATGTAAGCACGTATACTGTCAGGATTTTAATAGTGAAAAGCTGATGATGTGGTGTGGCCTCATCAGTAATCATTACACGAGTCATTTCCATCAAATATGAAATATTTTATTGCTCAATCATATTTCAGTTGCCAAGCAATAATCATCGTAAATTATTTGACATTGAGATGGCGCAATGAAAATTCATGGAAACTATGAAGAAACTATGTTGGCTGGCCATTCTTACTCTGTATGCAACTCTTTCATCCGTCCATATAATGTAGTAATTTTGTCTGTCCAAGATAATCATGTTGTATAGATTGCTTTTGTTCCATTTAATGGATTATTACCCTGAAGCCACATCTGAGCTATCAATGGAGATTAAAAAAAGCCAGATTTCGTAACATTTGCCATGCTTTTCACATTTTGGCTGAATCACCTATCTTGTGGTCCAATCATAGACCGAGTAGGCTATTTTGAAGACTTGTTGGTTTGACAAAGATAAGTGATTGCTCGTTCATTTTTGTTGCCCCCGTGTGTTGCCTGAAAAAGACCTAACAGGTCGAAACACATCATGTTTTGTCTTGTGATTCATTTGTCCTTATTATTTGGCGGAGTCATTTAAATACTTGTAAAAATGGATTAAAGTGCTTTTATATAATGCTCTGCTTGATGTTTTAGTGCATACAGGAGAAAATCGCTGAGTTACAGTAAATGTTACAGTAAGTTTTGGCATGTTTTAGTGACACACTGACCTAAACTCCAATGTATCAGATGGGAAGTCTATGCATCAGAGGGATCCAGTGAAGGTTCAACAAATGAACACTTCTCAACCACTGAGCGACTTTTTATTCTACCATCTGTAAGTGTATCTCCTCTAAAAGCAGACCAACTTGCACATCAATTGTCATTATGCTAGATAGCAGAGCAACAAAATTCATTTTGATGTAAAAAGACTTTGCCGATATTTGACAGGAAGCAATAAGCAGTGCAATATTAGCTGCATATTGTTTGCTCTTAAAACAATTTCTCAGCACTGAAATCTACCAAGAAAACAAATCTTGCCAAAGCCTTTTTATTTCTTAATACATGATTTAAATATAAACAAATACCCAGTTTACTCAACTATGTTATCCTATTTTCTAGTCCATACAAACTGACTTTTCTTTTTTCCTGCTCCAGTCTTGCCCGTGTTTCTGTCAGTTCCAGCTCCAGTTTCAGCCTCTTCAGTTCCTCCTGTTTCTCCTGCAGCTCCTTTATCTTGCCGTCAGGGACAGGTTCTGATGTCTGGGGGGAACTAGACCACGCTGGACTGTTCTCTTCTGAGCTTGTTGGTGCAACTTTTTGCTGGGCCTGTAAAATGTTTAATTGTTGTGAGTGAGCCTGGGCTTATCTTTTTCTTGCTTTGTGACGAAGAGGGGAGGGGGGGACAGGAAAGGCATCGTGGATGAGAAAATGTGACATCTTGACCTTCTCTTGAAAATTCACTGCATACTTATGAGCACCAGAATTTCCTAAAGTTCTATCCCTTAAACCAGAATTTCCTTAAGTTCTATCCCTTAAAAACAAACGAAAACATGCACACACACATTCTCAGGTTGATCCTTGTTAAGGTTAACAAAAAAAAAAACCCACCCCAAAAAACCTTTAGGAATATATTTTATATCAAATAATTACCAAGAGTCAATGAAGCATGTGTGCAAAGAAACTTTTTGTACACCAAGGTCCAACCAAATACCTGAAAATGTAAACTACTTAACGTTTTTAACCAAGTGCTTGTCTGGATTATAATGGATAGGAAGAACTCAAAATATACAGCAAAAAAGTATAGCATGTGCTTGCACATACAAACAAGTTGTCAACTGATGGTTTGACGTGAACTGGACAGTAATCGGGACTCATACTCAAAATGCACGACATTTACTATCTTTTTGGATCTGTAAGACAAACTGGCATGCCAACTTCCTGAACATAGGACAAGGGTGAAAAATATTACTGCAGTAGGAACAGCGAGAGATGCAACAGAAATTAGACATAGAAAAGCAAAAACAAACCCAGAACACAGGCTGCAATAGAAAAACAAAAACAAACCCAGAACACAGGCTGTGTTCTTGAGAACTTCATTTACTTCACAAAAGAATAGCTTCTTCCTTTTCAAAATTTCATATTCTAGGTAAAACGAAATCAGGTAGTTGGGATGGTAGTCTGGAAATTTCCAAGGAGAAAAAAAAAAAAAAGGGAAAGTAGGCTGAAAAGGAAGACCATTGTAAAGCCTGCTAAATTTCCACGCCCAGAATATGCTGAAGACTATGTCCGACTAAAAACGAACACTTGAGTGTAACCTTTCTCTCAAAATACTGGCTATTTCCTATGATCAATAAAGGCAAAATTAACTTATGATGCTACACATGTGGTTCAATTTCCTGGTAACTGAAGATATCCAGTAGGTAGCCTTTGAATCCATGCTGAAAGCTGTTGTTCTTCACATGGTCAAAATTCTCAATTTTTACTAATGTCAGTTTTAAACCAACTTACCGAGAAACTGTTAGTTTAATTTTGAATGTTGAAACAGTCATTTTCAATTTAAAAATATTTCAAAAGGGTGAAAGAAAGCCTTTCCGAGATAAAGTGTAATGTCCACATTTAGATACATATGGATTTTGTTGCTCAAAAAAGAGCCTTTTCTCAAGGGCAATGTGCCAAAGTTTTGGCAAAAGATTCAACACTGAACCATTTTATATGATCAAGGAAACGTTATTATGTAGTAAAAATACTTCCCACTGCACTTGCCGGCAGTAGAAAAATTTAAGGCAAGCAAATGCAGGTCAATAATAGTCAAAAATGACGGCTTACCTTCCAAACTGAAGTACTTTTACACCCTTTCTTTTGTAAAATTTGATGACAAAGTGAAAATTAATGTACATGTAGCATTCATGATGAATCCGAGTTTTTTCCAATTAAACTTCATAAATCTTGCATAATTTTATGCTATGGCCATTTATGCAAATCTGTTGTGAAAATCACCATTTTGATTCACCAGTTTTTTGTTATGTGGGCATTGTTTAAAAAAGAAAAAAAAAAAACCCAACAAAAATGATCTGACCTATACCTCGAGATGGGTCAACTAAACAAAGGGAAATCAGATGTGAAAACCTGCTGCCCCATCCCCTAATTACCAAAACTCAGAAAGAGGAGCTTGAGCCAGGCAAACTTGAGGAAACAAAAACACAAGACACAACATTCCCCCCCCCCCCCCCCCCCCCCCCCCAACTCAAGATAAAACAGACCCAAGACAAAACCACAACCACCCTAAAGCACACACAAATAAACTATTACCTGACTCACTAAAAATTTGGGGTTGACATGGATGCTTCCCTGGTCTGGTTGCTTTGCTGTGACTGGCCAGGCTGGGTCAATCCTTTGCACACGCACATCCAGCGCATACAACTTGTTGTTTGGTATAACCTTACTCCAGGTTTGTCGTAGCTTGTACATGGATGTTCTTGTCTTTTCATCAACCTGTTCAGTTTGAAAGATGAGAAGGATATACAATTTACCAAATTTTATTTGGACCGAGACAGGCCAATATAAATTTATTGTTTATACTATTAATGTACACATGCTGAATGTAACCCAACTCTTATGTTCACATTTCACACCTGTTGCACAAAGCCTTGGAAGATCTTCAGAATGTTGTGCATACCTCCCCCTCTATTTTTTTTTTTGTTTGTTTAAAAACAAAAACCCTTCACTGATCATTGCTTTGCTGGTATTTGATAAGATTGTGGAGCTGCTATGTTCCTGTGTTCTGCAAAGATTCAGAGGTAGATCTGCATTATTCAGTGTTTCTCCCTTTTCTGCCATCTGTTCCTATCATCACCCCATGACGCTTATCCTGGCCCTACTACTCATGAAGGATTGCTCTATTGCAGTTGTGGAGGTCAGCAAGAAACTAATAGTATCAGGTTGCCACAAGACCACCCACAAGACTATACAGCAGCCAGCAACTTGGTAATTCTTAAAAGGCATGTTCTAAATCATTTTGTGTGCAGGCCCCCATCACGCCTCCTGCTGTCGATGCAGCAAGTAAGTTAAAAACATTGCTATTACACCTTTGAATGATTGTCCCTGCCATTTTGCTCCCTGAAGCTTTTGTTCTCACACAGATATAACAGTGGAGGAATTCAAAGCCAAGGTCACCACGGTAAAAGGCTCTTTCCACAACTGTATTTTCTGCACAAAGTTCCAATTAATACTTCCTTTTACGCGTCTCACTGAGCAACCCTCTCAAAGGTAGCCTTTGGGACCCTTGATGAGTGTTCCCAGTCTCCCTTTTCAGCTTTTAACTCTGCAAATCGGCTAGCGAAGCATTCATGTGATTTCAGGCTTCTAGTGGCTAAGAACACAACCACAGTCATCGCTTAATCACCTTACATTTGTTCTTGAAAACTTGTCCTTGCATAGGACATATTTCTGTACGAATCAGAGGAAAGGATTTTCTGGGTATATTTCAGACACATTTATCAAGCCCTGGTGGAGTTGTATTTTAATAACTATTGATGTAGCTGCAAATCTCACCTCTTTCCAGATTAATTCAGGTGTTTGTCATAACAGATGCGCTTGTTCTCTGCACAGACCTGTACTTTTGCATTGTCAATATCTGGCCTCCCTAAAATCTTAGCTGCAAAATATGCACCCGGCTCAAGTGCATGTTTCCTTGGCATACGAATGACAGCAAACAGTGCAGATTGCACATGATAGTCAATACCAAAGTTTGGTGCCATTTCCTTGCATGCGTTTAGTATGCAAACCCTGCTTGCCACATGTCCTCTATGCCAGTGCAAATTGTGTTTCATGCAATTCTGTTTAACATTTTGAATGAATACTCCTTACTTAACCTACAATTACTAAAAATTTGTCAAAATGCATATGATTTTCAAATCAAAGTCGAGTTTCCACTCGGGCTGCCTTGACAAGTTCTAGTGGTGAAAATAATCCAACAAATTTAGAACATACCTCCTAAGACCTGCAGATGAGGAATAGTTAAGCAGTATGGGAACAGGATCAACTCAGTGTGTTCATGCAAGAGATAGGACAACAACTCAATATCCTGCAGGTTGGCCTGAAACGACTTGAATCTGAACATCACTTCAAAGTTGGTCAAATTGGGTTTAATGGAATAATAAAACAGGTTGAAACAATAGCTGTCCTAAAATAGCTGTAAGGTCAAATGCATGACTGAAACAAATGTCAGTTGTATAAATTTGATGCCGAGCTACAGGTTCACAAATGGAATCTAGATGTTCACATCATCCTAGAGTCTGAGCTGAATGAGATGCACTTTGCTTCATTTATTAAAGTGTTAAGTATTCTTTAGTGTGCCGAGACGCATCTTTTGACAGAGATTACTACCAATTTACCAGTCCTGATACTTTGTACATGACGGCCTGTTTCCTGGTCGATTTACCAGCCCTAACACTAACAGCATGATGGCCAGATGAATCAAACTTTTTTGAAGTTGAGAGCCCAACCAGCTCCATGAATGCACAAACCTCATACGAATAAAGAACAGACCTGTTACAGGATTAACCAATGAGAAACAAAGATAGGAATAAAACAGGTTTGAAAATGTAGAAGCCTGAAAAAGGCCATTAATACATTATCAAATAAGAAATCCACTCAAATTCACTCAAGGCATCTGTTTGCCAGTGTGTGGTGTAAGCCACCACTTCCTAATTGTGGGGAAATCAGAAGTAATAATAAAGAATGTGGTTAGGGCTCTACAGTCAATTTAAACTGTAAAGAAAGCCCCAACAAACTCTCATCACAGAAAAGGTACAGAGTATAATTTTAGTACCAGAAAGTTTGTTGGAATACGATTCTTTGCACAGAATGGAGACTATCTGCGATTTCATTGCAATTATCAAGGCAAATTTGCAATGCTTAGCAGTAATCAAAGCAGGTTTTGCAACAAAAGAGATAATGTGCAATTTATTTGTACCACAGGGGAAATATCCTAGTCTGCTAGCTGTCTGCACATTCAAGTGCCATTTTTCCGTCACACATTCCCGACATTTAAACACTGGAAAGTTTGGCGAAGACGTCATTAGGTCTGAAGATCACTAGGTATGTCGAGTGGTTCTGTGTGAGATGCTATGTGAGGAGATCACCGAGAAGATGAGTTCTGCTTCTACCATTTTTTTTTTTTTTTAAAAATTCATTCACAAAGTCTGACTGACGTGCCCTGCGTGTGGGACATGGAATGCTGTTCTAACTTATGTATGTTCATTGTGTGCCACAAAGGTGACTGACCACTATGTTCATTATGATGCAGCACAGTGCATGGATTATTTTGTTATTGATCTTACTGATGTTTGCACATCAAAGTATTATCTGCACAGATCCTCATCTTGGTCAGAATCAAAGACATGTTCGATCAGGCAAGTCATAATTTGATCACAAAGTTTCTGATTGATGACAAACATTTCACTCCCTGCTGACATAGATAGGTCAGCCACGGATAAGAGGGTCAGGTTAAGTTCATGATGTATTTGCAACAACCATTAAACAGAATTAACATGTTTTTAATGTTCAAGTTCTAAAACAGATTAACGTGTTCACACAACCAGCACACTGTGTCAATGAGCATCCTCTTGGCGACGTCTCATCAGTTTGTGCAGCTACTCAAGGACACGGGGACATTTCTTAAACACAAGGCTTGAATATTCAACCAGGTCACGGCGATGATTTGGGTCTGCTTTCTTGGCCACTTCACTTGATCCAGTGCTGGTGGGTTCTCCATGAGCATTTTCTCTAGAGATGTATGTTGCACCTGGGCTGCAGGTTGGAATGTTTTCCAACGGGTGTCCCTGATTTTGGTGGCTCACATTGCTTCCTGGCAGACTGGAAGAGGCTTTCTTTTTTTTTTTTTTCTTTCTCACCAATTCAGCTTTGCTGAGGGCACTGTGTTAGCAGTGCTGTATCAAGGAAGAAACACATGAAACAACAACCAAGTGCTTGAACAGACGGGAAATTCAAATCTACCCAAAGAACACCACCATCACCAGCAAATCCAAATAGTATCCAAGGAACAGCACCATAACCAGTAATTATCTTCACTCAGCATGAGGCAGGAAGTCGGCCTAAAACCGCTTTCGCATGCAGAACATGGAAGCTGAATTTAATGAATAGAATGCAAGTGCACAGTGGACCTTTGCGAGTAATTAAACAACAAAAAAAAAACTTCAGAGAGCGCCATGTCACTGTATACAGAATGTATACAGTACCATTTACTGGATGAAAGCAATGACTAAACTCTTCCAGAATATTTGGAGACAACAACAGTCACCACCATTATACACACATCCTGAAATCATTAGAGTGCTATAAGACTGGAAGTAGTACTGAATACAGGATTATCAAAACCACTGCCTGTAATCGACTAACTGTGAGGTATGAAAGCAGAATAGAGGGAGTAGTTTGTAGTCTAGCCAGCAGCTTTAAGGAACCTGGCTTCCATACCAATGTCCCAGCAGAAGCAAATGGGATTGAAGGCATATCTGCCTCTGGTCAAACAGCTTTCGACTTCTGATGAGAAGAGAACCAAATTTCCAAGGCAATGACATAGGCAGCTATTATCTGGTCAGGAAGAAATAAAAGGGAACTTCACAAGGCTTTAATTTCCCAACTTAGGTGTCTGCTCTGTGGGCAAGATATCCCTCTTAAAAAAATTAAAACTGTGTCCAACCATTCAGAATTGTAGATTTGAACCAAAGCACCAAAAAGAATTAAAAAAAAAACACAAAAAAACAGCAGAAAGACATCCAGTAGCCATGAACTGGGTGTGGCTCTGCCCCCCAGTGCAAGTTTAGGACTGAACACTTGCATGAGGGGGGCTTTTCGAAGACCCTAGTCCAACTCTCCCACGAGTTACTGACATAACAACCAGTAAAAAATAACACCAATATGGCACCACTCAACGGATTCAACTGCATGCATATACCAAAGCATGGGGGTGCATTTCTACATAAATGATACCAGTTCACTCAAGTAAGGCCCCCATCAATGCCCTAGTAATGAAATGAAATCCTCTTCCTTGACCAATTGTTTAAAATCTTATTAAAGCACAGATACACAAGCTCTTGAATAGAACAAGCACTTGCATGTACATCAAATTGCTGGATTATGCCGACAGCAGAACTGGCACCGCAAACTGACAAAGCTTTTCATCCACTAAACATTTCAGGGCTTTTGTTTCCTTTTACCATGTAGCATGAATACAATTACCGAAGTACACTGCTCTCATTTATTGCTTCTCCATCTGAGTCCTGTTAAAATTATACAAATAATGGACAGAAAGCACAAAGGTGACAGTAATACATGACCAATCGAAGTATAGAAATTACGGGATTTTTTTTTACAGACTACTGTTGTTTAGATGCCACTTGTTTATCCATGTAGCAATAATTCCTTTAAGGTATCATTTATGGCCTTGCGATGCCAAGTTTGGCTTCAAACATTCCTACATTTGTAACCATCCCACCGTGATGAGACGGTTTAAAGTAATTAATTTCAAATGTCGAACAAATTTAGCTCCGTCAACTAGCAGGGAGCACCCAAAATCAAGTCATCAGGGATCTATCCAAAGGACACACTCACTGCTGCCGAGTCTCAGTGGTTTCCAGTGGTGCCTGCCATATCCAACATAATCATGACAGCATACACTAAGTTCCCTACTGACAAGAATTGCTTTGTTGTGGAGCCAGCCTGCAGCGTGCGACAAAAACACCCATGAACTCACTGATTTTGATCACCTCAACATGAGCTAATCAAGGTATGCATTTGGAGAGGAAATTAAAGCAGGTCACCATAACAAAACACTAAGGTGACAGAACTATAGACTCCCCTGCCCCCCTTTTCAGAAGCTGATTGACAATGAAATTGATGCTGCTGTTCTCTCTTGGTCATACATTACATGACACGGCTGTTCGCTATGCTTTCAGTATGTAACCTGGAATCAACCAAGCCTGAGAGATAGAGCAACCAGCGCTGCTGGTCACAAAAATTGAGGAACAATATCAGGCAATCTGAGCAACAATGTCAGAAACGTATCCTATGAAGTGGATGAAAATGGATGGTGTGGTTCCACTCCTCCCACTTGAGCTGGTTGATGTGGAAAAATCCCACAAATGTACCACTGTGATGGGAATCAATCCCATGACCTCCCATCCTGCAATGCTAAGCATTGTGCAATTGCAGCTGATCACGCAACTGTTTTCAACTTCAAACTGCATTCACAAATTTACAATATGATTGCTCCAGAATATGATATAAAGTCATCTTCATACAAAAACAGTCAACATACAAGGCAAAGCACTGGCACTCCAAACACAACAGTATGTTACCAATAGAACCTTGACATATACTAATTTTTGCTTTTAAAAAAGTTATTTGCAACATGTGTACAGAATGATGTTCCTTCTTCTTTTAAAAGAGTTTTACTTAACAACAATGGCAAATGCCCCATCACAATTTAGATGAGGAATAGTCACAATACCAAAGAATATCTGTCCAACCGATGTTCATTAGATTTTACTGGAGTGGACAGTGTGGTGAGAATGGGTTAAACCATAAAATTTTCTCTACTCAATGTGTTTAACTGTTATGTGACCTTCATTATTCCTCTCACTAAACAATTATGGTCATCATGTCACCAGCAGATGTACCATTTCTTCAAGTTAAAGAATAGTGGAGGTAAACATTTTCGTTATGCATTTTTATCAACATCGTAGTGCTTAGACATTTTAAATGTACTTTATTTATGGGTTGTAGTATTACTGGAACTAATCTATTATGAACTTCTTTATTTCATAATTTTATCCAACACATTGAAGCTAACATCAAAAGGCTGACAGCTCAATTCTGCAAATCAAAACAATACCCATGATACAACTTTTGATTAACATTCAGAACTCTTTCAAATTTGGAGACCTTTGAGGCTGTATGTGGAAGTTTCTACTGATACAATCTTTGATTAACATTCAGAACTCTTTTAACTTTGGAGACCTTTGAGGCTGTATGGGTAAGTTTCTTTAAGTCACTCCTTAAGAGTTAAACGCTTATTTTCAATAAATAGCGCCAACACCATATACTGGGGAGAGGGGGTTGGAGGGGTCACTGTCGATACGGACAGATTAAACATGCCCGTTGTGGTCTTCAGATCACCTTGGAAGGTCATAGCTGTTTTGAAAGTCTGAGCAAATCAGCAGTCAGTTCCACTGATACAGAATTAAATTTTTTCATTCATTCCTTTGTATTTTTGGTTACCAGGTTAATAGTTCTTGCTTTATTTTGATCCCAAGTCAAGGTATAAAAAAAACCCCCTAATATCAAAGTATTCAACTTGTATGATCAAAACCAAGTCCACAAGAAAGCATTCACAAAGAATAGATTTACACACAGAGACAAATGACAAGTCCCCCCAACAGTGATCTCTTCCCAGTTCTTACAAAACAGAACAGGGAAAACAAAATTCATACTGACTTGTGGACAACTGTCCTTTATTGAAGCCAGTGGTAAAATCATTCAGGAATAAAGCCTCACACAATGCATTGTAAGGTTTGTACAGTCAAAGCCAGTTGCACTGAAGTCAGTTACAGCTTATACCCTTATACTTTTATCCTGATCAAACATTTTTCCCCTTCCTTATTTTTTCTTATAAAATATCAACTTATAACATGTAAAGAAATTTGCAACATTTTTGATAATGAATGATGGTTACATCCTGATGCCCCACTCCCATCTCTGACTTCAAGACACCTGCTTGGACACCACAAATCTTGAGCAAAAGTTCAAACATAAACGAAACCGAGACTAGCCATTACATAGCTGCCAACATTCTGCAGGTCAAATTCACAAGCCAGGAAAATTTTTTTTTTTTCCCTTTTTTTTTTTAAACACAACTGTAAGACCTAATTGAGGGCTTAAAAAGAAATTGTCCAATACTTTTTGCATGTGTAAAAGTAGCATTATGTAGGCTGAACTTGACAATTCTATCACCTGCAATTTTTTTCTATAACTCCAAGCGTACACTTTTTGGAGATGAAAAACAAGTGGAAAAAGCTCAAAACCCATACTTTATGATGAAATTAAGTGGAAAAATTCCAGACCCTGCCACCCCCCTCCCCCTTCAAATATTTGGGATTCTGGAAATATCTAATTCACGCAGAAAAATAAAAACTGGGAGAGTTGGCAGATATGTATGTACCTATGACACAGCTCATAATGGGCAATATTCATCACCGTTATATCCACTGCCCGCAAGTTTGATCTGTGTGTGCACTGCAGAGTTTGTCATGCAGGGTAGCGCTAGAAAGTACAGAATTTCATTTGCGCCAAAGTAAGTCCCTAGTCTTCCCCAGTTTGATAACAATATGGCAAAACTGAATTTATGGGGCTCTCAATGCTGTACTTCATTTCATCTCCTCTTGCCAGTGAGAAGTTCAAAGCAGTTTCCAGAAGTAGCAGATTCACTGGTATGTGATGTGGCAAAAATAAATACCGCTGTAGTAACTTGCCAGCAAAGCAGTCTCTTCTCTGGTCTGCGCCATGTTGATGATCTCCACTGATAGGTTCTTGTCATCTGCTGGAGCCGAGACTAAACTCCTCAAAATAACTCAAGGGCCACTGTCACAAGGGCATATTCTTAAGGTAGATTAAAAAAAAAACAACCCCCCCCCCCCCCCAAAAAAAAAAAAAAAAAAACAAACCAACAATAAAAAGGCTCCTCTTAATGAAGTCTTAGTTCCTTCCACTGGTCCCCATCTGTCTCAATTCATTGCTCCCAAAAGATGCCGTCACAAAACAAGCAAACACTAGCAAAGTCTAGCAAACACTTTCTGGCAACTTAACATTATGCAATGAAATACCATAAGTAGTACATGCAGTCAACAGTCCTCATATATAACTTCATCATGTACTGCACCCCCCCCCCATCCCCACACACACTCAAACTCTGGAAGTCTACTGTTGGTATTCAATTATACACAACATGTTACAAAGTCTATTGTTAGTATTCAATCATACATAATATGTTACAAAGCGACAGCCTGAATAAATGATTTCTACTCTGGAAAATAAAGACAGTGTTAAGGAAAAAACACCCATAAGTCATCCATCTTGCTGATCCAGTTGCTCTTAAACCTTAACTTCAATGTCAAACCCAACAAACTTCATTTACTCCACATGCAAAGTGAATCTTCTTTTACTCCACATGCAAAGTGAATCTTCTAATGCCAAATTTTGTCGTTCAGTTTTCTCTCTGCTAAATATATTTACTGTTATTGTTCAGTGGACCCTCGGCCTGACAGAAAGTAACTTTTAAAAATTAAACTACCCAAATAAAGAGCAAAAAGATAACTGGGATGAATCTATGGGTTGAAATCCTGAAAAGGCCTTGAGAGTACTGCTAGAAGAAGGGCAGCTTATTCATGAAATGAAGATAGGAACACCCAAATGTTGTGAAACCTAAAAAAATAGAAAGACTAGAAAAATGGACTCAGAATGGAAGCACACTGCAGGCCTGAATTTCATGGCAAGATTGCCTATTGCTTACTACTGTGCATCAGGGTCCATACAAACTGACAAAGTTCAAAATTTTGTGACTTTTCCATGCCATTTTGAGAAATTTCCATGACAGCAAAATACATTCTCAAGGTAATAAAAATCACCAAAATGGTCATTTCAGTGACCACCGAACATTTGTGTATCTTGAACATTTTTTTTTTTTTTTTAAACTAAAATTCTTTGACTTTTTGGGCCATAATTTCATGGTTTTTCAGTCCTGGAAAATTACTTTTGAATTCCATGACTTTCTATGATCTGTAGGGACCTTGTGCGTTGGCTGTAAAATAAAGGCCATGCAGAAGCGGCAGGCTGATCACAGCTTTACATAGTTTGGTCTGTACAGAACATGAAATCAAATGCCGATTTTATACCTTTGCTTGCTTTGTACAGACCATGAAACCAAATGATGAATTTATTTTAACCAACCCTTTTTCCTAAAGAATTTTTTTTTCTGAAAGCCATATCTCCCTTTTGATGATTTTAACTTCTGCATTGTCAAAAAAATCAATTGCAGGCCCAAGATGATTTATTAACTTACAAATGCTACAAACACATGTTGTGAGGCCAAAGCCATGTCTTGAAAGAGAGAGACAGAGAGAGAGGGAGACAGAGACAGTGCTCTTCCACACCACTTGTCAATACACACCAATTGCATTCATGTTTTCGAGATAAAGTGCTCTAGTTTATCACAGTGTGGGGACATGTCCGTCTCTGCTTCACGTCATAGCAAATCAATGTTAGTTACCCACAATGTATGCTGTATTCTCTGTGTGTCTGTGTGTACGAGAGAGAGAAAGAGAGAGAGAGAGAGAGAGAGAGAGAGAGAGAGGGAGAGTAGAATACAGCCTTGTCATGTAGTTTCTGACTAGGGTTTGATTCCATAGCACCATCATCATCACAAAAAAAACAAGGCACTTCATGCGCATCTATTGTGGTGACCTCAGTTTCAGCTTCTATTCCACCGCCATGGCCTTGGATGTTTGTCTAGATGAGTGTTCATGGGGACTGTTGCTGGATTATGCGGTGGCACCCTCCATAAGGGGGAGGGGGGGAGGGGCGGGGCGCGCCTTTTCATTCCATCTCCGTAACCCCAATTCTTGTCTTTCATGGTGACAAGACGAGAGGGTGTGTGGGTGGGTGGGTTAAGAGGTAATGTCCCTTGTATACTGGACCAGAATAGCCAACACTGAACACTACCCTCTCATTGGTAGCTTCTTTACGACCCGATAACAATTACCCTCCTGTGGATAGCTCGAGTCAGGATATTGCACCGAGCTAGGCAAGGTTGTGTATAGCGAAACCAGAAACAGTAGCAAGGGAGAAGCATTTCTGGTGTCACACAGGATGATAAACCATATATACACACACCTGACATGGGCACGCTTGAAAAAGACGCAGTACAATAAGGGGAGGGCTGGGGAAAAAAAGAGAATAGAAGGACATGCATTTTATTTGTTTGTAGACTAAAGGAAACACGGCCGACTTATATCCCCAAAATTGTTTGCATCATCTTACAGCAGCAAAACCATGTCTGGACTTTGGACTATTAGTTCAAGCCAGCTGCTTACATCATGAACTTGGAAGCTAAAATGAACAGGGTTTTTGACCTTCACAAGGCTCAAATGAAATCATACAATCATCATCCACTTGCAAATGTCAACTGAAGTCCACTACAAGGCTCAAATGGGAAGAATGAAACCATACAATCATTATCCACTAGAAAATGTCACAAGTGCTGCTTTTACTTTTGTTATATTGTGGGTGCCTCATCCCTTAGAGAAGGTTAAACATGGGATATATAAAGTACAGAACTCTAAAAACACTGCAGTGCTAATACAGATTGACCAAAACAGATCTCCACAGCATCACCATCATTACCCAAGTTCATCATATTAAATATCTTCGATTCTGCAGCTTTCCATGCTCTCCACATATCCTTGTGATTAATCTCCACTATCCAAGGGGATTCTGTAAGGAAGCTGTGGTAGCCTTTAAAGGGATGCATTGGAGGAATGTTCACAAAGTCAAGCTTTTTTATGACACAACTTCTTGTCACTAAGGATTTAGTAGCTCCTGTAAATACTAAATCGGAACAAGTACTACTGAACTCCGCCTCAGTAACTCGGCAACACTGCAGCTTCTTCTCTGGTAAGTTGCTTCAAGGTTTGGTGCTTTGAGATAACAAACCTGTCTTATGCTGTATATTATACATGAACATAGGAAAGCGTAGCAAGAAAATAACATACACAAAAGATTGGATAGCAAAGCTCAGAAAACACAAGTGTGCTTTCATTCCCCTTACTAAGAACATGGGGGGAAAAGAAGCTTTCAGCCAGTTCAGGGAAGTAATCTATGTCAGAAACAGAATAATCATACAATTACCCAAATTATCAACTGAATTCTCACAACCAGATTTCTTAATTTCATGACAAACCTGCAGATTTCAAATACTTAATTACTGCTCAAGAATGGCTTTTGAGTTCTAACTTCTATGGCAGAGCTGAAAGCATAATCTTAACCAAAACAGTCTCATTGCATTTGGTATTGGCATTTCAACAACCTTGTGGTTATAAACGTGAGAGTTACAAATTGATATTACATAACCACAAAATAACATACAAATACATCTAGTTGGATGGGGCAGTTTTGGAGTGATCTTATCTGCTTTTCACTTTACTCACTTTCTGCAGTCAAAGGATTAAACTACTTTTGTAATTGTATCCTTCCATTTGATCTCATTCTAATCAAGTTCTGAACATTTCTGATTCCTTTTTTTTTTTTTCGAAAGTTGAAAAAAAATCTTACGAAAATCCAAAGACCTGCTCAAGAGAAACAAAGCCTGAAGATTTTTTTTTTTTTTTTTGGCGAGGCTTTTTAGGAGGGGGAGGGTAAGGACCCATGGCATTACTTTTAGATAAACCAGAACAGCAATACAAAGTGAGACACACAGATCGTGTTTCTGCACATATTCTTGTTTTCTTGGGTAATACAGATCTATTGAAACTACACATTTTCATGTTCTTTCGAAGTTTACAGATCTCCTGAAGCGATTTCAAATCCCCTGTACTGATTTTTCCCAAAAGATTAAAAAATTAATTTAAATTTCAATCTAACAACATCGCAGTATGGAGAATGGCGAAGAAGACTGATGCTGTACCTCTTCAAAAACTCGGCAGAAGATTGAAATGATGTTCTGAATGAACAGCTGAGGGTAGAGGGTAGATGTTAGATTCTTGATCATGGAGTCAATCAGATACAACAAAGGTAACTTCTGGTTGGCAGGAACCTGAAAACATAAAGCAAAACATATACACCAATGAAATGTTACACCCAGGTCAGCGTGACATTCCTTGCAACATTGTGGGAGTGGCACACTTGGACTCTGTAACATAAGAAAGTCAGTTATTTCATTAAAAAAAAAAGAAAAAAAAAAACTTGTAGCAGTTCCCCTCCCCAGCACCCCAATGACAAGAGCACATTCAAACCACACAGCAGAATCACCCAGCACATGCCTCCTTTCTCTCTCTCTCTCCAGAATCAGGCACAATTTACTTAAGCAGTGAAAACCACAAGAGTACATCACCTCTGCCTTACCATTGCTCGCTTCTCTCAGCACTGCTGCAGCAACCAAGCTCATCGCAATAGCATTTCCTCTTGACAGAGAGATGAAACCACTTGCAGTCTCAGCATCAGTTATAGGATGGCGACGAGTAGTAAACCACTATTTTGTACAGTTGCTATGTGATTGTTTAAGTGATGATTGATGTTGATGTAACCATCTGATATGTGTTGATTCAGATTCAGGTTTAAAAACAATTACCTTTACATGTACACATGTGCTGGTGGATGTGTGTCCATATGGGTAAAGGTAACCATTGATATTTGTTCCCATTTTTGCCCCTAAAAAATATTCAATGCTTATCTGCCTTGAGAACAGATACATTCCCATTACCTAAGTAACAAGATGATGCAAGTCCATTTATTTGATGCTTCAAGCTAAATCTTAATCAACTGCTTTCTTACTACTAAAAAAAAATCTTATTCAATTGCTTTCCTACTTACTTTTTTTTTTCCAGTTCTTCCATTCAAACATACCCATACATGAAAGTTTTATAAAAAATTCTAAACAACGCATAAACTGTATCAGATTCTATTGGGCTCAGAACTGACCATTAAAAAGAGTAACGGTAACCAGTTTTCAATATTAGTTCGGAATAAATCAAGGTTATTCCCCCAACTTGTTTCTGAATCTATTTATCACACCCTCTTTCCTGAAACTTTTAATAATACAGAATTAAGGAAGTGGTGGAAAACAGATCAAATACAACAGCCCTATATAATGCATTTGCTTTTTTTCTGAGCAAAAGTGGTCATGAGAGAATGACAAACATTTTATGAAGGCAATGGATTTATTCACCTTTTCTTTTTTCATGCATGCCCCAACCCCAACAGAGAATTAGAGGAAAACATTTAGAGACTTGGAGACATTGCGAATTGCCGCTAACCTTGAGACTGATGAAAGAGAATAGTAGCAGTTACACTGCACATTGGAGAAACTGGAGAAATGAAATTCTGTCATCTCTTGCCACTTTAAACTTGACTATCAATGCAGTCAAGTTAAAACCATGGTTAACAAAAAATGAGCAAAGTGAACATTAAGGCAAAATATCTGTGAATACCTCAGAAGACCCTGAATTGATAAAAAAAAGAAAAGAAAAAAAAAGCGGCATGGTATATGGAAGACACTGGCAAAACCTCCATCAAACAAAACAAACCACTGCCCCTCCCTTCACCCTCCTGCTATTTTGACACACCGGGACCAACAGCTTTATTCATCTTGTTAACAAAATTCATAAAGTCACATTGTTTTACTTTCTCAACTGTTGCAGAATAAATGAATCACATTTTTTTTTTTGCATGTGATGAAATCACTAACCCAGATAATTAGACAACTGTTGAGATAAATATTGCAACAGCAATGTTATGCATTGATCCCTGAACACTTCACACTTTCATGTTTTGATGAGAAGAGCATGACAATTGTTAAATCACATAACCTTCCACATTTCTGCTTGACTAGTGTACAGTGGAATCCATTTGTAATGAACAGAGGGAATACAACTCTACGAACAACACTGCTGTCAAGCTTCTTTGTTCTTTACTGAAAAGCTTTGGAAATGCACATACACTGATATACTGGGAAATTTGGCGATGGAAAATTATGGCTTGAACAGTTGAAGACATTTATTCCATGAACACCAAAAACATAATTTGCGATTACTCAGTTCAGGCTTCCACTCTGTGGATTATCCTTACTATAAAACAGATTCTTTGTTCAGTTCTGGCATCTCCGGCCAACTCGTCATTTCCTTTGAGTACTTGTCTCAAGATTTCTGAGCAGGATTACAGAGGCAGATGTTCTCTCAAATGAACAGTTATCGGATGATGTTCTGAAGTTTCAACCAACTTCTCGTGAAACTATAGTCACTACAAATGGAATAGTACAGCCAATGTTCCAAAGCCTCAATCAAAATCTGATTAATATATAATACCTCCATATTCTCCTGTATTTTCCGACAGCAGAATCCGAGATAAGTTTACATTCATATCGGTAAGTTAAAAAAAAAAAAATTATTGTCTAATGATATATTATCACTTCCAATAACAACAGCAATTTTCAAATTCTCATGTATGTTTAAAGAAACTTTGATCACTTGACAAAAAGCTTCCACCGTTTGCTTCCTACCAAATTCCTGGAGAATCTGTCGACATGCTCGAGTTCTTACCTTTTATCACATGAAACTTTTCATAATCATACCATGGGAAGTGTTTGTGAGACGTATCTCTCTGCGCATGTGTAAATTATGAAAGAACAGGCACCATTGTAGATACTAATTGAATGGATTACATTTTGTCAAGAAATCACGTCATTCTACTCTAAGATTCATTACAACTGGATTCCAATGTAAACTCACTGTTCCATGGATAAATCAAACACCGTTCTGTGTCTGGGAACTGGAGGGCTTTCATGGATTTGTTAGCGGGCGAGAATGGGAGAAGATAAGATTACACAGATGAAGGAGACTGAGTGGAAAGATAAAACTTATGCTGAAAACTTGTAAAAGATAATATGGCTTCAACAATTGTCATGCAGCTTTTCAGTTATAACTTGCACCAAAATGGTTACTGCAACACTAAATGGATATGGTCAGATGGTCAGTTCCAAAATATTTAGAGAGATTTGGCAATCTTAATGTTGTGAGCATTGTAGTCGCGTCACTTTCTCATTTGTGGATGACAAAACATGTATTTTCAAAATATGTGCTCTTGTGAGAGATGGAGATATCACCATCAGCGCTCTAAGATGATCACAAAAAAAAAAGAAGATAATAAAAAAAATTAGCAAGAAATGTCGACAGAACTGAAAGGCAGCTGGTTGCAGTGACATCTGCAATGCTAACATGATTTTTTCTTTTTAATGATCAACTTCTGGTATTGATGGCAACATTGTTATTTCACACAAGAACACCAATTAAAAAAAAAACTTGAGCTCAACCCATTCATCACTACTGAATTTACCTGACTTCAAAGTTCACAACCTCGCAGTCACAGATGTCCCAAACGAAAATGCTCATATGCACTCTTCTTCAAAATTCACTGTAGGTGATCGTCAGTAGCTACTTTCCTCAATGGGAATGCAATGGAAAATAAAATGGAAGACTCAGGGATGTGTGAACTCATACGTGTGTGCGTGTATATACGAGACCGCATGTGTGCGAGTGCATTTTGCTGCACATCTGTTGAGAATCAATTCCAAATGAGGTGTAAAACAAACAAAAATTTTTTTGCCAGAGCACCCGACCACTCAAGACACTCTCTAGGAGGATTTAGACAGGCTTCAGCTCTAGTCTGACGTGTGGCAACTGAGGTTCAATGCAGAAAAGTGCAAGGTCATGCACATTGGGAAAAAACAGTGACCCTTGTGAATACAGGATGACATCAAAAGGTGAACGCATCACTCTAGAAACTGTGTCGCTAGAAAAAGACCTAGGTGTAAATATTGATAGCGATCTGAAATTTAGCAAGCATGTCAGCATTCAGGTCGAGAAAGTGAACAAACTCCTTGCACTTATCCGGAGAGGCTTTACAGCACTCGACATTGTGTCACTCCCCACCCTGTACAAATCCATCATTTGTCCTCACCTAGAGTATGGGAATGAAGTCTGGCACCCTTGTCTCAAAGGTGATGAGGAGCAGCTTGAAAGAGTTCAGCGTAGGGCAACCAGACTTTTCCCAGAGCTCCAACACTTGGATTACTGTGAACATCTCAGGAGCCTGGATCTGCCTTCACTGTACTTTCGGAGGGCTAGAGGCCACATGATCGAATGTTACAAGTACCTGACCGGGATCTATAGTGTAACAGGGGACATCCTTCCACGCGACCTCCACTCACACACTCGAGGCCAGAGTCTCAAATTGAAAAAAGCCTCAGTCAAAACAGCAGTCCGCTAGAACTTTTTCAGTGTCCGTGTAGTGAATGCCTGGAACTCTGCCTGAACAAGTGGTGTCTGCTGCGCCCTCTCTCAACGTTTTCAAGAGCAGGATCGACAAAGTATGGGCAGATTACAAGTTTTCCTTGGACTCGGACTGGTTTCAAGTGCCCAAACCTGCGCGCGCCAACCTGTTACTAGCCGAGTGTGTAAACAATGAAGAAGAAGGGACAAGCACTGACTGCAGCGACCGGCTGATAGGCGACTAGCCTGACTACAGCTGTACTACTAAAGTAAAGTAAAACCATTAGCCCTGTCCAAATGTACCATCCAAGCACCATGAAGCAAAAATGTTCTGTCTTCTATCAAAGCTGCCTTTCACTCTTGACACAGGTCAAAAGATTGTGAAATGTCAACGACTTCCCAGTGCTACTGAGCAAAATTCCGAGACCAACCAAGGTCACCTGTCAGACTTCAGTCACTTGGGAGATTTTCAGCACTGTTAAAAATCAAAGATTTTATTGACACTGGAAATTACTACATGTATACTTCAATCCTCTTCCTGTTCGATTGTGACATCTCTCTGCTTGTGAGGTGCTATTCATAAATACTGCCTTTACTGACAGCAATGACGCCAATTACATACTATGGAGTAATGAAGAAAAACCTGCTTTCATGTGACTTACATTTAAGGCTCACCCCTCCTCCAAATTTAACTGGTTCCAGTAAACAACATTTCCAAAATCAGGTCTTTGTTTTCTTGTTACTATTTTCATATTCCTTTGGGTATCATCACTGAAGTTCTAAAGCTCTCTCAAACTAATTTCAAAGATCCCCCATTGGAAAGAAAAAAAAAAGGCGTCACATAGTCCATGAAAACAGCTACCTCCAAGTTGTTTGTTCATCACTGTAGTCCACCACAAATTTTAATGAAAATGTCTGACATGAACATGTTGTGGAGACAAAGATGGAGGTTGTGTGTGTGTCTGTGTGTGCGTGAGAGAGAGAGAGAGAGAGAGAGAGAAGAGAGAGAGAGAGAGAGAAGAGAGAGAGAGAGAGAATTTAATGAAGAGGGATATTACCTCCAACTGGTAATTGCACACGTGACAAATATACTTATGGTGTGTGTGTGTGTGTGTGTGCGCGCGTGCGTGTGTGTGTGTGTGAGGGGGGAGAGAGAGAGAGAGAGAGAGAGAGAGAGAGAGAGAGAGGAGAGAGAGAGAGAGAGAGAGAGAGACTTTCTGAACTTATGGAAATGCGTCTAATTTGGATTTAATCCATGGGAATGCTTCTGGTTCGCTTGATTTAAAAAAAAAAGGGCACAAACAAGATAATTTAAGGAGATACTATAACATACAAATATAATTACATTCAAGATGTAACTGACACTAGTAGTGACAGAATCATTTGTTCTTATTCTGTACATCTGTTACAAGAAAAAAATGAAAGATAATGAGCAACTGTAAATACTCCATCCATAGATATGGGGAGTTTGGATTGTAAGGGGCATTATGCACTACTCGACTAATCACTGCAAAAAATGTCTCTAAAACCAGGAAATCTAGTACTTGCTCTTAACTTCGGTCACATTTGGGAAGTGATCACCCAGGCAAGGACAATCAAATATTAGAATAAAAGAACATGGATAGAAATACTAAGATAATTTTCATGGCAGGAACATTGAAAAAGTCTACTCATCTCTCCCCCTCTCCTTCCGCATTCCACACCCTCATCTCAATTTGCCCTAAGAGATGTCTAATGAAACTTGAAAGTAACAGCCAGCCAAAGTTGTTTCAAATGTGCCAGCGACATGCTCTGCACCATGACATTAGCCTGAGAGGGAGAAATAAAGTGAGCAGATTCATCCTTTCTGCCCAGACAACCACAGTGACCAACCACAATGTGTACATGCTGCTAACATGTTTTAACTGCAAGGTTTGCACCTCATCTCAGTGAAACAGATTCTGCTGGTGCTTTGTTCTGAGAAAAACCTTGGTGGTGGTGGCATGAATATGGAAAGGGATGGATGAAAACCCAATCCGTCTATACCGAAATTCACTCACCCTTTCAAAGTTTCATAGGCAAAATTGGTTGTCCACTTGGCTGGCATGTGCCATATGAACAAGTTGTTCCAGACAACTGGACTGACGGGTATCTCAAGACAATGAAGCAGCTGATTTACTTTCACAGTTGCAGTCTTAAGTGCCCCATCACCACCTCACCAGAAGGAAAATTACTGTCATCGTTAACGGATATTACTGTCAATATTAGAGTGTATCTGCTGTACCATTTGTGTTTAGTATTAGTTACGTGGGTATTTCAGTGCTACTCTGTGTGTGTGTGTGTGTGTGTGTGTGTGTGTATGCGCGTGTGCGTGTGTGCACGCGCACGCATGAGTTTTTTCCTCTCAAATGGAATCCGTCTTGATGCACTGCTGCAAACTTGAATCAAAATTCATTTGGAACTGGCTGCAGATGTCAGAATTACCAAGGGCAGCTCTGTGCTTATCTTAAAATTTTGCCTTACATGTAAAAATATAAGTTGGTATGTAATTAAGCTTACTTAATACCTGGTAATATTGCAAACTTCTTGACTGATCTTGTGATACACCTGATTGAAAACATCTGAGCGTGAGACATCTATGATGCTTATCAATGCTCTCCAGAAACATTCCCATGAACTATTTATGCATGTACGGCAAAATGAACAACAACAAAAAAGGCCATTATTTCTGGTCACATGCTTCCTCCTAAAACAGAGAGTAGGCAGATCGGATATTCATTTATTTAAAAAGCAAGGTCGCCATCAGCTTTTCTAACAAGACACTTAATCCACTATAACCCATCATGAAGTGGCCCAATTCAGAGCAATGAGTGTTTTGAAGCCATTTCTTTTATGGCAGGTCCTACCATAAAATATCTAAAGCAAAATGCCACACGTTCAAGCCATTCCTCTGAACCATGAACTGCTCAACTGGTACCCAACACTAGTTATCAACGAGATCTGCCTGCTTAATTTTGGAAGCCCATTTCTTTCAAACGTTTATACAGTGCCCATACGGCAATGAGGGTGGTAGCAGATCTAAAACCAAGCTTTCAAAATTACATTCAGAATTTGATGTGGGACTTCTCACTTATCGCTGTTCACAATTTTTAAACAACCGATGTTCATAGGCTCATGATGCAAAATGTAAAGATCTTTTATGCAAGAAGAAAAGAGCGCTGTGAAACAAGTTCCCATGTGATACACCTTTGAAACCTATTTCTACCAAATAAGTATGTCAGGTACAACTCCCATGCAACAAAGCCCTTACAAAATAAAAAAGCATGGTCACTTTCTGTCACCATTCTGATCTTAGCCAGTTTTTCCTTTTCAGAATGTGTACTTTGAATACTTCTGTTGTCTAAGTTACTCCTAAATCAAAAGATCTATGTCTGTGTTGTTCATACCCCCCCAAGAAAAAATCTGAGGTTGGATGCAAAACCAAGCATCAACTGGGTGACCAGAAAACAATAACCTTTTTTTTTGACTTGTCCAGTGTAATGTGAGTAGTGTACAAGTGCTTCACAATACACTCAATGTCACAAAGTACAAACATCTCACGGTTTTAACAGATCACAAAATTACATACATATCAAACAGTAAACAAAAATGTACACAAAGCACACAGATGCTTTGAGTGGCTTTATTGTACAATTTGCTGCAAGGAAAAAAGAACAACACAATTAGAAATAACTTTACATTGCAACACATAATCCCTATAGACTAAAAATTGCAAATAAAGGGGAAGGGGAGGGGAGGGGAGGGGAGGAGAAGAGGGAGAGAGAGAGAGAGAGAGAGAGTGAGAGAAAGTTGGGGGGGGGGGGGGGGGGCACAGATTCATGAACAGTGGCAGACAAGGGGAGGGAGAGGGGGGAGGGTGAGGACAGAAGGGGAAGGAGGGACAGGGGGGGGGGGGAGAGGAAGGGGGAGGGGGAAGAGAGGAGGGGGGGGGGGGGAGAGAGTGAGAGAGAGAGAGAGAGAGAGAGATTTTCTGTCCGTGAATCATTCTTCATGCTGGATACCAGAGTATCACATGTACTCTAAAACAGTGACACCCATACAGAAGGCTGACCGGCCAAAAGGACAACTTGTTTCCAAAGAGATCTTTTCTTCTTTGTTTCTTTTTGCACGTGCATGGTGGTATGAAAATATAAAGTCAATCGAGATGCATCTTCACCAGCAAAGTCAAAGATATAAAACGTGCCAAATCACTCTACACCGATTTGCCTTCTATCTATTATGCTAATGGATCAACTGGCATACATTTCAATTAAAAACAGTTGTAGCTCTGAAAGATTCTACTTTAACATCTCACCAATTAAATTAAAATAATCTCTCATTATCAGTTGCCTCTATTTGAAGTGCAATAAAAGTAAAGATTGAGCAAGGAAAAGATAAACAGTAATCTGTGTACAAAAAACAAAAACAAAACATACTTCTTTATGGCCACCAGTGGCTAACAGTAAAAAGTCTACAGTAGGGACAGATCTGAAAGAGTTGGGAATCTACAGCCGTCCATACACATTGCATAAAAACTAAAAGCGACTCCTATCCTATCCGCACCTATCCTAGCATATGATAGTTTGCACAACAGCCTCCTTATGTAACAGATTGTTTTCTAGCTTGAGTATTTACTCAATACAACTCAATCCTATGTTTTTCTATCCTAGTCTGTGTAATAGCCAATCAGTGGATGCCTCTTTGTCATGTGACTTGGCATGACAACCAGTCAATGGTCAAGAGTGCCCCACTGTGGTTTTCTTCAGCCAAAATAATTTCTTCTCTTCTTTTTTTTTTTTTTAAACTGAAGGCCTACCATCAATATATTGGTCACTTTAGCACTTAACTAAAATGCAACGGGTTCGCAATATACTTAAAACTTGCCAGCGACGATAGATTTTCCATTTTCCGTGCAAGCTGCAGTAGGAAGGGGTGATGACTAGAGGGTTGGTCACTGAATTGCCCAGGCTTGCACTCCTGACCTATTTTGCATGACATGAGTAGTTCTTGTGTAAAGTTCTTCTAATTACTGGGTGTTGTAACCATAGAAAATTTTCCTTGTAGCCCAGACACTTTGTCTATATGTCAGACGGTATCAAGATGTCAGAGCCTTATTAGCATATATGTCAGACAGTATCAAGATGTCAGAGCCTGATTAGCATTATGTCAGACAGTATCAAGATGTCAGAGCCTGATTAGCATTTTCGGTAAGACGTTGGATAGAGTGCTTCTGTGACAGACAGAAGATTCAATCATACCCAGTTTTTTTTTTTTCATTTTAAAATAATTTTGTGCTTATATTTTGATATGGTATCACAAATAACGAAAATCTTCTTCATCTTAATCCATTATTTGTTTATTATGCATTCTGTCTGTTGAAATTTCCTGCAGTGATGCCTAAAACTGATGCCATGATCATGCACAGTGTGTTAGTGAACCAGCCTATCTGCTGTCTGAGTCAAATCCTTTTGCTAGGAGAAGGTAACTTTCACAAACCTCTTCATACAAGGAGCTATCTGAAAGGCAGTTTCAAGCCACATATCATTGTGCACAACAACTGACTATTGGTGGGACAGTTTTCTATTACAGTCGTGTAACTACCTGCGTGTATGATTAGCTAAAGGGCTTCTGATCAGTTAGAGGCATTGTCTACCAGTGACAGTATTTAATCGCATCTCTGATGCATGAAACTACCAAGCAAGCTATTTTCAGGCTTGAGCATCTCTCAAACATACCAACATTTGCCAAGATGCAATGATTTTCTCCAGTATGTATTACAACTTCGAGCAATGCATTGTGTTAAAGCGCTTTCGTCCAATAAACCCCAATGCAAGGCGATCACAACATTTTCCCTGAATGTTTTAGAACATTCTAAACTGATTAAAAAAAAACATTTTTGCTTGAGGACTCTTCTATACTGAAAAACAGAAAGTCTTCAAAACAGCCTATCCAGTCTATGATTGGTCACAAGATCACGGATTTAGTCAAATGTAACAAGCATGGCAAACCATTTGATATCTGGCTTTTCATAGCGTACTACTCTACTGCAGCTTTCAGGTGATAGTCCATCAAATGGAACAAGAGGTAAGCGACTCAAAATATACCTGGCTTTTCATAGCGTACTACTCTACTGCAGCTTTCAGGTGATAGTCCATCAAATGGAACAAGAGGTAAGCGACTCAAAATATACATCTATGCAATGTCTTGCTCGGACAATTATGGGGCTTATGTTCCAAGAACGGACAAAGGTGTCACCCAGGAGAGTGGCCAGTCTCAAGTTTCACCTAAGTTTCCATGAATTTACATGGCTCGCTTCTTGTTTGTCAGCAAGCTTCTAATGAACAGTGAATAGTGACTGAATTATGGTCAAGCAATAAAATATTTCAACACTGCTGTACATAATTTGCATAATGGGACTTCTGATGGATGCAGCTGTGATAATAATTGACGAGGGACACCCACAGATCAAGCTTCATGGTTAAGATCATGGCTGTGAATGTGCTCATGTTTATTCACTTTGGTTGGTAACACATCGCAAATGAAGCACAAGTCTGCATTCAGCTAATAAATGTGTGTTAGGTGTTTTATGAACTTTGACATTTGCTCTTTTCTTTTCTTATCCATTTCTGTGTTGATCTCCTGTCCGTTTAGGTGCGCAGGCCAGTCAGAGCCCACACGTGTGCATGCACACACGTGCATGCGTGCATTTTCAGAACATTTTCTGGTAGTTACATGTTCAGCATCCTCCTAGTGTACATGTATGCAAAGGCATGGAAACCATCCCTCTCTAACCAATTGTCAGTACCTTCTTGTTTCAACAAATTCTAGTAAGTAAGGTACACGCCAATTTAAAAAAAAAAAAAGTATTCATACTTCCGCTCACACCTTAAGAGAATCTAACCTTAATTTGATTTTTGAGAGCTTGGGAACTCCTGTCGAATAGTTAAACTTAATTTTGCTGATCTACAGAAATCAAACGAGCGAACCCTGACAAAGCTGGAGTAAACAGGAATGGCAGCTGTGGATAAAATGAATCTAAAGTTTGATATACACTGTTAATCACCTACCATTAATTACCTACTAAGTGAAGTGTAAAGATTAAACACTGCACACACACACACACTCATAAAACTGCGGCCTGGGGAATTAAGAGATAGACCCGTCGGTGTATGAACAGCATGTTTTTTCTCATTTAGAAATACAGCTTTGAAGAATGATCCACATTTCGAGGCCTATCTTTCTGTGGTCAAACCCACTAGTGAATGAAACTTCAAAGCAAACTATTAAAAATAATAAAGTAAAATTTCAAAGTATGGTCTCTATTAGAATAGCAAAACGGACGTTCCAACATGAGACATCTTCTTCCCAGAATGCACCATAAAATATGTAACGACCCACCCTTCCTGTCAATGACGTTGCTGTTTACAGAAATAAACGTTCAACACTCCGATTGACATTCCGATTAACTCTGACGCAGAATAACATTATTTTGCCTTGGTTGTACTTCCAGCATATACAAATGAAAACAGAATGCGCAAAAGAGCTGACCACAGAATAAAGTAACTAACGTGTAAATCACGGACTGCCAAGTCTGACTTTCCAGTACATTCTAATCCACAAGTCGAACGTTAAAACTGACCAAACATAATGAACATATACTTCAGCAACAAGTAGCACTAAGTGTATCAATGGTATACAAACAATACAATACACGAAAAACAAAATCGAAATAAAAACCTTCTCAATTTGCTCATCAATGACTTTCACAATTTCGGACGCCATCTGTTCATTCTCTTCAGCCAACATCGTAAGCATGTTGATCAACGGTTTACTGTTGAAAGTCAGATCCCCAAGGGCAGCCCTGTAGCTTTCAACTGCGTCACTCATTGTGAAATTTGAAACCTTTTTCCTGCACTTTAAAACTATAATACTTCTCTTCTGTAAATCGACAATATCTGTGAGTAACTGAAGAACTAAGTCATGTCGGGCCGTCTTCGTGTCCTCATCGTTGAAATGGCGTCGAAAGGAAACAGAGCAGTGTAACATCCGGGATCTTTGTTTCTAACATTTCATCGATTGGCTACTTTTGGACATGTGACTATGACGTAAACGTATTCTATATCCGGATGAGAGAAACCTCATTGCTTCAGCTGACACAAAATCGGGCAGCTCAACGTGAGATTGGATAAATGATATGAAGTCAATCTTGCAGAGAGTCAGAGTAACAAACTTCATTTTTCTTTGCGTTAGGTAGGTTTCTGTTTAACTTATGCTAATGAAATGCACGAACTGAATTGCTTTTTAAAACACGCGAAAATGACAAGACATACTGAAGACTTCTTTGACAGCGAGTTGCTGAGCTAGACATACATGTATTATTATATTATATTATCTAATCTGTATTTTTATATTATCTAGTCTATCATCTCCGTCTTGTTCATTTTCTAGAATTAAGTGACGTAGGTCTGCTATTGATTCGTCTGTGAATGTTCGAATGGGCGTTTCTGTTTGCATACTTAACAACAATAGTAAAACGAAGTGTGTGTGTGTGTGTGTGTGTGTGTGTGTGTGTGTGTGTGAGAGAGAGAGAGAGAGAGAGAGAGAGAGAGAATCGTATGTGTGTGTGTGTTCTCCCATTCATTTTTAAATGTATGCTTTAATATATGAGAGATAAGAGGTGCCTGTGTATTCTCGTGGATAGTTGCAGGCCTTGATTCATGTGCATATGTCATCAGTGTGTGTGTGTGTGTGTGTGTGTGCATATGCGTGTGTGTGTGCGCGCGCGCACGTGTGTGTGTGTGTGTGTGTGTGTGTGTGTGTAGCTGTTTGTGAAGGTCCAGACCCACTTGGTCAGGGCTTGTACATTCATGGGACAAAAGTCTGCCCCCTCTCGGCATTTCAGGCACTGACTACCTACAGGCAACTGTTGCTGAAAACTTAATATTCATACCTTTAAGGCTGGACTGAACTTGCTTGTACTTGGTAATCTGGCCCTTCCGACTCCAAACATGCTGACAGCATTCTCGGGAGATACTCAGATAGCTGTAGAGGAAGTGGAGGTAGGCAGCAGTCAGTTGATTCCAGCAAGCGGTGAGTGCACAGCGTACATCTGTGACAGTGCTGATGTGGCAAATGTTTTTTCTCAGTGGGTCTTGAGGACTTGCCACACGCTCTTGATCGGATTTAGATCTGGACTTTGAGGGGGCCAGAAAAACACAGGAACTCTGTGCTGTCGCTTCCAGGTCTCAGTGTGAGCTGAGCGGTGGTTAGACTTAGAGGCATTGTTTTGTTGCAGGTGCCAATGTTTGTTTGGGTGGTGGTTGGCAACAAATGGCAGAAAGTTGTTTTCCAGCACATCAGTGTACATCTGACTGTTCATACTACCTTCCACGAACACCAGTGGTCCAGCTCTGTCATAAGAAATGCATCCCCATACCATCAATTTTAATGTAGTCTTCGGGCCAAGATGGACGCTGCACAGAGAAAGCACTAACCACTTCTCTTTGACTTTCCTCCATCGTTTTACACGTCCATTGGGTTTGATGACAATGGTCATTTCATCACTGAAAAATAACATTCTTCCACTGATTGTTCACAGACCAGTGAAGTTTACTCCTACAGTACTGCAGCCGCTTCCGTCTGTTCACTTGCCTGATGACTAATTTCTTCACTGGGGGATGCTTTGGATAGCCAAGTCCATGCAGATTTTGCTTGATTTTCTTTTGGCTGACTTTAACGGAGGTTGATGCATGGAATTTGGCAGAAATTTCAGAAACTGTGGCAGGTCTGTCCCGTTTCATAATCTTTGACAGTGCAGACATGCATCTTGGTGAACGCTCTGGGCCTACCACTCCTAGGTTTGTTTTCTAATGTTTTTCTGTCACAATAGTGCTTGTACACTTTCCCAATAGTTGACTTGTTCAAGTTTGACACTTTAGCCACCTCAGACACCTGAAGCCCCTGGTCTGTCAACAACACAATGTGTATTTTTTTGTCACCTCTGTGAGCTGTTTGTTTGCCATTGCCATGCCAGATCTAACAGCAGACCGCAAGCACCAGATGACAGATCAATGATTATATTTACTTTACACAAAAGATCAGACTTGTGAAAATGACGTCAGTGGTTTTTGGCACACAAATACTGAAATATTGGCTAGATAATCAAGTGGAAACAACCACTTCAGATCTATCCACCATTAGAGGGGGCAGACTTTTGTCCCTTTACCTGTAGTACCCATTCATCAGATTGTCTTGGGGTGGACAAGTAGAAATGCTGTCTCTACTTGTCCTTTGAGAACCAATGTTTGATTGAGTCAGTGAAACTGAAAGGGTAACTGAACTGTTAACTTCTGAGCAAAACTTTTCTTTTTCTTTTCACTTTCATCTATCCAGCAAAGAGGTACAGAACAGAGAGTTCCCGCAGACGTGACAGCAGTAAAAAATAACACATTTCGTGGCTTTAATAGCCAGAATGATAATCTGAACATTGCAGAATACTGCACAGATGCACACACAGACACACACACACACAGACACACACACACAGACACACATTGAAACATACACACTCACACTAACATATGCGTGCACATACACTTACCCTCACACACACGCACACACACACACACACACACACACACACACACACACACACACACACACACACACACACACTATTGCAAACCTTTATACACCAATAATCTCTGAAACCAGTCTTGAGCATTCATTTGACTAGGCTTTGACTATCTGAGCACCTGATTGATGTACAAATGTGCTGATTTCATGTATTTATGACTAGGAAATACCCTTGGTACATATTTGGATTTTGTGATTACCGTCCTTTATGACTTATCATTTGTGCCTGTGTCCACCCTTTAATCATCAAAGCATACATGTGTGAATGGCTGTAAATGTAAGGAGGCAGTAGATGTTTGGAACTGAGATGCTTGGTTGTTTTTTTTTTAACCCCCCCCCCCCCCCCCCCCCCCCCCCAAACACTGCCTGTCATGGAGCCTCTGAGACAGACATCCACAATAAATCTGTAGCATATTTCGTGAAGCCTTTGCAATTTTTTCGACCATTTGGCCATAAGAGTTTGTGGCCAGTGAGATGACTCGTAGATGGTTTCACGTTTTGTCATAAATAGTGACTTTTTCTTTTGATTGCGGGTTGAAACCACTGCCGCTAGTATGAAAAGGTAAGATAAGGAGTCATATTCTCCTCAGAAAAAAAAGAAGAGAGATTATAGTTTCAAGCTAAGTTAGAGAGATTATAGTTTCAAACTTTTGTGGCTTTCGAGTATTGTTGGCTGTACTTCAATGACAAGAGTAAGAGATGTCGTTTGTGCACTGAGGCCAGTTTGAAGTCCATGTCTTAGGTGTAAAATCATGCGTAAAAAACATTTTGCCTACCAAATTCCAAGGGTCAGGAAATGTCCAAAGATCGGCTTCAAAATGAAGAAACTCACGACCACAATAGAGTTTTCAGTACATAACAAATGTTATAACAGTCATGCTTTCCCAATCTGTATTATACTGGCAAATGTTTGGGGCATTCTAAATTCAGCATTGATTTAAACAGTAGTTTTGTAACAATTTATTCTAGTCTCTTTCCCCCTTTCTCGCATGTGTGTGTGTGTGTGTGTGTGTGTGTGTGTGTTAGAGAGAGAGAGAGAGAGAGAGAGAGAGAGAGAGAGAGAGAGAGAGAGAGAGAGAGATACTATTGAACACTTACACCCAGCTGAAATGGAAAGGGATGGGGGAATCTTTTCCCAAATTTTGGTACTCTAAAATGTGAGGTGAAGGTAAAATTTCCAATCATGATAATGTCTGACAAAGGATGAGCTTGCCCTTACATTACAATTGCACTGAATCAGGGGGATCCATATTGGTGTATTTACATATTTATGATAATAATTATTACTAACGACAGAAATAAAATTTATTGATGGAATAGATGTGAAGATTGTTTAATTGCAGTAGTGTTTGCAACGTTCTCCTCAACACAGCAACTTGAGCTGTGATGTGATCATCACTTCTTTTGTCTGTGCAACTTTTATTTACAGCTCTATAAGCCAAAAGTAAAAGCATTTCTCTCATGACTGGCTGCTGTGCTTCAGAGAATAATGAGACTTGTTGCTATTCATTTTGTCATCTTCATACTGTTTTTCTCTTCATGCTGAGCAGTTGAGTTTTGACTTGTGTGCGCAGCTGTTCTCGCTTGTTCTGATGAGGCTTTCAGGGTGGAAACTGACAACTGGCGATACTGGTGTCATCTTCAGACCAGGTTTCTTTGTGTGTTGGTGGCACTGACAGCCCTAACAGGGCTCAGTGTGGTTGGCTGGGCTGTAATGAAACTGAAAATTGCATTTTTTTTGAGCACCCAGACACAGTAGCTAGTGTACTGTGAGGAGCATCTTAGATGTTTGCAGTCCACAATAAACTTCCATGTTCAGCTCCGCTGTACTCACTCACACTTTGCATGTGACAGTGAAGGTTTGTGAATGTGAGTCACACTGGCTTGATAATGAACAGCAGTTGGTTTGTGTTGTCCAGAAAAGCCTTTGAGGGGTTCAGAGTTTGACCGGCATCAGTTAGGATGCTGTCTTCATGTGTGCCTGTCACAGTTACAGAGCTTTTTCACTATTTTGGTAAACGTGGTTTTGCAGGCACACACAATTCTTAACCTTTAAATGGTAGTAGCATGATGGGTGCGCAGCTTTGACTGCTGACTGAGTTACATTTCTTAATGCTACAGTGTAGGTTTTTTTTCCCCTGTCTCATCCCCTGTGCCACTCCAGGGGCATTAACCCAGTGTGCTTGTTATTTATTCTTTCAGAAACATAAGCGTATCCTATGTGATCTACACAGTTTTTTCAAGAGTGTTTTCCACTTTGTGCTTGATCAAATTGTTGCTTTTATGTGCATCAGTGGGAGCCATGTGTTTGTATGTGGATTCATACTGGAGAGCAATTTAAGTGTGTATGTTTGATATTAAACAGTTTCATCAGAAGAACAGTTGACTGGTTGGGATTTTAATTTAATCAACACACACTACTTTGCAGCCTAGGAAGGATATGTACAGAGAAGTCTGAAGTTTTTAAAGTGTTTGTAAAAGTTTATAGTGACCTGCTTGTTTTAATGGTCCATATCTCATACATGTACAAATGGAATAAACTCCAGATATCTTTGCATAGTTCAAACTCTCTGTCTTCCTTCAAGGCATCTCTTAAAACAACCCTCTTCACCAATAGCAGTTCTTTCTTTATGTTCCCTTCACCATCAAATTAATTCTGCGACTTATATATATGTTATGTTGTGTGTGTGTGTGTGTGTGTGTGTGTGTGTGTGTGTGTGTGTGTGTGTGTGCCCGCGCGCGTGTGTGTGCGCATGCTGTTGTGTGCGTTGTTGTGAGAGAGAGAGAGAGTGTGTGTGTGTGTGTGTGTGTGCGTAATGTGTGTCAATATGCACTCTTGATTTTAGGTACATGGCACTTATTACATTATTTATCTTCTCTTTGGTTTCATTTATGTTTTCTTTAATCTTTTCTGTGTTCATAAATGCTTACGGCGTAGATAAGATTAAGCACTATAAATAATAATAATAATTATTATTATTATTATCATATTATTATCACAAATAGAGTGGCCTGATTTTCATTCAATTCAAAATTTTTGTGTGTGTGCTCCTGTTTGGACTACGTATTCCCTGTAGAATTTTGAAATGGAGATCAGAATGAAAACTGGAGTCAAAAATTAAAGAGGCACATTTCTGGATGCATTCGTTTTTTGTTGTACAATTAATAACTAAAATTGCTGACTTTCTATATGAACTTAATGACAGAGAGAGAGAGAGAGAGAGAGAGAGAGAGAGAGAGAGAGAGAGAGAATGTGTGTGTGTGTTTAGGTGCTTTTTGCTATCATTCAGCAATGAGTGACACATGAAGACTGAATAAAACTTCTCCAGTGACATGGCTTGCTTTGGTGCATGCAAGACTGACTAATTTGTGTCCTTTCATATTGCTCAGTGTACTAACAGCCACCTATGTCATTAAACAGTATTATAAAATAAGAACATGTGTGTCTTTTGCCCAGTGAAGCCCTGCTCACCATAATTAACTCGAGAAGTTTTGAAAATGTGAAAGAATCACCACACACACACACACTCACACACATACACGCACACGCACACGCACGCACGCGCACACACACACGCACACACACACACATACATACATACACATACACAGAGGACTTTTTTGTGAAATAACAACAACAAAAGAAGGTTGACAGAAACAAATTAATAAATAGATAAAAGAAAAACTAAATTAATCAGTAAACTTGACTTGACACTGACGGTCATTAATAGGTACAAACAAGTAAACATAAAGGAAACACAGAATGGTAGAACACACACAAAGTGAATAAGAACAGAAATTGTAATTAAACTGGCACACTGGCAAGTTCTACAAACAGTGCAGAAGGCCTAGGCACTGGTGGCCTCACAGCCTGGGGGAACATTCCTGCAGCTACTACTCACACTTTAACAGTAGTTTGTTTAACAGTGTTCTTTTTCTACACTTTCAACATTTTTCATTCGGCTTTGCATGCCTATTGTTATTATTTCTGGACAGTTTAACTGTAATGAATTACCACTGCCATGGTCTTCATATTAAAGTACTGAACATTTATGCAGACCTGCGTTTCCCTAAAACGGGAGAATGTCTTAATTTCAGCACTGGTGAAACCTTGTGTTATCATAAATTCTGAGGACAGACTTACATTAATGAAAAAATACGATAAAATAAATGAGCAGAATAGATGACTTAAAGGACCTGCATGTTATTCATTTCATGGCAATTGCTTAATTTCCAGAGTGGTTTTCTGTTATCAGCAATGGATTGGACCTTCATGCGTCTACTAGTTTCATGCTTCATTAAATCTCCATTCTGCACTTTATTAATAATTCAGTCTTTTCTGATCGTGCTAATAGTTGCAGACACAACGTTTTCAAAAGTATTGGCTGAATTTGCCCTGTTGTTCACATTTGTGTGGTGACATACCTAATACTAATAGTTCGTTCAGCCAGAAAACTAACGAAAGGGTTGTCAGTATGACGGGAAGTAGATCATAAGTGCATTACAAATATTTCAAGATCCTAGGACTTAGACAGCGTGCACAGTTTGAATTACAAAGTTGTTTTCTTTTTTGTCAAAATGTTGTTGATCAGTTTGGAAAACAATTAATTGAGTTGATGCTTTCAAAATATCTCTGTGTTATTATGACCCATGTTTTCAAAATCTGTGCATCAGTTCTAAACTCGGTGTGTTATAGTCCCCCAGTTGTATGTTGATAGGTACATTTGGGCTGCTTATTAACACACATCTTCAGTGTTTTTTAAAGACATATAAATGAAGCACAGAAGTTCATCTCCGGTGCATAGAAAAATCACACTGTGGATCACTGTGACACATTGTTTATCAAATGGATTGTGCCGACCTGTGACACATTGTTTATCAAATGGAATGTGCTGACCTGTTACTGTTGTACAAATGGAATGTGCTGGCCTGATACTGTTGTTCAAATGGAATATGCTGGCCTGTTCGTCATATCGCATCAGAAGTTTAACACAGATGACACAACATAAAAAAGCCAGTTATTTCCCTTCTCTGCGTATGAGCATGTGTACACCAAAGATCTGTTGACTCTGATTATCTTAAATGATCCTCCAAAATTGCTGTCAGAGTCTGATGATCCTCAGAGAATTTTACACCTGGTGGGAACATTGATCTCTACAGGTATCAGGCATATCAGTAGACTCTTCATCTGCCTTATCTCTCCACCACCAAAAATTCTTTTTCCCATGTCCATTTGGAGTGGGTGGAGGTTTTCACAGTCTTCCCCAAGAGGAGTGTCTAATTCACTCCATAGTCCTCAGACATGTTCCATTGGAACAGAAGATGGGGATAGAGGGGCACATAATCCATCTTCTCCCTCCATGCAGAGGCTGTCGTCCATAGACATTATCATCAGGACATCCAATTTACTTTCATGTAGGGATACTTGGTGTTTCCCTAACCTCTACTCAGCACTCTATCCTCACGAGTTTGAGTTCGATGCCCCTCCAATACATTTGGGACTCTTGCACTAGTTGCAGGGACTTTTGATTGACCACAGCTATGGGGCATTTCTCCTTTGACGCTAATTGCAGTGATACATCTCTTGAAACTTCTTTTCTGATGTAGGCTCAACAATAGGACAATAGCCTACCTATTCTCTTAAATTAAGGAAAGAAGTTTACATGGTACAGTATTTGAGGCCAAACCGGGGAGGCTTTCTTCAATATTGCGCTCCCTAATTGATTCAAGTATACTTACTAGTTACTATGTCATGTTTGGATTTCCACCCAGCTTTTTATCTTTAAAGCTGTGGTTGGCGTGGTGCGCCATTATAGAAAAGTAGGAAGCATGTGCAGGTCAGTGCGTGGGCTGTAGTGTAAATGATTTAAGGGCGTCTGTGTTGTGTTGAAAAAGGAAAATTATAGCCAGCAAATTGGTAATTGCTTTCAGGGTATGACTTTGTAGAAATATCTTACCAAACAGGGAATATTGTAGAAATTGCTTATGTTTAATCCCAACGACAGAGTTGTGTGGTCAAATTTTCGCAAGTCATCCAATATATACTGTGCAAGCAGTGGGTGTAAAAGCTTAATACTCATTTTTATACATTTTACTCTGTGCAGGTGGTCCAAAGCATTCTGTTCAAGGTGGTGTGGCAGAGAGGTAAACCAGGTGCATGGAGGACTACAAATACCTGTTCAAGGTGGTGCTCATTGGAAATGCCGGAGTCGGTAAAACTTGCCTTGTCAGTAGGTATACAAAGGTAAGGGTAAGCAAAGAGGCACTGCTGGTATAGATGGAGTGACTGTGTGTGCAAGGGTGTATAAGAGTGGGTGCATGTCAAACATCTGAGACTTTTTACATCAATTCCCTTAGAGGTTTGTTTACTAGATCATGGTGACATTGACACACAATGTTGTAAATATGAAAGCTTTTCCTCTGAAAGAACTGTGCTGATGCAGCATAGTAATATGTTTATTGTGTGAATCGGCAGAAGCACAGAGAAGTCCCAATGAAATTCCCAGTTCACTCCTTGATTGCTGTTGGATGTATGAAGGAAGTGTCCACATTGTAATCTTAAAGCACGTTTGTTCTGGAACTTCCAGCACCAGTTATTTTTACTGTCAGTCTGTTTATAGGCATGTTAACTCATCATTTCTCTCACTGTTTGTGTGAAATAAAGCAAAAGACACTTAGAAAATAGAAAAATATGGACTACTTACCTGCAGAGATGTACTTAACTGGTCTATTTTCATCTGTGTCTGTTTTAGATTTTCTTCCAATTAAGACATCTACCTTGTAAAGATTTATTTCTCTGGAACATCATCTACTTTTTGTAAAGTTACATCCCAGTCCAGACTTCCCCCAAGTAAAGAACTTGTCTGGAATATTTACACATTTTCTATGCTGAAAGTAAAGATATATTCTACTAGTGTGTCTTACTTCATTTTAAAACCTTTTTCCATTCCGCCTACCTGCATGCTCTAGAGCCATGCTCTGCTTACAACATACCACCCAGCTGTCCAGCTCTGCAATCTGAGTATACAGCAACATGTGAAATCTTTTTTTTTTTTTTTACATTTTCATAATCTTAAAACTAATTTCACTTATTAGATATCGAATTCTCTGTCAAAAAGTAGGCTGGCAGTCTAGCCCAGAAATGAAAAGAGTAAAGTGACAAGAATTCTGTGCAGGCAAGGGTTGGACAACCATGCATAGTACATGTACATAATGAAAGATTGCTTCTCTGATGTATGCAGAGAAAAGGTTACAGATTTCTGGTAGTCTTTGAAGACGGTTTCCATTGTATTGCTTGTTCTGTGACAGGGTTTCTTCCCTCCAGGCCAGATGGCAACCATCGGAGTGGACTTCATGATCAAGACAGTGGAGATTGATGGAGATAAAGTGAAGGTACAGCAGGAATACTTGCATCATGGATGCAATGCATGTGTGCATGCATGTACTGCATATGAACTCGCAAACACATACACACACAAGTCATATACTCACCCGCTCACATATGCTGATGGAGTTAAAGTGAAGGTATAACATGAACATTGCATCAAGCACGGATGCTTGCATGCACACACGCGCACCCATGAAAACACATATGCACACACATGCACGCACGAACATGCACACGCATGCATGCGCACACATTCACACACACACACCACACACACACACACACACACACACACACACACCCTCTCTCTCTCTCTGTACACACATACATGCACACTTTCATTACATGCGCACGCAGATCTTTCTTGCAACATTGTGCCTGGTTTATGGACTTTTCTTCTTCTTGCAGCTGCAGATTTGGAACACTGCAGGGCAAGAGAGGTTTCGCTCCATCATGCAGAGCAGAACTATTACCACTTGGCACACGTACACACACATGCACACGCATGTACGCATACTCACATACACACACACACACACACACACACACCACACACTGTGTACACACACACACGTACATACACACACACGCACAGATCTTTGTGGCAACATTGTGGCTGGGTTATGGACTTTTCTTTTTCTTCATCTTGCAGCTGCAGATTTGGGACACTGCAGGGCAAGAGAGGTTTCGCTCCATCACGCAGAGCTATTACCGCTCAGCCAATGCTCTGATCCTGGTGTATGACGTCTGCTCCCAGCAGTCCTATGAGAGTCTGCCGCACTGGATTCATGAAATTGAACTGTATGCAGGAACCAAAGTGCTGGCATTTCTTGTTGGTAAGAGTTTGTATATGAGTCTTAATGTTTTTTTTCTGATGGCAGTGTTTCATATTGGATGCAAATGGAGGATGTGTACTGAAGTCAGAATATGTTATTACCAATCTCTTGTTTGTCAAGCTGACAGTCTGTGTGTGTGCCTATCTATTGCTTTTATAGCTTTTTAAATGTCTAATTCTCTTTATTTTGATATATATATATATTTTTTTTTGGTGTCCTCTTCAACATGTCAGTCAGTCTGTCAGTTTGCATGTTAATTGGTTGATTGATTAACCTATCCATCTTTTTTTTTTCCCTGTTTCTTCTAACAAGGGTTTAATTCTTTCCAGGCAGATGCCACATAACAGATTCTCTCCCATGCTGACATGCACTGTTTAAGAATGTCATTTTACAACAGCCTGTTGCAACAGACCTGCCACATGCCCTGGTTTTGACAGAGTGAAGCGTGATAATTTTTTTTTTTTTTTAATTCACAATGATTTTTTTTAAACGAGAAGACAATCTCTGTGCTGTATTAGATCAGTTGAACAAAAGTCAATCAAAACAGACATCTCAGGATACTGTTGTGGGCTGAATGCATAGAAATTCATCTCCAAATTTTTTTTTTTGGATGATGTACCAAAAATGGCGACTCAGATGGAGGAGTGCAAAGAGAAGAAGAGGAGGTTATACATGCAGAAGTGCAGCAGAACAAATAACTCTTCAAGCTCTGAGGGTGCACATGCTTTAGGCAGGCACATGAAGACAAAGAGCCGTCTTTTCAGTGTGACAACTCTCGAGTCGACACGGAAAAAGTTATACGTGAAGACTGCTCTCAGAAAGAAACGCTGCCATGCAGTTTGAACTTCTGTTTACAGAGGTCGTGTTCAAATACAATAATGACAGTTTGCCAGGTGTTGTCTCTTTTATTGTTCATTTCTAACTTGTAAGCAGCCAGTTAAAGGTCTACTTTAGAGATTTTCGATAATTTGTTAAAAACAGGTCTACATGTCATATAACTACAGTATGGTATTCATTTTTTTAAAAAAATCGCCGGAAGAATTTAATAGATAAAAAACCACTTTTGCACAGCTGTTCAAACCCCGCGCGGAAGACCGAAAACCATGATGTCACTTGATGGACTGGCCGTCAGCCGCGACCTACACAACATGGCAACGCCAAGTGAAATCAACATGAATTGCGATCCCCACAGCCTAAAAAGTCATGAGGGGGTGGCAGATACTGTGCTGTTGGTGAGTGCAGCAGCTCAGCAGGAGACGGATATTCTTTGCACACATTTCTATTTGATCCAGATACTCGAAAGAAGTGGATTTGGTTCGTGCAAACGTGCTGGGCCGCTGAGTTCTTTTTACCATGTCAGTTCCAGCTGGACCGCGGAAACGAGCTATTCCGACAATTGCCGAACCCGTTCGAGTGGATCAAAAACTTTGTCTGCATTGTGCGCGTATACTTTGAAGGCGGAGTGGTGAGCTCGTACAGATGAGTACGATAGTCGCGCGTTTATTCTGTTCTTATCTATGGACAGATCACACTTGTTAAATTGAATTTGTGCGTTAAGGCTTGAGGAAGGAGAATCTCCGCTTGCCATCCATGCATGATCGCATCAAGAAGTCAGTCGGTAGCCTCCCTCGAGACTTCGGTAAAGTCCGTACGCCTTCGGAATGCTGTTTTTGGGCATCCAGCTGGAACTGAACAGCTCGTTTCCGTGGTCCAGCTGGAACTGACGTGGTAAAAAGAACTTAGCATTCAAACTGATAAGGTAAAGGCCTTGCAGAAACATCCCCAGAGTCACATTGGCTGCCGCAGTCATAGTCACTGCTTTTACATGATAAATTAAATTCCGAGCGAGATGTGCAAGAACCATCAGTATCGCTTTCTGTCACTGTCGCTGACACTCATGCGACATCATATCCAAGAGCAGTTAAGCCATGCCAAGATTTAGTTGATTACCTCCCGTTTTCTTGATTACAGGTGAAAATGCCCACTTTCGCGGATCGATTTCGTGTGATCGGGAGCAATCGGATGTTTATTTTACCAATTTATCAAACATTTCATATTTCTGCATAAGCTGACCAATTATCGAAAACCTCTGAAGTAGACCTTTAACCATGAACACTCTAACCAGTCTAAGTGTTTGAAATAACAGTCAGTTGTGTTACATCTGCCTCAGAGTTTCATGATCTCTTACATGCTCCCTCCCTGTCTCTCTCTCTCTTCCTTTCTGTCTTTCTCTCTCTTCCATTCTTTCTCTCTCTCTGTCTCTCTGTCTCTCTCTGTCTCCCTGTCTGTCTGTCTGTCTCTCTTGCACACATGCACGCATGCGCACACACACACACACACACACACACACACACACACACACACACACACACACACACACACACACTTACTCACGCACACACACACATATAGACTGTACACACAGACACACACACACACACATGCACACGCACACATGCACACACACATATACACACAGACACTCTCACACAGGCATGTATATGCTCTAACAGTGGTATTTAATAATTTTTTTTTCAATTATGTCGGTTTTCATTGCAGATCTTAGAGATGGCCTTATTCACTTACATACAAATATTGTAGGACAAGGTCATAAATGGTTTTAAAAAGTGCGTCTGTGTGCTTTCTTAGGTCAATTATTCAAAAGTCTCCAGCTTCAGGGGGCTTCATCCCCTGACCCCCTTAGGGTCATTGCCCTTAGTTTCCATCCCTTGGCTCCTCTTTATCATTAGCTTGTCTTTAAAACAAGGAATGAAATGTAATTGCATGTATTAAATATTTTAAGGAGAAGGAGGAGACTGCTGGCAGGAAACAGCATAGCGAAAGGAACAGATACCATGCCGTCAATCAGTACAGCATGTTGAGAAAAATTAATCCTATTTAGGATGGGAAGGGAGCTAAGTCCTGCCCCCTCAAGCTGCCCTCAGTGACTCCAGCTGATTTCCCCTCATGATGTTGTCTCGTCTGTTTATAAACTACCTTTAGTCTCCTTTCTCCCCATATGTGGGGAGTGAGAGAGAGTTACAGAGTTTGGAGATTTATGGGTGCACTCAGTTCAGTGCATTCTGTGGTTTCTGCTAAAGTTCATTTTGGCAAGAACAAGGCCTGAGAAGTAAACCAGGCATGAGAAATAAAGACAGCTGGAGTGTTCATTGGGAAACAAATTGTTTAAACAATCAGAAATACTCAAAAGGCATAAAGATAAGGGATAGCCTGACACCCACAGAGCTCAACTGGAAATAATAAATCCATTGTCAAAGATACATAGATCTACTGAGGCATATGGACCATGTGACTGTGTGTGGTCCACATCATAGTAAGCTACGACTACAAGTATGAACTGAGTGGAGCTACAAAATTGTACAGTAATACACAGGCTGCTGATAAGGATCATGGACATAACTGTTATTTGTCAGTCATATAGGAAAGATCAGTTAGTGTATGCTGATGAAGCTTGGTCATTTCAATGTAATAATGGCATGTAACTCTTTAAACTGCAATTGTTTTTAAAGGTTGCATGACACTAATGATTGATTTACTTTTTTAAAGCATCAGATAAATTTATAATTCTATGAGAAACTGTTTTAAAATCTGTTTTAAAATCCTGCAAGTCAAAGTGGTGCCAAATGTTATATATTGAAATCTAGTTGTGGATGCAGTTTGATGTGTATTTGTTTGGGTGTTAGTGTTTGGTATAACTGACCGTTGTGGTCACTTACCTTCAGTCCGAAAATCTGCAGTCGATCCCTGCATTGGCGCTTACCCAGCTCTTCATGGTTACCTCACTTGTTGCCATGTATGTTTGAAGCGATTTTGAAAATATATGTATGGTCTAGACTTCTTTATGTGCTGTTGATACTGATTCAGTGGGGCCTGGGCCATTAAATATCCACAATCTTATTAAATGGACAGTCCTATATCATTGTCACTCATTGTCACACTCGGGAGGATCTAAAAGAAGAAGAAAATTTTGTTGTTGCTTGATCTAGTTGCAAAGTGAGACGACTGCAGGCGGAAATCTAAACAAATCTTAAATAAATGTTAGCGAACCGCCCAGAGAAACATGGACAAACGAGTCACAAGACAAAACACAAGCGTTTCGACCTCTTAGTCTTCTACAGGTGAGAAACAAACGAATAAAATAACGAAAATTCACTTAGCTTTGATCGCTTCAGATCGCTTCCGAGTTCAGCGCAAGGAAGAAGGCGTCTTCCTTGCGCTGAACTCGGAAGCGATCTGAAGCGATCAAAGCTAAGTGAATTTTCGTTATTTTATTCGTTTGTTTCTCACCTGTAGAAGACCTAAGAGGTCGAAACGCGTTGTGTTTTGTCTTGTGACTCGTTTGTCCATGTTTCTCTGGGCGGTTCGCTAACATTTATTTAAGAGTTGTTGCTTGAATTAAAGAATTTGAGAAGAAATGCCCATAATTGCTAAAGGTAATGCCCCAGTGTACCTAATGCCTGAACATGGGCCACTAAATGCCCCCCAGTCATGTTACATATTCTGCATCTTTCTTTGTTGCTGATTGTTGTCAGTCACTCTAGGTACAAGGATAAAAAGTAAGCAAAAAATCAGGCATGGTACATGTTCGCGAATTCGCGGAAATCCGCGAAAAGCAAAAAAAAAAAAAAAAAAAAAAGCGAGCCGCCCCCGATGAGACCGGCCCTTTTAGTTCGTTTCAGGTCGTTCGCTTCAAGCCTTTGTCTGCGAGAAGTAGCATTGAGCAGGACTACTTCCGCGCATGCGCTTTCGTGACATTCGCCACTGCTTTCCGCCCTGGGTCGACGATGATCGAATTTGAACAAGATTAAAGAAAAAGGAGGAAAAAATAAAAATGCCAAAGCGTACAGACATAGTTCCGCGAAATTCTCCGACAGAAGATATTGATGCTGGTGTGGCAAACAAATGGCGATGGGATTGGCTGAACAGGAGCCACGAAAATGAAACGTTTTCGTTGTGCTTGGAAAAGTTGAGAGACTTACCACCACATTTTGGAGAAAGAAAAAGAAAAAGAAAGAAAAAGTTTGAACTTTTCCAGAAGGAACACATTCGGCTGGCTTCAAAGAGAACAGCCATTGAACATTACAGACAGGAGGCAAAGAGAAAGAGGTTTGGACATTACAAAAAGCAGGCTCTGCTCGTGAAGCAGATGGCTGAGAAATCGGGCAGAAAGTAGTCTTCATCTCATTCACATTGCTTGCACTGAAGAGACGCATAACTTAAAATTTGCACGTTAAAGAGACACAAAATTAAACTCATTTTGTACTGTATTCAGATAGATGTAAAAAGTAAAAGGAGTAACTAATGTAGAGGAGGCAGAAAATAAAAGAATTGAACAGACATAGTAAACAAAACTGGAACTCAAGACATGAAATAGACCACTACTTTGCTGTGCTGTGCTGTGCTGTGTTGGTGGTGCTGGACATGATGACCAAAATTGTGCAAAATGAGGGCTCTCCTATGTGTACACTGTGCGTGTGCTTCACTGGCATAGTAAGTAAAACATTTACAATTTGATTTAATGTATGCCACCTAAAGGAATGTAGATATGTACTCTTTTTTGCTGTGTGACTGCTTGGGTTTAAAACCTCATTTGGGTTGAAGGAATGACTAATAAAGTGATTCTAGGAGAGCTTATTTTATGGCAGAAATTGCTTAGTATGAAGAACTGAAATTAGTTCAAGGAGAGGCTTTTTTACAGGCTAGAATTGCTGAAAAACCTTCAGCTTCAGGGGGAGTTGCCCCCTCACCCCCACAAGGGGCTCTGCCCCTTGACCCCGCCAGGGGGCTTTGCCCCCTGGACCCCCAAACATTTTCAGGGAAAAATGATTTTCCTCCAGTACCATGCCTGAAAATTGGGGGGGGGGGGGGGGGGGGGGGGATAGGCAGGGTTTGTTTTGCTTGTATTGCAGGCAGTTCAAATGGCTGCCACAGAAGTGTTGCAACCCAATTGAAATGCCCCCTTTATTGCTCAGGTCTTTCCAATTAACCAGTATGGTAATAGAAAGTAGACTGACCTTAATGGTTAGAACAGGGCATGTCAGTTGTTGATGAGCAAAAGCACAGGGGTGGAAAAGAGCAGATTGGTACTTACAAAAATACAAGGTTTAGTTCATTGTTTGCTCTTAAAAGATAAACTCTGTATGACTTATAACGAAAATTAACACAGACCATCCCTATCTGGATATGCTTCCTTAAAAGAGATATTTTCCAGAATATATTTCTCTTTGTTTGTGGTAGATTTATTTCCAAACAATGATTTTTTTCCAGTGTAAGAGCTAAAACCAGTAAGAGATGAATTTTGGATATATTTGAGATGGGGGACTAATAGCACTCTACTATCCATCAAAATGAACATTGTGTGTGTGAAAATTTTCCAAAAAGGGGAACAAACTGTTTTCAGACATTGTGATCAGTTGAAGTGAAGAGTGGATATATTTTACAAGACTTCTTTTATAGCCAGCCACACAAACTTGCACACACATGAGTGTGCAATGGCTGTGCATGACTTGATCATTGATGGCTCTGTGAAATTGTAGAGGTCAGAAATGGCAGTCTGTATGTCACCTGTCCAAGGTTTTTCAGATATCTTCTGTTGTGAAGGGTTTGTGGATATCATAGGAGAGAGGCTCCATTGTGCGTGCAGGTAACAAGATTGATCAGACAGACAAGCGGGAAATCCCCACCCACATTGGGAGGGAGTTCGCTGAGCGCTATGAAATGAGATTCCTGGAAACTTCGGCCAAGGAGGCGGACAACGTGGAGAAGCTGTTCACTTCCATTGCCTACCAGCTGACTGCTCAGGCCCGTGACCTTGAACTACGACCTGAGCAACAGGGTACATTGATCACAGGTGGATCCACCCCTATCACCAGCACCCCCAGCTGTTGCAAGCTTTGATCATTTGCTGATTAAATCAAAGTGTGTTGATAAATGTACTTCAGCTGAGCAGGAATCTGTAGCTTGTGTGGATGAAAGTATTAATGGTGAGTTTGATGGTGACATAAGAGATACTAACAGTGATTGAAATGGTGAGTTTGAGGGCGACAAAGAAAAAGATACTAACAGTGATTGACATGGTGAGTTTGATGATGACATGAAAGATACTAACAGTGGTTGAAATAACATGGGGCGACTGGTTTGGCAAGGACTTGTGGTGGTTTAGCTTAATATGACTGTTAAAAATGATCATTTTATACAGGATATTTGGGTTAATTTCACAAGTAAATATACCAGAACTAAACTGTTACGATTTTCAGTATTGCATGACTTTGACAACTAGTTTGATTTTCATGCAAGAAACAAGGTTGCTTCTTGTTTCTGGGGTCATGATTTACAGGAGAAAAGAATATAAAGTGGAGTGGTGAAAGATCAAGAATATATATAAGATTAAAAAGAGTCACATTTGAACAGTTTAGAGTGAAAGGCATAGGAAAGATGGAAAATACATGTTCGAGTGGTGAAAAAAGAGAGCTTGAGAAAATTGTGCAAAGCTAAATACTAATATATATCTTTTTTTGTTGTTGTTGTTATCCATTTTACAGAGTTTTTGTTATTTCCCACCCTGTTGTATATTGGCCAGTCGCTGAATTCAAACAGTTTTACTGCATTTTGTTGTTTAAACAGGCGTGCTTAGCTGTAAGTAGTGTGCTTCATCATGTTCGTGGGTTTCAGGTGCCTCTGTTTACAACAGATTTTTGTCCCCCGGAGGTAAATGAAGCTTCTCCAAAGATGAGCTGTATTTTTATTAGTTTGTAACTTGCCGATTGTAATGAATCAGAATTTTTGGGTTTATTTTTTCAAAATAGCAAAAAATTCAATCATCCAGTTGGTACCAGTTCAGTGTATTGTTTTGGCCGGGTTTGAAGAATGCTTTTGAAGTTATTTTCCATGTATCAGATCATGATACAACTCAAGAACAAACACTGCAATAATCTTTGGTGCTTTTTGCTTTGCTGTATGCACTAGAAAAGTATTACTACATCCCGGAGATAATCCACAAAAATGATTTGTATGCACTTGATTGCATAATTATGTTCCTCGTTTTGTGTTTGCCAGGTGTGTTGAAGAATTATTGTTAGACTCAAAGCTGTTATTCATCGTTACATTCTCTTCTTGATATAAGCCTAATTACGATCGTTTCTGTCAAGCCACTGTCGCTCCTGTCGTTCATCTATTCATGTACCTTTATCGCTGATGCATTGCCCCTTACACAATGATGATAATAATAAAAGATAGGTGTTCACTGTTTATTTATGAATAGAGTCTGCATTAAGAATGTTATAAAATTAGAAAGGTGTTCACTGATTGAGCATTATGCTGTTAGAATTGTGTGTTCGTTCCGACTGTTGGTTGTATGGTCATTGTTTGTTCAGACTGTGTTGAAGCTGAGACAAGTCATTCAGTAGAAGAAAGAAGTGCAGGGGTAGGAAAAGAAATGAAAGATTTGGAAAATCAGAGAGAAGAGGAGAAAGAGGGAGTTGTGAGATGACGAGAAGAAGTTGGAAGGGGGCTCTGAGTGGGATGGGGTGATGGAGAAGGGTGGATTCGCGAGATCTCTGTAATTGAAGGGAGGAATGAAAGGAGAGAGTGCCATGGACTAACTTTTATTTGATCGATGCATTGCTGTAGCGCCAGAGTACTTCAGGCTTGACATTATGCTGTTTTACCCTCTGGTCTGTCGTCAGACTAGTGCTGTACTGTAGCTGTTTCTTTTCTTTTCCTTTTTTTTTTTAAAGTTCACTGTCTAACCATTTCCAAATTCACTGCTCTCTTTCAGCAGTGTAGCGAGTTTCTGAGTGTCTGCTTAAAAAAAAAAAAATTTATATATTTTTAAGAGACTGTTCTATTTTTTGAATGTGCGAACGCTTTTATTTTGTTGGTATGTGCTTAAAATACCAGTAAGTTGTGTTTCTAATTTTAATCCACCCGGATTTTATTCGTTAATGTCTCACCTGATGAAGACCTAAGAGGTCGAAACGCGTTGTGTTTCGTCTTGTGACTCGTTTGTCCACGTTCTCTGGGCGGTTCGCTAACATTTATTTAAGATTTGTTTAATCCACCCGGTAAGACATTGTTGTCTAAACAGTGCAAGAGTTGAGCTTGAGAGAAAAGGTCTGTAACCTAAAACTAACAGTAGTAGGAGAAATGGATTGCAATGATGTTTTGTGTTCACAGATGATTGAATTCAAACTGTGTTGCCCAAGGTTTAGTTTATATCTAGTACTTGTCCTTTTTGTTTGTTTTTTGAAGACTGTGAGCACAGGATTTGGAGCTTGCCTTGGCACTGTGACACATTGCCTTCACTAGAGAAGTTTGGTTTTCTGGGGCAATGCAAAACATTGCCATAATGTATGGCAGGTGCTTTTCTTCAGCACTGTAACACATTGCCATGATTAAGACAAGTGCTTTTCTTTGGTATTGTGAAACACTTCTTTGGCGCTGTGAATTGTGCCCTTCTTCTAAGGAGAGCACTTTATTTTGCCTTCATTAAAGAGGAGGGCTGTCACTGCCATTGCAAATTATTGCCTTTATCAAAGGGTGGTGCTTTCTTTGGCTTTGTAAAACTTTTGACTTCATTAAAGGGGGAGTGTGTGTCTTTGGCTTTGTGAACTATGGGTCTTTAAAGAGGCAGTGTTTTCTACAGCCTTGTGAAACATTGCGGTCAGTAAAAGGGACATGCTTTCTTCGGCATTGTGAATGTTGTGGTTGTTAAAGGGGGAGTACTTTCTATGCCATTGTGAAGCATAGTGGTCTTTAAAGGAGTGCTTTCTGCTCTAAGAAACATTGCCTTCATAAAAAAAAGAGTGGTTTATGAGACTGTGCAAACATTGTCTCATTTAAGAGGAGTGTTTGTTATGGTGAAACATTGCCTTTGTGAAGGGGGTGGTTCTTTGGGTGTGCAAACTGTTGCCTTCATTGAAGTGATGTGGTTTCTTTGGCATTGTAAAGAACTAACAAACATAGCTTTCGTGGGAGGGGAGTACTTTCTCTAGCATTGTGAAATACTGCTTTCATTGAAGGCAAGTGTTTGATTGGCAGTGTGAAGCATTGCCTCCCTTTAAAACACATTCCATGTGTGGAACTTTCTCTTCTTTTCTCGTGTCGATGAACATAGATCTTAGTTGCACTTCTTTTTGTTTCCGTCACCTTTTTTTTCAAGTAACTAAAAAAAAAAGAAAAAGTTTCTCAAAACTGTGTTGGGATATAGCATGCCACTGGACAGAAATTTTGCAGCAAAATGCGGCTGAACCTGAATGATAGACAGTGGTGTGCTTCAGATGGCTGACTTGTGTGTAGACCCTCGCTCATCTGCTTTCATTCCAGTGTCACAAAGCAGAACATGAAATAAGACAAACTTGCCATTTCTTCTGTTGAAGATTGGTTCTAGGGCTACTCAGAGACACACTGTTTTCTGAAGTTCCAACAGGATGCTTTCATTATAGCATTGTGAAATGGTGCCCCGCATTGAAGGGGAGTACCTTGTGTTGCTTTCATGGAAAAGGGTGTGCTTGCTTGCTTTGGCATTGTAAATATTTGCTTTTATCATGTGTTAGCCAGTGCTGGTCATTAGGTCATTGGGCAGTTTTCTTGAAAGAAGCTGTGCAAATCTAGAGCACATGTAAAATAAAGCATGCTAGTCAAGACTCATTCAAGATTTGCATGGGAAATGGAGAAAACATTGTATTGCGGTTTCGGTTTGGTTCAGAAAATTTCTGTTTGCTATAGCCGCAAGTGATGGAGCTGTGCCCTGCTGTCTGAGGCATCTGTTCACTGTAGACACTGAGGTGTGGAGGATGATTGATGTTGGGAATTTACACTTCTTCATCCTGTAGTTATCTCTTTGAAGAGCTGTTGGGGCGCTGCTTTGAAGGACAGTTCACCAGGTTCTTGGAGTTCTTTCAGCTGTGTGTACCAAGGCCTGGGTCTCTGTCAATGGTTTTCCTGTCCAGTCTGCAGTGTGGACGCTCCAGTGATTTTTCCATCTTCCCGTCATGTCCTGTCCTCAACTGTTCCAGGAGGACTTTTAGCAAGCTTACTGTATCCTGTTACACTGCCACACAGACATGATTTTTGTATGGCCATTTCCAGGAATGTATATACCTGCCTGTGATTAACACACCAGTCCTTTAAACTGGGAATGAAAAGTTAGTTGCAAAGTGAAGCAGCTGAATTCAATGCCCATCTTGCACCGAATTTGGCCAAGATAAGTGTTTGCCTGTTCTTCATTTTCGTTGACATGCCTGAAGAAGATGTAAGAGGTCGAAAGGCGTCATGTTTTGTCTTGTGATTTGTTTGTCCACGTTGTTCGGTGGAGTCACCATAATTACTTTTGAAATTTGTTTGGAATGAAAAGTTCAGCAGAGTTGCTGGTGCCACAGCAAGGCCTGGTCTTACCAGCCTGAAGTTTGGGATGTCAAATTGTAGCTACCACAATTTTAATTCATGTAAAGATGTAGATGTTGCTTTTGATGTCTCTTGTTTTTTTAGAATTGGATTTTTTCCCCAGAGTTGCTGCCGCCTGAAAAGGGCCATGTATGGCAGTTCAGCTTTATTAATCAAACTTTGGTCTTTACAAGGAGGGAGATTTTATTGGAAGGTATATGTAGAAGAGGCAGAGATGAGTGTCCCATGAAAGCAAGTTTCATACACAGGGACTGTTCATCGGGAGGCAAACCTAAAGGGGACAAAAATTGTCCCATGAAAGCAAGTCTTCAGACATGGGGAGTCTTTATTTAGAGGTAAAGAAATAAAGAGACAAAGTGTCCCATGACAGCATCTTTATATCAGGGTAGTCCTTATTGGCAAGCAAATAAAGAAGAGACGAAGATGAAAGTGTCCCAGGAAAGCAAGCCCGTGTACGGTAGGAGTCTTTCAGAGGTAAATGCAGAAGAAACAAAGCGTGGTGGAAAACAAGTCGTTTAACAGAGGGAATCCTTATTGGTAGGCAGATGTAGAAGAGACAAAGCGTGGTGGAAAACAAGTCTTTGTAAAGGGTGATTCCTTAGTGGGAGGCAGATGTAGAAGAGACAAAGTGTCCAAGAAAAGCAAATCTTTATACAGGTGAGTTTTTATTTGGAAGCAAATGTAGAAGAGACAAAGTGTCCAAGAAAAGCAAATCTTCATACAGGAGAGTCTTTATTTGGAAGCAAATGTAGGGGAGACAAAATGTCCTGAAAAAGCAAGTCATTGCATGTAAGAAGTCTATATTTGGAAGGAAATATAGAAGAGACAGATTGTTCCAGGAAAGCAGATCTGTGTACTTTGGGAATCTTCATATGAAGGAACTTTGGGTGGTTGTACTACATTACATGTTGGTTTACTTCATGCACATTAGCTTTAATTCTTGTGAATTTGTTTTATTCAGTCATGCTGAGTTTTGTGTTGATAATCTTTTATGTACTTGTGTGTGAGGTTTGCTGATGCTTGTATTTTGTAGCATGTTGGCCTGTAAGGTATACAGTTATATTGGTGTTAAAGCTTTCTTGTTTGGTTGCTATCAGTATTATTCACATGGTGAAAAAATCATGGCAGTTCAGCTGCAACATTTTTTTACTTGGTCACCGTGTTTTAGTTGTATCATGAAACTGCAATCACATGTTGATATTATAACAGTTATGTTCAAGTTTTAATCAGAGTCTGTGTTCCTTAAATCATGTATGTAATACTTCTCATTAACTGATCATTTTCTCCATCAAGTTATTTTTGCTTTCTTTTTTTCTTTTTTTTTTCTAATGCCCAGCGCAGCTATTATATTTGACCTGTAGGAAATGCTGAGTTTGTGGGTGTCAAGACACCCACACCAAGTTGGTGTTAGGCCTGGTACATGAAGGTCATGAGCATAAGTGCTGTGTGAAGGTTCAGTATACATAATGATGCAGATTGCGTTCATTGCTCATACTTGAAGTGATTGATAATTGGGAGAGACCTGGAAGAATATGATGTGGATAAATATTAATTTTAGCCTTACTTTTTAAGATACTTTTTTTTTTTTTAATAGTTTTGTTAATAATGCATACATTTAAAGACAGATGCTTAATAATGCAAGCTTTTGATGTTAAATTTCAGTTGCGTTAAGAGCCATATAAGACTAAACACATCATGTAGAAAATATGCTTTAAAAGTATTGATGGCTTTGCAAATTTTTGTGTGTGTCAGGTTAATCAGTTAACATATTCTTTCCCGTATTCCTCTTATAGAGGTTTTACTTTCTGCACTGATTGCAGAACTTGTACAATCTCCCTAAACTTTTTGCTTCTTTTCTGTGGTAAGAGGGATATGATCAATGGTGTGTGTGTGTGTGTGTGTGTGTGTGTGTGTGTGTGTGGTGTGTGTGTGTGGTGTGTTGGCCACACATCTGTCAAAAATCAAATGCTTTCCTTATTCACTGTGCAAAAAACCAATGGAATATTATTACGATAAATACTCAAAACACTCTGATATTCAATGTGTGTGTATGTTTGTGTTTATTCGCATGCATGTGATACCCATTCATGCTTATATGCATGTATTGACCGGTATAAAGGCCTGTGAAATGTCTCAGTAAGAAAAACTTGCCATTAAGGAAAGTGAATCCATCTATATCCATGGCCATTCTTGATAGCATTATTGAAAAAGTAATAACATTATTCTGTTTACAAGTGATTTAGTTCTAGTTTCATCATTAATTCTATGGAAGAGTATGGAAAGAGGTATCTGTAACAAGTGTTTCAATCTGATGCAGGTAGGATTTTGTTTTGTTTGTTTTTTACATCCTGAATCTCTACAAATACTGTTTTTAAAAAAGAACGGCTTTTAAACATTGTATGGAGAAACATTGTATGGAGGAATGGGTCTCAGCAACTTGTGTGTGTGTGTGTGTGTGTGTGTGTGTGTGTGTGTGTGTGTGTGTGTGTGTGTGTGTGTGCGTGCGTGCGTGCGTGCGTGCGTGCGTGCGTGTGGTGCGTGCGTGTGTGTGTGGTATTCATATGTATCGACTTACCTCTCTCTGAACATACCTCTGTTACTTTATGTTAGTACTTTTGTTGAATGTAACATTGATCAAAATATACTTACCTCTTAATTCAGCTTGGAATTTAACCAGATTGACACATATAGACATAGATGCTCAACATTGTGTTCTACTTGTGATCAGAATAGTTTGGCTGTTACCAGTGTGATTCTTGTTGGGTTATTGCCCCCCCCCCCCCCCCACCCCTCTCCTTTGGCAGATTGCCATACATAAAAATCAAATTCAGTTTTTATTTATGTGTGATTCTTTTTGTTTGCTTTATTGATGTACGTTTAATCTGTGAGTTTCAGTAAACTTCAAGCTTTGAGAAGTATTTTTGCTATTAAATGACAAACAAAAATGGTAACTTTTGCTCCTATTATAATATCATTACAAGCCTGTAACTTCAAATGAATACTGCTTACGGCACCAATTCACCTGACACAAATGCAGACACAAAGCAGACATAACAAGCAAGGAAACATCCCCATGGTGAATTGTTGTTTGTAAGTAACATTTGTCTCTATTTTTGGGTGTATGATTATCTCATCATGGCACCAATAGTAGCCCTTCTTGTTTGTTATGTATTAATGCTGTCCCCTATTTATGATGTCCTTTTCATTTTGGCTCATTTTCTCTTTTCTGTTGTGATTTGTGATGCTGCCTTTTTGTTGTTGTTGTTGTTGTTGACTTTCTTGACATTTTTCCACCCAATTTCTGTTTTTGTGGTCCACTGAAGTGTCTTTGTTCTAGAAAATCATTACACGTTTGTCTGTCCTAGAATTTGTAGTATGCCACTTTTATTTTTGGTTGCAATCTGGTAACTAGGCAGTGAAACTGGTCACACTGTCCACTCTGCAGTGTCTGTCTGTCCATATGACTTTTTGATGTATGTTGATGGCTTTTTGATGTATGGTTGGTGCTTTTGAATGCTTTTCATTCATTCTCTTCTGATTTTTGACAAGAGTGAATGAAAAACAACAGGAATGACTGATACCCTCAGCATGGCTTGGTTTTATCAGCCCAAAGGTTATTGATAGGACAGATATCATGTCATGAATTCAATGTTTGTTCGTAAATAGTTTTTTTCAGTTGTCTGTGTTGGCAGGACATGGCTTCTTTTCCCTGTGCAGTGATAACCCTGAAAAAGCAGTATTCAGTCAGATGGGCTGTAACTGATGATAATAATAGTGATAATAGTAATAATGATTACAATGACAATAATATTGAGAATTTTTGGATGCCTTGCAGAATGTCAAAAGAACTGGGTTTTTTTTTCTTTGTACAGCTTTCAGTCATCAGGGTTTGTAAGAAAAAAAAAGAATTTTTTTAACAGCTGGACTGTTTTTTGAATATTTACTCACAAAACTGAGACCTGAGCTGTGGACTGCCATTGATGCACATTAGTAGAGGTCCCCAGGAATGCTTTGGCTGAACCATCACACTGGTCTTACCCATATGTTTATAGATCCTTTGAAACATCTTTAGATTCCTTGGAACTTCTGATGACATGTCCCATGTTCCACTGAACTGTGCAAATCCTCTGTGCGAAGTGTCACAGGGTCTGCGGATAATTTCACAGAACTCTGAGAATTCTGTTTCGGAAAGATTGCAGGTACTGCCAACTGTTTTACACATCACTGAGAATCTCTGGCTAAAATGACAGGTGTCACTGATAGTTTTAAAAGTCTTATAGGAAGGTTTTGTTGCCAGCTGTCATGAATATACGAGTAATGAAAAAACAAACAAAAAAAACCCCTCACCTGATTGATTCCTGTTTTGAAAAGAAGAGGAAGAAAATGCGCAAACAGAACCGCTGTGGTTGTGTTCTGATGTGTGTATGTTCTGATCAAACTGCAGTATCCGACACATGCATCACAAAAGAACCTCACATGCTGGCGCTGTGGTCTAACATTACACTGCTTTGATCTTCTAAACACATTGGAGATCTCTTCATGAGGCTGGATGATATGTGAGGCCACACCACATGCGGCTGTAGAGTGTTGGTGATCGATTTTTCTGATAGAATAGAGACTTCTGCACCAAACTGGATGTAGTGCAAAGTCAAACCTTGACAGACTGTAAAAAGTCAAACCGTGACAGACTGTAATTGCCAGAGAGAGATCTTCTGGATAGAATGGAGACTTTGTACAAAGTCAGACCTTGACAGACTGTAATTGTCAGAGAGAGATCTTCCGGATAGAATGGAGACCTGTCCGTCAAGTGGGTTGATGTGTGAAGCCAAACCATCCTTTGCTGTGCAGTGCTAGGGAAGCTTTGTTGTGCATTAATGGGAGCCCTGTTGAGCTCACGTGTCAATGATGAGGGTGTGAGTATAGAAATTAAAACAGCACAGCTGAGCAGGACAACTCTGCTGTGCCGAATTGCCAAACACTATCAGGCAGTGGAGGGTTCCATTTTTGTTTTATTTTTTTATGAATCATGTTTCTGCTGAAAAAAAAAGAATTGCTGTGAACATCACCCATCCTCCACCCCTTCCCTCATAAACCTCCAAGTCAATGGAGTGTTCACTTTTTTTGCCCTTTCACAGAATTATAACATGCCTGCAAATTCTGCATGGGTGTTCTAATTTTTGAATTTTCGTCCATGTCTGTGACATGTGTAAATACAAATCAGAAGTCTCTCGGCCTGGAGCCATAGGAAACTTTCATACCACTGGTCAAGGGGAAACCTCACCATGTGTGTTGTGAGGGCTGTGCGTGGTTTTGTTATTGTCTTTACCTGCTAACTGACCTCCAGTGTCACTCACCACCTACATCCCTTCCCTGACGAGGCTAGTTCACCACCAATTTGATTATCACAAATGGATTCATATTCTCTGCATAATTAACAGTTATGATGCTGAACAACTGGCAAATTGGTATGTTTCTGGTAGAAAAATAGCTTTTATAAGTGTGAAAGAGAGTGTACTATGTGTTCATATAGACCACATGTGCAGACTGCTGAGAACCTCCAAAGGGTGCAGATGTGTTGCAGATCATGGCATTCTAGTTCTGTGATGGGGAATATACTCTGCCAAGGGTCATAGTCTTATCCCAGTATATGTGATGAAAGCTGTTTTCAACGTTGTATTTGATTAGTCCGTGCTGGAATGTTCAAGATAACGATACCTTGCGAAGAAAGTGTGGATCATGGGGTCTAGATCATGGGATATTTCTTGTCTCCATACAGCTTTTTTTAGATGGAAATGATTTTCTTGACTCGAGCCATATTGAGGAAATTGAAATTTAATAGGATAATCATGACTATTGAATTTTATTCTTGTTTTTCAAGCTATATTGAGGAAATCGAAACTGTACAGGATAATCATGATTGTTGAATTTGTTTTGTTTTTTGATGTTGTTGCTGTAGCACCTCTTTTGTCCTTTCATTATGGTATTATCATACTGATCAATTTGGTTAGCTGGGGAGCTAGAGCGAGTGATCGCTTCTCTTAAGAGTTTACCACAATGTTGCTCTAACAGTGATCCCCACAATCTTGCTGGCTCTGACAATTGATGCGAAAAGGTGTGGGTTTGGAGAGAAAATCAGAACTGGGCTCAATAGATCACAGAATTTTTAGTTATGAGGTTTTGTATTTTTATTTTGAAGTCTCACAAAAATGGGGATGGAGAATCATAGAATTGTTTGTTACGAATGTTTGTGTGTAATTTTTACAATGAGCATATTGACCTTTGCAGTACATTAAAACTGTACGTTCATCTCTTGTAAAGCAGTGTATCTTTTAATATTTTTCAACCCTTAACCTTGGCATGATAAAACTTATGTTTTTCGGTAACATTGATATGTTGCTTTGTGTACAGTCAAGAAAAACTTGTCAAAATGTGAGGTTGAAGCCATTCAAATGAGTACAAGATTATCCAGGTTGTAGGGAAGGTCTAGATCCATTTTTTTTTTTTTTTTTTTTTACTTCAGCAAACATTAATCAGTGTTTTTACAGTCCTTAAAAGTCCTTGATTTTGGGGGCCCCTTTTCAAGGCCTTGAAAGTCCTTAGAAATCAGACTTTTGCTTATAGGTCATTAAAAAGTGCTTAAACTTTGTCACTACCAATGATTTTGAATAAAGTCTGTGTAAAATCTTGAAGTAAAAGAAACCGGAGTTGGAGTTGACCGACAATGTCACTGATAAGTTGTCTACTGTAGGTCAAAACACCAGAGTTAGCAGCCTTCATGGGGCCTGCGCATGTGATAGAAGGATCCACTGTCTTGAAATTGAGAAGACAACATGCCGGGGAAGCGTTTGCTATAGCGTCGTTTGGCTGGAAAAAGAAGAGTTCAAAGAAAGGCTGCAGGCAGACCCAGGTGGAGACAAAAACAAGGCCTTTTGCCGCATACACACAGAAGACCTAGACAGTGAATGATTTAATTTGTGTCAGTATTTCATGATTATTTTTCTTAAAATTATCCTTGAAGTAAGTGCCTGTCTTTTTTTTTTCAAAAGTGCTTGAAATAGACCTGAAGAAGTCTGAATGTATTTTTCAGGAAATTTGTATGAACCCTGTTAATTGTTTTGATTAAAAAAAAGCCCCACCCCCACCCCCACATCATTAAATTGGACCATCTGAGGGGGACTAACGAGTTGAACCTCAGTAATTATAGTCTGTGTCGTCAAAGTTGATGAATGATGAAGTTGGGTAGGTGATGTGTGTGTGTGTGTATGTGTGCATGTTTTACCGATGTGTATGGTTTTAAGTCTTATTTTTATATTGCGTTCTATGGTAGGAGAAAGTGATATTTGAATTGCAAAGTAAAAATGTGCTATGAATTTAACAGCTGCGAATTTGGGGTTATTTCCACAGCTGTTCTTCAGTATGTGTGCACATTTCCCAGTTTAAAAGCAGAGAAGAGTTTTATACCCTGATGGTTTCCTCCCCAAAATGTGTAATTCAACCTGATTTGATGGGCATGTCATTTTTTTTTTGCATCCAGCGTCTACATTTTTTGAAAAAGTATGTTAATTTTCTATTTTTGTATGATTGTGAAGATGAATCCACCAAAATGTTAAGAAAAGAAAAAGGGGGAAAAAAAAGAAAGAAAATAAATGTTTGACGTACATTATTTTATGTCTCTGATCACTCACACAGTAGTGATACACCCACCGAGAGTGTAAGGAAGACGGTTTTGATTCTTATTTGGAGTCAACTTTTGTTTTTGCAGGTTTACTTTGTTTTATATATTAACCTTTTGTATGAACAGTAAATGTTTGAAATACTTTTTGATCATCAAACAGCATCCGCCAAATTGGGTAAATATTAACCTGGCTTACACAGTGTGTTACAAATGTTATTATCTTTCTGTAATGCATGAGATATGTATTAGAGGTACCATGTGTTCAGTTTTTAACCATAGAAATTAGAGAATTTGTTTCTGTGTTTAAGACATATGTATGTACTACAGGTTACAAGATATTGCAATTAAGAAAAAAAGGGTTCATAAGTAACACTGCCAAAAAGTTAAAGTCACTCTAAAGACAGTAATTTTGTGCTTGATAAAGGCAGTATCAACTGGTTAAGGTGAAATGAAACCTTCCCCAACAGTTAAGACTGGTACATCACTGAAAGGTACTTCAATTGACTGAAGTATTTAGTTCTGCTGTGTGTGTGTGTGTGTGTGTGTGTGTGTGTGTGTGTGTGTTATAACTAACATGAAAGTAGAAAGGTGTTCTTTTTTTTACATACCCAGCTTTAGCTTTACTGAAACAGTATGGATTTCATTGGCCTTCCTTGCTTTTGGAGACAGAGAGAGAGCATTTGTATTTGCATATCCCCATGTGCATTGCTTCCTGTTTGTGCATGTGTATGCGATAGATATGATAAGCTGATTCTGTTGTGTTTGAAACCGAAGGTAACATGATACCTTCACAAAAGGCACGTCTGTCAAACTGATTTTGTATTGGATCATAATCATTGTGTTTGTAGGCCACATGGACATTGGTCTCTACAGTCATATTTGTGTTGAGTTTACCAGAGCGGGCATATACACTTGTAATCCTTAGGATGGTCACTTGTGTCTTGTGCATTTGTTCTAATCATAGTATGTTACTTTGTTGATTGCTGTTGTCTCAAGCTTGACTCTTAGAATACTGTCCCAAACTTGATTCATGGATTGTTGCAAATCTGCCACAAGCTTGACCTATGGATCGTCGCAATCCTGTCACAAGATTGACATTTAGACTGTTGCGGTACTGTCTGAAGTTTGATACAGGGACTGTATTGAGACAATAATGTCAAATGCATTGCCATATAGATTGTAGCTGTATGGTTGCAAAGCACATGCACTTACACAGCATTTGAGACTTGATGCCCTGAAGCCTTATTGTTCAGTCTTGCTTCAACTTGTTCCCAGGATTGACAGCAGGGTATTGATTGATTAGAACAACGATCTGCTTGGGATTTTATTCCTATCTATATGTCTCCAATCAGAATCACTTCCTAGGATCGAGTGGATTACTCTTCCGAAGTGGCTATTATTTTTTGCTGGTGCCAATCCCATTGTAGATTTGATCAGACAGAGTATTTTTGAGCTGGAAGCACTTAACATAAATATTTTTTAGTTCAAAGTGATGAACACAATGCATAGTTAGTGTCAAAGGTGAAATGTGTCGGGCTGAGTAAAATCAACCGATTGAAGTCTGCTCTGGAGAAATGCGATAAAGCTGTTTTCATTAGGCCTATTGTGTGTATATGTGAGACAATGATGGAGTGACCCAGTAGTAATGGAGCGATAGCAGTAGGTGTGTTTTTGTCTGAGGTGGAGATGGAAAATCATCTACAGCATAGGTATCCATGTCAGTATTAAAGTGTGCTTCTCTTGCTGCTTACAACTGACCACCTCCAAAGTTTTATTCAATAACAGAGCAGTAACTTCAGTTTCTTTGTTCAAATTGCTGGCATTCGCACCTCTGTAGGCAGAATATGCTCGGCTGAAGCATGGTGCAAGGATGGAAATGGAAATGAAGACGTTGCAACATGTGTTTTTGTGTTAATTGGCCACATCTTCAGGCAATGGTTGCCACATCTGGCACAGATGTCTTGATTGATCCTACATCAGTGGGCCACTCTGACATTGACGTCTGGACTTTTCCAACACTGTCTCAAGTTTGACACATGGACTTTTGCAATACTGGCTCAAGCTTGGCATATACACAGTTGCAATATTGACCGAGGCTGGATGTTTGGACTGTTGCCATATTAAGCATATATATTCAAGGTTTGTTCTTCGTTTGATATTGCTAGTTTTTAGGAATTTTTATTTTCCATCTGTGGAGAAAGGGGATGGATAACATGCAGATGTATGTAAATTTGTGGATGTACTCACACTGGTGATGATCTGTGTGTGTGTATATGATCTACATGATTCAGTTGGTAAAATTTTTCGTAGTGCATGTGCGTGCATGCACGCATACAAATACCATTACATTCATATTTCTGTTAAATTTGCTGGAGCTGCTATGTAATATGTTCATAATATCCCAAGTATTTTCCTCACTGTTAAGAATGACTGGTTTATGTTATCACATGTTTATGTATTGATTTCTACTGTCTCAAGCTTTACTCTAAAATAAGTATTATATCTCTTTGAAAATATTTATGATGTCGCTTTTTATACTTGGTCTTTGTGGCCCATTCACCTTTTTCTGTTCTGAAAAAAAGTTTGCACTGGTTTGTTTCTTTGTTGTTTTTTTTTTCATTTGGAGAGGAGGTAGCAAGATTGTATGCACTGTTCAGAGTGGACTGTAGTAAGCCCTATCTGTGGTGTCCATTTGCCCTGATGTCAGTGTTTTGTGGCAGAGTTAAAAAAAAAAAATGTTTAAGAAGTAATCTAGGGGAGATAAAAGGAGTGTTTGATGCCATCAGCATAGACAATTAAAAGGTCAGTTATCAGTGTTATGAATTTAATAATGTGTAGGATGTGGAATGATTTATTGTTGTGTTTGGAGGGACTTGACAACCGTTTCCCGAGTGGTGACAGCTTTGAAGATACCCTATGTAGTCAGGTAGGCTGTAATAATAACAATGATAAGGATAATCATAATCAGTCTTAATCAATCTCGTAAAGAGAGTCCCTGTCAGCGTCCAAGTTGCTGGACTCACAGGACTGTAGTCAGCTGGACTAAAAATGCACGAAATTAGATTTTATAGGTTGCTCAGAATCATCCCCCTCCCACACCAAATAGAATATAAACAAAAATGTGTTTTGATTATAGTTGCATCTTAGATGATTTAAACAAGCAAAAAAGTAACCCCCCCCCCCCCCCCAAAAAAAAAAAAATATATATGTTGCTTTTTACACCAGTGATAAGACAATAACTAAAAGATATTTTTTTCCAACTGTCTGCTGTATTCCCTGATGTAGGAGCAGATGTTAAACTTCAGTTGTCCAACAAGTACCTTTTGGATTAAAAAAGAAAAAAAAATGTGAGGATAGTTCATTAGCTACATACCTGTCTCAAAACTCATTTGGGGGAGTCAATCCTATTCTCTACAAATGAAGACATAAAGCAAATAGGTTGGTGGTGTTTGATACGGCCTGAAAACGGTTGAAGATGCTTAATGAATGTCAAATAGCATTATATTTTCATTAACTTTTTGAAATAATTCAGACCAAATGAACCGTTGGAAAATAAGATACCTGGATATCAGTTAACTATCACATTGACTTTCTTTTTTTCCTTGTGTTCTCTTACACATGCAATTTGTTTTTTCTGCATTGTTTTTATGTACAGATAAATGGATCTGCAGGTGCGCATGTGTTCCATGCCTGCTTTATCTCTAGTCATACATGCTGTGCATTTTTTTAAAAACATGTTTGCAAACTTGGTGTGCTAGAATACAATTTACATGAAGCATTGTTTTATGTTTGAAGTTCTATTTTCCATTCATGGGATATGTTTGAAGTTCTATTTCCCATTCATGGGATATGTTTGAAGTTCTAGTCTGTTTTAGTGTTGTAAAGGCAATGCATGTGCCAAACAGCACAGATGTTATTCACTTTTTTGCATTTTTTTTTTCTCCAATTTTTTTTTTCTGCCAACGAACAACCAATAAATCTGCTTGACCACCATTGTTTTGTTATTTGCTGGATGAACAGAAAAATCACACATGTAACCAGCACTTCTGTTTTCTCTGTATTTGTGATGAACAGAAAAATCACACCTGTAACCAGCACTTTTTTCTCTGATCCTCTCTCACTATCATGAGCTGAGAAAAGGGAAAATCACATTTAGTTCAGACATTTTTATTGCAATAATATGAACATATGTACACTGACCATGAATTATCCATCAGTATGTATTTGTGATGAACAAGATATAGTGAAGTTGCACCATACATACACATCATCAATGAAGCTTATTAAGAGTAAAATACTATACAGATCAATGATATAAGTGAGGCAACACCAGTTCTAAACACCTTTCTTGAGAGGTGTTCATGTAAATGTGACACGGTGCTCAGTGGGGAGAAAGTGCAATGACAATTTGTAGGCTGCATGGCTTTGAGTGCCCCATGTGATGTAGACAAGAGTACAATCCAATGAAAACATGTGAACTCTACGCACTGAAGCCATTCCCTGGTCAAATGAAAACAGCTTCCACTCGTGAAGTTTTCATTTGATAGCAACAGTTTTTTTTTCTTTATCAAAAGATCTACAAATGCAATAATTTGTAGACACCATTGTTTTATTTACCATAGTTTGCAGAGAAGGGGCAAAGGGGAAGGAGAGTTTGTACACTTTTTGAAAATCAAATTATTCACAGCAAGACACAGTGATAACTAGTTAACTTGACCATCACCCTCCATAATTATTTTCAAAAATTTTACACCAAAAAAAAAGAGAAAAAAAAGTACAATGGCAAATTTGAACAATTGCAAAGCAAGAGCAAAATGTGGGCACGTGTACACACACACTTGCAATTCATATACACTATCGCTCACACTGCAAAACATGGAACAATGTTTGAAAAAAACACACACAAAAGAATCCACATGAAAATCAGAATCGCTCCATAACCAGAAATTCCAGTGTAGTCACAGGCTTGAGGATAGCATGATGTGAATATGTCATTTGTGCAGGCTCCTCTGGCTATCGATATGTCCCAGTCCCACACAAGGTACATGAAGTAACCTGCAATCTTAATTACATGTAATCTGCAATCATAATGAAAATGTACTCATCTGTTTGAAAATACAAGTGTTCCAATGTCGGAAGAACTGGGGGAAAAGTTCATTGAGTCGGCTGTTATAAGAATGACACAAAACCATCACTGTGGTTTCCTTATGAGCCAACTGTGCTTACAATGGGATACATGGCCTCTCCAACGTTAACATCTGATCAATAACAAACAAGTACACTTCCCACTTCTCCTATCAGCATCTTTCTCTCTCTCTGTCCCCACACACATGCACACATTCACACAACATGAGCAGAACACATTTAGAGAGTGAAGAAGCATGTTACAATTTTATACTTGATATTTTACATATATATATCGGTGCCATAGTAACAAACAATAGCTAAAGCGAGGCGGAACATTGTTGCGCCAAACCAAGGAATGCCACCGACAGGTCTTGAGGGAGGCAACAACAACGAACCTTCAAGTATGATCACATTATTTCATACAGGCAATATCAAATGTGGCTTTGTCCTTATGCTGATACTATACAGGTTAGTAACCAGCTTATAACATCACAATGGGACTTGTTCATTTTGACAAATTTTGTCAGGTGGACAAACTGTCTCCATGATAATGCATGACTGTTGGTTTGTGGGTTGTTTAGGGCTGGTCTGTGAGCAGTGTTAGCTATCAGAAATTGATAGCAACCTTAAGTTACTGTTCATCTATGTGGATGTACTGAACTACTTGTAGAAAGATAAAAATCACTTTCATCATGAACAAAGTGCGAATTAAAAAAAAAAAAAAAAAAAGCATAAGCATGTAAATAAAGAAGAAATACACAGCAGTTCACCGTCTTTTCTTTTGCCAATCTATGGACAAGTATTCATCTGACAGCAAAGTGCGTACATACGCACACACACATTCAACAACAAAGGACAAAGCTATGGTGTGCAACAAACATTTTTGAATTCAAATTCTACCACCAGTGTGGAACTGGTGGTGTCACTTCTGGTCCCAATGATCATGGCCATAAATCTTCCAATATTTGGAATAAAGCACTGTATAAACAAGAACCGATGCCAGAGCCAGCGTTTTTTCCCCGTCTTTTGCATTTATTTTCATTGTAGACACGTGCATGGCCTTTTTCCTTTTTTTTTTTGTTCCGAGGGAGAAAATTCTGTACGCACTCGACAAGGATTGGATTTCTGTCCCTTGCAGTGGTTCGCTCCAGGGAAGGGAAGCGGGGGGGGGGGGGGGGGGGAGTTCACAGAGGTTAGTTCAATATAGAAACCTATCAAAACTGGAAACGGTAAGAAAGCCGAACACCAATTTGAGGCTTGTAATTTGCAGTTCTTTCTGAATTGGAGCAAGACAAGTATGGAAGGGAGGTGCTGTCAAGAGGCGTGTGTGTGTGTGTGTGTGTGTGCGCGCGTGTGAAAATATCGCTTTTCAGCACACCAAACTCTCTACTCGAACTCTTTCGCAGATCAAAATAGTATTTCGGCCACGTTCGATGGGAACAAATTAATATTACAATTTTAAAACATGGTGAGAAAGGATGTATCAAGAGGCCCTGAAGCCTAAACAGAATTTGGAGCATGATCTTGAGATGTTGCTTTTGTACTAACGCTGACAAAAGGTGCCACGGACGAACATTTGTTTGGCGGGCCAAACGGAATTTTCTCTCTTGCCTAGGTCACATGTCAGCTTTGCAAGCTTGTTATAAGACACAAGAAGCGCGTGTGGTCCGTGACTTTTTCCTTCTCCCATCCTCCAACAGTTCGCTTTAAGCTTTCGTTTTTTCTTTCTTTCTTTCCCCTTCACCTTCCATGAGCAAGGTCGCCTCGTGTAGATCTAGATCCACTGGGTGTGTTTTGCACGTGGTGCAGCGGCTAGTGTCATGTGCCACCTTCTGATGGGTGAGTTGTGTTACCTGGCATGGGACTGGAAAAGGGATAGAGTCACTCGAACCTTGACTGCCGATTGGGGAGAACTCTTTCCAGCTGGTATTTTCTCTCAGGTGTCCCAGACCGGTTCCTCACTTCATTGTGGGACGCTTCAGTCGTGGTCGCAGGCGTTCACCCTTCGTTACAACGGGCCGGAACGACTACGTTTTTCATCTCCAGTCCACGAGCCGTTATGGTAACTATTTTGTCTTTTTCTTTATTTACGTTTTAAATATGTAAATTTTCGCTTCTTTCCGTGTTTGAACAGGTGGTTCAAAAGTCATATTCCATTTAAATAGCACTTCGACAGGTGTTTCTTATTGAGATTACACATTGTCGTTGTCACTGCGAACATATCAAAATCGTGACCATTTTGTTGGCGAAGTAATTCATTCGTTGGCATCGAGCTTTCAAATTATCACTGCTCAATATTTAATTAGTTACCTTGTGCGGGTAGTTTCGCGCTTTGCTTATAATAGAAAGCAGGGTAGTCGGAGATTAGAACTCGCCATTTTGAGCAAGTTTTCGATGGAGACAACTAGGTCTGGATCTGGATTAGTACGTTGCTAAAACATCCGTTTACTGGCATAAGCGCGACGGTGGGAGGTGCGCAGCGCGATGATATTATCGGCTTCTGGTTTTGCCAGAGCCGACTTAAACTGTCGACTGACTTTTGGTGGACGATGTTATCGTCGAGGTGATTCCACTCAGTTATTGTCTTTGGGAAGTATGAATGACGGAACTGATCGGTAATGTGTTTCAGGAACGCAGTAGCACCTATCGTCGTTTCGTATATAGTTCTCCACCGGGTTTTCGTGTCAGGTACGTACTGTTGTCTCTGGTGGAGCGGAAGTGTCGTCCTGGTTTCTGCGGTGTGATGAAGTCACTCGGGGTGATCGCTGGCACCAGACCCTCAACCACCCTGTAAAAGAATCCTAGACGTAGTTGGATCTGTTTGTATTGCCTGCTCCGAGCCACAGACACAATCAGCCGTGTCTCCCTAATGAGTCCGATCAAGCGGACAAAAGGCTTAGGAGCAGGCATTACAAATAAATCTGCCTTCGAGAGGGATTACGATGGTTCCCTCACACAGCTAATGAAGAGTTTTCATATTTATAATATATTTTCTTAATTTTATGTTCCCATTTTCTTCATCTTCAACCCCCCCCCCCCCCCCCCTTAACTTCAAATCTTTTCCAAGTCATCACTGTGATGACGGAAGGGTTGTTGACCTGCGCTTGTTTTCCCCCCACTGATTGTTCGTCTTTGTAATTGTCTGACTTTATCCAAGTTTAAAAGGCTGTGCCAGTCTTGAATAAAAGTTATTCTGTGTTAGGTTTTCTTATGGGAGCAAGAGTTACCCTACTTGTTTATTGTTTACTGTTCCCTGCCTCATTTTATTTTCAACTTTTGTTTAATATAAAGAAATTGGAAATGTTGCATTTTTTTCTTGTTTAATTTTTTCTAAGACTGCTAGACGAATTCTGTATTGTGTAGATCCTGTTATTCAATATTATATTTCTTCTATTTCTCTTCTGTGCGGAGTGGGTATTTTGAATAGTGGGCTAGGTTGGGACTTAGTGGTTTCCCCGGGCACTCAGGAGGGATATTCTATTATTTTTTTGTCCACTAGGACAGCTAGTTGTGGATAAAGCTATCTTCTTTGTCCCCTCTTACCTTCTATGCTCTCAGTCTATACTCCCTCCTCTTCCTTCTCCCCACCAGGTCGTGTGAATGAGTATGTATATTGGTGTAGTAAAGTTGTGTGTTGTCGCCCTTGCCTCGTGTGGTTTGGTGGTGTGAGCGTTGGGGTGTTTGCTTTGCCGCACCGCACACTACAGAACCGCAGTCAGCATAATTCCCCCCTGACAAAAGGATATGACTGACTTAGCAATGAAAACCCGACTAGATCCTTTCTTTTACGCACACTCAGACAGGAACCCCAGAGGCACTGACGAAGGCTGCTGTACAGCGAAGGCCCTCCAGAGATCCATAGAGCTTCTCCCTCCTTGATGTGTCGGCAGGCCAGGTCTCTGCTCTTTAAAACAAGAGCAGGTGTTGGTGGCTCTTCGACAGTTTCGGTTGCAGTTCGCCGCGAGGTGGCATAGCAGCGAACAAGAGGTGGCAGCTCTCCTTTGAGGGACTCGAATGTCGGTGTCAGGCGGCGCAGCGAACCTTCCAGCTATATGGATGACGGCGGGTCTAGCCTGCGTCGCCGGTGGATGACTCCTGGAGATGTGGGGCGATCGGCGATGGAGCGCTGCCTAACTACGATTACCGTGGCCTGGGATACCATACTTTTGGTGGGGGTATGGGGGCACCCCTCACGGGGTTGGGCTGAAAAATTGCCCTCTCAGCCGTAGTCTGGGTGAACCACAGAGTAGAAGGGACTCGTGCAGCGCTCCGGTGACCTTCGGCCTGCCCCCTTTTTGAGGCGGCCTCATGCGGCACAGGACCATCGCCACCCGAGCACAAAAAAGGCCGCCTGGTGACCCTGACGAGCCTTTTGGCAGGGGAAAGAGAGGAAGTACATCGACGTCCATCGTTGGCCGACCAACAAGGAACCAGAGCTCAGAGAGCGATAGACGATGCCCCCCCCCCCCCCCCCCCCCACGGAACTGGCCCACTACTGTCAGCGACAACAGCTGCCCCCCCCCCCCCCCCCCCACGGAACTGGCCCACTACTGTCAGCGACAACAGCTGCCACAGAGTATGCAGACCTCGGTCTGCACATCCACCGTGTCCTTAAGGGCTTCCAGCCAACAGGACGTAAATCTCACCCAAGTCAAGTGGGTGGCACCCTCTTTCCCATGATGGTGGTCGACATGTGAGGTTCTTCAGGTTACTAAAATGTCCAGGGTTGCTGTCTGTGATTCTGGACAATTAAACAGGCGGCATGTTTTCCCGCTTATCAATGTCGTGTTGCTGCTGGGAGTATCATGCCATTGCACTGTATTCCAAGGCAGGCTCATACCAGGGAAATGTAAGCTATGCGTCAACAATTGTGTGAACAGAGGCAGATGTTTAAATTGGACTAGAAACCCGAAGCATGCTCGAGCTAATTTCAAGGGGAAGTGATCTCAAAGATGTCAACAGATCAGCCTTCATATGTGCAAAATGAAGCATTGTATTCCGGTCCAACAAACCTCAAACTGGCAAAATCATCAACACCCATCAATGCAGGGGGGGTGGTAAGTTCAAGGGAGGCAAATCTTTACTGAATTCGCAACGATTGGGCTTGTGTCCCTCTAATGGATGTACCACGTCAGCTGGGCGAAAGGGTCAGTTTGCAGGAGTTCTGTAAGGGGAACAGCCCATCTGGAAGTTTTTTTGTGGGAACTTCTCACCTGGGACGTTTCCATGGGGACTGTGGATCTGGAACTTTGACATGGGAACTGGACACGAATCGCTCACCTGGAACCGTTTCAAGAAACGAACCCCCGGCCTCTTCCATGTATCTTTCAAAAAGCAGAGCTACTGAAAACGAGCAAAAACGCATGTAAAAACACTGGCAGAGCGCAAGAGAACGCTTAATGAATAAACGAACAAACGAGTTAGTCTCCCACAATTGTATCTTCTCCTGACGTCACGAGAGACGGTTAAAAACCCGCACAAAACGATACCCTCCAATTCGCCGCCTGCGTGAGAATGTTCGTGTGTTTAAATGCATTCTGACTTGTCTTGACTTCACTATTCTTAACGTCAATGGGATAGCTCGACCTACATGGGTGCAGAGGAGAGAGACCCACACTGCATTTTTACCGAAAACATAACGACCGAACACATACAGGGTCATCAACGATGGGCAGTACGATGTGGGTGGCAAGGACAAGAGACATTCTGCCATTGTGGGTTTGAAATTTTGTAATAACTGGAAACGAACATGGCGCGTGGGCTTTGGGGGGAAGGAGAGGAGAGGAGAGGGAGAGGGAGAGGGGGTAGGAGGAAGAGCGAGAGGAAAGGAGAGGGAGTTGAGAGGGAGGAGAGGAGGGAGGAGAGGAGGGAGGAGAGGGAGAAAGGAGAGGGAGGGAGAGAGGGGGGAAGGAGGGGATGGAGACGAGGAGAGGGGAGAGAGAAAGGAGGAGAGGGGGAGGAGGAGAGGGGAGAGGGAGGATGAGGATGGGGAGGGGGAGGATGAGGAGGAGGGGGAGGGGAGAGAGAGAGTCTGACAAGCCTGTCGTAATTCGCCAAGCGGAGAGAAAGGAGAGAGGCAGAATCGTTGATTTCATCAATGACATCATCGTTTCCACGCTTCAGTTTCACAGTCTTCCCGGACACGACTCTCACAAGGCCCCGCCCACCTCCCGCCTGCTTCTCTCCTCCTCCTCCTGCTCCGGGTCGTCGACGAACATGGGGTTGGGGGTGCCCTCCGCCTCCCCCTGGGCGTGGGCAGCCAGCAGCCTCTCGCTGGCCAGGCTCTCGCCCTCCGACACGTCCTCGGCGTCAGGGGTCCGGATCCTGGGCTTGCTGCGCTTGGCCGTGCCCCGGGAGACGCCCCCCTCTGTCTGCCCCTCGGGGACGCTCTGGGCCGGGTGGTAGTAGCCGGCGTGGGAGGAGCTCAGCGCGGCCGTCACCCCCACGATGATGCCGTCGCTGTGCTCTCGGATGCGCAGGTGGAGGTCCGACGGGTGCAAGGTGCCGTTGCTTACGTTCTTGGAGTGGCCGTTGCTGGTTGGCTCTGTGGCCAGGTCGGTGTACACCGCGCAGCTGTCGGAACCTTCTCCCGGGCGGGACCCTTTCACAGAACTGGGTTCCTTGTAGATGGCGCGAGGCCGCGGGATCCTGGTGAGAGAGAAGTCTTCCAGCTTGAGGTTGACGTGCGGCACGTCAAGCAGGTCGAAGGTGGAGGCGTGCTTGCGGCGGTAGCACTCCTTGACGCAAATGGCGATGCCGATGGCGATGAGCACGCCACAGATGCAGCAGGCGACGATGATGACGATGATGTCCACGTCGTCCATGACCTCGGCAACGATGTTGTAGGTGTGCTCGTCAGGGGCGAGGGGCACGTGCTTGGCGTGGACCAGGTCAAAGGTGGCGAAGTGACTGTCGATCCAGACAGGAATGGAGAGACCCTGGATGACAGAAATGTTAAAACCTTGAGCGCACTTCACGGCTGGCGAGGTACAGACGCCAGGCCATTTTGCAAAAAGACTTGATTGCTCTTGTGGACGTCTGGTCCACTGCTCTCTAGACCCAAAAGTCTTGGGTTTAGTGCCCCCATTTTTTTTCTTTTTTCTTTATTATTTTTTTTGCTGTCATCTTTTGTGCCACTTCAGTGGGATTACCCTTTGCCCCTCATTCCTCCTCCCGTCAGCTGCCCCACCTGAACTCCTCCCGTCAGCTGCCACACCTGAACTCCTCCCGTCAGCTGCCACACCTGAACTCGTCCCGCGGCAGCCAAGGCACCGGCAAATAAGGGAGCAGTCCATGTCAAATCGTCATAAGGCACCCAGCAAAGGAGACCCTGCACTGCTGCCGACTTATTTTGGCGGTGTTCAGTGGTGTCTGTTGTGATCCACAGCACGCGCAGGACACCACCTACTTCGTCCACCACTGACGACAATAACTGCTTAGTCTCGGAGCCAGCGTGAATAAGCGTCCCCTCCTACGGCGCCACTCCATCCGTCCAACGACGACCTCTGTGAACTTGCCGCTTCCAGCGACCTCGACACCAATGCAGCAAGAGCGGAGACTTAGAGAGGCAACAAAACCATGGTGGCCATGACAGCAGCAGGGCATGAAGAGCCACAGACCTTGGCGTGTTCATGCTGGTCGGTGGGGATGATGAACATAATGCTTCAAAGATCCATTCCGGTCTGACACTGCATGACGGGGCTGTATGCTACGCTTATTTCTGCAATACACCCTGGCGTCAACCAGGCCCGGAACGTATAGCCACCTGCAGTGTTGGTCAAGAAATTTCGAAGAACTCACAGACGCATTCATTAGGTGAAGGAATGTCGACCGTGTCATTCCAGTCTGACCAGCTAAGCCCATATCAAACTCAGCTCTCGGCAGGAGCCGACCGGGGCAGAGAAGTCCCACAGGTCATCAAAGGTAGGGAGAAGGGTGAGATAAGGTGGGTGGGGGTGGGGAATAACCTGAACAGTTAAATTAAAAACCAGTCTATCTCTCAACTGACTCGTAAATGATATTCTGGTAGTTTTTTTTTTTTACTGAAAAACATTTTTTCGCCCTTTCACAACACAGGCGGTTGGGCAGGCTCCTTAATCACCGTGACAACCCCTCCCCCCCACTTCACTCCCTTGTTTTCTGACCAATTCGCCCCTTGACGGACGCACCCACCCACCCATCCAAGAAAATGTACGGTGGGATACCCCAGACACTTACCGGCCCTCCGTTCCGGATGATGCTCTGCAGGCGGATGTCGAAGTCTGGCATGGTGACGTGCAGGAAGGTGACGTAGACGTGCACGGTGCCACAGGAGATCTCCCCCAGGCGGTACGTGTCCTCCACGATGCCCAGCTGCTTGACGACCAGGTCGTGGAAGCCCGCCAGAAAGCGCTGGAAGAACTCCGTGTTGTTCAGGATCAGGTGGCAGTCCCCGTTGAGGATGAACAGGTAGCGGATATCTCTCCTGGCGGGCAGGGTCGTGGTGATGACCGCGGTGGTAGAGGTGGTGGTTGTGTTGTATGCGTGTGTCGGCGTCACCTCTGTGGGTGAAGAAGGAACGGGTACCTGTTCGGTGATCGTGGCTGACGGCAAGACTGAGGACGAAGAAATCATCCACGTTTCCAGGGAGCTTTCTTGAGTGTCCGAGGCATTTCCAGGCAGGAGCGTGGAGGGGGGTACAGGCGTCGTGCTGGACATAGACAGCACAGTCTGTGAAGGCGCTAATCTGTCGTAGGTCTGCGGCGCCTCGTCCAAGGCTGACGACTGAAGCGCAGTAGCATCGAATGAGGAAGCGAGTGACTCTGAAGAATCGGACACTGCTGGCGTATCAGCTGTGCTCTGTATGGAATGTGATCTTGTCAGCGTCATCTCTTCCTCGCTGGAAGTAAAGTGAATGACGGACGACGGGTCTAAAACCATAGCAGCGGTTTGAGAAGCAACCCTCTGGAAACTTTCAGTTTCACTGGCAACGGAAAGATCAATGGTGTACCGAGTCGTCTCTGGCAGCATTTCTGAAATGTATGACGAGGCGGACGTGAAATCTGAAGATTCCATTTCACTCTTCACAGGCCAGGATGAAGTAAAGTCAGCAGCCTTCCAACCTGGCTGGGACGATGGCTGTAAAGAAGTTACCAACACATCATCACCTGCAGATGCAGAAACGCTGAAGACACCAGATGCATGTCTCGCTGCAGAGCCAGAGACAGACGTGTGGAAGCACGGAGTTTGCCAGCCGTGGGTACTGGAGGTGGAACTTGCTCCATCATATGCACCTTCAGGGGAGCTCATTCTCACAGATACCTCTGCATCAGACGCACTGACAGCTGATGAAGAATCGCTGTCCGTTCCTTGCTGTGATAACAGCTGCTGTGAATGAACTGACGAGGCAGAGACACTTTCTTCAAGAACAGCGGCAGAAGGAGTCACACTGATTGTTCTGGAACGCTGCAGAGAAACGGTATCCTGCTGGAAGGTTCCCTTTGCTGTGATGGCAGGTGACGCAGCGATCCCAGTGTCAGACCGTGGTGTGGTGAAGCTTGTCGGCTGCTCTTGAACCGAAGTGCGTTCATCGCCTGACCCTGGAGAAGGAACGTCTTGTGCATGCCGAGCGTCAGGCGTGGACACCTCAGCGTCGTCACCGTCACTAGTCACAGTCCGGTTGTGACTTGACGGAGACTCGGGCGTATTCACCGCTAATGTTCTGGGCGAGCTCCCCGGAGACACTGCTGATGTTGATGAAGACGATGATGGAAGCGACGATGTTGGCGCAGACTGTGCCCCTGATGGAGATGTAGGTGCCGTGTCTGATAATGGCGTCGATTGAGAACCGGTGGATGATGTCCTTGAAACAGATGGGGAGGCCGTGGTGGTGTGCGCCCCACACATCGTCAGACCACCTGGAACCAACCGACACAACCATTCAGCTGATTCTACCCGAGTCGGAACCGTTCTTGTTTATCAAACAGAAACCAAAACAGAACACATCAGTACGTGACTTCAGTGAAGTGAATTAGTAAGATTTTAAAGTGCCGTACAAGCAGTAAATGCAGATCGCTGGTGTTTGAGACAGGAAAGATGTATGCAAACTTCATTTACATGCCTCAAACAGAAAACGTTCATAGAATAATAGTGAGAAATTCTAAATATTACGCTCAGATTGAAAACAAACCGACTCGGGATAACAAATAGGTCTAATTAAATCCACTTGTTCTGGGACTTTCCCCCCCCTAAACACACACAAACAAACAAAGGAACATACATACACACACAAACACACAGATGCACGTACGAACCCCCCTCCCCCCCACACTTTCACCATGTTTACAAAACGAGCAATAACACGCAGAAAATACAAAATCGTGGTAATCATTGACTTACGGTTTCTTTTACATACACGCGCGCGCGCGCACACACACACACACACACATTTCCTTCAGCATATTTACGAAGAGAGCAATAACACGCAGAAAATAAACACGCAGTCATGACTATCACTGACTAACATGTCATATCAAATCTTTAATCATCTTGTGACCAACATTCAGTGTGAAGGGTATCGAGACAGCTATATGGAAACAGTGCTACTGTTGCCATCTGAAAGTTCCTGGCAATCTTTCAATGGGCTGTGGACGACGCTTGGCGGCATACACTCCTTTCCCCGACCACTTCAACCAGCTGGGTATATTCCTGTTAATACAGCCCATGGAACGCTTCATGGTTTTGCAACGTATTTCACGTGCACACTTGAACTTCAGTGTGCATACAAACAAAAACACTTTAGCCGCTAGCAGTTCGCCGCTTGCTGATCCCTGCCGCACACTGTTCCCACCAGCGCTGGGCTGTAACTCACGACACTTTGACAGAATAGTCTTGTGGTGTAAGCTCTCTTCTGTGTGTGCATGTGGGGGGAGAGGGAGGGGGGGGGGGAGAGTGTGTGTGTGTGAATGAGTGTGCGTGTGCGTGCGCGCGCGCGTATATATATATGTGTGTGTGTGTGTGTGAGAGAGAGAGAGAGAGTGAATGAATGTGCAAGTGCGTGTGTGTGTGTGTGTGTGAGAGAGAGAGAGGGTGAGTGTGTGTCTGCGCGCGCGTGTGTGAGCGTGAGCATGAGTGAGTGTGTGTGCGCGCGCGCGCGCACGCACGCATGAGAAAACGTGCATATGCATATATTTTTGCACGTGAATGCATATGTGCACCCATGCACATTCAGCTTAAATGACTTGGTATAAATGCTCGCACGCCAAAACCTGCACTTGAGACATGAAGTTACGCAACACCGAACGATTAAAACAGCACAACACCATAACTTAATCGGGCCTAGATTTCACTCTCCCCAACCCGGCTTTCACGCTAAGCGGTCAAAGTCACATGACAACGGATGGCACCCTTCACTGGCTCACGGCGGCAGATGCCGGAAATACGTTTGGAAGAAATAAAGCGGGCGTAAAAGCGAAAACACACTGGAAACATCCCCAAAATCAAATTTTCATCAACTTCATGTCAGAGAGAACATATACTAAACGCCGCGTGGTGATCACCATGGTTTAAGATAAAAGTCCGTTGGGAAACTCCCGTGTAACACTGCTTTTAACGTTAGTGACATAGTGCCAGACTACCGGGTTATAATTATACGCCGCGGGAAGCGAAGGAAGTGGAACCAGCAGACGGAAACGAAAGCAGTGGCAGACAGAATGGTTTCTCTCCTTCCTCGGGGACCAGAACACGCTAACATATTTGCTATCGGACTCCATTTCTAATTTACAAACGTTAACATCGTGACAACATTACGTCTGGCGTCGAAGCCAAGTTCCTTGTTACAGAGGTGGAAGCAAGGAGGTCTGTAGTGGGATCGCCTGTGCGCTCAAGAAACGCCATCCGATTTGTGGGAAGAAGAGGACCACAGCCTTCAACGCTTCGGCAGAGGCAGGTGAAAAGAATTGAAGGCGAGTATGGTCGACATGGAATAAAACTGAACTTCATAACACTTCAATTTCCCGCTAGCTTACGTGGGTAAGGCATCCGTCTCGTGGCAACTTGGCTTTGAGGCGTACGGCCATCTGGTAAGTGGCAGGTTCGAGTCTCGGCAGCGAAAAAGAAAAAGTGACAGCGGCAAGGCATCCCGGTAGTCATGGCTTGGATGAGGCTCGGACCCCCTTTCAGCGTAAGGAGTCTGTACAGACCTTTACCACTTGTAAGACGGGTCTTCCTTTTGTACTTCCCAGCTGTCCTTAGTTTCTTCCTTCGACATGTATGTTTACTGGTGAGCCGAGTATGAACAAATGTTAACTCCAAAAATCCCCCTGTATCGAAAAGGCCCGGCGGAGATTCGAAGCTGCAGCTCCAGGATAACCAGGATCACGAGTCTGTCGATCTGCCAACCGAGCTATTCTGGAAGTACTAACGATAAGAACAAAAAAATCCAACTCCTACAATTACCACTGTTACTACTTCTGCAGATGATGATCATGACGAGAAAGGAAACTTTTCTTCGCTCAGAAGTGCCAGCAACCAACACAGAGCGTCAACTTCACAGCCAGCCAGCCCACTCTAAACACAGACCTGGTGTGGCAGTCTGCTTTCCTGGTTGAACGCCCACACACAAGACCCAAACCTAAAGACATGCAAAGTACTCACCCAGTAGAAGAAAAGAGGCACATAGTTTGAAGTTCATGGTCAGCGACATCTTCACCGTGAGGGCCACTACACGAATCAGGGGTCGACGCACCACAAAAACAAACTCAACGTCACTGACGACTGCACCGCTCGTGCACCGCGAACTGAAGATGTCAGGGACGTTGGACACCCGGTCTCACCTCCTCACTGGTGTGCGTCTGCTATCTGAAACATAAAAAAGGGAGTTTTTGTTCTTTTCAGTTCCCAGTCAGCGACGGATTGCAGGATTTCAGGGTTTTACGAACCCCATTCCTTCTCCCCCCCCCCCAACCCAACGCACACACACGTGCGGACGCACGCACGCACGCGCGCGCGCGCACACACACACACACTGACTGAAACCAACTTATTGTCAGATTAACTCATGGTTGTACTGACAAGACACACACACGCACACACACTCATGCGCGCACCCACTCTTCACCGGCATTCCTCCGCCGTTCAAACAACAAAACCACAGCCTAAAATCAAGGATGATCTCATATGGAAACATCTCATTTTCCGTCTAATCTACGTGGCAGGCTTTAGAACACGACTACTCTCCCCTACCCTCTCCTCTCTCATCATTCTGTGTGTGTGTGTGTGTGTGTGTGTGTGTGTCGTGTGCGTGGCGTGCGCGTGCGCGCGCGCGCCCCCGCGCGCGTGCGCGTGTCCGGGATAGGCGGTGATAGACTGTCTCACGCAGTCACTTTTTCTGCGACTTTGTTGACGTCCCATCTCCCCCCACCCTCAGACAGTACTCTTTCGTTTGGCCTACTCAGTCTCCACTCCTCTTGTCCACCCTCACCTTCTCAGTGTTTTTGTTCGTTTGTACTGTCGTCTGGCTGGATGCGAGTTCATACGTCTACAACAACTGGTCCTCCTATACTCGCTCTCTCTCACACACACACACACACACACTACACACGGGCACACACCACACACACACACGTGCATGCACGCATTCACGCCTCCTAATACACGCGTGACCAATTGTGTTCATTTGAAAGAAAAGAGTGATTAACTGCATAAGACACAATGGGCCCATTTGCGGAAAAAAAGCTCGTCTAGGTTATTAATGCCACACTCAGCTATGCTGTAAACTGCGTCAAAATTTCTGATGTGTGTGTGTGTGTGTGTGTGTGTGTGTGTGTGTGTGTGTGTGTGTGTGTGAGAGAGAGAGAGAGAGAGAGAGAGAGAGAGAGAGAGAGAGAGAGGATCCGTTAACGAGAAACAGCATAGTTCCTAAGGTAGATTTTTCAAAATGTTTCCTGTTACTATTACCGAGTTTAATGACGTCAAAAAAGGTCTTCTTGACTTTTAGTGCAATAATGATTTATTCTTTACACACACACACACACAAACGCGCACGTGCATGCACGCACACATCGAAACAATGAAAGAAAATGACAAAATCAATGCGCTTTAGCTATTCCTGCACGAACGAACGTTGCGCGGCCTTCATGGACATTACATGTTCTTTGTCGCTTTTACACTTTTATACAGCTGTTCAGAAACGGCCAAGAAAATGCTAATGCTAAGTTTAAAACACACACACACACGCACCGACACACACACGCACGCGAGCGCGCGCGCGCGCACACACACACACACACGCACAATGGAAACAGGTAATTTACATGGACTTTGCTTACACAATCGACTCAAAATAGGAAAAGACTGCCTGAATAAAACGAAAAAAAAAAAGCTGCGGAGGCATGGGGAAAAAAGACAACAAAAGAAGGTACAAAACCTGCCAGCAGAGAAAAACGTTCTGATAGAATCTTTACTTTAGAAGAAGAGTTTATAATTCAAAGGTAAAGAGCCACCAGCACGCCCTATGAAATCTGCTGGAGCCATGCACACGAAGACTGGTAACTTGAGCACAGACTGACGGCTTACTTGAAGCAGATCTTGCTGAAATAAATGTTGAATATCGTTCACCAGTCACACCCTTTCAATGACGCAAATACCTCGCTTCCATTCCGACTCTGAAAATCCTTTCTCGATCTTCACATGAACATGTTTGGAATCTTCTCTGGTTCCCTTTCTATTCTTGAGGCCACTGCCATTCGAAACGTAAAATCATCTTGCTCTTTTATAGTCCCATGAAGGGTATCCCTCTCCGTCTCTCTCAACATCGATGCTAACAGCATCGTTCTCACTTGCATTATAGGTCATTCTGGCATTCGATGCAACGAGACCGCCGAGAAGCGCTCCAAGGAATGCCACAGTCTAGGCACTTAGAAAAAGGTCAGTTTCCCTCTCAGATCTAAAAACTAACGTCCATTGAAAAACAAAAACAACATTCTCTCTCTCCTCTCTCTCTCTCTCTCCTATGTAAACCCCTGCTGACTTACGCGTGTTTGGTGGTAAACCCTGAGATAAGTTTTTTCAGTTTTCTGGACTTGACTTTATATTTCAATCCTGGCAATTTCGTTTGTACATAGATGTGTATCTGATTTGCTTGCAGCCCCTGACTGGAGAACAGGAGAGGAAGAGTGTTGCAGATGACCTCCCTTTGACGACTTCCGGTAATAAAGCTGTAGGGACTGGCAACTGGAAAGAGTTGATGGCCCGAGATAGAATATCGACGTCAAATCGGAATCAAACAAGGAAGCAACCCACATGTATGAAGGAGTGAGGTCAGACTGACCTGGAGTCTTTAGTCCAAAGCTACTGGCTAACAATATGGAGGAGGTGTCTGTAGCTTCAATCCTGAACAATGACGTACATTTGGGTCAAACAGATTTAGTCGTTTATTTTTCATCTGCTCTTTTCTCATCAGCTGACTGGGTTTAGTTTGATATCAAGTCGCGCACAGGCGACTGCGGATATTCAAATAACATGACGACATCAATAAAATGTTACCACTGACATAAGAAAAGGAAAGGGTGATGTGATAATATGCAGAGGATGGGGGTTGAAATGTGAGGGGAAAGGAGAGAAAGGTCAGCCAGGTAGACACACAAAACTAGGGTAATGCCTGAAGTGTACAGAACTGACTACTAAACATGTCTTCAAGGGGTATGCAGAAGACTGGTCCGTTCATCGAACCAGAACAGAATGGAGGCGATATTTCATGAACAAATACAACCGACATCGGAATATTGTATCTGACAATTACACTCAGAAGCCGGTTTTTTTTTCTCTCTCTCCCCTTTCTCCTTTAACAACTTTGCGTTTTGTTCGCCATCACCCATCCGCCCCTTCAGCCTCTCCCCCCCCCCCCCCCCTCCTTCCTTCCATTCTTTCCAATATGCCCGTTTTCTCCTCTTCCTTTCGTCAACTTCTCGCTCTCCAATTGACATTCTCCCCCGGCCGGCCTGATGTTTCTATGTCAACAGCCGGGGGGCAGTCCTGATGGAGGGGCTGCTATTTGCACTCCCCCCGCCACGCTTTCTCTTCAGACCTTGCCTTCACTGATAAACGGTCTGGAGGAGGAGGAAGATGAAGTGCGCGCACGCGCGCGCGCGCGCGTGTGTGTGTAGGGGAAAGAGGGTGAGGGAGGGGGGCTTGGGATGGGGGGGGGGTGGGGGGGCGGGGACAGGGACGGGTAAACGGAGAAGGGAGGTTGTTGGCAGACCGCAAGTCGGGGTTCCGGGGCTTGGGGATGTGGCTGATACTGATGAGGGGATGGGTAGGTGGGGGTGGAGATACGAACAGGAACGGATGGGTTGTGGGGGACGGAGAGAAGGGAGGTGTGAGGAAGAGAGGGGAGGCTGGGGAATATCGGGGGCGGGGGCGGGGGCGGAAGGCTGAGTGGAGTGGAGTCAAAGATTGAGAAAGGATTAATTAACTTTCTCACGATTTTTTTGTGGCAAATTCTGACCGTTTTCCTCGCAGCAAGCGCATTACTACCACCACCAACCTCCTCCCTGTCTGCTTCTGCTTTCCTACCGAAGTGGTTTCTCCTAAGTTTCAACAGCTCCCTTGTTGCCGTGGGTTATTTTACGAGCATAAATTGTATGTCGTGCCGGGGGACCAGGCTTATTGTCTCAGTGAAAGGCCTGATGTCTAGCGGAGAGGGTAGGTAAACAAAACATTCTCTGTGGGACTGGAACCGCAGACCCTTCTGCTTACCAGGCGAGTGCGTGCCCCAGCTCCGCTCCTTGTAACCCACCAGAGTATCACTCCTCTCGTAGTTGTTCACTGAAAAATTACTCAAACCCTATTCCTTCACTTGCTCATTACTCTATCCCTAGTTTTCCATTCCGACATCAGTCTAGTCTTAGTTATCCTCATGGCCATAACTCCCCTTCTACTCATCCACTGTCTCCCCCTTCTACTCATCCACTGGATCATCATTCTACTTTTAGTTGTTCGCTCGGCCGTCTCTCTACTTCTGGTTATTCACTGGATTATCGCTCCTATCATCCACTAGATAACAATTCTTCTTCTACACTAAACTGTACCTACTTCTAGTCATCCACGAGTTCGGCACTCCGCTTCAAGTTATTCACCCGACCGTCCCTCCACTCTTTAGTTATTCTCTAGATTATCACTCTGTGTCTAGTTATTCACTTGACTGCCATTCCAGTTCTAGTTATTCACCACACATACCACTTCTAGTTATCACTAGATCATCATTCTACTCCTAGTTAATGCAATAGTAATCAACCTACTTCTAGCTATTTATTAGACCGTCACTCCACCCCTAGTTCTTCACGAGATCGGCACTCTATTCCTAGTTATTCACAAGACAGTCATTCTATTTTTTTTGGTTATCCTCTAGATCTTCACTTCTAATTATCCTTTAGATCACCACTGCACTTCCAACTATTCGCCAGACTGTCACTGTGCTCCATTTATCCGCTAGATCATCACTTTGCTTCTAATCAGTCGCTAAATCATCATCCTACTTCTAGTTCATCCGTTAGATCAGCACTCTTCCTCTAATCATTCACTAGATCATTACTCTACTTCTAGTCTTCACCAGGTCATCATCACTCTACTTCTAGTTATCCACTAGATCATCACTCTGCTTCTAATCATTCATAAAATCATCACTCTACCTCTATTTATCAACTAGGTCATCACTCTTTGTAACTGTTCATCAGATCACTACTTCTGCTTATTCGCTCGATGATCACTCTGCTTCTAGTTATTCACTACATGGTCACACAATTTCTAGTGACTTATTAGGTCATCAGTTTATTTCTAATCATTCACTAGATCATCCCTCTATTTCTAGTTATTCACTACACTGTCACACAATTTCTAGTGACTTATTAGGTCATCAGTTTACTTCTAATCATTCACTAGATCATCGCTCTATTTCTAGTTATTCACTACATGGTCACACAATTTCTAGTGACTTATTAGGTCATCAGTTTATTTCTAATCATTCACTAGATCATCCCTCTATTTCTAGTTATTCACTACACTGTCACAAAACAATTTCTAGTGACATTATTATCATCAGTTTACTTCACTAATCCATTCACTTAGATCATCTTATCTTTATTTCTAGTTATTCACTACATGGTCACACAATTTCTAGTGACTTATCAGGTCATCAGTTTACTTCTAATCATTCACTAGATCATCGCTCTATTTCTAGTTATTCACGAGACTGTCACTCCACTCCTAGTCGTCTACTAAATCATCACTGTTCTTACAGTTCTTCACAATATTCTCGTTATCCACTAAGTTATAACTTTACTTCTAGTTGATCACTACGTCATCACTCTCTTCCAGTTATCCACCAGCCTGTCACTCTAACTTTCACTTGTAGCTACACTCAAAACTGGTCGCTCCATTGCTACACTGTTAACTAGATCATCACAAGCGGAACGGACTGGGTTTTTTTTTTTTTTTTTTTTTTTTTTTTTTTTACAGGATACCTTGTTCTCGAACGAGAAAAGGATACAAACCTTGTGGAGATGCTGAGGATCGTTGGAACGTTGGATTGAAATAAAGCTGGAAACTGACGCCGTAGGAATGAGTGACACATGGTCACGCGAGAAATCAATTAAAAAAAGAAAAGAAAAAAGAAAGTTAACTCTTGGTTCCAAAGTCAGTTACATGCCCATAATCCCAGACCAATGCCGCTGACGGGCACCAAGTCAACAATCACATGCAGACACAAAGCACAGAGAACACACACAGAAGTCATTCTTGGGCGCGTGCTGGTCCATCTATTACTAAATTCTCCCAATCACTCTCTTCAGCCTGTTGCAGATGAGACGTCGAGGCGTACTACGTTTTGCAAGTCAGTATTTTCACTTCTGGGTTCGGTCGCAGTTCAGATTATATTCTTCTGTTTCGCCTCTCACCCACGAAGGAGAAACTCGTCTTGCAACACTTGCTCAGTCTGACTGCTGAGATGCGTGCTTTTCCACCGGACGCTCCGCTCAATAACCGACGCTCTGACGCACCGCACCGTCTGTGGACTGGCTTTACGAGTCGAAGCAGCGAGTCCGGTTTGAAACAGTTGACGCCGATTTCCCTCTGGCAGCTTTCCTATACATCCGCTTGTTATTGTTTAAAAAGCTTTTGCCGTCAATCGTCCCGTATTCTGTGACGCCATTAGCGCAGTGTGTGTGTTGTGTGTGTGTGTGTGTGTGTGTGTGTGTGTGTGTGTGTGTTGCGCGCGTGCGTGCGTGCGTATCTACGTGAGTGTGTGTGTGCGCGCGCGCGCATATGTATTCTGCGAGTGAGCAAACGAGAGAGAGAGAGAGAGAGAGAGAGAGAGAGAGAGAGAGAGAGAGAGATTAATTGGCATTAGCTTTTTCCAGCCCTAGTGCCAAAGGGTACAATTCACAATTAATAGCGACGAGAAGAAAACAGGGAAACATTCAACACACGGTTTTGGCAAACAAATGGGCAGAGAGAGAGAGAGAGAGAGAGAGAGAGAGAGAGAGAGAGAGAGAGTCCGAACAGTTGCATGATTAAGCCTTTTCTGTCCACGTCAAAATGGGTGGGTGGAAGTGGGGTAACACGTGCCTGTGACATTCGTCATTCACGGGCTGGAGCTTCACTGCACATTCATATTGAAGATGTTCACCTCTCTCCGCTGGATTGGTCTGGCTCTGTGTTTGCCTCTCGTTCATGGGTCGGTTGTAGTTCACACACTTAATGTCATAGTATTAAGTTTGAAGCACACACACACACACACACACACCACACACGTTGCATGGCTTACGGGGGCAAAACCTACGTGCAGGCAGCAAGTTACACCTGGCAGCCCAGCCAACTGAAGAACCTTCTCGCCTGAAAGAGACTCGTTTGTACAGGTCAGAGTTCGGGGCTAAAGGCTACACACCAAAAAATTAATGCGCCAAGGCCTTGCTTCAGGACTCGAGTATTTAGAGACTGGCGCAATCAGATTGTTTTGAGGATTTTCTTTGTGTCTGAAAGTTGATTCTTCTTTCACATGGCCATCAAAGAACAAGCCATGGTTTCAAGCCGACAGATTACAATCAAAGAAATAGGACTGTTTGGGCGCTTCCGGCTGGCGCAAACATAGGGTCATAGGTGAGTGCGAAGGCCTGAACTGTAACGTCAAGTAAGGGAAAGGTCATGTATTTGAAGACTGATTTCATCGGTGAAACCCCCCCCCCCCTCCCCTCCCAACCACCAACAAGGGAAATAATTGGTGGGGAGTTGTTCTTTTGATCCATTATTATTAAATGCTGGCTCAAATTTATGGAAGGCCTCAGAACGCTTACAAGGATTATATAGTGTTTCAGTGGAAAATCCTAATTCTGGCGTGTGCCACAACAAAAGTCAAGTAGTAACGCCGTTTGATTTGATGAAAATCGCCCTGGCTCTGTGGAATAAATTGTTCTGAACGTGGAAAAACACGATTCTATCCTGGAATTGGGGGGTCAGTAAATTTGTTCAATGCCAAACGACAGCAAGGATAGCAGAATGATGCATGACTTGTGGACTTCTGTTTCCACACCACTGGTACAGCACGAGGACGTGGGAGTGAAAAGTTTAGGAGACGACAGGAAAAAAAGGGTCATGTGGATCGTGCTTTAATGTGAAAAGAAGCGGGCACTGGATGTGACTCCGAGTCAGGTCACAGGTATGGGTCAAGGGCTGGACTGTGCGATGAATATGTCTCGGTACTGGCTGATCTTCTGACAAAAGTCAGGGGCAGCTTTGAATGCAACAGAGAATACGTAACGCTTTGGGCCAAATCTGTAACTGTGGACTCGGACCTAACCTGCGCGGACGAGTGGGAATCGGACAAGGGCGAAGAGCGGAAAAACAAGGACAGTTTCCCCTTTGTCGGAAACAATCGTTCAAACATTACCCCAAAACAAAACAAAAAAAAACCGAAGCAACAAAAACTAAAACGAAGAACATGATCTACGTCAAACGAATATGGTACTCGTGGACACACTGAAATAATTTGTAGTTCATCAGATGCATTAATGAGAGAGAGAGAGAGAGAGAGAGAGAGAGAGAGAGAGAGAGAGAGACAGAGAGAGAGAGAGAACGCACTTGCATAACCTCTGAGGGGGTTAGCCAGTCTGGCCCACGGAAGGTCGTCGGCAGGAACGTCAGCCATTAGCCTTCACCCGTTCCCATCCTCTAATTTTCTGGTACGGCGTTGTAATCCCCAGACCATGAGAGTGGCTTATAGGGCCCGGCGAGAGGCGATTTCCAAGTTCTGAAGGAAGTCATCCGAGTTTACACGCCGGAAAATGAAAATATTGGGAGGGAAAGGTTATTCCCAAACCAGCCTCTCTCTTCCCGTCTCTCATCAGGGTTACCAGACTTCTGAAGAAAAAAAGAAAGAAGAGAAGAGAAGAGAAGAGAAGAGGAGAGAGAGAGAGAGAGAGAGAAGAGAGAGGGGGGGGGGGAGATCGATCTATAATCTGTAGTTCCAAGGATTACAGATAAGCGAGAATATGGGTTCCCCCCCCCCCCCCTATTTTTTTCATTTGGCCTTATATATTATATATTGAATGTGTGTATGCGCGCGGCGCGTGTGTATATATGTGCGTGCGTGCGGTGTGTGTGTGTGTGTGTGTGTGTGTGGTGTGTGTGTGTGTGTGTGGCGCGCGCGCGTGTGTGTGCGTGCATCACAGCACTCGCGGATGTTTGTGTTGAGTGAACGCCCGCACGAATGCGTATGGGCGCAGACGCGCACGCTTGTGTAAATGTTTGCGTCAGTATATGTGTGCGTTTCCTATCCAGGCTTATAACTGCGAAAAAAAATATCAAGGCTAGGTTTAACCAGAGAGAGAGAGAGAGAGAGAGAGAGAGAGAGAGAGAGAGAGAGAGAGAGAGAGAGAGAGAGAGATTTAGTGAAGCAGTAGCAAGCAAAGACTGGGGAATAAACAAGTAAATCAATAAACAAGAAACTGTATAGAAACGGAGAAAGAAATCAATGAATCATTAGTACTACTACTCGTTCTACTATTACCACTACTACTAGACCTACTGGGAGGTTTTCATAGTGCTTTCCGACACTTCAAAGCGCTTTACATCATCATCATCGAGTGTATAGAAATAAACAGAAATCAATGAATCAATTAACCCGCTACTATTCCCACCGGACCTACTGGAAGGTTTTCCACATGGCTTTCCGACACTTCAAAACGCTTTACATCATCTCATCTTGCTGGCATGCCCGTCCAGAACCAACACACACACACACACACACACACCACACACACACACACACACACACTCTCCATATTCGTATGAGCACATCACAGACCTTCCATCCTTCTCCCCACCTCCTCCCCCCTTCCCCTCCTCCCGCTAGGTTCCACCTCCTGAAGCCCACATGTAAAGATGCTTTACGGATCGATCCAGCCGTTTCCAAATATTCCTCGGTTTTAGTGGAAAAGAAGCAAAGAATATTACTATCCTGCGCGCAGGGTACTGGTACTGCTGAGCGTTTTCCTGTCGGTCTGTCTATTCTCCAAACAACGTGTTAACTACTGGGCCTTTATTTATCCAATGTACGCTTTTTGTTGGGTCGGTATCTATAGTTTATCAAATCTCGAGATCTCTGGCTGCGAAACTAAAACAGATTTAGTAACGAGTCAATACAGTGTTCCGGAAGGCGAACGCTTTTTCCACTGACGCAATGATTGGCTTAAGCGCGCAGAGTTCGCGTCCGTTTTAGAGCAGCGATTTTGCATCACAGTTCGATCAACTTAGCAGCACTTTTCTCTTCCAAGCAATCTAAACGGTCCCACTGAATTGTACAGTAAAATGCACCGTGTAAACCCCCCCCCCCCCCCCCCCCCCCCGACTCTTTTCCCTGTGTTACACGATATTTTCCTGGCGACATGTCAGTTCCAAAAAAGGCCCTCAGATTAGCAAAGAGTATTTTGAAGCCGTTTCTTTTAGAGCATATCACACGATAAAATACTCACATTGACTCGTGTTGCTCCGTTGAACCTGCTCTCACTACATTTCCACCTGCTCGCCTGGTGCACAAAGCTTATTGTCAATGAGATCCATCTGATTGGTCTTAGTTGCCTGTTTTCATCTTCTGCGCTGCGCCCCACATGTTAAAACAGCGATGGAATGGACCTACCCCAAATATTAAATTTTCATCACGTAGAGAAGTTACGGTAACCTGTCCAATTCACGTCTGTAGTTCGAAGGCAAATCAAAGTGAGACATAGTCACGAGTTTATATAAGCAGCGCTTATCATTGGTTCAAAACATGAACTGCTAGAAACAGGCTCCGCGAGACTACAACACCTCGTGTGAGGAGCTCACGCGCGACGCAGCTACAAACTTTAAAATGCTCATGTGAAAAACAGCAGAACACGTGCTGCTCACTGATTTCGACACCTAATTCCGTTTTGTGACTCACGTGCACAGTCGTAAGAGAAACGTTACACCTCAGGCGCAGGACAGCAGTTTTGTCCCGAGATAAGCGTGCAGCACGATGCTTCACGCCTTTTCCGTCTGCCTTTGTATGAAACAGATTTTAGAGTTACTTCGCGGGTGTCTTGACCAATCAACGACGCTGTTGGTAGACACGTGACTGTGCCTCGCTTCACAATCAACAGCAGACGACAAGTGGACACGCCTTTTTTCAAAGTTCTAACTTGATTGTTAGCGGCTGAACCTAGGGGCAAATGTGCAAAATTGAAAGAAACAAGACCCTCAACATTGAGCAGGTTATCCCACCGAAAATGTCGCGCTCCAGTCGGCGCCACAGTTGAACAGCTGTAACTGTTATATCGTGTGTTGCGCTCGGTAAGAAAGAGGCTCGAAATCAGTCTCGAAATTCTTTAACGTGGAAACTTTATTATGTGACGAAGTCCCAGGAAGACCCCTTTTCATCTCAAGATGTATTTGTCTGGAACACAGTTTTTGTGTCCACACCTCACTGAGGCGTACCATTCCAATTAAGTCTACCCACGATTTCTTCATCAATAAGGCAGTGGGTGTGTAACCACAGGTAAAGAGGAGCTGATCTGTTGACGGATTAATTGAACAGGCAGCTTTCCGTCGGTTGGTTGTCTTCTCTTTCTTTGTTGTGGAGTTTCTTACCATCAATACTTTTTTTCCCTTGCTTGTGGGTATGCAGCCACTGCCGATCCAGAAATTTTCGGTTACGCTATGGAGACATTCCATAGTGTATTGCCACCGCTCCTTACGTCATCTGCAATCGACAACTGTTGTTGACTGACGGGGGAGGGGGGGGGGGGCACGAGGGTGGAACAGGGAGGAGCACAGATGACCGCACATGCGACATTCCTTTAAATACTCCATGAATGAAACAGACTCCTTCAAAAATGTCTCCCTCCCCCCCCCCCCCCCCGACCTTCCCTCCTTTTCCATGGTACAAAGTGCCCCTCCCCCACCCCCCACCCTACGACGGGTTGAGAACACTTGGCCAGGGATGAACCAGGGCGGGCGGGGGGTAGGGAAGAAAAGAAAACTGAACGTGAGGTCCAAGCGTAATAACTAGAATTAGATTTTTGATTGGATGCGCAATTCCACGACACTTCGTCGCTTTCAAGAAGCGCGACCGGCGTGCGCTGTGTGTGCATGTCGTGTATAAAGGGACTGTCGTGAGGAGGAGAAGGAAGGGGAGAGGATAGTGGAACGGATGAAGAAAAGGGGGAGGGAAGTGAGTTTAGGCGTGGGCGCATGTGCTACCCCCCACCCCCTTTTAAAAAAATCCAAAAACAAACAAAAAAAGTCCTGTAGCCTCATGGCCGTAGAAGGCAATGAATTTTTTAAGAGATCCACCGCGTTAAGAGCGCGGTATTGTGAAAGACGTAACCTATTTCTCTGCTTCAGCAGTCCCAACTTTCACTCAACAGAATCAGGTACCCATTTACTGCGTGGTGACAAAAATGTATGTTTTCAAGTCTAAAACATCCGCTCCTCCAGTGATTGCAACACACGACCTCCAGCCCCTGAACGTATCGCTCTGACCATTTGACTTTGGGAACATGTGAACAACGGCGTCATATGTTTGTGTGAGTAAAATTGAGAGCGAGTGACAGGCAAATAGGGATAGCTTATCGAAGGGAATCATTTATCACGAGCGCGCGCGCGCGCGCACACACACACACCCACACACCCCCTCTCTCTCCCTCTCTCTCTCGCTCTCTATTCTCACGCACACACACACACACACACACACACACACACACACACACACACACACACACACACACACACCCATGCCTGCACGCACACGCACGCAGGCATGTATGCACGCACACACGCGTACACATACACACATAAACATTCTGTCTGCCCAGTCAGTCTCTCTCTCTCTCTCTCTCTTTTTCTCTTTTGCCTGTGCCTGCCATTGTCAGTCTCTCTCTCTCTCTCTCTCTCTCTCTCTCTCTCAACCCCTTTCTCTCTCCCTCCCTCCCTCCCCTCCCCCCCACCCCTCTCTCCCTCCCTCCCTCCCCTCCCCCCCCCCACCCCTCTCTCTCTCTGCATGGAAATTGCATTTGACGTTTATGAGCTTCCCCAATCAAAGGGAGGGCACGCAAAGAGTGCTTGTCATTTTCGGCCATTTTTTTTTAACACTGCCTGGGTTGCCGCCCGTGGCTCGGCATTTGGCTGGATTCATTTCCATCGTATATTACCTTCTATTTTCCTCTCCCATTTTTCTGCTTGCCTTTGCTTTTTCCATTTGTCTCCTTTCTCGTGTTCTCTCTTTCCCCGCTCCTCACGTTCTTTCATTTCGTTTGGGGGGTGAGGTGAGGTTGGGTGGGGGTGGGGGGAAAGGGGGGGGGGGGGGGGGGGTTGATATTCGTTTCATATTCGTCTGTCTCAGTTTGGATGTCACCTTTGCTCGATCAGAAAGGAAAACAGACGGAAATAAAAAAATAAGCTCTGTGAGAAAAAGTCGGTTAGTCACTCTGTTTCTCTTCCAGTTTGTGTGCGTGCGTTGCACATATGTATGCACGTGCTCGGGCGAGCGGTTGTGTCTGCGTAAGTGCGTGTGCGTGCGCGTGCGTGCGCATTTGTGTGTGTGTGTGTGTGTGTGTGTGTGTGTTGTGTGCGCGTGCGTGCGTGCGTGGGTGTGTGTGTGCGCGTGCGTGTGAGTGTGTGTGTGTGTGTGCGTGTGTGCGCGTGTGTGTGTGGGCGCGTTGTGTGTGTGTGTGTGTGTGTGCGCGCGCACATGCGGGCGCTCGTGTGCGATTGTTTCTGTGCATGGAGTGTACGTGACAGCATGTGTACGTATGTATGTGCGTGTTTCTTCGCTTTGCTTGTACTAACGTCTTTTCACTCTCTCTCTCTCTCCCCCTCTCTCTCTCTTTCTCTCTGTCCCTAAACACACACACACACACACACACACACACACACACACACACACACACACAGAGAACATTTTCGAGGCAATTCGTACATATGTTTGATATCAGTTTTATGAAAGAATCTGAACCAACGGCTATAAGAATAAAAAAAAAATCTTATAACCTTTTATTCTGCCTCCTTAAACATTCAATAACGACCCATTATAAACAGCCGCCGCAGTACCGTTTCCTTGGGACTTCGGAGAAGAAATGCTGCTACCACTGTGCCTCTGATGGAAAAACCAATGCCCCCGCATCAAGCAGAATGGCTGACGTCTTCCACAGAGCCTTATTTCACCCACTTTAGAATGTCAATACATACATTGCTATACACATTTTGCTGTATAGCCATTCAGGCCCGGTCTGCCCCCCCCCCCCCCCCCCGCCTCCCTGCCCCTCCTCTCCCCTCCCCCTCACACACCAATTCCGACGCCATCGGTTGGGCTGTAAACAAGATGAATAATCAGGCGTCCTGGTGGTTAATGTTCTAAAGAGTCATTACGGAGTATTTGAATCGTTAATCTAGTAGTGGTTGTAGTACTTTCATTTGATGTCTTTTCACAAAAAGTATGTGATATTAGACGAACGTTACATTTACGTCTGAGCTATGTATCCAATGTCGCATTTTTGTCTTTGTGAGTGTAGTGCATCACTTGGGTCGCATGTTCTATTCTTAGCTCGCCCGTGAATGGGGCGTGGGAAAATCTGTGTTTACTTGTGTCAGTGAAACAACATCTCTTTCGATCTGCGTGGACTGGAGAAAATTCCCGAATGACTTGTAGGTTCTTGTCAAACGTTGATCTGTGGTTAATAAGCTCAATGAAGAATTTCAAACGGTCGCCTCAAAGGATTTTTTTTTCAGTTTTAAACGGCGACGGCGACTGACACCTTAAGCTTAGTATTCAAGAGTATTTTATTGCTTCATTTTGCGCAATATACGTATGGCGAGAACATCTGTAAATGCTGTGTTTGATGCCTTTATTTCAGGAAAGCCCCCCCCCCCCCCCCCAACCGGTTTATTTTTCAACTACCTGGTGACGACCTTGTTAGGGCTCCGTGTAGTGAAGTCGCCTGGATTATTGCGCTGAAAAAACTGCAACTGAAGTCAGCACGCAGTGAGATGAACAGAACATTGACACCTGATCTGAGGAAGTGAAACGACCTTCACCACCATGCCTCTGACGGCGGGGCTCCTACAGCGTGGGACCGACTGGCGTACGAACTGTCCGCTTTCATAGGATTTTCGCGTAACGCCCTAAAACCATGCGGACCTGCAGCCCCACCAACGCTTCCCACCCAGAACGGATGCTTTCCGATTCCCCCATCTGCTACAGGTTCTAAGGCTGTTAGGATAGGAACTGGGGATGCGGTCGGGGGTGGAGATTCTTTTACTTCTCACAATGTATTCATTATCAGAGTGACGCAAAACACGAGGTCCCAGGAAGCAGGATTTCCTGCCTTATATTTACCTCCCCATCCTGGAACTTAGATCTTCACCTGCATCTGTCTGTCTGGTTTTAATCCGTCAGCAAGATCACGCCCCAAAAACTATCGAACCGATTCTCACGGAACTCAGTGTAAAGATTGAAAGTGGTTCAAGGATGAATCCATTCAATTATGGTACGAATCCGGATCAAGATGCAGATCCAGGACCCTGCCAATCAAACGACAAATTTTCATATTAACAGCATGAAACGGCTGTTCACAAAACTGTAGCTGTGTATGAAGTAATACATTTTCATGGACGGTGAAAGCTGTCTGGTGATATAACGTTGACATTTCATGTTTTCCATGTCCGATCACAAACAAGGTACATATGACGCAACTCTTTTACTCTGCACCTTCCATTACTGCCTCGGACAGAAACACCGTTTTGTGTGGTGGGGGTCTGCGTACTCCTGGGCGCTCTTCTAGTGTTTTTTTTCCCCTCCTTTATTCAGAAGTGCTAAATAGTTTTCTTTTCTTTCTTTTATTGCTCCTTTCTCATTGCTTTTCATTTCATCTCCTTTTTCCTTTTCTTCTCGTTTTCATGGAAATGTTTTCACATTAAACAGACAATATTTCACACACACACACACACGCACCACACACACACACACACACGCACACACACACACACACACACACACACGCACCACGCACGCACGCACGCACGCACGCACACACACGCGCACACATATCCACATGGAGGCACGGAGCATTTTCACGACCTCAAATTTGAAAAGTCCGACCTCACTGTCATGCGTATTGATTCAATTCGGGCTGGCGCGTCATGTGTGTGTGTGTGTGTGTGTGTGTGTGTGTGTGTGTTGTGTGGTGTGCGTGCGTGCGTGCGTGCGTGCGTGCGTGCGTGCGTGCGTGCGTGCGTGCGTGCGTATGTATTTGTGTGTATGCGCGTGTGTGTGTGTCGTGTGTGTGTGTGTGTGCGCGCGCGCGCGCGCGCCGCGTGTGTGTGTGTGTATGTGAATGTGCGTGTGTGTGGTGTGTGTGTGTGTGTGTGTGTGTGTGTGTGTGTGTGTGCGTGCGTGCTGCGTGCGTGCGTGCGTGCGTGCGTGCGTGTGTGTGTGTGTGTGTGTGTGTGTGTGTGTGTGTTGTGTGTGCGTGCGGTGTGGTATGCACGCACACGTGCGTGTGTATATGTTTGTCTCAAACACAAACAGCGGGCAGCCCGTCAAGGCGACTTTCAGACACCGCGGTTTTATCTCCCTTTTTTGTCCCGTGTTTGTCCCGGAGTTCCTTGGCGCCGCGGCCGTCGAGGTCAGTGCACAAAGAAAGGCCTGTGGCCTCCGGAGTCGGTCACTGCACACAGACCAGGCTGTGATGTGTGTGGCCACTGGGCACGCCAGCCTCTGAAGCTCCCAGCGAGTGAGGGCTCCCTTCCAGGATTCATTCAGTCCTTGCCGAAAGGACCCAGCACAATCGAGGCTTTCAAGGCGAAATCTCTGAGACAGTCACGATGTTAACGACCAAATAACCCGATACAACGAACCCAAGCACATTCCCGATGTGGATGACAAAATCCCCAAACAATAATGATACTGACAATGAAACAACCCAGTGCTATCGTGATGTTAACGAACAAACAACCCAGTACATCCATAATGTTAACGAAGAGATAAGCCAATGCAATCAAGACGTTAACGACCACATAAGCCCAAGATAATCGAGGTACTATTGATGGAAGATAGGACTCCACACATGTCCACCACGATATAATCCAATACAATCCTG
>CM065728.1:67159724-67172224 GCA_033310375.1 Conus canariensis
TCCTCTGTAACAAGTGCTTATACTCCCGTCTAGCAATTGTATAAGCGTCCCTATCTTCTGTTTTTAAAGTGCGACGACTAATTCGTAATAATCTCCTTGCATTTCTTTTACTAGTATCACATTCTTTATCATACCAATCAGTCGATGTTTTACTGCTATCCAAAGATATACATCTTTTCATACAACAGCACTTTCTTTTATGCATGCATTAAACATGTTCAGCGCTCGATTTACATCCACATCTAATAAATGCATTGCACTATCTAGCTTTGCTTGAGTTTCTACACTACATAATATATCTTGAAACAAACTAGCATTTTCATCATTCCATACAATTTTTTCTATGACATATTTCTGTTCAAGGTTGCAGGCATGCACAATACTTTCTTTAGGAAAAACAACATGAAGTGACACAGGTAAATGATCAGAGTCAATGCGTTCTAAGACACTTACCTGCATGAATCAAACAAACGAGCAAATAAATCATTAGAAAATATGAAATAATCGTCAACGCTGCATCCAGAGTCAGAAATGTATGTGTAGCAACCTTCATGGTCGCCTTTACACACTCCGTTAAGAATACACAGATCAAAAGCAGTGCATACATTCAGTAACATCTTTCCATAGTTGTTTAAAATGCAGTCTTGAGAGTGCCGGTTAATACTAAGAGGATGGCTGTCATACTGTTTATCAGAATCATTATTTCCAGAAATATCCTGTGAAATATTAGAGGTTCTACTATTTAAATCACCATTCAAAATAACATAAACATCTCTGGAAAGTAACAAATGAAAGAGACATTCTTCGAGCAAATTAATACCACTATCAATATCAAAATGGGTATAAAACGGAGAACCTTCAGGTGGTAGGTAAGAGCAAAAATATAGAACATCTTTATCTAGGCCGAATAGTTTTTTATCAATCAAAAAGACAGAAATTATCATGATCAACATCAATAGTCTTAACAAAGGAGGAGAACTCCTTTCTTATCAAGCAAATTACCCCTCCCGACCTTCTCCCTTGTTTTGAAAGTTTAATGGCGGGTTTACAAAATACATTATAGCCAACAAAGGAATCAGCACGACATTCTTCCATAAATGTTTCGATTGAACACACAAAATCAAATTCATAAATGAAGGACAGAAAATCATGGTCAGTAAGTTTAGAAAATAAGCCATTCACATTCCATAATAAAAAGGAGAACGGTTTATTTACATCTGTACATTCCGCGTCCTTTACTTCACTGCACGTGTTTTCAGCCCATTGCACAAGCTCACCGCCCTGACCCACAAAACACCGCTCACCACTGCCACTGCCACCAGTGACAGGCGTTTCTACCGGTGTATGTTTTCTGTGGTTCCCCTCACTTGTCACACCTGTGTTGAGAAAATTTTCCTCACGTGGCCGGCCACCCCCTTATCTGGACTCTTTTAAGTTACCTTGATCATCTAGGAAATATTTTCTACCGTCAACAAGCAGGTGATCAAAAATCATCGTTGCTCTTTTTCCTTCGGATCTTGCTCTCTTCAGGTGAGGGGTAAGGCCACGTCTAAGTTCGCGAACACGAGTGGAAAAATCCTCTCCTATAAAAACGTCGCTCCCTTTTAATTTCCAGAGAGAGAGAGAGAGAGAGAGAGAGAGAGAGAGTGAGAGAGAGAGAGATGAGGAGAGAGAGAGAGATGAGTGAGGAGAGAGAGTGAGTGACGAGAGAGAGACAGAAGAAAAGACAGAGAGAGAAGACAGAGAGAGAGACTCAAAGAGAGACAGAGGAGAGAGAGAATAGTGGTGGGGAGAGAGAGAGAGAGAGAGAGAGAGAGAGAGAGAGAGAGAGAGACAGAGAGACAGAGAGACAGAGACAGAGAAAGGGAGCTCTCTGAGAGAGAGAGAGAGAGAGAGAGAGAGAGAGAGAGAGAGAGAGGACATCCATACAGGCATACAGACAGACAGGGGAGGGAGGGAGGGAGAGAGGGGGTACAGGAGGGACAGAGAGCCTGCGAGCAGGCGAGGAGCTGATGTACGAGGAAAAAAATCGACCGGTAAACACAGACAGACAGACGATGACAGACAGATAGACAGAGAGACACACTTACATGTATGTATGTATGTATGTATGTATGTATGTATGTATGTATGTATGTATGTATGTATGTATGTATGTATCTATATCTATCTATCTATCTATATTATCTATCTATTTATCTGTCTGTCTGTCCGTCTCTATCTATCTGTAAGGAGGGTTGTCATTCTGTGCAGCCAGGCAATATGACCCTTTAACCCTCTGAATGTGAGTGAGTGAGTGAGTGTGTGTGTGTGTGTGTGTGTGTTGTGTGTGTGTGTGTGTGTGTGTGTGTGTGTGTGTGTGTGTGTGTGTGTGTGCATGCATGCAAATCAGACATTATCCAAAGCGTTGAGTAAAACAAACAAAAACACAACATGAAGAAGCCCAAACCCCATTGTCTTCATTGAAACAACAAGAAGGAGAAGAACCACCAAACCCCCCCCCCTCCCGCTAATTACGTCCGCCAAGACGCTGACATTTTCACCTACAGTTATTGCTTTGTTTGTCTGTCAGTATAAACAATATTACACAAACACTACAGAATCGATCACAACGAAACTGGCTGGAAAGATATGATGCATACAACTTACAACGGACTAACCACCCCTATACATTACGGTGCGGATCAGTAGTTGTAGACCCGGATCCCTGGGCGGATCCAGGATCCGTTGGACCATGGCGGAGGTCGCGCTTCTCCGGAGGGCCCCTTCAAACAGTCCTCAGGAAAAGGACGCAAAGCCTGCACATATATGAGCGCCCCCCTTTCGATGTTTTTCACATTTTCATTCTACCAGCGTTTACACTCCCCTCAATAAGGACCCATCACACCACTCTTACATCGAACGAATATCTACGTAACTGTTCTCCGGTTATTTTGCGGGAAGGCAGGCAGGCAGGCAGACAGGCAGACTGACTGAGGGAGGGACGGAAGACCAGACAGACAAACAGAATCTCGCAGACAGAAAGGCAGATCGAAACACACACACACACACACACACACACACACACACACACACACACACAACACACACACACACGCACGCACGCACGCACGCACGCACGCACGCACGCACGCACCACACACACAAATGGTCGTGCATTAAAAAAAAACAAACACGCAAATAAACCCAAGGTCTTCGATGCATAAAAAACTTTAAATGTGTGTGTGTGTGCGTGCGTGCGTGCGTGCGTGGTGTGTGTGTGTGTGTGTGTGTGTGTGTGTGTGTGTGTGTGTGTGTGTGTGTGTGTGTGTGTGTGTGTGTGTGTTAGGCATTGTTAACGAAAAGCGCATTTACCCTTCTTCGTCTTCTTCTTGTGAACTTTCTCTTCTAATCTATTTGTCTTCCCATCTTCCGTGCCGTTTTCCTTTTCCCCCTGTTTCAATTCCATTTCACAACCGAAGGCGGCCGTTACAGAGGTCACGCAAGCACTGTGGTTCAGACAGAGAAAAAACAAACAAACAAACAAACAAAAAAAAACCCGGCCTAAAGAAAATATCCACACAGCACTGTTATTTCCCACACACTAAAAACAAAAAATATAAATACCTTCCTGCTGCGCTTTGAGTTACCATCAAAAAGAGGGTTTTTTTTGCTGGCTGCACAATGATTTATCTCGGATTATTAAAAAGAAGGTGTACGAAATCCTTTCTGGCTGTACCGTGAATACCCACACACAGAAAAAAGGCTTCCTTACTGCCCTGTAATGTCCCACACAAACAGAAATCATCATCATCATCATTATGCCCATCGCTCCCGGTGGAGCATAGGCCATCGACGACCCTTCGCCATCGCACTCCGTTCTGGGCTGTTCTTGTCATTCCAGTCCAGTTGGTCCCTAGTTGCTTCAGCTCCGCCTCAATGTCTCGCCTCCAGCTGTTGCGAGGCCGGCCTCTCTTCCTCTTTCCCTGCGGGTTCCAGGTCAGGGCTTGGCGTGTGGTGCTGGACGCTGGCTTCCTGAGGGTGTGTCCGATCCAGCCCCACTTCCTTCGCAGTATCTGCTTGGCCATTGGTTCCTGTCCTGCACGCTCCCACAGATCTTCGTTTCGGATCTTCTCCTGCCATCCGGTTTTGTAGATGCGCCTCAGACAGGTGTTGAAGAATGTCTGAATCTTTCGTTGCATCGTCTGTACTGTCCGCCATGTCTCGCATCCGTAGAGCAGAATTGATTTCATATCGGAGTTGAAGATGCGGAGTTTGGTTCTTAGCTGATTCCTCCAGATGCCCAGATGTTCTTAAGCATGACGAAAGCTGCTCTTGGCTTGCCAATTCTGGCTGTGACGTCTCGGTCCGTGCCTCCCTGTTGGTCAACCACGCTCCCCAGGTAGAAATAAAGGTATGAAAATCTTCCTGTCTGTGAGGCGATTTACCATATACTAAAAAAAAAAGATATTAAAACCTTGGTTGTACTGTGATTTAGTACACTCTTAAAAAGGCAAACAACTTCCAGGCTGCACTGTCATTTATCACACGCTACAAAAGATAAAAAACCAAACCCTTCCTGGCTGCACAATCTTTTTTTAGTTCAAACTTACGAAGAAAAGGTATGAAAATTTCCTGAATGTTCTGTGATTTCCCAAATACTCAACAACAACAAAAATGATATGGACTTCTAACTAGAAAAAAGAACTAAAGATTCGTCTCTTTATCTCCACTGTCGAGTCTGTGTTGCTCTACAACTCGGAAACATGGACCTTAACAAAGCAGATGGGGAAGTGTCTTGATGGGACGTATAATCGCATGTTTAGGATGACATTAAATGTCTCTTGGAAGCAGCACATGACTAACAAAGAGCTATATGGACACCTCCCTAAAGTTAGTGACAAGATAAGAATACGTAGGCTTTGCCTAGCCGGTCACTTGCTTCACAACTTGTACTGTGGCAGCCAACTGGGGGGAGAGCGAACAGGGGAAGGAAGACAACAGACTTCATTGATCTTCTTAAAAGGGACACTGGCCTCGAAAGCATCGATGAGATCAAGGCAGCTATGCTTGACAGGAGCAAGTGGAAGGAGTACGTCACAGAGGCTGGATCGGGAGATCGGCCTAACTAATTCAACAAAAAAGAATAAACACTTTTCTTACTGAATTGTTATTCACCGCATACTTAAAACGTGAAGGTATCAAAATCTTTCTCACTGAACTGTGATTTGCCACTTAACAAAAAACAACAAAGTATAAAAAGTGTCCATGCTGCATTGTTACTCGCCACTTGAATGAAAAGATAACAACAGCAGCAGCAGCAACAACATCAAATAGCGCATTTTCTGCTTTCCCATCGCATGGTGTGAATATGTATGTGTGTATGGATCTCTCTCTCTCTCTCTCTCTCTCTCTCTCTCTCTCTCTCTCTCTCTGCTTAATGGCAAAACTTCCGCTTCAGACTTTGTCAGACATGGAGTCCCACAGGGCTCTGTACTAGGCCCCCTACTATTCTGCATCTTCATCAATGATTTACCATTGTCCGTATCAGATGAAAAGGTCACGACAGATTTATTTGCTGATGACTCGTCACTCCAAACGAATGGTAGTGATCTACAGACAATAGAAACTTCTCTCCAGGAAAGTCTAAACGACGTGTCAGACTGGTGTCATTCAAACTCAATGGTCATACACCCAGCCAAAACCAAATCTATGATTATAGCTACCCGCCAAAAACACCAGTTGACTCATCTTTGCCTAAAACTTCAGTTGAATGGTACTTCTATCGAGCAGGTAGACGAGCATCGTGTTTTAGGGTTAACGATAGATAAAGAATTGAAATGGCAATCTCATCTCAATAACGTATGCAAGGTAGTCTCAAAACACCTTTTCCTGTTATCTCAATTAAAGCGCTACGTCAACAGTAATGTGCTTAAACTTTTCTTCAATGCACACATAATGTCACGTATCAATTACGCCTCAACAGTGTGGGACGGCAGTAGTGACGTCCACCAAAAAAGGCTGAATTCTCTCCATAGACGTGCAGCAAAGCTACTCCATCCAGCTGTATCTCTAACAACAGACGAAAAACTAAAAGCGCTGAACATACTTCCTCTGAATAGGCAACTGGAATGCAACAAGGCATCATTTATGTTTACAATCTTGACAGATACTATGCCATGTTATATCAATGCCCTTTTTACAGGATCGAACAGCATTTCTGGCTCGACGAAATTCCTTCTTCCCTACCCACGCATTGATCTATACAAAACAAGCCTAGCTTACTCTGGACCATATGTCTGGAACTCACTTCCACCGAATCTACAAAACATGAATACTTTAAAACTTTTCAAGGAACATTTGCATAAACATTTTATGTCTCAGTAATTAAATCATTCGATTACAATGATTAGCGCCCATTCGCAAAGTCTTCTGTGAACCATACATTGAATAAATCGTCTAAACATAAAACCTACTCCGTTAAAATCGCTCATCCCCACTCCCACTCTGTCTACCATCCCTTTTCTCCTCCCCCTACCTACCATTCTCTCTTCCCCACCCTGCTCTGACCTCTCTCTCTCTCTGTAGTCTTGTTTGTAAGTTTCCTTCTGTTTTACCATCCCCCATCTGATTAGTGCTTTTATGAATAGTTTGCTTATCATTGTAGAATTAGATTACCATGTTGCTAAGTTGAATTGTCAGTATGAATGATATGTGCTGAAATAATGTATGCATGACAAGGACAGATTGTAAGACTAGGCTTTGGCCTACAATCTTCATCCTTGTGTATTAAAGATCAATCAATCAATCAATCAATTAATCAATCAATCAATCTCTCTCTCTCTCTCTCTCTCTCTCTCTCTCTCTGTGGTGTGTGTGTGTGTGTGTGTGTGTGTGTGTGTGTGTGTGTGTGTGTGTGTGTGTGTGTGTGTGTGTGTGTGTGTGTGTGTGTGTGTGTAGGTGAACTTATGAATATGTATATGAACTTATAACCATGTGCGTTGGCCTAAATGCATTATGGATATTTATATGTGGTAGATTTTTGTTTTCATAGTTTTACCTAATATTGTACATACCTATTGTTGTTATTTTTTTGTCTCGTATGAATGGATTCATCATGTCTTTGTTGTTGTAACAATCGTTTCGAGTGTTTTTTTTTCAAGTTTTCTATTAACACACTTTTTCCTTTTCCTTTTCACCGATTTCCCGTTTGAAGTGAATGAAGAACCTTCCAGAAGAGAAAAAAAAGTACATTCAACCGTCTTGGAAATGAAGCCCCAAACGACATTCTACGGCGTGTAATATCCTCTCAGTGTTGCTCGTACTATGAAACAGGTGGTTTGATGTTTCACATGGACGGGTCTGGCCCTTCAACATGATGTCCACACTGTTTTTTACCAACATATCGAGTGACCACGCCTTTAAGTCTTCACGGTGTTGCGCATCACTTCTGTGAGCTGGTTGGCTTTGGTTTGCGGTTGTCGGCCCTGGCTTACACGAGCTGACAGAAATATCGCAATCTGGGGGCCAAGCACCACCGCCTCCGCTTCCTCTCCATCATTCCCGCCCCCCCCCCTCGTCCCCATCCTTCCTTTTTCTGTCCCTTTCTTGCATTTTTTTCTCTCTCTCCTCTTTCCTTTCCCTCCGGTCGCCCGCCGACAAATCAATGGCCGACTGGTCATCACAAATCAAGCGTTCCCATCAGCAATGTTTTGCTCCTACTGTCTCTCCTTTATCACTTAACCCCCCCCCCCGTCCCTCCATCACCTCCTTCCTCCTCTATCATCTGCATCCCACCCCCACCACCCTTCAACCGCCACTCAGACCCACCCTCTCCTGACCCCATCTATAACTTTACCCCTTCCCCATGTTTTGGCAATTTCTCTGGAACCAAACTGCGCCCATCTTTTTCCCCATTTCCCTACCGTTCTCTGTCATGCCTCCTCTGCTCCCTCCCCCCCCCCCCTCGCTCCCTTCAACTCTTTTCTTTCATTCACTGAGTTCTTTCAGCATTTCTTCAACTCTTTGTTTTGTCCCTCTCCCCATTCCAGAAATGCTTATTTTAAAACAAAAATTCTTTCATCTCTGAAACGTAATTTTTGTGTAGAGCTCACACAGCTTAACCAAGTTGTCAGGCATCCAAGATGGCAAAAGTGTTTTCTCGACCAGTTTCATTCATTTTTGTTCCGTATTTTCATTTCTTCCCTCTTTCATTTTATCCTTTTTTTTCTGTTACCACCCTCGCCCTTTCTTTCTTTCTTTTTCTCCACAATTTCCCAAGCCATGATCAGTCTATGCTCTACCAACAGTTAAGTCCAAATGTTTTTATTTGTCGTCAGTGGAAGTGGCGGGGTGGGGGTGGGGGAGTGGGGGTGTGTGTGGGCGGGGGGAGGGGGGGAGGGTGTTAGTGTGTGGTGTCATGCATATGCTGGACCAAAACAGGCGCACCTCTGACTAACACTGAAGTGACCCCACGGCAGTGCGGTGCCCCTTATGGTGGGTCGCCTTACGACGACCTTATAGTGACTGCTCCGTTTGGATTACCACTGCTGGGTGTGCCATAGGGCAGTTCTGGGTGTGGTTGTGTTTGGCGGTGACCAAAGTGAGCGGTGAGGGAATAATGCTATTCAGGGGACACGGAGAATGAGACAGAAAAAAAAAGGAAATCAGATGTTTATCTGTGCTCTCTGTTCAAAGAAAAAGCAACTATCAAAACCAAATGAAACCAACCAACAAAAGAAGAAGAAGAAAAAGAAGGAGGAGGAGGAGGATGTTAAGGAGGAAGAGGAGGATGAAGAAGAAGAAGAAGAAGAAGAAGAAGAAGAAGAAGAAGAAGAAGAAGAAGAAGAAGAAGAAGAAGAAGAAGAAGAAAAAAGAAGAAGAAGAAGAAGAAAAAGCGCCACCACCACTACCACCACCACCACCACCAAATCAAACAAAGAAACAAACACCAAAAACCCAAAACAAACAAAACCCAGGTTTCTGAACCCTGCTGATGGAATGAGGAACGAACAACAACGCAGAGAGCTACTTGCTTCGACGGAGAGGCCCTCGACAAGCGAAACGAATAACAAAAAACAAGCTGACCGAGTACACTGAGAGATTATTCAGCTGTTGTTGTGGCTACATTGCGTGTGGGCAGGGAGAGGGCTTGTGGGTTTCTATCTTTTCTTTTACTTCTTTTCATTCCTCTTTCTGTCCATTTTGGAAACTTTCATTCCTTTTTTTTTTTTCGTTCTTTTGCCCTATCTCACATTAAATGCTCTTTTTTTCCTTCTTTTATTTATCCTTCGCAATTGTAAAAATTTCTCTCGGTTTTAAAAAAATTTTTTTTTTTAACCCCTTTCTTCCCATTCCTCATTACCCGTTCCACCATCTCTCCTTTCCTTCCCTTGTTCGATAGTTGTATCTTCAAAATCAGAAGCGCAAATCTTTTTTTTCGCTCAACATTCAAGTTTGACCCCCCCCCCTCCATCCCATCCACTTCTTTGTCCAGTTCCCTTTTCATGACAACAATTTCATAATCCTATCTTCAGGTTAAATGGAATATTAGTGCTGACAGAAATTAAAGCATAATTAAAGCATAAAAAACAAATCTTAAATAAATATCAGCGAACCGCCAAGAGAAACGTGGACACGCGAGTCACAAGACAAAACACGACGCGTTTCGACCTCTTAGGTCTTCTTCAGGCAAGACACAAACAAATAGGACAATGAAAATGAACGAGTTTGTCACTTAGCTTTGATCTCTTCAGCGCAAGGTAGGCGTTGAATGACAAACTCGTTCATTTTCGTTGTCCTGTATGTTTGTGTCTTGCTTGAAGAAGACCTAAGAGGTCGAAACGCGTCGTGTTTTGTCTTGTGACTCGTTTGTCCACGTTTCTCTTGGCGGTTCGCTAACATTTATTTAAGATTTGTTGAGATTTCCGCCTGGAATCGTCTCACTTTGCAACTAAAGCATAAAAAAAAAACACGTTACGCTCGTTCTTTTTTTTTTTTTTTTTTCTTCTTTGCGTTACTTGTATAATCCAGTCTTCTCCTTGTCACAGACAAGGTCCGACACAGACAGGACATGGTCACCTCCTTTCTTGTCTTGTAAAGTTTCCAGATCTCAAGCCCGGATGGATTGGCCGCGTGGTCCTGGCTCACAAAACACAACTCATATGGTAGAGCCCGGGTCTCAGGTTCTGTTTTCTTTCTTTCTCTCTGCGTACGCAGGCTGATACTCCTGCGGACACTGCCTGTATAGACAGGCAGTGGAGTTCTGTGTGTATGACCGTTTTTTTTATCCCGCCATTAAGGCAGCCGTACTCCATCTTCGGGGAAGGTGCATGCTATGTGTAACGTGTCATCCATACCAACGGCCAAACTGGCCTTCTCTTCCGAAACTTGGTGATGGGATTTGACGTGTGTGCAAGATGTTGTGCGTGCGTTCACACACGGAACCTCGGTTTATAGTCTCATTCGAAGGACTGTATGGGAATGGAGTCAGAACCAATGTTAACTCCGAGGGAAAAATCCCCCTGTACCGAAATTCGAACTCGCAACCCCAGGATCACGAGTCCGGCGCTCTATCAAGTGAGCTATTCCGGTCCCCAGGTCTCAGGTTCGATTCCCAGAGGCGTCACACATGACCAAGTCCTATGCAGCTTCAGAAGAAACCGTGATGATTAGTGGAGTTACTGCCCTTGGTGGACTTCGCTGTGCGCTCTGTGGGCTTGACCCTAAAAACGAATGCAGTATGCCGGTTTAAAATGGTTTCTTACGAAGTTGATACGGACCGGTTTGATGCCAGTTTTCGGCTCTAAAGATGTTAAGCACGGAAAATGTACCTGATCAAACCCAGATGACAAAACACTTAAGAAAATTTGGACCTTGTGTTTATTGCATGACCGTGAAATCTTAGTATTTAGGAATGAAAAAGAAGAAGAAGAAGAAGAAGAAGAAGAAGAGAAGAAAGGAAGAAAAAACAAGATATGTGGGAGAGAAACAGGAGGAAGAAGGACGAAAATACGAAGAAAAAGAGCACGAAAAAGACTAAGAAGAAACGAAACGAAACAAACAAACAAACAAATCTGGTCACTGAACTCCTCGGCAAACAATGTGGAGAGTAATAAACACAATAAGACTGCAGAGGTTTCGGGTTGAAGTTTCCGACAGGAAAGAGACACGACATCAATCACATCGCCAACACAGAACGAGTACATTGAAATATCGCTAACCGGTTTGTTTTTCAACCCCTCATCCCCCCCCCCTCTCCCCCTCCACCCAAATCCACCCTCTTTTTCATAAACGAAAGGTGCAGAAGATAGTTGAGGTGTCGTTGCAGCTTGTATGGTTAAGGAAAAACGGAAGAAAACAAACACATTTTCGCAATGCAAAAAAAAAAAAAAAAAAAAATATATATATATATAACATACATATATGTTCATATCAGAGAGAGAGAGAGAGAGAGAGAGAGAGAGAGAGAGAGAGAGAGAGAGAGGTTAAAATTAGTATTGGAGTCTGTAGGAAGAAATTTATGTAAACAAAAGCCCAACAACAACAACAACAACAACACCTTGAGTATTAAAGATCAATCAGCCTCCGCCCCCCTCCCCCTACCCCCCCCCCTCTCCGGCTAGTCTCCGAGGTTTACCGTTTTGAATCCCACCATTTAGGTAGCCACACTCCCTCTTCGGGATGATGATTAAACACAATACCAGTTTGCATGTGTTTTAATTTCGCGTCATCTATCTCACCGGCATACAATGCCCTTCCTTCCCCGAAAGGTGGAGCGCGATTTATGTTTCTTTATATATATATATATATATATTTCTTTTATGCGTGCGTTCATGTACGATTAAGAAGTCGTATTGGGGAATTGAGAGGAATTAGAATTTCTACACAGATATCAACACCGAAGACCGCCTTGGCTTAAGCCTGTGTCAGACCAACTGACATAGGCTAGAACACCAAGGCTACATCAAAATGTTGTTATGCTCTGCATAGTTATGCGGCGATTGTCTTCAGTTGTGACAAGCTCCTAGCATAACATTATCAGTTTCCGATATCCCCCGAAGTCGGAGTGTGGCTGCCCATGTGGCGGGGTAATCAAAAACGGTCACACACGTAATGTTCTCATCCCCAGCTGATGCATTTTTACCATAGTGTTCAAGTACTTCGGCTGTTCGGATGATCACTGGAGTCTTTTAGCCAGGGTAAAGACGACGACGACGCACGACGACAACAACAACAACAACAACAACCAACAACAACAACACAAACAACAACAACAACACCGAAGAGAAAATGGTTTCCAAGCTGGTTAATTCGAGTTCTAAGGAATCAAACTTCGGACCTCGGAACAAGAATCTGACGACATATCCACAAAGCTTTACAGGCTGCTGTTCAGCTCTCAATTCTGGAGGCACTTCTGATATGCTATGCAACACGCAGTTTGGTTTGGTGGTGGCTAACAGAAGCATTCGCAAATGGAGTTTTTTGTGTGTGTTTTTAATCAAATACTCAAATTATTGAGA
>CM065728.1:67182224-67192224 GCA_033310375.1 Conus canariensis
TCATCATCATCACACAGACACACAGACACACACACACGCACACACACACACACACACACACACACACACACACACACACACGCACGCACACACACACTCGTACACACACACACACACACACACACACACACACTCGTACACACACACTCGTACACGCACACACACACACACACACACACACACACACGCGCGCGCGCGCGCGCACACACACACAATTGCACACACAATCACGAGTTTCAAGATGGCGGAGATAGCCCAGCAGAAGTAATTTCGCCTGCTGAAGTTTTTTTTACTGATCTAAGGCACTATGCCTATGCTGACAAGATCAACAAGTTTGGGTGAACGCCTAACGAGCGTTGTAAAAAGAAAAAGAAGAGACGGCACCAAAAAAGGCGTGGGCATTACAAATCCAAGCAAAGATGTGCTGGGACCGTTGGGACGCCAGGACCAGGCCCAGAGCTCCATGACAGAGGTAGGCCTACAATCTTTACCTCGAGATAAACTGAAGAAGACGGAAACAAAAGATATCAACACCCAGACGGAAGTCAGTGAGTCTGTTTCGTCTATGATTCAATCGCTTTTCGAGCGCATTGACAGTCTAGAAAAGACAGTGAAAGTCCTGACCGATGCGATTAAAAACCTAACGCCGAGTCTTGTCTTACAAAAAGAACCAGAGAAGACTGAAACATGCCCCTCTGTTGAACTCCCTAGCTTCCATACGAAGCCGGGAAAAACTTTCGCGGATGCTGCGAGAACTGCTCCACTGACCCCTGCACCAAAAACATCGGGCAAAACAACAATAAAGCAGAAAGAAAACAAAAAACAAAACGAAACAGAACAAAAGCAAATTGGAGATATGAAAACTGACGTCAATGAGAGTAAGTCCACGCGTGACGTCAAAGCAGAAAAGAATGTTCGAAAGCGCCACAATAGGGAAAAGCTTCCACGTGTCGTTCTTTTGGGGGACTCTGTCTTCAGTGGTATCAAATCAAAGAGACTGGGTTGGTCCTACGACTTGTACGTTCGGTCGGGTAAATGCCGCACCACTGAAGATATTCAGAAAACGTTTGAATTTACTACAGCCGTAATCGAAAAACAGGAGGGCAAGCCAGTAGATATAGATGCAGTTGTTGTTCATTGTGGAATAAATGACATCAGATCATCAGATCCCAAAACCACGTCTCAAAAGTTCACAAAAGTAATCAAGAACATCGCTGCTGACCATCCCAGCATCAAAATTGTTGTCAGCAAAATCATCCCCGTGCGTGACTCCCAACTTGATGTCAAAAGAGAACTTTTTAACGCATTTCTAAGTGAAGGGTTACAATCTATGCAGAACGTCTCTTTCATCAACCACTCTAACTTCTCCACCCACGGCAAATTCATGAGGGATGACATCCACCCCAACCCCCGTGGTTCCAGCATCTTGGCGGGCAACGTGGGCCGACATCTGAGGGACATTTTCTGGGAGAGACCGCGAAGAACATCACGCCCTCCTCCTCCCATGTACCACCAGCACTGGCATTCACCCCAACAGCCTAGCCTCCGCAGATGCCCTCCTTACCCACGATATGGAAGATCATGGAACATGTTCGAACTTCTTGAGCTTGAGGATTCCTCTAAAATTACATTTCCATAAGAAATTTTGTCTAGGCTTAGTACTTGTCTTAGCTTTGTATAAGCTTCAACAGTGCAATGACTGGCTATTGACTGTCTTTGGATTATATTTTTGAGACTTGTTGCCATCGCGAAATATTGTTATCATAATCTCTCGTTTAGTTGATTGATTAACAACCACCCCCCTCCACCTCCCACTCCCCCTTTTTTTTATTTAAGTGTATTTCTCTGCGTTATATTTATCATTTTTACGTGAGGTTTATTCGTGTTATTTTTAAAAACAAATAACCGAATTTCTTCACACTTTCCTTTTTCCTTATCATGACAAAGTCAGTTCCCATTAAGGTTTTACAATGGAACTGCAGGTCTATAAAAACAAACCTGTCTTATTTAACTCAACATCTTGTTTCTTCAAAGTACCAGGTTCTGATTTTACAATCTTTGAATGTAAACCAAAACAGCCTACCTAAACTGGTAAATTATTATTATCCACCAGTGCATGAGATAGTAAATAAAACAGAAAATATTAAGACAGCTATATACATTAATGAAAATATACAGTATACAGTGTGCGATTCCCCAGCCCCTAAGAATGATCCTAATATTCTTTCATGTGCTGCAAGTCTAAAGTTCAATGATCAACTTATAATAAATGTTGTTTCTGTCTACTTACCAAAAGGCCCAACAGAAATTAACACGGAATGGATTCGTACAACACAAAATCCAAACAAAAAGTGGCTAATTTGTGGAGACTTTAATGCACACTCCCCTTTTTGGGAGAAAAATTGCGCTTTCGTCACTAGTCACAGATTTTTAGAAAACATAGTAGACTCAAATCTTTACCTTTTAAACGATGGAAGAGTGACTAGAATTCCAGACAATGCAAATCATAGAGCCACCTCCATTGATCTATCTTTAATATCCCCTGCTTTGGCCCATAATTGCACATGGGAACCACTTTGTGACACGCTTGGAAGTGATCATATACCCATTGTTACCACTGTCAATGATCAACAAATATCTAGCGATAGAGATGAAGATGTCATTCCTAAATACAATTATAACTTTGCTGACTGGGAAACATTTAGAGCTTTTTTATGTGCACAAAACATAGATTGCATTAAAGATGATGACATAGACATTTATTACTCAAAATTTACGGAAACAGTACTAAATGCTGCTGATTATGCCATTCCTAAATATGCAGCTCGCAAATCAGATAAACATGCAGGGAATGTATGGTGGAATGATGAATGCCAGAAAGCGGTTGACAAGAAAACAGAAGAATATAAATTATACCTACAAAATCCTGGACCAAAAACGCATGCTCCAATGAAGAAAGCAAATGTCATGAGTAACAGAACGATTGCAAAAGTCAAGCGGGAATATTGGTCTAATTTCTGCACCAATGAAACACATACCCATAAAGACTTACAGAGGGTGTGGAAAAAGTTTAATGAAATGAAAAATGGTGTTCATTTGCCACACTGTCCAATCAAATGTGATGGTAATGAATTACCAAGCAATTCAGAAAAGGCAGAATCATTTGTAGATATGTTTGCTGATATAATGAATGCAAGCAAACTACCAAAAAATCATAAAATTTTCAGGGAAAATGAAGAAAGAAATGATGACTATCAAGATCCACAGCGGAAAGATGATCTTTATGTCAATGCTCCAATTACTATACGTGAGTTGAGAGAAGCTATACTTTCCCTGACTAATAAAAAGTCATCAGTAGGCATGGACGCTATTTCTAATATCTTACTTAAACATTTGCCAGACAGTTGGGTACTGTTGCTACACGACTTATTTCAAAAGTGTTGGGAACAGGGACAAAACCCTAAAATATGGAAACATTCTATCATAATACCGATTCCTAAAGAAGGAAAAACGAAAAGTAATAAGAATAATTACAGACCTATATCATTAACTTCGCATGTAGGCAAACTTATGGAAAAGATAGTTTTAAACAGACTAATATTCTATTGTAATAAAAATAAAGTGATCCCAAAAAACCAAGCTGGTTTCCGAAAGGGTAGGTCAACCATTGATCATCTTGTCAAATTGACTACACAGGTAAAGCATCAATTTGCTCGCAGAAAGAATATTCTAGCAACCTTTTTTGATATAAAAAAGGCATATGATCGTGTTTGGCATCATAAATTACTATATAAATTGAAACAAATTGGTTTGTCTGGGAACATCTACTTTTACATAAAAGACTTATTGATGAAAAGAAGCATGCAAACAAAGGTGGGAAATTCCTATTCGACTACACGCATGCCTACAATGGGTATTCCACAAGGCTCGGTAATAGCGCCCCATCTTTTTAATATATTACTTCATGACCTACCTCAATGTTTGTCAAAAAATGTCAACTTAGTACAATATGCAGATGATATTTGCATGTGGATGAATGTGTCCATGAAAAAGAAGTCACCAAAAAGAGATATAAATTACTATAGAAAAGCTTATCAAATGGAATTAGATAAATTAAATAACTACTTGTTTGAAAATGGACTAACTCTATCAACTGAGAAAACTCATCTGGTTTTATTCAACAATGGTGCTGATCCACCCAATTTACCATCCCTCCATATTGGGTCTGATATTTTGGAATATAAACAAAGGGTAAAGTTTTTGGGGGTTCATATTACTTCTAAGTTAAACTGGAATTATCACATTGAATACTTGTTATCTAAAGCAAGAAAGACTTTAAAATTTTTAAAAGTTATCAGTAAGCAATACTGGAGCCAAGATGTCAGAGTACTAAAACATCTAGCGATAAGTCTTGTTCGCTCTAGGCTTACGTATGGTCAAGAAGTTTTTTTCACCGCTCCAAAATATTTATTAAACAAATTACAAAGCGTGGATTGTAAAGCTTTTCGATTGGCCTTGGGGTTCCTTTCCATACATCAACAATAGCAACATATAGAGAGGTAGGAGTACTTCCTTTAAATGAATGCCGTCAGCTTGCCATCGCTAAATATTTGTTAAAAGGCTCTTTAAGTGAAAACAATGTCGAAAATGAAATTGGCTTAAGATCAGATGTTGATTTCCCAAAACGAGCCAAAAACATATCATGTCTTAAAACAATAAAAACTGAAACTCTAGATACTTTTCAACAATCAGGAATAGAATTAGAAGATATGGTAAAATGTAGTAATCCATGTACTGTTATCCCTCCATGGGAATTACAAAAAGGACATTTTGACATTAATTATACCAATGCAAAGAAAAATGAGAATATAAATTTTATTGGCACAGTTGCGAATGAGCATTTATTTCTCAATTATCCAAATCATCTCAAAGTTTATACCGATGGTTCAGTTCTAGAAAATCACGAAGCTGGTGCTGCTTTCACTATCCCCCACTTAAAGGTCAAAAGAGGTTTTTATATTGGAAAGCACAGATCTATATTTACAGCTGAATTAACTGCTATTCTTATGGCTTTGCGTTATTTGCTTGATTTTCCGAAAACTGTGACTCAGATTCTTTTTTGTGTCGATTCAAAATCAGTGTTGTATGCCTTAAGCAATTCAAATTCTAGTGTGAGACAAGATTTGATTTTTGAGATTAATCATTTGGTGCATTTCCTTATTCTAAGAGGTAGTAATCTTACCTTTCTTTGGGTGCCTTCACACAGTGGAATACATTTCAATGAATCCGTAGATAAACTAGCTAAAAACTCTGCAGATTATACAAATGAAGCATATAATTTGAAAATCCCTTTATCTCTGAAAGAAGGGTATAGCCTACTGCAGAATGCTTGCTGGAAGCATTTTAGAAAGAAACAAGAAGATGTTGGCCACTCATTACCTGCTGACCACCAAACGAGTTTTGAAGATGTTTTTATATCTAAGTATGGTCAATTGTCTAACTTAAGGCTTTTAACTTCCCTTGCCTATAGATTCAAACTTAATGCTTTTAAGACGAAATTCACTTCCAACATCACATGTGTTTGTGGTGGGAAAATTTCTAATGAACATATACTTTTCCACTGTAGAAAAATGAAAACATATCTGCCTACTTTTTCGGAAAAGTCCCTGAAGGAGGTTTTAATAAAACCCCTTTTGATTTGTGACATTGTTTTAGGACTTGTTCAGAGTACCATTTTTAGATTCCTTTAATAATTCTATCTTCACGTGTAAATGTTATTATCCTGTTACCTTTAGCGTTCATTTGATTTTTAAAAATGTTATTCTAGTTATGTTGTAGGTTGCAATTTTTATTCATGTTAACATTTTTTCTTCCGATTCTCATTCTGATCCTCCTTTTTCTCTTTTTCCGTTTTCCATTTATACTTCTTCATCTTTTTCTATCTCCCTGTTTCTCTATCTCTTTATCTCCTTCAGCTGCCTGTCTACCCACCCCTTCTCCCCTCCCTTCCTCCTTTTCTACCTTGTTTATTTATTTATTTTTCGTTGTCTAAAATCACTTATGTGTATAGACATTAAATTGAAGAACACACACAATCACACACACGGACGCACATCCTCACACACACACACACACACACACACACACACACACACACACACACACACACACACACATACACACTCTCTCTCTCTCTCTCTTACACACACACACACACACACACACACACACACACACACACACACACACACACAAACAACACACACACACACACACACACACACACACACACACACACACACACACACACACACACACACACACATCATGTTTTCCCAATAAACAATAGGTTGAGACGTCTTTCGCAACGTATCATATTTCGAACATTTCTGGATTCAACGACATTAATCCCTCATGCCGCGCGTGTCGCAATCCACACAGAACCTGTCCTCTTCTGTAATGCCATATTTTCTGTCTCACTCAGTTTAGGGTCTGCCTTGTCGTCGACTGACCTTCGACCTGATGACGTCATCCAAAGTGCAGTCTTCACTGGCGGGCCTGGACAGTACTACTGCATCGACATTTCCTCTTCTTCTTTCCTCTCTTCACTCCGTTGAGGAACCACTTCTGGCGACCGTCAAACGACGGAAGATGGCATGGTTTGGCCATTTCATTCGTCACAACACCCTCTCCAAAACCATCCTTCAAGGTACCGTTGAAGGAGGGCGCAGACGAGGACGGCAGAGAAAGAGTTGGTCCGAAAATGTAAAGGACTGGACCAAAATGACCATGCCAGATCTCCTCACGACAGCTACCAACAGAAGAGCATGGAGAGAAACGGCGGCTGCCTCATCACGTCCCCCCAACGACCCCAGCGGTCAGGGGAATGTCTGACTGACTGACTGAAGAACAGTTCATCAGCTGTGGCACCCTAATGACATATCTAATAAGTGAAAAAAAGGGAATATTGAGAGAGATATTGACGGACTTTTCTCTACTGAAGTATGTTTGTACTGTACTCAAAAATCTCGGCGATCAGATCAGTAGAAGTTCTGTTTTGTTGTTGTTGTTGTTGTTGTTGTTGTTGTTTGTGTAATCTGCACCTTGTAGGTCTAAGTCCGATTTTGCCTGATTTTGACCCCAAATTTACACAACATATTCGTCAGCTTCACAATAGTTCCATTGATATATCAATTCATTTTGACATATGCATCGTCGTGTGTTTAGGTGTTGCTTTATAACTTAAAAGAAAGCTATCGAAACATAAGATTCACAGGTAAAACAATGTTTTGACACGCATATACATAAATGAAGAAAAGAAACTGTAAACAAACAAACAAACAGCACAACTACACAAAATGTATGAAGAGCATAAGAAACCACCATAACCACTGTACGCATGATCAAGAAAGTGACGTCTCTCAAATTCTGGTCTGCAATCCCCCCCCCCCCCCCCCAACAACAACAAACAAACAAACAAAAAGGAACACACCAAAAAAGCACCCACACAAACTGCAGTTTGTCTGCATGGCCGACGTTACACCAGCTAATATATACATCCACATGTAGCATTCAAAGAAAGATCACTCGGACGTACAAAACTCGCTCACTTGACTCGTTCAGTCCAGGCGGAACAAAGTTCGATTGGAAGTTGGGGGGTGGGGGGGGGGGGGGGGGGCATCACAAATCAAGCGCTCCCATCTGCAAACGTCTTACTCCATCTGCTTCTATTCCTTTACCACTTAACTCTCCCACCCCCCCCCCACCCCCCCGACTCCTCTATCATTTAACCCCATCCCATCATCACCACCCAGACCCCCCTCCCCCTCCATGTCCTGATCTTTCTAGAATCTAAACTTTTCGGTATGCTATAGGTTTAAAAAATTTTTTTTTAATAAATTTTTTTTTTTTTTTACTGGAACCGAAATGCACCCATTTCCCCCTTCCCATACTGTTCTCTGTTCGACCCCTTTCCCTCCTTCACTCTCTTCCCACTTCTTTCTTTTATTTTCTGCCGTCTTTCCATTTTTGTTTCTGTCTTTTTCTTTTTGTTCCTCTCCGAATTCCAGACGTTATTGGTTTTTTTTTTCTTTCAGTCTCTCAAACTTTCCTGTTTTTTTTTTTAGTTCTCCAAATACTCACATCCTAGACACCAAAATACTTTCTTTATGAGCTCTTCCAGTTTCAGTCATTTTTTTTCTTTCTCATCCTTTTTGTTTCTCCTGTTTCTTTCTCTCCTTGTTTTTTCCCCTCTGCATCCGCTTACAAAAAAAATATTAAAAAAAATCAAGATTGACAGTTTTAAACACACCTACATTGCCTTCATAAGTGCAGCTAATAAGAGCAGTACGCTTTTCTTTTTAGACACACACACACACACACACACACACACACACACACACACACTGTCTTTTTCCAGTCTTCCTCAACATTTGATCGGTCTATGCCCTCCCAGTTTGAAGTCCAAATCTTATTGGTGTTTTTGTACGTCGTCACTACGGGGGCTTCATAAGTGGTGTGTGTTATGCATTATGCTGGATCAGAACAGGCACCACGGAGCATCACTGAAGGGATCCCACAGCAGCCCAGAGTCTGCTCTGGTAGGAAGCCTCCTGATCACCTCACACTGATCGCTCCACGTGGAATGCCACTGCCAGGTGCTCCATACAGGTCAGGCCTGGATAGAGCTGTGTTTGGGGGAGGACTGAAATGACATGCGAGGAGTGACGCCCTTAAAGGGGGGGGGGGGGGGAGGGTACAAATCTAAATGTTTACATTTTGCTCACTGTTTCAGAAAGGAAAAAACAAACAAAAAAAAAATGCTTACCTTTGCTCACTATTTCAGAAAGCAAAACCAAACCAAACCAAACAAAAACAAACAAACAACAATAGCAACCAAAAAAAAAAGTGGGGGGGGGGGGGGGGGGGGGGGGGGGGGGGGGGGGAACTGGAAACAAATAATGTCTTTGAAACCTTCTAGGTGAAGTGACGGTAGGCAAACAACGCAGGACGCTTCGTGTTTCGACGTGAAATCCTTCGGGACTAAGCGAACCATACAAAACCCACGATGGAGCTAGCTGGTTCTTTGGCAGCATTCAGGTAGGACAGGAAATGGGCTGGGAAGGTTTGTGTGTGTGCGTGTGTGTGTGTGTGTGTGTGTGTGTGGTGTGTGTGTGTGTGTGTGTGTGTGTGTGTGTGTGGTGTGTGTGTGTGTGTGTGTGTGTGTGTGTGTTTATTTCTTTCACTTCTTACTCTGTGTAGCTTCGACTCTTTTCTTTTTATTCTCTTTCGTTCCTTGACACTGTCTCTCCATCATCATCAGTTTTCTTTTCTTTTTTTGTTCATTTTATTTCATTCGTCCGTGGTCAGATCCGTCTTTCCTACTTTATTTCGTTCTGTGACACTATCGTTCTCATCATTTTTTTTTTCTTTCTTTCTTTCTTTCTTCATTCATGGCCAGTTACGGACATTTTTCTTCTTCGTTCATTCTTCTTTCATTCTCCCCCTTAACCACCTTTCCTTTCCCTCTCCCTCCCTTCCCCCGATCGATAGTGTTGTTGTATCTTCCTAAACAGACGTGCTTGTACTTTTCGTGCGCAATGCGTCAGCGTTCAAGTTAGATCTCCCCTTACCCCTCCCCCCTCCCCTCCCTCCCCCCCCTTTCTTTTCCGGTTCCCTTTTTTGTGGTAACAATTTTACACATCTCATCTCCAGGTCAAATTGAAAATTAGTGCTAGTGGGAGAAAAAAACATCAAACGTTTTACTCGTTTTGTACTCCCAGTTCTTAAGAACAGGAGTACTTTACAATGGGAACGAAGAAATGCTGTGTGTGTGTGTGTGTGTGTGTGTGTGTGTGTGTGTGTGTGTGTGGTGTTGTGTGTGTTTTGTGTGTGTCCGTCAAAATGTGTTCTACTCGCTCCAGACAAAACTACTGGGCCGATCTTTCTGAAAATTTGTAGGTATGTTCATTATGGGTGACGGATGATGTCCGATGTTCTA
>CM065728.1:67197224-67202224 GCA_033310375.1 Conus canariensis
TTTATCCTTTCCTTTTCAGTTGTGCTTTGTTTATTTTCTATTTGCGTTCAGAGTTAGGGGGTTTATAACCATTTCACATCACAGGGGCCCGCAGCCGAATGGACGGACAGAGCGTTTGCCTGCGGAGCTAGCGGTTGAGAGTTCAAAACCGTTCGTGGTGTCATAAAAAAAACCCGTCTCACCACGCAGCTACCTAATTCCGGACGAACTGATTTTTCCTAAGTTTCAAAACGGAGTGACTGAGGGCGGAAAATGAAGCCAAATTTGGAAAGAGAGGGAGGTTATTACCGCCAAGGACACAGACAAACAGAGTACAGGACTAGACACAGTGCATTTCAACCTCTAGGGTCTTCTTCAGGAGAAAACAAACAACATTTAGGACAGTGACAAGAAGAACATGTAGCCACTTAGCTTCGCTTCTCCTGTTCGTCTCCAAATTAAAAAAAAAAAGCTATTTGTTTTCACCTAAAGAAGACCCAAGAGGTCGAAATGCATTGTGTCTAGTTCTGTACTGTGGTTGTCTGTGTCCTTGGCGGGTAACTAACCCCCTCTCTTTCCAAATTTTGATTTTTCCTAAATGTAAACAGAGCGGAAAGCTAGAGAGCAGGTATGGTGAGTGGTGAGGGAAGGTGGGTGGGGGTGGGGGTGGGGGTGGGGCTTGAGTGGGGGGGGGGGGGGGGGGATTGTGTGTGACAGAGACAGAGCGAAGGGAATAGAAAGGATACAGGGATGAGGACAGGTGTGACAGGAGGGAGGAGGGGGGGGGGGGGGGGGGGGGGGGGGGACCGACATATCTAAAACACAACAAATCGTATGCCGTTATGTACAATTGTGTGTGTATCTATCTATCTATCTATCTGAGAGGTTTTCGTTAAAATGGGTTAAGTACCTTTTGCATGTTCTTACTAAGACAAACAAACCAACCAGCTGTGGAGGGGAAAACGTAGCCTTCTGGGCGGAGGCCAATAGTGAGGTGTTTGGTCTGTTGATCTTGTCGTTGCTGTTTCTGTTGCAGTTTTTTTTTTAATGAGGTGTGGATCTTATAGTATCTTCAGCTTCCACTGCCGTCTGAATAGCGTGCTGATTCCTACAGGCAGGCACACACACACACACACACACACACACACACACACACACACACACCACACACACACACACACACACACACACACACACACACACACACACCACATCCACAAACCACGTACATAAACGTAAAGTTTACGAAGCATGAGAATGCCATTTAAAAGAAAAGTGACCCTTTCTTGGTGTCTCTGAAAAACAGAGCAGTCGGCCCCTCCTCCTTTTTCCTTGTTGTTTTTTCCCTTCTTCCTCTATTCTGATCTATTTGTCTCCTCGTCTTTCTTATTATTTTTCTTCTCTTTCAATTCCATTTTACAATCGAGGTCAGCAGCTACAGACATCAGGCATGCACTGTTATTCAGACAGAGGAAAAAAAAAAAAACGCGTAAGAAAACTTTCTGCACTACGCTGTTATTTACCACATATATATATTTTTTTTTTTTACAGAAAAAAGTCGTGAAAACTTTCCTGGGTGCACTGTGATTTACAACACAAAAAAGAAAGGAATAGAAAACCTTCTTGGTTGTAGCCTGCTGTGATTAACCACATATCACACATAAAAGAAATAATAAGAAACTTCTCGTATACATAATAATTTATATATACGGATAAAAATAAGTCATAAAACCTCCTGGCTGCTTTGTTATTATTCACCCCACAGTAAAATAAAGGATTAAAAAAAAACTTTCTGGCCACCACTGCAATTTAGCGCATCAGAAAAAAAGGCATAAACGTCTTCCTCCATGCCTTTGCCCCAACAAATAATAATAATAATAATAGTAATAATGAATACTTATACAGCGCCTATTCTCGGCTAGAGACCAAGCTCTAAGCGCTTTACAATCCACGCTCGTTTACACAACGGGCTGCCTACCTGGGTAGGCCGACTGAAGAGCTGCCAGCTGGCGCTTCATTCAGTCGTTTCCCGTGTCATCCAGTCCATATCATTCAATATCGTTCACTCATTTTCCTCACTTCCATTATTCTTTCCATTTCTCACGCAGGGTTCATGCTGTGTGTAACGTGTCATCCATACCAACGGCCAAACTGGCCTTCTCTTCCGAAAGTTGGTGATGGGATTTTACATGTGTGCAAGATGTTATGCGTGCGTTCACACACGGAACCCCGGTTTATAATAATAATAATAATAATGCATGGATTTTATATAGCGCAATTCTTGGGATCAACTCATTGCGCTCAGCACACACTCAAACACTCCCACTAACATGTGTTCACACACACACACACACACACACACACACACACACACACACACACACACACACACACACACACACACACACCCTACCGACACAGGTGCACTTATCAAGTTCATCGGTTCAAGCGTAAACAATACAGTTATGCATGCAGTACATAAAAAGTCAGGTCATAATAATAGACACAGCATTCAGATATTATGGTTGAAGAAGGCTTTCCGAAAGAAGTATGTTTTTAACTCTGACTTGAATTTAGATAATGTAGGCAGGTCACGTAAGCTGTCAGGAAGACAATTCCAAAGAGTGGGCGCACTAAAGCTAAATGCTCTCTCACCGACTGTCTTTAACGAGCGCCTAGGAATTTTCAGAAGTTTTTGAGAAGATGAGCGAAGAGACCGAGAAGTTTGATAGGTGGACAGAGAAGCAGAAAGATACCGTGGGAGTGTCCCATCAAAGAAACGATAGGCAAAAACTGCGATTTTGAACTGCCATCGATATTTGATGGGAAGCCAGTGGAGTTCACGTAACAAAGGTGTAATATGCTCATTTTTTACGCTTTTAATAGTCTCATTCCAAGGACAAAGAGAATTGCGATTAAAATGCCTACCAAACAAAAGACGTAAGTATTCATATGTGTGTGTGGGGTGGGGGTGGGCTTGAAATAAAGCTGATACATAATTAGAACAGATTTTTGTGCGATCATGTTAGTTTTATTTGTCAGTAATAAGTGTTTCGCCTGTTCTCCATAAGAAAGTTATCATCCATCAAGACAACGCTAAAAATGCGTGTTTTCAGGGTAAATCACTCACTATCATTGTGTGTGTGTGTATGTGTGTGTGTGTGTGTGTGTGTGTGTGTGTGTGTGTGTGTGTGTTGTGTGTGTGTGTGTGTGTGTGTGTGTGTGCGTGTGCAGGCACGCGGACGTGTGCACAAATGATTATATCCAGGCGACTGAAACTGTATGTCTTTGTATTACATATATTTTCAAGAACAGTTTTAACCTAATTCGTTTGCACGAAACGATTATTTTGCTGAGTGACGTGTAGGAGCACATTCGCGATATTTTTATAATGAAGGGATAACTTTTGTTATTGTTGCTTTTATTTTCTCAAGGTTTCCATGGACTGTTCTTCTTTCACTTCTTGTGTTTCAAGTTTAAAATGAACGATAAAAAAGGACAGATAAACTAAAACGCACACGTTCCCACTGACTTGGAAATGAAGAGCCTAGAAGAGACACTCAGTCTATATTTAATATCCCCTCAGTGTTGCCTGCATCATTTAGCAGGTCCTTCGATGTTTTACGCAGACGGGTGTAGCCATAGGGTGTCCGAACTGTTCTTCCCAACGTGTGAAGTGACCATGGTTCTAAGACTTCACAGTGTATGTCCATCCCTTCTGTAAGCTGGTTGGCTGGCCTTTATTTACAGTTGTCGGCCCTGGCTTACACGAGCTGACAGAAATATCGCAATCGGGGCCAAGCACCACTCCTCCTCTCCCCCCCCCCCCCCATCACTCCTGCCCCCCATCACTCCTATCACTCCTGCCCCCCATCACTCCTGCCCCCATCCTTCCCTCTGTTGTTCCTTTTCTCTCTTTCTTTCTCTTCCCTCTTTCCTTTCTCTCCAGTGGCCCGCCGACAAATCAATGGCCGACTGGCCATCACAAATCAAGCGCTCCCATCAGCAATATCTCGCTCCCACTGCATCTCCTTTATCGCTTAACCCCTCCTCCCGCCCACTCCTCTATGATCTGAATTCCCCCCCCCCCTTCCATCGCTCATCATCACCATTCAGCCCCGCCCCTCCCCCCCCCCCCCCCCGCCTTCCCGTCCTATACATGAACCTCTTTCCCATGCTTTGGCCTTTTCACTAGAACTGAGCTGCACCTACTTTCCCTCCCTTTCAATATCATTCATTTTTACACCTCCTTTATTTCCCCCCTTCCTTCTTTTCTTTTCATTCTCGGCCTTATTTCGATCTTTCTTCCTGTTTTTTCCCTCCTATGTTTCGTTTCTTTCCGCATTCCACCCAATTCCCCCCCCCCCCCCCCCCCCCCCCCTCATCTCTGAAACCTGATATCTTTTAGTGCTCGATAAGCTCTTCAAGTGCTTATATCCTAGATCCCAAAATACTGTCTTGATGAGCTCTTCAATTTTCATTAATTTTTTTTTTTCATTCGTTCTTTTTTCGTTCTTTGTCTTTCGCTCCTTTCCTTCCCCCCCCCCCCCCACCTCCTTTTTCCCATTTCCCAATCTTTCCTAACACCATCAGTGTACGCTCTTTTGATGTTAAGTCTTTGCCTTTTTGTACTCCCAGTTCTTATAGAACAGGGAGTACTTTACAATGGGAACGAAGAAATGCTCTCTCTGTGTGTGTGTGTGTGTGTGTGTGTGTGTGTGTGTGTGTGTGTGTGTGTGTGTGTGTGTGTGTGTCCGTGGTCAAAATGTGTTCCGCTCGCTCCAGACAAAACTTCTGGACCGATCTTTCTGAAAATTTGTAGGTATGTTCATTATTGGTCACGGATGATGCCCGATGTTTTATTTTCACCAGAATAGCCGTTACTACCGGCTGTAAATTATGATTAAAAAAAACAAAGTCCGATAAGGGAAATAACCACCGCACTGTCGAGTTTTTTTTTCTTCCACACACACACACACAGAAAAAAATAGACAAACACACACACACACAAACAAAAACCA
>CM065728.1:67207224-67214724 GCA_033310375.1 Conus canariensis
ATTAAGAAAATATATTATAAATATGAAAACTCTTCACTAGCTGCATGAGAGAACCATGGTTATCCCTCTTGAAGGCAGATCTGTTTGTATTGCCTGCTCCTAGGCCTTTCGTCCGCTGGATCGGACTCACCAGGGAGACACGGTTGATTGTGTCTGTGCTCCTGGCGTCAAATACACAAAAGCCTCGGCGATCAAATCAATAGAGGTTGCGTTTCTTTTCCTCTTGTAGTCTGAGTGACACCTTCGTGTCTACACCGACAAAGACCAGGTGTACAGAACGTGTCTGACAGCGCTACAGTATGTTTGTTTATGCATTTATTCATTTTGACCTATGCAATTACCCAACATGAATTGGAATTAACGTGGCCATACATTCTTTTTTTGTGTATTAATTGAAAAAGTATTCCTTAAACCATAAGATTTATACAACGGTCACAAAGGAAATGATTCATTTTAAATCAAAAGAAACAAAAAGACACATTTTAATAAAGAAAAACAAGAACTAGAAAGAAATCATCACAAAACAACAACAACAAAACCCCGAAACAAAAACACAAAAACTCAGAAGAAACAAACATCACAAACGGTCAACAAAACTGATACCAACATAGAAGATCAAAGCAAGATGAACGGAGCAACCTCTCTCTCTCTCTCTCTCTCTCTCTCTCTCTCTCTCTCTGCACTCCTCCATGTTCACCTCCTTCCCCTTCCCACAAACAGAAACAGCTGGTTGTTTGCATGCATCGTTAGAGTTACCCCGACTTTGTATACACCTGTACATGTTGTAACGTTATCTCCTTGTGACGTATAGAAGTCTGTCACTTGATCCGTTCGCTCCAAATCTGCCGTTAAAACAAATTTCTTTCATCAGTCGTAACCTACCCCCACCCCCTCCCCCCAACTTCCCAATCCATCTTCCGAGTGTCTGAGTGGGTTTCTGCGTGCACGCGTGAGTGCCTGGTGGTTGTGTCGCTTGTACGTGCAGGCCGTGTTGATGTGGGTGCGTGCATGCGTGCGTGCAGATGTCTGTGAGCGTGGGTGTGTGGTCACGCGTGAGCACGTGTACGCGCGCGCGCGCGCGCGCGCGCGCGCGCGCGTGTTGCGTGTGTGTGTGTGTGTGTGTGTGTGTGTGTGTGTGTGTGTGTTGTGTTTGTGTTGTGTTATGTAAGCGCTTAGAGCCCTAATCTTCAGATAATAGGCGCTATATAAATTAACATTATTATTATTATTATTAAATGTCGATAATCCAGGCTGTCTTTTCCCCCCACAAACACATAAAAAGCTGATGTTACACCTACTTCGCGGGGTGGACGCGTATCTTGTAGCGTTTAAATAGAGATTACTGTGATATGTAAAAAAAAAAAAAAAAAAAAAAATTACTATGCTTGTTCAGTCCAGACGAAGTTTAAAAATTCATAATAATTTTGTCCCTTTTCGTGAATGTTGGATTACATTCCTTTTCCCCAAAGAGAAGGAAAAGGCGAGAGGGGAGGAGAAGAGGGAAGAAGAGGTAAGAAGGGGTGGGTGGGGGTGGGGGGTGGGGGGTGGGTAGGCTTTCATCACGTCTCTCAGTCATAAGGCAGCAAACAGTGGGAAAGAGACTTAGTTGGGTTGGGCAGGGGATGGAAAGAGGGGAAATGGGGATGGGGGACAGCAGTGAATCGATACCTTCTTTAGGAAAGAAGCATTATGTATATATATTTATTTATCTATCTATCGATCTATCTATCTATCTGTCTGTCTGTCTGTCTATCTATCTCTCTGTCTTCTGGCTTATGTCGTTACAATTTGTTTAATGAATGTATGCGACGTCATTTTCTTTTTCTTTTGGTTTGTTTTTTCCCCCTTCATCCCAAGCGTTTTCATAAATTGAAAAGCAACTTCGTATATCAAATTTGAATCAAGGATGTTTATTTTCATAAAAAAAAAAAAAAAACGTCCGTTTTAGCGTTCTAACATTTTTCTTTCTTTCTTTTAATTAAGTGATCCACACACCCCCTCCCTCTCTAAATCGAACAAAAGGAAAGAAACAAAAATGAACAAGCACCCACTACCTCATTCTCTCTCTCTCTCTCCCCCCTCCCCCTCCGCCCACTGAATAAATCCGCCTGTAATTCACTGACCATTTTCTTTTTTTTTTTTTTAAAAAGTTTTATTCTTTTCCAATGAAAGAAGACCTTTCCCTCCAGTCAGCTCCTATCCTCATCCTCACACACACACACACACACACACACACACACACACACACACACACACACACTACACACACACACACATACACACACACACACACACACAACACACACACACACACATATACACACACACATACACACACACATACACACACACACACACACACACACACACACACACACACACACACACGCACACACACACACACACACACACACATACACACACACATATACACACACACATAGACGCACACACACACGCACACACACACACACACACACACACACACACACACACACACAACATATTATATATATATATATATATCCGTCTCTCTCTCTCTCTCTCCTCTCTCTCTCTCTCTCTCTCAAAACACCCAGAAGCTGAAACGTCATTGCTGGAAGCAATCGCAGACTAAGGGGATTATGAAATCTAAATACACTGGGAGGGTTGCCAACGACTGAATTTCAGTTATTGAGTTTTTTGAAGAGTCTGATGAAACTTGCCAACAAAACTGAAAAAAAACAAAAACAAACTAACTTAATTTAACACAACTACGTGTCGGCAAAAGATAAGTTTCTGCAGGAAGCGTTTGACGAACAATTGCGTAATAAGTCCAATGTAAAGGGGGTGGGGGTGGGGGTGGGGGGGGTGGGGGGGGGTAATACACCACAAAAAGAATTCTTTAATGAGGCGGGGAAACGCAAATAGTAAAAACAAACAAATGAAACACAATGAAACAAAACAACAACAACAAAACAACAACAACAAGAACAACAGCACACACACACACACACACACACACACACACACACACAGAACATGTGAAAAAAAATACAGATAGAGGAGAGGAGAGAGAGAGAGAGAGAGAGAGAGAGAGAGAGAGAGAGAGAGAGAGAGAGAGAGAGAGAGAGAGGAAACGAGCAATGTAAGATAAATATGCACACACACACACACACACACACACACACACACACACACACACACACACACACACACACACATCTATCTATCTATATATATATATATTCAATTATAAACAAAGCTTGCTCTTATGTCTTAGATTGACGAAATAGGGGGATAAGCAGTGGTAGATAATTCTGCCTAACCAACAGTATGTGCTTGAGAGGGTGAATGGGGAATAACAAGCTTTGTTTATAATTGAATATTTCTTGCAGTCACTGCAACACCAAGCTGCTCTGTAAGTTGCTGGAATGGTGCTCGGTTACTTATCCTTGGAATTTATTAGTTTATTTTAATTTAGTCCCTTGCGGATTCATTCCAAGAACTGGCCCTCAGCACTTGTGTCTTATGAGGTTATCTTTTTATATTTTCTACTTTTCACAAGAAAATGTAGCTTGTTTTGCTCTTTCATGATTTTCTTTTGCTTCTTAGGTGGCACTTTGGTTGTTTTTTGAAAACTCAACAAACATACTACGGTATTGCACACCAGCCTTTTCTGGGATAGCATTCTTCTTAAAACCGAAAAGGCAGAGGAGTAAATTTACCACTTTCTGCGGTCACTGAGGAGAAACTATCAGGTTTCGAAATACCGGTATCTAACCTGGAGTTATATGTTAGTGAGTTTTCTCTCCATTGGAGATTGTCTCCCCCTTGGAGACTATAAGCTTGCTGAAGGCTCATTTTGAGAAGCATTCATTATTCCCCATTCACCCACTCAAGCACATACTGTTGGTTAGGCAGAATTTATATATATATATATATATATATATATATATATATATATATATATATATATATATATATATATATATATATATATATATATAGAGAGAGAGAGAGAGAGAGAGAGAGAATGGTACTGAGGATCAGCGCAATCTTAAAAACAGTGCTCAACCACAATCTTAAAAACAGTGCTCAACCACAGTGGGAGCGACATTTGTTATATTAAAAGCAAGTTAAAATCAAGCTTCTAAAAACATCTACAAATTTGTTTCACGCTGTGCGATCGTCAGGATGTGATGAGCTTGTGTTGCCAGTGCCACGTATACATATAGCTAGCTGGTTTGCTGTTGTTTTTTTCCCGTGCTACATGTGTTTCTCAGGTGTTGGTTTTTTTCGCTGATAGGAACTTCCATCTGTGTCTGCAATTGTTAACCATTTCTGTTCTAACATTTAGAGTTGCCAACTGTGGTTTACATAGTATAATGTATTTCTCTGTTAGGCATAGATTGCATTTTTTTGAAATGTTGTTGTATGATGCTGCTCTTTTTAAAATTTTCCAAGATATGTTGTAGTCTATGTCTTTTTCTTTAAGTTTCCAAATGTATTTACTCAATTCTGTTTGGTTTTTGTATCTTTCTTTGTTGAATGATTGTTTATGGTTTGCATATCTAGTTTTGAATTGGTTTTCCGTGATACCTACATATGTTTCTTTTGCGTTCTCTGATGTTACAGTGGCTTGGTACACAATGTTGTTATAAAGGCATTTGTTGCTTAGGGGGCACTGTTCTTTTTTGGTACAGTTACAAGATTTCCTTTCGTTACCCTCCTTTTTTTCTGTGCTGCTTTTCATTTTGTTTGCTGAATCGATGGCATTTTTAAGGTTCGGCATACATGAATATGATAATTTGATGTTGTTTTTGTTGAATATCTTGAATAATTTATGGTCTTTTGGGAAAGATGATGTCAAGATTTTAAAGAATTCTTTCCCTACATTTGTTTTAACTCTTGCATCATATGGGGGATTGTACCATATGATATTCCTTTTCCTGTTCTTTCTGCATCTTTTTGTATCATTGTCTGGATCGTATCTTAATTTGTAATTGTAGCCACTTGTATGTAACGCCTCTTGGTATTCAGCTGTAGCGTTGTTGAATACTGTTTCGTTACATGACAAATTGGATAGTCTTTTATTTATGCTTTTGGGTATTGTTTTCAGTATGGAGGGTGGGTGATTGCTTTTGATGTTTACATAAGCAGGCGTGTCATTTGGTTTCTTGTATGGTTTATATGTGTGTTGGTTGAGGTCTAACGTTATGTCTAAATAGTTCACTATCTTTTTGTTTGCTTCTATTGTGATTTTTAAGTTTTGGTTGTGGAAAATTTTACACAATTCTTTTTTCTTATTTTCAATATTTCTAGGGTTGTCATTCAGAGCGGCAAGGCCGTCATCCCTGTACAGTCCAGTTTGTTTTCCAAGTTTTTTTTGAATATTGGATAACATGAATAGTCCGACAAGTTCGCAAGTTTCGGCACCATCGTATGATCCCATTGTGACATCGAAAGTTGAATTCCTGCTTGTGTTCTTAATCCAGGTTTCATTTTTATTGTGCAGTAAAGTTTTCTTTGTGTGGAAAATGATTTCCATTTCTGACCCTGATATTTCTGTGTACTTGTTGGCAAATTTTATAGCTTTAGTTAGTAGCTTTTCATCTATAGATGGGTAGAAATCTACTATGTCAAATGTTATAAAAACTGTATTTTCTTGTTTATTGAGGTTTTTGAACCATTGTATTACGTCATATGTGTTTTTTCCGCTCTGAATGACAACCCTAGAAATATTGAAAATAAGAAAAAAGAATTGTGTAAAATTTTCCACAACCAAAACTTAAAAATCACAATAGAAGCAAACAAAAAGATAGTGAACTATTTAGACATAACGTTAGACCTCAACCAACACACATATAAACCATACAAGAAACCAAATGACACGCCTGTTTATGTAAACATCAAAAGCAATCACCCACCCTCCATACTGAAAACAATACCCAAAAGCATAAATAAAAGACTATCCAATTTGTCATGTAACGAAACAGTATTCAACAACGCTACAGCTGAATACCAAGAGGCGTTACATACAAGTGGCTACAATTACAAATTAAGATACGATCCAGACAATGATACAAAAAGATGCAGAAAGAACAGGAAAAGGAATATCATATGGTACAATCCCCCATATGATGCAAGAGTTAAAACAAATGTAGGGAAAGAATTCTTTAAAATCTTGACATCATCTTTCCCAAAAGACCATAAATTATTCAAGATATTCAACAAAAACAACATCAAATTATCATATTCATGTATGCCGAACCTTAAAAATGCCATCGATTCAGCAAACAAAATGAAAAGCAGCACAGAAAAAAAGGAGGGTAACGAAAGGAAATCTTGTAACTGTACCAAAAAAGAACAGTGCCCCCTAAGCAACAAATGCCTTTATAACAACATTGTGTACCAAGCCACTGTAACATCAGAGAACGCAAAAGAAACATATGTAGGTATCACGGAAAACCAATTCAAAACTAGATATGCAAACCATAAACAATCATTCAACAAAGAAAGATACAAAAACCAAACAGAATTGAGTAAATACATTTGGAAACTTAAAGAAAAAGACATAGACTACAACATATCTTGGAAAATTTTAAAAAGAGCAGCATCATACAACAACATTTCAAAAAAATGCAATCTATGCCTAACAGAGAAATACATTATACTATGTAAACCACAGTTGGCAACTCTAAATGTTAGAACAGAAATGGTTAACAATTGCAGACACAGATGGAAGTTCCTATCAGCGAAAAAAACCAACACCTGAGAAACACATGTAGCACGGGAAAAAAACAACAGCAAACCAGCTAGCTATATGTATACGTGGCACTGGCAACACAAGCTCATCACATCCTGACGATCGCACAGCGTGAAACAAATTTGTAGATGTTTTTAGAAGCTTGATTTTAACTTGCTTTTAATATAACATATATATATATATATATATATATATATATATATATATATATATATATATATATATATATATATATAGAGAGAGAGAGAGAGAGAGAGAGAGAGAGAGAGAACTGCAGTGAAAGGATGAAACGAGCAATGTAAGAAACAAGATACTTCGATTTTTGAGCATGTTTTTTTTTTTTTTTCTAGGACGACAGACTGCAGTGTTTACGTCAACTCACACACACGCACACACACACACCATACTCACTATTGAGAGTCCAAGTCCAGATCGTTAAAATCCGGTCGCCCACGCAGACAATCTGAGGGGAAAGAAAACAGACATTTCCTTGAAGTCAGAGAGCACATATGTACACGATCTAGTAGACCTGACATGCTTCAAAGCAACCGGTAATCTCCCAAAGAGGTTAATCTTTGAGGAACGAAGTGATCCTCTTCCATTACGAGTGCCAAGCCGTTCTTTTCTTTACTTGGATTTAGAAATACTTTAAAAACGTTTGACGAAAAATTTTTAAATAAACGTTATTACCACATAGAGATCTCAAATAAACATGGGTGCTAAAACTGTTACAAAAAGTAAGGTAGGCCAAG
>CM065728.1:67219724-67225578 GCA_033310375.1 Conus canariensis
TTGTTTTTAATTTACGCCTGCAGTCACCTCACTTTGAAACTAACTACGGAACAGGCTTCGGGGTCTTTGTGTTTGTATTCCGGTTTTTCTTTTCTCCCCTAAACAACTCGAACAGCGACAAATGAATTAAACAATCGACTTCACAAATTTTTTTTTCTTTTGCTCTTAATTACTTATTTATCTGTTATTTATTCTCTATTCATATTATTTATTATTTGTTGATTCCCGTCCACGTTTGGCGTTTTGTAAAAGCTGCCGCTTATTGGCAAGTTTATGGGTACTGTCGTTGGATGGACATGATGGCGTTCTCAGGAGCGAAACGCAATCTCACCCTGGAACTTCACGACAAAGCCTTTTTCGTTTCCGCGATGGGACTCAATCGATAGTGTCCTGCGATGTTGGACCAGAACCGGCATCACGAACACCACCGAAGTGAATCGGCGCAGTGCAGTGTCTCCTCTGGTGGGTTGCCTCATGACGACCTGGCATGGATGTTTTCCCGTGGACTGTGGTGCTGGGCTGCGATGGCGAAGATCCGGCTGTGGCTGTTGCATGGGAAGCCGGAATGAAGGGCATGGGTGCTTTGGTACTGAATAGAACGGAGAAGCAGGCATACACACACACAAAAACAACCCCAAACAAACAATTTTCAATTTGGAGACGAACAGGAGAAGCGCAGCTAAGTGGCTACATGTTCTTCTTGTCACTGTCCTAAATATTGTGTGTTTTCTGCCTGAAGAAGACCCAAGAGGTCCAAATGCATTGTGTCTAGTCCTGTACTCTTGTTTGTCTGTGTCCTTGGCGGTAACTAACCCCTCTCTTTTCAAAACGAAACAGGACGAAACATTTACAAGTTTTGAAGGTGGGGTCTTTCAGGCTTTCGTCTACTACATCTGTGGTCTTATTTTTTTTTTACCTCTCTTTACAATAAACAACATCAGACAAAAACATAGCTACACAATTACCTGAGCAATATTTCTTTCCTACTACACCCTTACAACTTATCAAATAAAACCAAAACGTTCAAGTTTGCGGTCTTCATCAAAATATTAATACTCCAATTTGAGCAGTAACAGGTGGGTTTAAAGCGAGACCGAAATACAAGGAAAACCCGTGGTTACCAAAGGAAACTATTGTCCCATTGCTTTTGCTACAGACAATGGCTTAAGCGTGCACATCTCCCTTTGCACCTCTTCAGGCTACTTTTTTTTGCCCCCCCCCCCCCTTGGACTCATCTTCTGTGTCCCCTACCCTCGCCCCCTCCCTCATCATTTCTCTCTGGCCACTCCTTTCTTGACTATCCTTTTTATTGGCACTGACGAGACTGCTTAAAAAACAAGCCCCCCCCCCCCCCCCCCAAATAAAATTAAACAACAACAACAAAAACCGAAACAAATTTCACATATACATATAAACCACCAAACCCAAACAATCACACAAACTTCACTTATACATATAAACCACCAAACCCAAACAACCACACAAACTTCACATACACATGTAAACCACCAAACCCAAACAACCACACAAACTTCACATGTACATGCTTGAAGTAATGATAATGAACTGTTTAAGTGTCATACTGTCTTAAAACAGAAACCAGCAACAACAAAACTGTCAACAGAGCACGCATGAACACCAGCTAAAACTTGAAGACAACGCAGACTAAGCGTGCGCATCAAAGGGCCGCGAACTATGCGCGCTTAAGCCGTCCCCTGCGAACAGAAAAAAAAAACAAACAAAAACAAACCCACGTCCCCTCTCGAATTCGTTTGCCAAAGAGTTTTCCTCAATAAGTATATTTTTGTTAGTGTTGAATTAAAAGAGACCTGTTAGGTCCTGATCCTTCAAAACAATCCTGTGAAATCAGATGAAGATCATTCCCACCGTTTCTGTTATATTTTGTGAACAGATACAGAAACAGTCACATAGACAAGACCCCCAAACAACAGTCTTCTCTGCAGCAAATGTGTAAAGTATATACCTTTTGCCGGATCATACGTAGATGCATGTATATAATCGTACCTGTGCTTCTCTTGTCCGTGCTTACTGTCTGTCTGTCTGTCTGTCTGTATGCATATACGTACATACGTCTCTACATATGCATATATATATGTATGTATGTATGTGCGTAAAGCATGCATATATGTATGTATGTATGTAGGTATGTATGTGTGTGTGGATTCATGTATCAAGGTATGTATGTATGTATATATGTAAGTATATAATTTGTGCGTTTGTAGATATGTACGTAGGCATTTATGTATGTATGGAAGAGAGAAGAGGAGGAGGAGGAGAGCGGGAGGAGAATGAGGAGGAGGAGAAGAGAGAGAGAGAGAGAGAGAGAGAGAGAGAGAGAGAGAGACAGAGACAGAGACAGAGACAGAGAGAAACAGACAGACACAGAGAGATACAGAGAGAGAGAATTATGAAACCTGTTTAATTTCGGTTTCTTATAATGGATCATTCATGGAACTGTAAGCAGCTGTCAGACGCCGAAACGCGCTGCCAGGCAGTGGATTCAGCCTCCATCCGGTCCCCGAAGTCGGCTGGGATATAAACAACGGCACTTGACCTGGAAGCAATGGAGAAATCTTCTATCAACGCGGTCTCCGCCATTGTTAGCTATTGGGTCGTCGTCTTGGAGGAAACCCCAGGAAGCGAAACTGGATCAGTCATCCATCTACGCATTTACTTCTCCTCTGTCCTTCAGGTACCCATCTACATCTCCTCCTTCATCCCACCCCACCCTCCCCACCAACCTCCCTCCCCCTGTCACATCCTCCCGTCCCCCATCCTCCCCCCCCCCCCGCCTTTCCCTTTTTTCTTTCAGCTCCAGGAGACGGCAATCAGGGGGAGAAAAATGCCGAGCAATCAAGCAGAGACAAACCCAATCAACGCGGGCGGACAGGCCCGTTGACTGCTGACGTTTCAGTCAGCCAGCCAATCAGGTCGCGCCACCGCCCCATCCAGCCAGCCCTCCCGAGACACTTGCCTCAGCGAAAGATGTCACAATCGTGGAAAATGTCACGAACGTGGCATGGCTGGCCAAGCCCCGTGGACGATGCTCTGAAAGCTGTAACGTCGTCATCAGAGAGAGAGAGAGAGAGAGAGAGAGAGAGAGAGAGAGAGAGAGAGAGAGAGAGAGAGAGAGAAAACGAACAACGAACGAACGAAATTTTGTCTATTCATGGATATGAGATAAGCATACAAGCGTGCTTTTTTACACTCAGTCCCTGAGGCTAAACAAAAAATTCACAACAATAGTACAGAAAGTAAATTGTCTATATATGTAACAAGTATAGCAAAGAAGAAGAAGAAGAAGAAGAAGAAGAAGAAGAAGAAGAAGAAGAAGACGACGAGACGACGACGAAGAAGAAGAAGAAGAAGAAGAAGAAGAAGAAGAGAGAAGAGAGAGAGAGAGAGAGAGAGAGAGAGAGAGAGAGAGAGAGAGACAGAGACAGAGAGAGAGAGAGAGAGAGAGAGAGAGTGATAGAGACAGATTTTTACTCAGTAAGGCAACTGAACTAGCAGAGCACATAATAAGTTTATTAGATATACAACAAGGTGCTTGAACGTCAACATTTCTGTCATCTTTAACGCTTCATCCAGGATGACAGTGAGAAATTTACTGACTGATCTTCAATCCTCAAATAGAAAGATGTAATTCTGAGACCTTGTCTGACAATCTGTCTTTGTCATGCTCACATCATTCTTAATACATAACACTTAGACGGATAAATCAACTCTCTGTAAGTGTAATCGTAATAACGACAGGTAGTCTCTGCTTTTACATAATAATGAAATGTTGAATAGGTAAGGTGTGTGTGTGTGTGTGTGTGTGTGTGTGTGTGTGTGTGTGTGTGTGTGTGTGTGTGTGTGTGTGTTTAAGAAGAAAGAAAGACAAATCAGTGACCGAGAGAAACAAACATACAGAGGCAAAAATGGAATGAAAATGCATGAGAGAGAGAGAGAGAGAGAGAGAGAGAGAGAGAGAGAGAGAGAGAGAGAGAGAGAGAGAGAGAGAGAAAGAGAGAGTGGGGGGGGGGAGATCATTAAGGATTCTGAGACAAACATCATAGCGTGATGACCAGTGGAAACTCCTTGATGACCTCTGCAGTCGCATCCCAGACTCCGTTTGAGTTTCATCAAGGAGGCGTCACTGCGTGCGGACTAGTCCATATACGCTACACCACATCCGCTAAGTTTTGAGACCACACAACGCATGATTTGAAGCTGATGGATAAATGAATTAACAACAAAGATGAGACAATTGAAGAAGAGGGTCTCGTGGCTGCGACTCAGCGGATGTCTGACCTACGCATTAGCCCAACGCCCAGACTCCCATGTGACAACCTTGCTTTCCACCTTTGTCTGTCCTCTGATTCCTCCTCCCGTCAATCTCCATCCCCACACCTTGTGTCGGTGACACCACCACAGCCGCTACCACCCACCGTGCTATTGGCCCATCAAACTGCCATGATGACTTGGCCCTTCGTCTGCTTTACAGTCCGTTTGGCTCCTCTCTTTCTCTGCCTCTCTTTGACCGACTCATTTTCGGCTTCCGCATTCCTCTCGATTGGGTTATTTATCTCCGTTTGGTTTCGTCCTCTTTTGGTCTGTTTTTGTTCCTGTCTTTCATTTTGATTGGAACATGTACTGTTCTTTCTGATTGGTCAATTTACATTTCCTTCTCGTTTAGGTTGGTCTGTGAAATACTGACGACAGACCGAAGTTTTGAGTGTCTCTCTCTCTGTGTGTGTGTGTCGTGTGTGTGGTGTGTTGTGTGTGTGTGTGTGTGTTGTGAGTGTGTGTGTGTGTGTGTGTGTGTGTGTGTGTGTGTGTGTGTGTGTGTGTGTGTGTGGTTTCCATTTTCCATCTACCTTTGCTTATCTCAATTAACTTACATTTCTTTTGTTCATGATTTTTCTATCCTTTGATTTCACCGCTTCCCAATCGGGGCATTTTTTTTTTCTATTTTTTTAATCAGTGTTTTTTTCCCCCCCCACTGCTTCTGATTTTTTGCTTCATTGGCGGGTTTCCTCCAAACGTCTTTTTTGATTGGACCGCTTTCACTGTCCCTTGATTGGCTTGTTTCCCTTCCCTTCCTTTTTGACCGACCCGTTTCCTCTGTTGCTTTCTTCCGGTCTGCGGATCAACTGAAGAACGACCTTTCTGCTTAAAGACCAATCGCCAGGGAGCTTACACAAAATCGGTGAATCGCGTCGCTTAAAACGTCGGTAAAATACGGATAAATCAAATAGACATGGATGAAAAACAGGGAGAAAGTATACTTAAGCAATGCAGTCTCTGACTGCACTTTTTTCTTCAAGTTCACAATCCAAACGAATTCAATGTTGTCTTTATGGGGTAGAAGGTCAGAAAGGACATCGTTTCCGATCATTTCACCGCCGTATCTCTTCCCCCAACCCCCCTCACCCCATCCCATGCATCATTTTGATATCATCAGACTAATATCTAGTCTGTGCAAACGTCACGCTTCCCAGTGCACGAGTCACGCTTTCAAGTTTCCTTTGTGAATCATAGATTCAGAGAGAGAGAAGAGAGAGAGAGAGAGAGAGAGGAGAGAGAGAGAGGGGTTGGGCAAGAAGCAATGTAGGGAGGTGAGAAACGTAAGCGTGTGAGTATTAGTTTAAGAGGAAATGAAAAGAGATAAGAACCAGTGATGTAAATCGCAAAAAAAAAAACCCAAACCCGCGAGCGGGTTCACATTTTTTACTTAAGAATTAACGATTGTGATACAAAAAAAAAACATTTTTTTTTGCTGGCATATGTGTTTGCACTTTTCTCTCTCTCCTCCTCTCTCCTCTCTCTCTCCTCTCTCCTCTTCTCT
>CM065728.1:67225678-67243178 GCA_033310375.1 Conus canariensis
ACTATAAACCGGGGTTTCCGTGCGTGAAGCACGCACATCTTCCCAAAACACGTAAAATTTCCTTTTCCCCAACTTTCGGAAGAAAGGGCCCAGTTGGGCCGTTGATATGGATGACACTTTTCACATAGCATGCCCTTTCCCCGAAGATGGAGTATGGCTGCCTTAAGGGGCGGGATAAAAAAACGGTCCTACAACAAAACCCATTTGCCTGTTTTAAAAGGGCAGTGCCCGAGGAGAAATTCAGCCTGCGTACGCAGAGAGAAAAAAAGAAAAAAAAAAGGAAAAGGAATTTGTAAAAAGAGACAAAAAATTTTTAAACCCTAGTGTTTGTTTCAGTTTTTCTGTTTGCCTGCTTTGTTAAAATTCAATCTCTAGTTTTAATCTTGGCTGTTTCTCTTTTTGTTCTCCAGTGTGTGTTTTTAATACAGAAATTCATCTGGGCTCAAATTTTCATAAGCTGCTACTCTTTTTTTTCCCTCCAGGCACCATTAATAGTAACAGCTATTTATTGGTTTCTGCTTTGTGTGCATTTCATCATCTCCAAATTGCTTGGGCGGGTTTTGAAAAAAAAAAAAAAAAAGGATGGGAATTTGGCAACAGGTAAAAGGGGCGGTCGTATCATGCACCAATCACAAAGAGGCAGAGATGAACCACAAATCTGGGTGCCTATTCGACTCATTTGGTTAGAGCACAGGGGTCCCAAGCAAAGGTTGCCAGGTCGAATCACGCTAGCCCCCAACATAAAAATGGTCCATTTTCGCTGCCCATCATAATGTGTTTCAGTGCTGGTGGTATTGCTTGGTGTAAGATAGGCATAAAGGTGTTTTCTTTTTCTCTGACCCTTTCCGCTAGAACTTAGGTGATCTGAGAGGTAGCCTTTTTGGATGAGACAGTAAGCCAAGGTTCTGCAGGCAGCATGGACTTAGAGCATCACGTTAAAAATACAAACAAACAAATAAACAAAAAAACGACAAAAAAAGTGTCCCTGGAAAAAGTCTGTAGATAGATCGACTTTGATAGGTCAAATAAAAACATATCCAGAAAAAAACAAAACAAACACTAATACAAAAAAGCAACAAGAATAACAAAAAAAAAAAAAAAGAAAAAAAGAAAAAAAAGGGAAAAAAAAAACCCCTAAGTGTTGCGGTGCACTAAGACTAAGTAATCTCCCTGAAGAAGCGGGCCCGGATTTGCCTCACAGACATATGTTACGAGGATGCAGTTCCGCGTCTGCCAGGCTACGATGCCACCACGTGTGGATATCAATACGAACTCATCAACTCTACGGAATGAATAAACGATGAAGGAAAAGTACACGTCATCAATTCTTTCGTCATTATGGAATCCATTTTGCGAAAATGTATTAAAAGGTGGTGGTGGAGGGGAAAGGGGGGGGGGGGGAGATGGACACATGTGGAGGGGGAAAGGGAGTGCGGGAATGTAGCCTTCACTGACAACCCATGGATTCCTGTGGACACTCGTGTGGACAGAGCCATTAGGTCCCAGTAGTCTAGTCTGCATATTTTGACCTGCGGATCGATTCTTAATGATGCAGTTCGATGACGTTGATGTTTTTTTTTTTTCTTTTTAAACACTTTAAAATGAACGTGCTTACAGATCATTTTCAGATTTTTTTTTTTCATATTGAAAACCTACATCATTCCTCTTTTTCGCTGCTGCTTCTCTCGCTGCTGCTCTCTCTCTCTCTCTCTCTCTCTCTCTCTCTCTCACAAATTTGCTTCGAGTAAACAGATCACCAAATTCACTGGTAGCATCACAACTTGGAATGTTGCTGATTCCAATAACATGTAACGTGCCCATTCAAATCGCCATGGGGACGTCTCCGCTACTGCTGTTCGTCTGTCGTCTGTCTGTCTGTCTGTCCTATTCCTCTCTCTCTCTCTCTCTCTCTCTCTCTCCTCTCTCTCTCTCTCTCTCTCTCGCCTGTCTCATTCTCTGTATTGCTTTTGATCACATAGATTTAATAATCCCCCCTCCTCCTTCCTCCCTTTTTCCTGCCTCGTACTCCACCCCGTTCTTCCCTTCTCTTTCCACACATCGTAAATGAATGCTGAAATTTGCCACAGTCCCTGACGAATGCCTATCTAAGTGCCACCGGCACGTCTTCGTTAACTAACGCCTTTCCTCCCCATCTCTTTTGATTGGCGCCTTTCCGCCTCCGAGTTCATCTGACGGGGGCCTTTCCTCTGGGGTACGAAGCGTGTGACTAGCATACAGGAGCCATGGCACCGCTCTCCAAGAGGGAGAGCTGATGTCTGGCTACCTCTGTGGATACAGTATTGAGTTCCTAGTCACTGCGCAGCGAGTTCGGATTCCGTTGGCGTTCAACTTTAAAATGAAGGCGAAGTTTGCTGCCCTGTCGCATTGATGTGCTGTTTAAGGCATTCTTAAGTGAACGAATCACTGTTCGTAAATCTAGATCGCGAACTTAGCACGCCCACAGTTTCTCTTCAACTGGGGCCCATGATCCACAATCTGTTTGCAGAAGTATGACGGACTGAGAACTGATTCTTGATTGAAGTTAGAATGATCTTCACTTGAGGGAGGGACACCACCTGCAATACTGCTTGCTGGCACTATCACTAGGCCTACTGAACAGGGAACTGTGTTGAACGGGCTGTGAAATCGATCTTTGTCCTGTTATTGTCTGTAATTTCACTTATTTATATCCAAAGTATTATGAACTTCAATATTTCAGTTGTGTGGAACCAAAATGTTAACTCAAGAATCAAGAATGGAAATTTAGATCAACAACCACAAACTGATTCCATCCCAGAAGCGTTGTCCTACAAACTGATTTCCAGTTTAGGAGAGCTTTTGTACGATTACTTCCCTTTTTTGCACGTATCCAAACAACCACCAGAACGTGCTGAGCAATCGTCTTTTTCTCCGTGAACCAGGTCTTGGCGAGATTCACGGACCTCACTGATTTTGGATCACGAACCAAAAGATCGGGCGATGAAGAACGAAGACAACATCGCTGGATCGCGAACTAGACGATGTCAAGTTTCTCCAATTAATACGGCTTTCGGCCAGCCCCCTTCACACCTCCCCTCTCCTCCTCCTTCTTCCGTTTCTGCCCTCCGCAATCCTCTGGCTTGGTGGGTGACGTTCAGCTGATAATTCAATGCACGTTGTTTACAGGCAAGCCAACAATGGAGACCACATGAGAAATACAACAAAAAAGGAAGAACAAAATGGGGATTTGATGTAGCTGTAAAAACCCACAGCCACTCCGATGAGCTGAACATTCAACGAAATAATTCATTTTAGTGGCAAAACCGTCCTCGACCGGAAAACTCTGAGATGGAAAACTGTGCATGCATAAGTGGACATAGTTGAGGCATAGACATAATATTGATTGTTTTCATTTTGCTTATGCACGCAAACAATGACAAGAGTGCAGCACAGTGACGCATGCATGCGAAACTCAGATTTCTTTTCCCCAACGAAAGCTAGTCACTGTCGTATAGCGCCACTCGTTTCTTTCTTGTTTCCACTGCGTTTTTTTTTTTTTTTTTTGGGGGGGGGGGGGGGAGGGGTGGGAGGGGAGATGAAGGGTGGTGGTGGGTGGTGGTGGTGGTGGTGGGTGAGGGGTGCAGGGGGGGGGGGAAGAGGCAAGATTTTGTTTAAATGAAGAAAATTCCACTTATGATGAAAGTCTACTTATCACGTTATGCTATTTTTAAGAAGAACCTGACACTTTTCATTATGAAAATTGTCCTTGTTATAATCAAAAATGCTCTTTCTAGAATCAGCAAGAAGGATACGATTTCTTACATGAAAATCGCACGTGTCATCAGATGACGACATTTTGCACGAAGAACCTCACCCTTTGTATGACAGAAATGACATTTTCTATAATGACAATTGCTCATTTCGTTAAGACAAACTTTTTTTTTTCACAACCAAGTTGATTACACAGGACCTTCTCCAGGCTGTAAACACGCAGGAAAACATTTACCTCCCATAAAAAAGCAGCAAACAACAAAGAGAAATGAGGCCAACAAACGAGAAAAACAATAAATGATATGTTAGATTAATTATCAAAATCCTCAAGGGAGAAAAGACTTGGCTGTGCCCAGAGCGCTATGCTTTTCCCTTAATTTTCCATTCACATTTGAAAAAAAAAAAACAATATTAGAAATGTCTCTTCTTGATGAAAATTACTGTCATGGATTGTAACTTTTGTGACGAAAACTATTCTTTTCATGGTGATTTTTTTTTTCAAAAGTGAAAACAATTTTCATACAGAAAATTGTTTTCTGTTGTGGTCAAATTACCCCTGTTCAGAAATTATGATGTTTTCGTGAAACGCTGCCTCTTGTTAAGATCACTTTTACTGCTGCGAATACTATCTTTCTTATGTGATCAGTTTTTTTTGTGAGACTAAAGGCTCTTTCCTATTATCGATGTTACTCTTTTTAAGTATCTGTCCTCTCCCCTCCAAATCTGTCGGTGATTCTTCTTCTTCAGCGTACGCAGGCTGATACTCCTACGGACACTCCCTATATGGACAGGCAAGTATTAATCCCATCTACCCAACAAAGGGAGTGGAGTTTTGTGTGCATAACCGTTTTTCATCCCGCCATTAAGGCAGCCATACTCCATCTTCGGGGAAGGTGCATGCTATGTGTAACGTGTCATCCATACCAACGGCCAAACTGGCCTTCTCTTCCGAAAGTTGCTGATGGGATTTGACGTGTGTGCAAGATGTTATGCGTGCGTTCACACACACGGAACCTCGGTTTATAGTCTCATTCGAAGGACTGTATGGGGAATGGAGTCAGAACCAATGTTAACTCCGAGGGAAAAATCCCCCTGTACCGAAACGGCCTGGCGGAGATTCGAACCCGCAACCCTTGGATTACGAGTCCGGCGCTCTACCAACTGAGCTATTCCGGCCCCAGTCGGTGATGAACATGATAGAATCAACGTATTGATAATGACAGCACTCCGCAGGAATCCTGCGGTGCATCCCCCTCTGTACATGCATCGCGGTGAAGTCCAGCGCACGTTGATGGTTGTCAAGCTGTCCTGATGATAAACGACGCCACTACAATCTCACATGGAAGGCCAGGCCACTCTGAGCGAATCCACGGAGAGAAGAGGGGGTGGAGGAAAGGGAGGGAGAGGGGGAGGGCGGCCCCCTCAGTGTACCGTTATGGTTGTCATGCTGTCCTGATGTAAACGACTGCTCCTCATCTCCTGAAGTCCAGGCCTCTTCTACGATCCTACGGAGGAGAGGGGGTGGAGGAAGGGGGAGGGGCGCCCCTCTCTTTATGTCGCTATCCTATCATCTTCCTCTACTTTCGTTTTGTGAGTCTGTCTTATCTCATGCCTAAATTTTATTTCCCTCTTCTCTCTGATCCATCCCTTTTTTTTTTGTCTCCAATCCTCCAATTTTTGTTCCACATTTTTTCCTTTCATTTTCTTCTTCTTCTTCTCTTCTTCTTCTTCTCTTTGTGAATCCCCCATCCTCCCATTTCCCCCCTTTCTTTCTTTCTTTCTTTTTTATCATCTCTCATTCCCCATGCAAATCTGTAGTTTGTTTTACCGATGGACAAATGTTACGTGAACTTTATTTTTAGTGTTTGATCAGAGCGTGGGTTTATTCATGCGCTAGTGTTTGGAACAGCATTCATACTTCCGTACAGTCGTTGCCTAAGAGGGGAAAGATAAACATCTCACTTCGCTTAACCATTATTCAACTGGCGGAGTTCTGTCTGCTAGCGCAGGTCATTAGCCAGTTCCGGGCACCATAGTTACTGCACACCGTGAGAGAGAAAAAAGAAGAAAAAAACATGCCTAGGTTCTCCTTTGAAACAACCAAGTGTGCCAGCTTCTTGTTATACATCCAATGTTCAACGAGCATATCCCACTTCCTGCACGTGCCTTTCGCCCACGTGCGAATCACCCTGTGGGTGCTTCAACCTTGACAGTTGCACACCATCTACTGCGAAGCGTGGCGAAGAGACAACCAACTCGTGAATAGCAGGCATACAGAGAGCCAGTGTGATCAACAGGAAGTGGTGAATGGCGTCGACATGCGCAATGAAGTTCTAACAAACACACTTCGAAGATATTTTGTCCATTAATCAATCAATTTCATCAAAAATGTATTGTCCTAAAACACAAGACAGAGACAGAGAGAGAGAGAGAGAGAGAGAGAGAGAGAGAGAGAGAGAGAAGAAAGAAAGAAAGAAAGAGAGAGAGAGAGAGAGAGAGAGAGAGAGAGAGAGAGAGAGAGAGAGAGATCCTGGACGAAAAAAGAAAACCCATAGAGACTGGCTATTTTTCCAATAACCAGCCATCATTGACCAAAGACTCAATTCATTCTTCTTCTTCTTTCTTTGAGTGTCCACCTTCATCGAGTTGAAGATTCTGACACTTTTGTGTGTATGTCCGTTTTTTATCCCGCCATTAAGGCAGCCATACTCCATCTTCGGGGAAGGTGCATGCTATGTGTAACGTGTCATCCATACCAACGGCCAAACTGGCCTTCTCTTCCGAAAGTTGGTGATGGGATTTGACGTGTGTCCAAGATGTTGTGCGTGCGTTCACACACGGAACCTCGGTTTATAGTCTCATTCGAAGGACTGTGTGGGGAATGCAGTCAGAACCAATGTCAACTCCGAGGGAAAAATCCCCCTGTACCGAAATTCGAACCCGTAACCTCAGGATCAGGATCACGAGTCCGCGCTCTACCAACTGAGCTATTCCGGCTATTCGTTACCTTTGACAGAAGCAGTCCGGCTCCGAAGAGTGTCAGCCAGTGTGGATGGATCCGATATGAAGTCAGCGGGATGCTGTGACGAGCGACCAAGCACTCCTGATAATGGGGGTAGTTCAGTATGCAGCACAGCAATCATCCTACTGAGAAGATCGCAGTAGACCCCAGACTTAATGTCTCTCTGTTGGCTGATGATTCTCTGGCGTGCACGTGAAGCACTTTGCCGCAGGCTATTGGTTCCAGCCCTCTCTTTCTCATCCCCCCCCCCATCTCCCACTTCCTGTTGTGTACTTCTTTTCATGTTTGATTTCAATATAATAAGTGTTAACACGAATCTTGCGTTTGCTTGATATTGTTATAAAAACAACGTAAGAAGTCAAATACAGGTAATGGGTATGAGAAAAAAAAATCTTCACATCTCAGTAATTATTATTTCTTAATCTCTCTCTCTCTCTCTCTCTCTCTCTCTCTCCTCTCTCTCTCTCTCTCTCTCTCTGTATGCGTATGTGTGTTTTGCGAGTGCGCGTGTGTACGTACGTGCTAACTCTCTCTCTCTCTTTCTCTCTCTCTTTCAAAACACACACACACACACACACACACACACACACACACACACACACACACACACACACACACAACAACCACACACACACACAACGATAACACACCACTGATCCACAGCATAAGGTACTCGGACGCATGCACCTCGCCCTTGAACTGTCAACAGTACACTAGAGTCTGCAAGGGGACGCAATTTTCATTTGTGCAGGGAATGCTTTAAGTGCGCAGGATCCGCGCCCCCAAGTTTCGTACACTGCTTTGCTGATGTTTCACGGTCACGTTTTATGTCCACACTCGCCTTAGGTGATACAGCAGATGGAGATACCCATTCCAGGAGAGTGGGAATAGGGGACCTTCTTACCACAATCCTAATACACCACCAGGACGACAACACATCAGCGCGAATAGCGGAATCGTCAGCCATTTTTTTTCATGGTAGGGTGCTCGGGGGAATCGAACTCATCTGGCTGCCAACTCGGTTCTCTACCCACTGAGCTATCCAGGCACCCCCAAATGGTCGATACGTCACTTCCTGCAGATTGAACGAGCACGAGAGAGACGATTTATCTCCATTCGCACTTGGCTATGATGAGAAATCCGGAAACGCCGCGGGCAGAAGTGCTTTCCGCTTGGAGGCGCAGAGACGCATACTACTACTATGCGTACAGCGTAACCAAAGAGGCAGAGGAGAGAGAGGATCAATATCTCGCCTCTTTTCTCTCTGTTTATCCCCGTCACAGACCCGTTTGCTTATAACCCAATACGGGCCAGCGAACTGTTTAACAGACTGGGATGCCTTCTCAGGAAACCGGCCATGTTTGCCTGCTTCTTGTAGTCAAACGTGCAACGAGGTAGCTCCGTTTGCTCCCAAGAAGCCTTCCCCCCCCCCCCCCCCCACAGGTGAACCCCGAAAGCGTGTTTCAAACTTGACAATTTGACACCATCAGCGGCGAAGTACGGTGAACAAACAGCCAATCCGTGAACGAGATGCAGACACTGAGCCAATCAGAATAACAGGAAGCAGTGAATGTCTTCAATGAGCGGCAGTGGAACGCCCAGATAGTGACAGGCGGAAACATTGATCCTGTCCCTTCCACATCTCTGGGTTAGCATACACGGAACATAGCATATGATGACATGAGCACTGACCTGCTTGAATTCTCTTGAACCGGGTGATGTCTTGCCACAAAAGAGAGTTGTTGGGTTTTTTCCGGGAGAGAGGGAAACGGAGAAGGTGAGAGAGGGGGAACGCGGGGGAGGGGAATGAGGGAGGGTACAGGAAGAAAGAGAGGGGTAACGGTGATGTAGAGTGGTGGTGGAGGAGATTCAATCTCCGCACTGACTGAGTGGAATTAGTGGGTGCCAGAGTGGATGAATACCTCGTAAAAATATACTGACTGATAATCCCTCCCCCGACCCTTCACAGACATAATCCCTCCCCCGACCCTTCACAGACATAATCCCTCCCCCGACCCTTCACAGACATAATCCCTCCCCCGACCTTTCACAGACCACTAGCTCAGGTGCTTTCATGCGAAAAAAAAAAAAAAAAAAAAATCAAAATGGGCATGGGGAAGACGAGGTGGAGTGTGTGTGTGTGTGTGTGTGTGTGTGTGTGTGTGTGTGTGTGTGTGTGTGTGTGTGTGTGTGTGTGACCGCTTGCGTGCGAGTTCGAGCTAATGGTGTGTGTATGCGTATGTGTGTGTGTGTGTGTGTGTGTGTGTGTGTGTGTGTGTGTGTGTGTGTGTGTGTGTGTGTGTGTACGCGCCATGAGCCTAGTTCCCCCCGGCATTGAATAATTACCAAGGAAAGAATGATTGCATCATTGGTTTGTTCAGCACATTATCTTCTGTAATCCATCACGGTGTTTTGCAGGCATCTATTTGTTTTGCTTGTTTCTGTAGCCAGTCATTTGTTGTTTTGGCTTTATTAATTTCAAAACTTTGAATTGTTTGTGTAATATATCGAATGCATATTGTTGGTACCGTGTTGTTCACATTTCAAGAAACCCTGAATGGAAAATATTCATAGGAAAGGGGATAAAGGATAAAAAAGAGGAGAAACCTGCGAAATGTACAGTTGTCCAAGACAATATTTGCTTTCTAAAAGTTTCTGATGACGTGTCATTGGTGTTGTTTTCTTTCTTTATTTTTTCATGAACTGTCATTATAATTAGTAGAAAATGGGTGGAGATGATGAGAGGATGAAACAAGCACACGTCAAAAATTTTGACATAATTTCATAATTAAGCCACACTGACAGATTAACGAGGAACCTCAATTAGTTCCATCAGATTAATATTGATTGAAAGATCTGAACAGTGGAGCCAATATTAGCGGCAAATCGAGTCGAAGCAGCGGCAAAACGGTGCAGCGCAACTTGCAGAATTGTTTTTCTCTTTGTGCCTTCAAGACCTGAGTAGACCCCCCCCCCTCCTCCTCCCCACTCCCCCTTCTTTCCTATCTCCCGTCCTCCCACTCTAAAAGCAGGGGAAGACGGTTAAACACAAGTAAACCTCAGTGCCTGGATGATAATTTGTTCAGTTCCACAGCCACACAGTCTGTGCCTATCTCACTGCCAGGAACCGTTGTCAACTAGTAACAATCTTTTGTTCCGTGGATACTGTGGAATGCTGTGTTCATCGACAACTTAGAAAGAGCCACAGCAACAAGGGAAGTAACCCTGATAACGATTCTATGACGAAACAGTTAAAAAATACAGTCAACGTCTCGGCACATTTTTTGTTGTAAAGATTTACATGTCAACTTCTTAAATAGCAAATCTTAAATATAACGTTAGCGCACCGCCAAAACAAAAAACAAACAAAAAAGACAAGTGTTTTGTCTTGTGATTCGTTTGTCCACGCCTTTTATTTTTTTTTTTTGCGGTGCGCTAATATTAATATCTAAAATTTGTTTAGATTTCCGTCCGCAGTCGCCTCGTTTTGCAACTACTTCTTAACTAGCTGTCAGCGGTAACAGGAATATAAATGGCCTACCATGCAGCATAATGTATTTCCACACAAACAACATGGCACAACATAATGTATTGTAAAGGAATATTACAATTGAATATAACAAAATACAACCCCCCCAAAAAACCAAAACCAAAACCAAAAACAAACGAACAAAAAAACCCAAACAAACAAACAAAAAGAAAACAAAAACAAAAACAAACGAAAAAAAAAAGAAGAAGAAAAACAACAGGTTACAGGCAACAGAACACCCAGTAACAGCACATGCGTACTTATAACAATCATAAAAGATTCACTCCGGATTTAAAAACAAAACAAAACAAAACAAAAACAAACAAACAAAAAAAAACCAGCTGCAAGTTTTGTTCTCGGTCAAAGATTCCGATCAATAAATAATTCAGGGGCAAATCACCTCTGACCATCATCATCCCCAACGCGGGAAAGAGAAGTCCTCTGGTCCATCATCACCCGAGGATGCCAGACAGGAAACTTCCCGACGAAGCAGTCCACGACAGCACCAAACTATCCCCACGAACACATTCCTCTCAACTGGAGAAGGAAGAAAAGAGGCACAGGAGAAGGAAAAGGGAGATAATCTCCATGTACACCATTTGCTTCGAAGGGAGAAAACTCGTGGAAATGGCGAAGAAAGGAAAGGCGTAGCAGCGTCAATAAAGAACAGAACGAACAGCACGAGTGCATGCGCAATCTTCCTCCTCCTCCTCTCTCTCTCTCTCTCTCTCTCTCTCTCTCTCTCTCTCTCTCTCTCTCTCTCACCACTGTAGTAGTAGTGGTGGTAGCTGTCTTTTCATACAAAGATTTGGTGATATTTGATAAGAAAAAGGAAGAGGAGGAGGAGGAGGAGGAGAAGGAGGAAAAGATGGAGGAGGAGGAGAGAGAGAGAGAGAGAGAGAGAGAGAGAGAGAGAGAGAGAGAGAGAGAGTGCATGTGTGTTAGGTGTGCGTAGTGTATGAGCGCATGCACGGTGGTGTGGTGTGTGTGTGTGTGTGTGGTGTGGTGTGTGTGTGGTGTGTGCGTGTGTGTGTGTGTGTGTGTGGTGTGGGTGGAGTGGGGGTGTGGGCGCCATGCGTGTGTACAGTGTAAATGTGTACAGAGATGAAGGCATACTCTAAAGAACTGCGACCAAGATCAGGTTAAGTAAACACTGAACTGACACAAACATACGAAAGATAGCTTTTAAAGCAAAATCGTATTGAAAAAATCAGTTATAGTCATACTGTCAACATGATCCTTATGAACTGAGGGTACATAATTATTATCTCTTGAAATTTTTGTTTCACACGTACACACATTTTGTTGTGCTGCTGTATTTTGTTCAGACAGTATCTAGTATAAGTGTGTGTGTGTGTGTGTGTGTGTGTGTGTGTGTGTGTGTGTGTGTGTGTGTGTGTGTGTGTGTGTGTGTGTGGGGTGGAGAGAGAGAGAGAGAGAGAGAGAGAGAGAGAGAGAATTTGGCAGATTCTGTGAACTTCTTCGCCACTTGTCTGAAGTGGCAAACCTGTTGACTGAACGAGTAGTGTAGTTCGGCAGGGAAGAAAAAGTGACTTCATCACAAAAGCTTTCAAGTTGGTGGAATGCACAAACGGTTATGGAGATCGATGCCCTCACGCAACGTCGTGTTGCACGGTTCACCGAATTCTGTGATCGTCTGTGAGTCTGATCTAAATGGGCAAGGCCTGTTGATCTATTGTGCAGTCCATGATGTTGTTCTGGTGGAAAACATCATTCTGTGAGCTGACGTTACGAAATGTTTTCAGTTGGTGAAATGTACCACTGGTTTAAGAGAAATCCAACACGCTGAAGGATGCGATAGTGTTGACGTGTTCAGCATTAGCATTGAATTCAACTCTGCGGATCGGGTCCCCATGGTTCTCCTGACGCATATTGTGACGAGTTTTCAACAAATCTGATCATCTGCTCAGACGAAATAAGAATACAAGCTTGACCCAAATGTTGACCAACAACGTGACCTTCTGTTCGAAGAAAATAATTATTCGTCATGGCCAAGTGAAAGAGCAAGACTCTGGCACTGTTCACAGGAAATAAGAATTCCAAATCCCTATCATGTGGTGAAGTGTTCAGCATACCGTCATTGTATTGCAACCGCCATTACATTGTCAGTGTTACATTTGAGCACAGGATAAGCCTCGGGCTTGTTGTTGCTCATTTGTCCGGTAACTGTGAAGGTGTTCTGTTTATTGTTTCTTGAATAAATGTTACTTAAACCAAATAAGAATTCAGCATAGCGAAACAGTCTGACCAATTTGACCATCTGCTCAGATAGAAACAAAAATCAACACAGCCAGAGAACAAGACAAGAATCTGAGCATCTGTTAAAAAAGATTACGTTATCAGCATAGTGAAATAAAAAGGAAAAGAATCTTACCATCTGTTTAGGGTAATAGGTAGTAAGCATGCCAAAAAATTTGAACAAAAATCTGACCGCCTGTTCAGAAAAAAAGTATTCATCACAGGCAAGGTACACATTGAGAATCTGGAATGTGTTCTGAGGAGAAAAAAAAAACATGTATGGGGAAAGAATAGAACAAGTGTGTGGGCTATCTGTTTAGATGAAACAACTTTTCAACATGGCCATAGAATGGAACAAGAATCAGCCCATCCTTTGAGAAGAAACATGTACTCAGCATAGCAAAGGAATAGAACAAGAATCTTATGAGGAGATCCACATATACAGCATTGTAGAGCGCCACTTGATTTGAAAGTCACTCTCTGTAACTGATTCTGATTTAAACCTTTCTGAAGCACCCCCATCTCTCCCCCTGCCTCCCCCTCTCTCTTTTGTGTAAAGTAAAGCAAAAGCATTGTTCTAATCAAAATGAAGTGACTGCAGGCAGGAATTCAAGAGAATAAAAGCTTAGTCACTATACAACCGAACGAAAGATAGACATAAATCACAAAACAGATATCAGGCGTTTCGACATACTGGTCTTCTTCAGAAAGGACTAACAGATTAAAAAAACACCTTAAAGGAGTTGCAGAGCAGAAAATCAAGTTATGTTCTCCAGGTTACCTATTTTGTTAGGAACAGAGTCGCAGAGAAACTGTATTACCAATGGACAGAAATGAAGTTAATAAAGAAATGTCTGTAATAATGATGTGAGAGAATAAATAAGAAAATAATACACATTGAAAATAAAAAGAGATGATAAAGAGATGATTGCATGAATACAATCACCACTACCACCACCACAAAAACAAAACAAACAAACAAACAAACAAACAACCTCTGATAAATACATGAAACGAACGAATAAATGAAGAAAAAGTAATGTAACGTTTAAACCTTTGTTAAAGCTTTCCCTTCTTCCCACAACAAAGACCTAACGGTAGGATTGTTGGAGTAGGCACAGAATAAGAGCACAGAGGATAAGTATCGCGCCTAGCTTTCACATCAATCCCCTTTGTCGGAGTCCTGCTTGCACAGGTTACTGACCACTTCCTGGCACCACTGCGTGCTGCAACAGATTTGCCCACGCGTGTGTGCTTCAACCTTGACAGCCTGACGCTGTCATGCAGCGAAGTGTGTGTGAAACAGTCAGCCAAGAGGCAGACAGAAAGCCAATCAGCTCAGCAGGAAGTGCTGAATGCCTCCCGCGTGCGCAAGGGGAGCTTTTAGGGACGAAAGGCCAGGATACTTATCTTCTCCCCTCTTGATCTGTGAGGGAGTGCTGTTGGATTCTTTTTTGAACCCTTGGTGGTGAGAACACCACAGAATTACGGACTGTGGTGTGTCTCTATTTGACGCCAAGAGCACAGACACAATCAGCCGTGTCTCCCTGATGAGTCCGATCCAGCGGACGAAAGGCCTAGCAGCAGGCAATACATATAGATCTGCCTTGCAGAGGGATTGCGATGGTTCTCTCATGAGATAGCGAAGGGTTTTCATATTTATGATATACATTTTCCCATTCTCTTCATCCTCAGCCCCCCCCCCCCCCCCCCCCCACACACAACACTTAAAAAAAAAAATTGAAATCTTTGCCAAGTACTATAATGATGGAAGAATTGTTAACCTGCGCTTGTTTTCCCCCACTACTTAATTGTTCAGCATTATCTTGAGCTGTGAGGTGGTGGGGAAAAGCTGGCATCAGTTCCCCCCCTCCCCCCCCCCCCCCCCCGAGTCTTGCTGTGACGTAATTGTAACACGTGATGGAAAGGTTAACACCTAGTGCGCTTTCAAATAATTGAACTTATTTACTTTGCAGAAGAAGAGTCTAAATGGGACGGGCAGAGAGGAGGGGCAGGCAGGTGGGGGTGAGGGTGATCGTGGCTCGTGGGACTGACTTCTTTTTCCTAATCATTGGCTGTTCGGTCTTCGTCTTGGCGTTTTTTTGTGTGTGTGTGTGTGTGTGTGTGGTGTGTGTGTGTGTGTGTGTTGTGTGTGTGTGTGTGTGTGTGTGTGTGGTTGTGTGGTGGTGTGTGTGTGTGTGTGTGTGTGTGTGTGTGTGTGGTGTGTGTGTGTGTGTGTGTGTGTGTGTGTGTGTGGGTGTGTGTGTGTGTTGTGTGTGTGTGTGTGTCGGTGGTGCGTGTGTGTGTGTGTGTGTGTGTGTGTGTGTGTGTGTGTGTGTGTGTGTGTGTGGTGTGTGTGTGTGTGTGTGTGTGTGTGAGTGTGTGTGTGTGCGTGTGTGTGTGTGTGTGTGTGTGTGTGTGTGTGTGTGTGTGTGTGTGTGTGTGTGCGTGCGTGTGTGCGCGCGCGCACGTGTTTACGTACATTGATTTTCAGAATGGGAGTTTTAACAAAAATTTCCTCTCTCTCTACCTCTCTCTCTCTCTCTCTCTCTCTCTCTCTCTCTCTCTCTCTCTCTCCTCTCCCTCTCTCTCTCTCTGTGCATTAATGTATGTATCTGCGTCCTTTTGTTTGCTACTCCTTCAGTTCCCTCGATATTAGGTTTGATATATCATCAGACTGGTTTTCTTACACAGTGTTTCTGAGTGAATATTGTTCGCTGCAATGCAGTCGCTATTGTGATTTGATATGTGCTCTGTGCGTGGGCATAAATTCTCCTTTATTTGTTGTCGTGTTTCTTAATCCTGCCCTATTTTTGCCTCCTGTGAAGGACAAGCTGCAAACAAGTCTATTTTTGTATCTGTTCTTTTCGAAATAAACACATTTTGTTCACGTGCTCTCTCTCTCTCTCTCTCTCTCTCTCTCTCTCTCTCTCTCTCCTCTCCTCTCTCTCTCTCTCACCGTTTCCCTCCTCTCTCTCATTCTAGCTTTCCATGTTCGTCTGTTTGTTGGTCTGTCCTTCTGTCTGTCCATCTGTCTGTCTGTCTGTCTGTCTATGTCTATCTGTCTGTCTGCCTGCTTGTCTCTCTCTCCCTCTCTCTCTCTCGTTCTCTTTCGCGTGCTCGAATGCTATTCGCCAATCTATGATTCACAACTCCCAGAGGTGGAGCCATGGGAGACATGAAAATCAAGCGGTGACATAACAATAAAGCATTTGCAGGAAAAAGCAGGACAGGTTATTAGTATGAAGCTCAGGAAGCCTGGCAGGTCTTTGCTACAAAGTCCTTCAAAACAGAACTGGTCCTTAGTGGGAACACCAAGAAACACAGCCACAAAGTCCTTCAAAACAGGACTGGTCCTTAGTGGGAACATCAAGAAACAAAGCTACAAAGTCTTTCAAACAGGACTGGTCCTTAGTGGGAACACCAATAAACAAAGCGAGGTCTTGCAGAAAGCAAATGGAACAGGGCAGACCCTTGGGTTAGGAACCAATGATTCAATGACAGGCCCTTGCCACGAAACTGAGAAAATAAGACGTTCTTGGTGGGAAGCCAGTGAAACAAAATGGATCCTCGGTAGAAAGCAAGTTAAACAAGACAGGTGTTTGGTAGAAAGCAAGTTAAACAAGACAGGTGTTTGGTAGAAAGCAAGTTTAACAAGAGAGATGTTTAGCAGGAACGTCCATTTTGCGACGAATTTGAGGAGGTAAGTGATTGCTCGTTCTTCGTTTTCATTGTCCTGAATGATGGTTATCTTGCTTGAAGATGTCCAAAGAGGTCGAAACGCGTCGTGTTTTGTCTTGTCATTTGTATGTCCCCTTCTTTCGGCGGGATGCTATTTTTTTTCTTCTTTTAAGTTTGTTTCAATTTCCGCCTGAAAATCCCCTCACTTTGAAACTAACTTAGATAGAAAGTCGATGAAACAAAGACAGATCTCTGACAGGAAGCCCGGGACACAAGACGGGTCTTTTGGTATGAAGCCAGTGAAAGAAAACAGGTCCTTGGTATCAGTGAAAGAAGACAGGTCCGTTGTATCAGTGAAAGAAGACAGGTCCGTTGTATCAGTGAAAGAAGACAGGTCCTTGGTGTCAGTGAAAGAAGACATGTCCTTGGTGTCAGTGAAAGAAGACAGGTCCGTTGTATCAGTGAAAGAAAACAGGTCCTTGGTATTAGTGAAAGAAGACATGTCCTTGGTATCAGTGAAAGAAGACAGGTCCTTGGTGTCAGTGAAAGAAGACAGGTCCTTGGTGTCAGTGAAAGAAGACAGGTCCTTGGTATTAGTGAAAGAAGACATGTCCTTGGTATCAGTGAAAGAAGACAGGTCCGTTGTATCAGTGAAAGAAGACAGGTCCTTGGTATTAGTGAAAGAAGACATGTCCTTGGTATCAGTGAAGGAAGACAGGTCCTTGGTGTCAGTGACAGAAGACAGGTCCGTTGTATCAGTGAAAGAAGACAGGTCCTTGGTATGAATCTGAGGCATCAACACATGTCCTTGGTATCAGTCCACCAAAAACAAGACAGAACCTTGGTATCAAGTCAGTGGAACTAGTCCAAGGCACAAATGAATGGAAGCAGACAGGACAGGTGCTTGGTAGGAATCCAGGAAAAGAAAAGACGACAGGTGCTTGGTAGGCAGCCAGTGAAAGAAGACAGCTCCATGAGAAGAATCACAGCAAACAAGACAAGTCCTTAGAAAGAATTCAGGAAAAAAAAAAGTACAAGAGTTCGGTGTGAAGCCAGCGAAACAAGACAAATCTAAGGAGAGGCAAACAAGACAGGTCCTTGACAGGATTTCAGAAGCCAGTGAAACAAGATGGGTTCTTGAGTAGGAAGCCCAGGAAACAAGAGAGCGAAGCAATACTTTCCCCTCAATGAGGAACCACCTCTGAAGGCTCTCCGGCAAGATTGGTCATCAATCAGAGGAATCAGCGACCAACGCCACT
>CM065728.1:67248178-67258178 GCA_033310375.1 Conus canariensis
GCCACCTGCTGTTGATTGTCCGCTGAAGGGAAGCACGTCCATATAACACCCCCTCCCCTCCACCACACACAATTTTTTTTATTTATTCCAGTGGCGAATTTCAGTCCGTGTGGGCTTTTGACAGACAAGAGAATACTGGGTTGTGTCCCTAGACCCCCAAACAAATGGCAAGAAGCAACAACAACAACAACAACAACAACGCAGATCCTTGCAGCTGTCTGTTGGACAGGCATTTTGAGTGGGTGCTCTGTTACAGCACGGAATGTCGCAAATCAACGATTTGTTTCCGCTTGTGACCTCACAAAATTTTAATATGCATCAAATTATGGCCAGTCCTATAGAACAATTGCCTTGTTTTCTTCTAATTGTTACAATACGTGCAGGATGTCCTTTACGTTTTGTAACAATTTGTGCTGTATCGTCGCATAAGCACCCTTAGTGTCCAGTTAAAAGAAACTGAAGTGGTGAAAATATTCATTTCCCTCTCTGTCTGTCTGTCTGTCTCTGTGTCTCTCTGGCTAAGACAAGTACACAGAACACACACACACACACACACACACACACACACACACACACACACACACACACACACACACACACACACACCCTCTCTCTTTCTCTCTCAGAAAAATACAGAGACCACCAACTATGGCAGAATGGAGAGGGGGCCAAACAAACAACTCAAAGGGCTCGCAAAGTGTTAGACGAAAACCAAGGTCTTTAAGGCTACCTCTTCCAGTGCCATTCCACCAGGCCACGATTTAGAAAACCTTGGTCAAAGACAGGGGACAGGGGAACAGTCTCAGCCTACACCAGCATCAACTCGATGGCTTTGGGGAACAGCCTCAGCCTACACCAGCATCAACTCGATGGCTTTGGGGACAGTCTCAGCTACACCGCATGCCAGTGCACCGATGGCTTTGCTTTGCTGCGGCGGCTTCCGTTTGTGTACGATTAAAAAAAAGAGCAGACGACCCCTTTCTCGGTTGTTCAGGATAGAAAATCACGCAATGAACGCTTCCCTGAGTTTGCGATCGGGTGAAGCAAATCCGGCAGGCTGACAGCATGGAGGCAGTCATGGTGATGTGTACTCAAACCATGCTCCCACATCTAAGACCAACGGACCCAGAGAATGCGCAGAAGCTTTTTGTTGTGACAATGTGCCTGATCACTACAAGTCGATGGGTCATATGATAGGAAAAAAAAAGATGAAACAAGAAGGAGAATGAGAAGAAGCAGTTGATTCATCTCCCTTTGTATTGATTTAACAGAGGGTAATATCCACCATGGACTGAAGATTTCTGTTGGGTGAAAAGGAATAATGATAAGAAACTCGACAGAGTGTAAGTGACGTTGGCGTAGGTTTTGATAATGCAGAGCAGCTGTCTAACTTACCCCATCCCCGGCGTCCAAGCAGGAATGTTGACTGTGAGCTGAGTTACAGCATGGAGTATTGCAAATGAATGATTTGTGGCAACATGGGATCTGACAAAACGTTGCAATGCATCAGCATATGGCTGGTCCCAAAGAACGACTGCCAGGGTTTTTGTTGTATTTGTGACAACACTTACAGGATGTCCCTCAAACTTTGTAGGAATGAGGACAAATCGTTACGGGAGCACACTCACTGTCTAATTAGAAAAAAATTAAGAGGCAAAAATAATCCCCCCTCTCTCTGTCTCTCTCTGTCTCTGTCTTTCTCTCTGTGTCAGACTAGTACTTAGACCATCAATTAAGATAAAATGGAAAGAAAAGAAAGAACAGCACCTCCTCCACCACCAACATCAACAACTCCCCCCCCCTCACACACACACACACACACACACACACACACACACACACACACACACACACACACACACACACACACACACACACAAAGGGTAAGACGGAAACCACACATTTCAAGGTTTCCTTCCCCAAACCAAATCTCTCAGGCCATAACTGAGCACAGCCTCGCCCACACACACAGGTGCAGAAGAACAATCTCAGACTCCTCCGCATCAACCTAACGGCTTCAGTTTGCTGCCAACGGATTCCGTTCACTTCTGCTAACAAACGGTCAGACGGTCGGTCCCTCTCTCAGTCTGTCAGGAGAGGAAACCTTGCAGTGAACTCTTCGCTGTGTGTGTACAGGGGCTGACCAAATTCCACAGACTGACTAGCACTGAAGCAGCCCTGTCGATAGACATTCAAGCCATGATCTGGCATTTAGGGTCAAGAGACACAGAGAATACCCAGAAACCTTTTCCTTGTGCACGTGACCAATCACGGTGGTGGATGGCTTACACATCCGGGTACAAAAGGAAAAGAAAAGGAAGATGGGAGTGAAGAAGGAATAGAACAAGAAGAAGAATGGTTTAAAAAAAAAAAACGTGAAAGCCGATTTATCTTCTTTGTACTTATTTGAACAGAGGGTAAGAGTGGATATGGTCAGAAGATTTCCGTTTGATGAAAAGAAGTGATGAGAAACTGCTCAGAGTGTAAGTCACAGATGTGTATGTTTCGATACTGCAGAGCAGCCATCTTCTTTTTCCCATCCCCAGCACCCCAGCAAACAGACTGGATGCATTTTTTTCGTTTTATATCTGTTGTGTTTTTGTTCTCTGTAAAGTTTTCTTACCTCTGCATACATTAAACTGGGTATCGAGCCACTGACAGGGCCATCACCAAAATGATATTCAACCATTCCAGCCTGACTCTTCAGTTTAATTTTCTGTTTTAAAGTGTCCCGTTTCAGTTTTTCTGTTTTTGTGCTTTGTCAGTGACGGATAGTCTTGTTACTTTTGATTCGGTGCTCTGTGCAGCTGATGACTTGGGTTATTTCTGGGCGTTTCATGCCCTGACAAATACTATGGCTCCTTTGTCAAAGCAGGATGGAACAGCAGCAGTCTGTTAAAGAAGAAAGTATGAGAAGAAAGACTAACAGAGAGAGAGAGAGAGAGAGAGAGAGAGAGAGAGAGAGAGAGAGAGAGAGAGAGAGAGAGAGAGCACTCACCACACACTCACCTCCTCATTCACATAAACATCACCATCACCGGCCTCTATAACAGCCCTTCAATCCTTCTCTGTAACTGCCACACCCTCACCCACCCCCCCTTTTCTCATCCCTTGCCCCATCCCCATCCTCCCTCAAAAAAACAAGACACCTGTGCGTGCATACAGCACTGAGGAAGACATATTACCATCCAAGCAAAGAAAATGGCCAGGAAAGTCGACAGTAACTGGCCATGGACATAAAACAGCGTTTGGCCATGATAGATAGACAAATAATAATGTGGGAATGGAGGTAAGAGAGATTGAGAGGGGGGGGGGGGGTAGGCCAGGGGTGAACAAGGATAGAGGGTATGGTGGAGTGGAAAGACGGGGGGGGGGGGGGGGGGGGGAGTTAAGTGGGGAGGGCGAGTTTTGGGTGAAAAGGGGAGGCGTGATGACGTCAAGATCTTTGAAATTCCGAAATGAAATGAGGCAGGGAACAGTAAATGATAAACAGTAAACAAGTTGGGTATTTTTTTGCTCCCATAAGAAAACCTAACACAGAGTAACTTGTATTCAAGACCGGCACAGCCTTTTAAACTTGAATAAAGTCAGACAAATACATAGACGAACAATCTAATAGTGGGGAAAAAAACAAGCGCAGGCCAACAACTGAACTATCTTCATAGTAATGACTTGGCAAAGATTTGGACTTAAGGGGGGGGGGGGGGGGCGGAATTTGAAGATGGAGAAACTGGGAACATGAAATTAAGAAAATATGTTACAGATATGAAAACTCTTCACTAGCTGCATAAGGGAACCATCGCAATCCCTTTTGAGCAGGCAATACAAATATATCTGCCTTCAAAAGGGATTGCGATGGTTCCCTTATGCAGCTAGTGAAGAGTTTTCATATCTGTAACATATTTTCTTAATTTCATGTTCCCAGTTTCTCCATCTTCAAATTCCGCCCCCCCCCCCCCCCTTAAGTCCAAATCTTTGCCAAGTCATTACTATGAAGATAGTTCAGTTATTGGCCTGCGCTTGTTTTTTTCCCTCACTATTAGATTGTTCGTCTATGTATTTGTCTGACTTTATTCAAGTTTAAAAGGCTGTGCCAGTCTTGAATACAAGTTACTCTGTGTTAGGTTTTCTTATGGGAGCAAAAAAATACCCAACTTGTTTACTACTTTGAAATTCCTTTTGCATTACAGCTTCTTTTCCAAATTAAAAGAGGTAATTTTCTCCTTCCTCTCTGGATTTCCGTTTGTGCTGTCTAACTCCCCGCTTCTGCATAACCACCCCCGTCATTCTTTCGTGCACATACATGTCCATCTCTCTCCTGCACTCTCCCTTCCCCCCCTCTCTCTCTCTGTATGTGGGCATGTGTGTAGGTGTGCGTGTGTGTGTAGGTGTGTGAAACTCTCTCTCTCTCTCTCTCTCTTGTGTGTGTGTGTGTGTGTGTGTGTTGTGTGTGTGTGTGTGTGTGTGTGTGTGTGTGTGTGTGTGTGTGTGTTGTGTGTGTGTGTGTGCGCGCGCCTATGTGCACAAAACATTTTGTGATGTATTTCAAAATCAGCGCAACAGAGGGATCATTAAAAGTATCCTGAAACCTTCTCCTTGTGAAAGTCGCCACGACATTGATGATGAATTTACATCTTTCCTTTTTTTTTTTATTGCTTAATGCTCAGAAAACCACTCAGGGGCCATATTTTTTGGCCGAAAACACTCTAAAACGACAGAAAGAGTTACACAAAGTGAGAGAAATAGCTGTCAAAGCAAAACGAACAACAAATCATTTCAAAAAAGCAGCAAGACAAAAACCCGCTTTGTCAAGATCTGCATATCCCTGGCAAAACAGAAACAAACAGAAACAAAGCAAATTAAGCGTTCCGTATTGCCCCCCCTCCCCCCTCCAATTGAGGAGGTTCAAATGTATGGCTGAGCTGTAACGATCTGCGAATAGCTCATCAGCGTTGCCACTTGGTCCTGATTGACTACTGAAGGAGAGGCACACCCAAATACCCCCCCCCCCCCCCGTCCTTTCACAACCATCTAATCCCCTCTATCCAATCAAGCTCCGCATCATTGGTTATTTGCATCTCATCAAAAAACACTTTTTATCTATCATCAACTTCCAGTCCATGTTGGCACTTGATGGACAAGAGAATTAAAAAGTTGTGCTCCCAGACTTCCAAACAAATGGAATGAGGAAAGGACAATGCAGACCCTGGGACTGTCTGTTTGACAGAGACGTTCCCTGGGAGACGTTCCCTGGGATCTCTGTTACGGCAATAAATGTCGCATAGCAATGATTTGTGCGAAATTGTGACCAAACAAAATGTCACAATGCATCAAAATGTGGCTGGTACCAAAAAGCAGTTACCATGTTTTGTTGTTATTGTGACAATACGTACAATCATACTTTGTGTTGATTTGAATTAACTGTTGCGAGAGCACCCTTCCGATTCTATTAAAAAGATGAAGAGCTGAAAATGTTCCTCTCTCTCTCTCTCTCTCTCCTCTCCTCTCTCTCTCTCTCTCTCTCTCTCTCTCTCTCTCTCTGTCAGACAAATTCAGAGACCACCAGGTATGGCAGAGTGGAGATGGAGTTAAACAAAGAACCCGCATTGCTGGCAAGTGCAAGCCGCAAACAAAGGTTTTTAAAGCTACCTCACCCAGCGCCATTCTGCCAGGCCACGACTTAGAAAAGCCTCGCTCACGAACAGGGACAACAGGACAGTCTCAGCCTACACCAGCATCAACCCAATGGGTTCTAGATCGCTGCCAACAGCTTCCGTTTACTTATGATTCCAAAAGAGCAGGCGACCCCTTTCTCGGTTGTTCACGAAAGGAAACCACGCAGAGAACGCTTCACTGAGTGTGCGCTGGAGTTGAGCAAACCTGGTAGACTGACATCGCTGCAGAATCATGGTGATGGGCAGGTAAGCCATGCTCTCACAGCTAAAGCCAACGGACCCGGAAAATACCCAGAAGCCTTTTTCTTGTGAATGTGAACGATCACTGCGGTCGATAGCTTATATGTCAGAGTAAAAAAAAAAAGATGAAAGAGGAAGAAGAATAAGAAGAAGAGAAAAAGCAAAAAGAAAGGTTGTTGGCCCCCCCCCCCCCCCCCCCCCCCAATTAGATTGTTCGTCTTTGTATTTGTCCTATTTTATTCAAGTTTAAAAGGCTGTGCCAGTCCTGAATAAAAGTTACTCTGTGTTAGGTTTTTTTATGGGAGCAAGAGTTACCCTACTTGTTTATTGTTTATTGTTTACTGTTCCCTGCCTCATTTTATTTTCAACTTCTAAAAGAAAGGGTCACGAGCATGACAGATGATTCATCTTCCTTCGTACGTATTTGAGCAGAGGATAAGAATGGCAATAGACTGAAGATTTTGTGTGTGGTGACAAGCAGTGATGAGGAACTCAACAGTATGTAAGTTAAACGTGTGTGGGTTTTGATCATGCAGATTAACCATATTTCTTTCCCCATCCCAGGCATCCATGCAAACCAGGACTGGATTGATCTTTTATTTATTTATTTTTCTACAGTATTTTTGTTTTCTCTCTGAACAATTTTCTTACCTCTGCATGCAGTAGATGAGCATTGTGTCTTGACAGCGCCAAAATGAAAACGATGTTTATCATTTCAGTGCGAAACTGAAGTTTCATTTTGTTTGAAAGTTTTCTGTTTTTTTTCTTTTCAGCTGATTTGTATTTTGTCAGTCACTGATAGATTGGTTTATTTAGATTCCATACTCAATAGTTGATGACTTTATTTTTTTCTGTGTGTTTTCAGTGTCACTGAAGATTGGACTGTGTGATAGATAGAAGTCATACCAATAGCTGAGACTTTATTTTCTGAGTGTTAGCTTGACAACAGAATGTCGTTCCTGTGAAAGAGCATGAAAGAGGAGAGAGAAGAGGAGAGAGAGAGAGAGAGAGAGAGAGAGAGAGAGAGAGAGAGAGAGAGAGAGAAGAGAGAGGAGAGAGAGAGAGAGAGAGAGAGGAGAGAGAGAGAGAGAGAGAGAGACGAAGAAGAGAGGGAGAGAGAGAGAGGGAAGAGAGAGAAGAGAGAGAGAGGAGAGAGAGAGAGAGAGGAGAAGAGAGAGAGAAGGGAGAGAGAGAGAGAGAGAGAGAGAGAGGAGAGAGAGAGAGGAGAGAGGAGAGAGAGAGAGGAGAGGGACAGAGAGAGAGGAGAAGAGAAGAGAGAGAGAGAGACAGAGAGAGAGAGAGAGAGAGAGAGAGAGAGAGAAGAGAGGAGAGAGAGAGGAGCGCTACCCATCCACACCAACTCACATGGATATCACTGGTTCTGATCATAAACCTTCAACCCTTCTCCGCTATCGCCACATCCTCCCTCATTTCCCCATTTCTTACCATCCCTCCTTAAAACAAAACAAATGCATGTGCCTGCCACGTAGCACTAAGGAAGAAACATCATCAACCGAGAAATCAGGAAGATCAGGAAACTGGACAGTGGTTGGCCATGGACACAGAACAGCCCGCAGGTCATCATGATAGATGGGTAATAACAATGTGGGAGAGGAGGAAGAAGGCACGGTTGGGGGGGGGGAGGCTGTCAAGGTGTAAGAAACAGTGAGGAGGGGGGCGGATAGAGAACAGTGCAAAGGAGGATGGTGGTTCAAGTGAGGTGGTGGGGTGTGGGGGAGAGGGGTGAGGTGCAATGCAGCAAAGATAATTGAAATGAGATCTTCCATTTCAAATTAAAAGAGGTCATCATCATCTCTCTCTCTGTTTCTCTATTGGTCCGACTCCATGTTTCTTCATGTGCACCCCTGTCCATCCCTGTCTCTTACTGTCTCTTCGCTAGCGCGCGCGCGCGCGTGTGTGTGAGTTAGAATGTGTGTGTGTATGCGTGTGTGTTGTGTGTGTTGTGTGTGTGTGTGTGTGTGTGTGTGTGTGTGTGTGTGTGTGTGTGTGTGTGTGGTGCGCGCGCGCGTGGTGTGTGTGTGTGTGTGTGTGTGTGTGTGTGTGTGTGTGTGTGTGTGTGTGTGTGTGTGTAGTGTGTGTGTATGCGTGCGTGTGTAAATGTGTGTGTTTTGCTCACCTGAGTGTACGTACATATGTGCACACAATGTTTTGTGGAATGTTGAAATATATGCACAACATGGAGATAATAAAAAAAATCATCTGCAAACCCTCTCCCTGTAAAAAGTCACCAGTGCATCGATGGTGAATTTGACATCTTTCACCCGTATTTGCCTAATGCCCAGAGGAAACCGCGCAGGGGCCATGCCATATTCTGAACCCACTCCAAATAACACAAACGGCAACACAAAATGACAGAACCAAACCAAAAACAAAACAAACAAGATAACATGATAATGAACAACAACAACAACAACATTCACTGCATCAGACCCCCCCCCCCCCAGATCCATGACAAACACTAAACAAGGAAACAAAGACAAAAGAAAATATTGAGCGCTTTGTGCTTCCTTCATCCAGGAGAAAAGGTCAAACTGGCTGGCTGCGTTGTTTCATTCAGTGAGCAGCTCATCAGGCGTGTAACTTACTGTTGATTGTCTGCTGAAGAGAAGCACGCACACCTCAACTTTCATCGACATACATACAGTCACCCTCACCATCCCCTTTCCAAAACTAGGTTTCCGTCGTTGGCTTTGTAAGCACACGCACACGCCCCTCCTCCGCATGCATGTATGTATGTATGTATGTATGTATGTATGTATGTATGTATGTATGTATGTATGTATGTATGTATGTATGTATGTATGTATCAACTTCTTTTCCAATGCAGTGATTGCCTGCCTATCTATATATCTATCAATCAACTTCTTTTCCAATGCAGTGATTGCCTATCTATCTATCTATCTATCTATCTATCTATCTGTCTATCTATCTACTATCTATCTATCTATCTTCTATCTATCTATCTATCTATCTATCTATCTATCAACTTCTTTTCCAATGCAGTGATTGCCTGTCGGTATTTGCGTTTGACACACAAGAAATAAAACATAGTGTTGCAGACCGCAGAACGACTGGAATCAAATAATGACAAAATGGACCCCAGGCACAGCCTGTCTCCGCTATACCACGCCACGTTGCGATCCAAGACTGCAGCAATGTGATCCACAAAACGTCACCATGTGTCAGTTTTGGCCAGTCCTAAAGAACGATTGTCGCGTTTTGTTGTCATGGCAACAATGCTGGAAGGGCATCTCCAATGATTCATTGCAATTTAAACTAAATCGTTGCGAGAGCATCATTATTGTTCGAATGGAAAAAAATCATATCTGTTAGTGCTTTGTCTGTCTATCTATCTGTCTGTCTGTTTGTCCGTCTGTCTTTCTGTCTGTCTGTCTGTTTTTCTGTTTCTCTCTTTCTCTCTTCTCTCTCACTTTCTCGCTCTTGGTCCCTGTCAGACAAGTAGAAAGATCACTACGGAAGGCAGAGTTGAGATGGAAGCCAAAAAACAACAACAAAAAAAAAAAAAAAAAAAAAAAAAAACAAACAAACAAACAAACAGCCTGCCTAGAGATAGACGCGAACTAAAGACTCTACTGCTTTCTACCCCAGCTCCAAGTCCACCGAGCTATGACTTGGGCAAAACCTTGCCACCGAGAGCGGCAGGGGAACAATCTAAACGCCGACCAGCATCATCAACCCAATGGCTTCCGTTTGCTGCCAACGGCCTCCGTTTACTGACGGTAACAAAAGAGCACTGACCCCTTTCCCGGTCTTTTAGAAGAGGAAACCACGCAGTGAACGCTTCGCTGTGTGTGTGCACTGGATAGAGGAAAGCAGAAAGACTGGCAGCACTGAAGCTGTCCTGGCGATGAGCTTTCAAGCCATGATCTTGCTGCATCTCAGGTCCAAGGACTCAGAGAATGCCCAGTGAATGTGACCAATTTCTGTGGTCAGTGGCCAACATTCTACTGAAGAGGAGCAGAAGAAGAAGAAGAAGTTACTGAATACCCAGAGGCCTTTCGGTGTGAATGTGACCAGTCAATGAAGTCACAAACACAAAAGAA
>CM065728.1:67263178-67270678 GCA_033310375.1 Conus canariensis
ACCGAGGTTCCGTGTGTGAACGCACGCATAACATCTTGCACACGCGTCAAATCCCATCACCAACTTTCGGAAGAGAAGGCCAGTTTGGCCGTTGGTATGGATGACACGTCACACATAGCATGTACCTTCCCCGAGGTTGGAGTATGGCTGCCTTAATGGCGGGATAAAAAACGGTCATGCACACAAAACTCCACTCCCTTTATTGGGTAGATGGGATTAATCGTTGCCTGTCTATACAGGGAGCGTCCGCAGGAGTATCAGCCTGCGTACACGGAAAAAAAACAACAACAAAACTTCTTTTCCCCATGCAGTGACTGTTTCTTTGGTATTTGCATTTGATAGATAGGAGATCACAATGTACTGTTCCTGGACCAACTACACAAATGGAATGAAATAACGACAATCCAGACCCCAGTCACTGCTTGGGTGACGTTTTGATTGAAAGCTCTGTTACACCACTCCATTCTACGATCCAAAGAGCTGGGTCAATCGTGACCTAAAAGCGTCGCAGTGTGTCGATTTGCGGGCCAGTCCCGAAGAGCGATTGTCATGTTTTGCTGTTCACTGCGACAAGACTTGCAGGGTATCCCTCAATGATTTGTCGCAATTGACGCCAAATCGTTGACAGACCATTCACATTGTCTGAATAAAGAAACTTCGTATCTGTTAGTGAACTGCCTGCCCGCCTGCTTTTCGGCTTGTCTGCCTGTCTGTCTGTCTGTCTGTCTCTATATATCTCTTTCTCCCTCACTCTCTTTCTTTCTCTTAGACAAGTACAGACATCCATGTAAGGTAAACTTGAGAGGGAGACTTAAAACAAACCAAACAATCAATTACTTTTGCTGAATATAAGATGCGAACTAAAGACTCTACATCTTTCTCACCCAACACCCAGTCCACAAGGCCACGGCTCAGCAAAGCCCCTGCACAGAAAGGAGCAGGCGAACAATCTAAGCACTGACCAGCATCGGCCCAGTGGCTTCCGTTTTACTTATGGTAACAAAAAGAGCATCGATCCCTTTCTCAGCATTTCAGAAGAGGAAACCACGCAGAGAATGCTTCGCTCTGTGTGCACCAGGTTAAGGGGATCCCATTGACTGACTGACAGCACTGAGGCAGGTTAAGAGGATCCCATTGACTGACTGACAGCACTGAAGCAGGTTGAGGGGATCCCATTGACTCACTGCACTGAAGCAGGTTAAGAGGATCCCATTGACTGACTGACAGCACTGAAGCAGGTTGAGGGAATCCCATTGACTGACTGACAGCACTGAAACAGGTTAAGAGGATCCCATTGACTGACTGACAGCACTGAAGCAGGTTAAACGAATCCCATTGACTGACTGACAGCACTGAAGCAGGTTAAGAGGATCCCATTGACAGACTGACAGCACTGAAGCAGGTTAAGGGGATCCCGTTGACTGACTGACAGCACTGAAGCAGGTTGAGGGGATCCCATTGACTGACTGACAGTACTGAAGCAGGTTAAGAGGATCCCATTGACTGACTGACAGCACTGAAGCAGGTTGAAGGAACCTATTGACTGACTGACAGCACTGATGCAGGTTGAGGGGATCCCATTGACTGACAGCACTGAAGCAGGTTAAGAGGATACCATTGACTTACTGACAGCACTGAAGCAGGTTAAGAGGATCCCATTGACTGACTGACAGCACTGAAGCAGGTTAAGAGGATCCCATTGACTGACAGCAGTGAAGCAGGTTGAGGGAACCCTTTGACTGACTGACAGCACTGAAGCAGGTTGAGGGGATCCCATAGAATGATTGACAACACTGAAGCATGTTAAACGAATCCCATTGACTGACTGACAGGAAGGAAGCAGTTTGAGGGGATCCTATTGACTGACTGACAGCACTGAAGCAGGTTGAGGGGATCCCATTGACTGACTGACAGCACTGAAGCAGGTTGAGGGGATCCCATTGACTGACTGAAAGCACTGAAGGAGGTTGAGGGAATCCCATTGACTGACTGACAGCACTGAAGCAGGTTAAACGAATCCCATTGACTGACTGACAGCACTGAAGCAGGTTAAGAGGATCCCATTGACTGACTGACAGCACTGAAGCAGGTTAAGAGGATCCCATTGACTGACTGACAGCACTGAAGCAGGTTAAGGGGATCCCATTGACTGACTGACAGCATTGAAACAGGTTAAGGGGGTCCCATTGACTGACTGACAGCACTGAAGCAGGTTGAGGGGATCCCATTGACTGACTGACAGCACTGAAGCAGATTGAGGGGATCCCATTGACTGACTGACAGCACGGAAGCAGTCCTGGTGATGGGCTTTCAGACCATGATTTCGTATCTAAAGCCACCGGACTCAGAGAATACACAGAAGCCTTTTGGGTGTGAATGTAGCCAGCCATTGAGGTCAATGGCTAACTCTGCAGGGGAGGAGGAGGAGGAGGAGGAGGAGGAGGAGGAGAAGAAGAAGAAGAAGAAGAAGAAGAAGAAAGAAGAAGAAGACATGGTAAACGAACAAAACAGATGATTTATCTCCCTTCAGACCTATTTGGACAGAAGGTGAAGCAGCCTCAAAGAGACGATTTTCGTTTGGTGTAAACGGATCATTAGAAACTCGATGGGTGAAGGTTACATTCGTGTGAGCTTTGATAATGCACAATGGCTGTCATCATTCCCCCCTCCCATGCATATAGGCAAAGCAAAATTTTAGAATTTCTTTTCATGGTTTTTTTCCCTTGAACAAATTCTCTCACATCTGAATGCAGCTTACTGAATATCGTACCGCTGAAAAGACGAGGATCGAAACAAGTGTTAAGTCATTCCAGTCTGACCCTCTCCTCCCCCCGCCCCGCCCATTACCTCTGTAAAACTGTTTTGTTTTGGCCTGTTCTGTTTTTGTGCTTATGAGTTTCTTACAGATGAGCTAATTGAGAATTTTAGGGTCCGGCAAAGAGCTTCATTTCTGGGTGTTTTATGTTTTGACAAATGTTAAGGTTACTTCGTCGGAAAGGGAAGGGAACATTGAAAGGTTGGAACAGATGAAGAAAGAAAGAAAGAAAGAAAAAAAAAAGGGGGGGGGGGGAGTTAGGATGGAAAAGAAGGTAAGGAAGGAGAAGGCCACGTAAGTAAACCCACTGTCATTGACTGAAAGAAAAATATGAAAACAAATATAGTATTCAACATTATCAGTGGGAGCTAATAACTATTATGTTATATTATAATAAATACTTAGATAGCGCCTGTTCTCGGCTAGAGACCAAACTCTAAGCGCTTTACAAGCCACACTCGTTTAATTGATAACTGTGCTGACTGGCTATAGACAGTTCATGGTTTGTCATGAAGTCCAGTTTCGTTGTGCCCAGTTTGTCTAGGAGATACTTCTTCTTCTTCTTCTTCTTCTTCTGCGTACGCAGGCTGATACTCCTGTGGACACCCCCTGTGTAGGGAGTGGAGTTTTGTGTGCATGATCGTTTTTTTTCATCCCGCTATTAAGGCAGCCATACTCCAACTTCGGGGAAGGTGCATGCTATGTGTAACGTGTCTCCATACCAACGGCCAAACTGGCCGTCTCTTCCGAAAGTTGGTGATGGGATTTTACGTGTGTGCAAGATGTTATGCGTGCGTTCACACACGGAACCTCGGTTTATAGTCTCATTCGGACTGTGTGGGAAATGGAGTCAGAACCAATGTTAACTCCGAGGGAAAAATCCCCCTGTACCGAAACGGCCCGGCGGAGATTCGAACCTGCAAACCCAAGATTACGAGTCCGGCGCTCTACCAACTGGGCTATTCCGGCCCCCTATGAGATATGATTACAGGGACAAAATTCATATGAGGGCAGGGGGAAGGCAACGGAGTGGAAAGGGAAGGGAACATGGAGAGGAGGAACAGACGCAGATAAAAAAAAAGGTGGGGGTGGGGGTGGGGGTGGAGGAAGGGTTAGGACGGAAAAGAAGGTAAGGAAGGAAAAGGCCACATAATAAACCCACTGTCACTGACTGAAAGAAAACTATGAAAACAAATAATTATAGTGTTCAACCTTATCAGGGGGAGCTAATCACTGTGCGGGCTGGCTACGGACAGTTCATGGTTTGTCATTCAGTCTAAACGGTCCCTCCCCTTCCCTTTCCACTCCCTTGCCTTCCCTCTGCCCTCATATGGAGTTTTTTTCCCCTGGGGAGGTTTGCAGCTGTGTTAAAAAAGCCAGCTGTGTCTGACTAGATCTTTTTTTCTTACCCGGGGTTCTCCCGTTTTCCATCTCACCCCACGGTTCCAGGATGGGTTGCCCCATCCTGGGGTCAGACTTTGGCTGGGTGCTATAGGCAGGCGGCTGACCATTTTCTCCCCTTATGTCCACCTACTATTCACTTCCCTGGCGTTGTCCCTCTCCACTGCAGACACCATATCTACATGCACAGCCCCCACCCCACCCCCAGTGTTTGATCTCTTGTTCATTTCTCAAGTCCTACCTTCCCACCTCTGACCTTGACCTCTCCCTGCAGCCTGCTTCTTTACTGAGGTTTTCTGAACAGTCCTCACTGTCTTTCCTACTGGCGGATGCATTGTTGGATGTAACTCCACCCCCCCCCCCTTCTGACAGCCAAAAGGGAAGTACTGTTTTGCTCATGACTGATGTTGGTTTGCAATTTGTCACGTCCGAGGAAGACTTTGTGTCGAAAATTCGCTTGTCTGTTGTGTACAGTCTCTTACATTGGCGTTACTTTACATCTTGTTTCGTGTGTTGATTTGTATTTTGAGTTACCCACATTGCCATTCAAACCCTCCTCACTGGGTCTCCATCAAAACCCTTCAACCCTTCTTTGTAACACCGTACCCTCCCTCCTCTCCTCCTCCTGCCCCCCCCCCTCCCTCAAAAACAGACAGCTGTGCGAACCACATAGCAGCACTAAGGAAGCAAGATCATCAGGCAAGAACACAGCATGGTAAGGAAATTCGATACTGATAGACCATGGCCTCATACCAGCCAGTGGTCATGATAGATGGACAAACAGATCATCAGGCAAGAACACAGCATGATCAGAAATTTCGATACTGATAGACATGGCCTCATACCAGCCAGTGGTCATGATAGATGGACAAACAGATCATCAGGCAAGAACACAGCATGATCAGAAATTTCGATACTGATAGACCATGGCCTCATACCAGCCAGTGGTCATGATAGATGGACAAATAGATCATCAGGCAAGAAACAGCATGGTCAGAAAATTTCGACACGATAGACCATGGCCTCATACCAGCCAGTGGTCATGATGATGGACAAATAGATCATCAGCAAGAAAACAGCATGGTCAGAAATTTCGACACCGATAGACCATGGCCTCATACCAGCCAGTGGTCATGATAGATGGACAAATAGATCATCAGGCAAGAAAACAGCATGGTCAGAAATTTCGACACCGATAGACCATGGCCTCATACCAGCCAGTGGTCATGATAGATGGACAAATAGATCATCAGGCAAGAAAACAGCATGGTCAGAAATTTCGACACCGATAGACCATGGCCTCATACCAGCCAGTGGTCATGATAGATGGACAAATAGATCATCAGGCAAGAAAACAGCATGGTCAGAAATTTCGACACCGATAGACCATGGCCTCATACCAGCCAGTGGTCATGATAGATGGACAAATAGATCATCAGGCAAGAACACAGTATGGTCAAGAAATTCGACACTGATAGGTCTCAAAACAGCCAGTGGCCATGATAGCTAGACAACTAGAAAGGTGGGAGAGGAGGTAGGAGAAAGGAGGGGGTAGCAGGCAGAGAATCAAAAAAAGGTGTTGGGAAAGTGTGTAGTGTACAGGGGTGAGTGTGCATGAAGGGACAAGGACGTGTTATGGGTGGGGGGAGGGTGTGGGGCAATGAGATCACCGAAGTTCTAACTGCGCCACGGGTTCATTTCCAAGAGGCGATCGTCTCTCAATTCCTCTGATTGTCTGTCTCCCTCCCTCTTTGAGCATTTCTCTTTCTTTCACCTATTGTGTCACTCTCTTTCCGCGCGCGTGTGTTTGTGTGTGTGTGGTGTGTGTGTGTGTGTGTGTGTGTGTGTGTGTGTGTGTGTGTGTGTGTTGTGTGTGTGTGTGTGTGTGTGTGTGCTGTGTGTGTGTGTGTGTGTGTGTGTGTGTGTGTGTGTGTGCGTGTGTGTGTACATGTGTACATATGTGCACACAAGGTTTTGTAATGCGTTGAAAAATCAGCACAACACAGATACCATAGAAGAAAATGTTCCAATACCCTGTAGATGTGAAAGTCACCACCATTTGATGTTAAATTCAATTCACATCTTTGTTTCTTTCATTGCACACAAAAAAAAACACCACGTAGGGGCCATATCATTTGGCTGAATCCACACCCAAATAAGATAAATGATTACACAAATTGAAAGAAAGAAACAAACGAACAAACAAAACGACATCATCATCAACAACAACAAGAGCAAACGCGCCTCATCAAGCTCTATATATATCCCCTGCCAACAAACAAACAAACAAAAAAAACAACAAAAACAAAATGAGCGTTCTGTATTTCCTCCCTCCAAAGGAGGAGGTCACAATGTATGGCCGAGCTGTAACAATGTATGGCCGAGCTGTAACAATGTATGGCTGAGTGTAACAATGTATGGCCGAGCTGTAACAATGTATGGCTGAGTGTAACGATGTGTGACTAGCTCATCACGGTGCCACTGGCTCTTGATCGACTGCTGGAGAGAAGCACGCCCACGTAACTCCACCCCCCTCCCCCCTTTCAACACCCACAACCACCCACACTCCCTCAATCCAGTTGAACTCCTGATCCTCGGTTATTTACATCTTATGTCATTACAGTTGTTATTATCAGCCACTTCCAGTCCAGGGTTGGCATTTGACAGACAGGAGAATCAAAAACGTGGTGTTCCTGGACCTCGAAACAAACACATGGAATGAAGGAAACGACAATACAGACCTCTGGAGCTGTCGAAACGACGTTTTGTCTGGGAGATCTGTTACAGCGCAGAATGTCGCAAATCAATGATTTGCGGCAAAATCACCAAACGTCGTAATGCGTCACAATGTGGCTGGTCCCAAAGAGCAATTGCTGTGTTCTATTGTTGTTGTGACATTACGCGCAGGGTCATTAACCTTTTGTGTAAGTTTTTGTACTAACTGTTGTGAGAGCGCCCTTAATGTCCGTTAAAAAAAAAAAAACTGAAGAGGTAAAAACACTCATCTCTTTCTATTGCTTTCTCTCTCTCTCCCTCCCCCCTGTCTCTCTGTCTCTCTCTTCGTCGCCTGTCTGTCTGTCTGTCTGTCTGTCTGTCTGTCTGTCTGTCTGTCTGTCTGTCTGTCTCTCTCTCTCTCTCTCTCTCTCTCTCTCTCTCTCTCTCTCTCAGACAAGTATAAAAACCACCAATTATGGTAGAGTGGAGACGGAGCCAGGCAAAAAAAAACAAAACAACCACAACAACAACAACAACAGCAACAACAACAAAAACCCAAGAAAAAACAA
>CM065728.1:67278178-67288178 GCA_033310375.1 Conus canariensis
CATTCTAGAAAAGAAGTAACGCGTTTCGACCGCTAAAACGTTCTGACAAACATTTTGACTTGGTAGCTTGGTTACACAACACAATATAGATATATCTGTATCTCTCAATCTACTAGTCTATATGTCTATCTGGAGAGAGAGAGAGAGAGAGAGAGAGAGAGAGAGAGAGAGAGGAGAGAGAGAGAGAGGAGAGAGAGAGAGAAAAAATGACCTACTCACTCAATCACTCACACCAACCCCAACACATTTCCATCTCTGTCCATCCATCCATCCTTCCCCGCCATTGTCACCCTCCCCCCCCCACCCCGCCCTCCCCTCTCCTCTCTCTCTCTCAAAACTTTGCCCCCCGCCCCCACCCCTCTCCCGCACCTCACTCTCACCACCGGCTTAAAAAACAAGGCAGATATCACGCAACGCAGCACTAAGACAGAGATATCATCAGCCATCAGCCAGATGGTCAGCATATGCAAGAAACTGAACGTGGATTGGGCCTGGACACAGAACGGGCTGATGGCCAGAACAGATGGACAAATAGCAATGTGGGAGAGGAGGTGGGGGAGGTGCGAGATTTCTTTCTTTCTTTTCTTTCTGCGTACTCAGGCTGATACTCCTGCGGACACTGCCTGTATAGACAGGCAGTGGAGTTTTGTGTGTATGACCGTTTTTTTTTATCCCGCCATTAAGGCAGCCATACTCCGTCTTCGGGGAAGGTGCATGCTATGTGTATCGTGTCATCCATACCAACGGCCAAACTGGCCTTCTCTTCCGAAAGTTGGTGATGGGATTTTACGTGTGTGCAAGATGTGTGCGTGCGTTCACACAGGAACCTCGGTTTATAGTCTCATTCGAAGGACCGTATGGGGAATGGAGTCAGAACCAATGTTAACTCCGAGGGAAAAATCCCCTGTACGGAAATTCGAACCCGCAACCCCAGGATCACGAGTCCGGCGCTCTACCAACTGAGCTATTCTGGCCCCCGAGGTGGGAGATGAGAGACGGACGGGAGGCAGGCGTGGCGTAATGAAGAAGTGGGGTGGTGGTGGTGGTTGGGAGGGTAAAAGGGATATAGAGTGGAACAGAGGTGAGGGAGGATTGAAGAGGGTGGATGAGTGGGAGAGTGGGGTGAAGCCAGCGGAACTGTCACGGGGGGGGGGGGGGGGGGGGGGGGGGGGTCATTGAAATTCTACTGTGTTACAGCTTCATTGCAAATTAGAAGAGGCAATCATCTTTCCCTGCTTCTCTTTGACAGCCGCTCTCTGTCCCTGTTCGAGCGTTTCTGACCGGTCTCTCTTTCTCCCTCATGCTCTGTCTTCTTCTTCTTCTCTTCTTCTTCTCTCTGTCTGTCTCCTTCTCTCTCTCTATGTATGAATTTGTTGTGTGTGTGTGTGTGTGTGTGTGGGGTTGGCGTGCGCGCGCGCGCGTTTGTGTGTGGTGTGCGTGTGTGTGTGTGTGTGTGTGTGTGTGTATGCGTGTGTGCTTGCGCGCCTGTGTGTGTGTGTGTGTGTGTGTGTGTGTGTGTGTGTGTGTGTGTGTGTGTGTGTGTGTGTGTGTGTGTGTGAAAAAGAGAAAATGAGGATGAGAGAGATATAGTGAGTTCACACAGACACAGACACACACATACACACACGCGCGCGCGCGCAGAGAGAGAGAGAGAGAGAGAGAGAGAGAGAGAGAGAGAGAGAGAGAGAGAGAGAGTTACTGTCTTTGGGTTTTAAGGCTGAAACCAAGAGGAAAGAAGAAGACGATCAGTCAACGCCAAGCTAGGCTCGTGGTGTGTGTTGAAGATTCAGCACAGCATCCAGATCCTCACACGTATCCCCCCCCCCCCAGCCCCCATCCTATGAAATTACCACTGGACTAGTAATTGATGGACACAGTTTATTGTTGAATGCGCATCTGACACAAAGGGGCCATATCATGGGCTGAACCCACGCAAGAATCACATAAAATGTCACACTAAGCGATAAAAGCCAACAGACAAACAATACCAATGAATCTACCCCTTCTAACCCTTCACGTTGTTGCAAAACAACCCTGTCCACAAACAGAACAAAATAAAACAAGGCCACCTGCACCCCAAAAGAAAACAACATCGAGGAATGAAAGCAAAGAAACAAACAAACAAAACAAAACAAAAATAAGCACTGAGGGCTCTGTGTTTCCTTCCTCCAAAGGGGCAGGCCAGAGGCAGGCTGGGCTGGGCTGTCTGAACAGTCCATTAGGACCGGAATAGCTCAGTTGGTAGAGCGCCGGAGTCGTGATCCTGGGGTCGCGGGTTCGAATCTCCGCCGGGCCGTTTCAGTACAGGGGGATTTTTTCCCTCGGAGTTAACATTGGTCCTGACTCCATTCCCCATACATTCCTTCGAATGAGACTATAAACCGAGGTTCCGTGTGTGAACGCACGCGTAACATCTTGCACACACGTAACATCCCATCACCAACTTTCGGAAGAGAAGGCCAGTTTGGCCGTTGGTATGGATGACACGTTACACATGGTAGGCAGCCCGTTGTGTAAACGAGTGTGGATTGTAAAGCGTTTAGAGCTTGGTCTCTAGCCGAAAATAAGCGCTATATAAGTATTCATTATTATTGTTATTAGGTTTGCTATAGACTGCCCACTGAACAGGAGCACACACACACGTAAACTCCCACCTCACCCCCACACACACACAACACAGACACAGCACCACACACACACACACACACACACACACACACACACACACCACCACACACACACACACACACACACAAACAGAACCATTTCCACTCGTCTCCCTAAATACACAACCCATCATTAGATCGTTACATGCTGTATACAGACCATTCTTTTCGTATTGATTTTTTTCTATCCACGTTTCTGTTTGTTGGAGAGATAACAGAACAAAACATCGTGCTCTACTAGACTGCCGAACAAAATAAGACAAACAAACGACTAATTTAGAAGAGAAGTAGTGCGTACTGATTAGTCTGGCAGACATTTTGAACGGGAGCTCTGTTTCACCACACAATGTCGCAATCCCACGACTTCTTCTTTTTCTTTTTTTTTTTTTTTTTTTTTTTTTTTAGCAAAGCACAACTCTTAAAATTGTCACGCTGCATGAAAATGCCTTAGGTCCCCAGGAGGGGGTCACCATGCTTTGTTGCCATTGTGAAAGATGTGTACAATGTTCTTCGAAGATATATCGTGATTTGAACTACATTGTGGCGAGAGCACCTCTATTGCCTGTTGTCTGATTACAAAGAATAAGCGGGGAAAATATCCGTCAATGCCTCTCTCTCTCTCTCTCTCTCTTCTCTCTCCACACACACACACACACACACACACACACACACACACACACACACACACACACACACACACACACACGTGATGGCCTCCAAACTGACATGAACCAGCATGCCGTGGATCCCAGTCAGCAACATTACCCACGACAAAAGGCTGGACTGGACATTGGGTGTGATCATCAAAATGAAGATGCGTGCGAAGCGGTGTGTGAGCATCGGACGCTCCAAACTACCCTGCCGATTCCAAGGCAAATGAAATGGCCGATGGAATAGGCCTCGAGCACAACTTGGATATTGGCAAAGAAGTTTGATATTTGTCAGTCAAGCTGTTCATCGGGGGTACAGCCAGACATTTCTGTTAGATTCCACTCTTACTCCTCATTAAGGCAGCCCTGGAGAAAAAAATCAAAACAAGCAAAGAAAATGGACTATTTCCATGATATCCTCAAGGACGATGTTGAAGTGAATTTGACCCAAATACAGACTGTCGGTGATCAAATCATGGTAACATATTATGATTAGAGAATTAAATATTGTATGGAAAAAAAAATGGTGCCGATCGAACTGACACTAACAAGCATATCATCGGGTATTCAACACTGTGCATCCATTTTCGCGATTAGGGTTCCTCTTCACGATGAAATATTTTGGCGTTTTGAAATGTATCGCGTTCGTTCGGGTTTCTTTGGACTGTTATAGAAGTCTTGCCCACCAAATACCTCCTCCCTGTGAGTGAGCTTTGAAAGCTTGATACAATACATCATTCATTCATTCATTCATCCATTCGTCTGTCTCTCTCTGTGCCTGCCTGTCTGTCTCTTTCTCAGATAATTGCACATATTACCAATTGAGGTAAAGTGGAGATGGAGAACAACCCCCCCCACCCCTACTATTACTAAGACTCGAACCACAAACTTTCAGGCCACCCGATGGAGCACTGAGTCAACTAAGCCTTGACCAAGCCAAGCCTTAGCTAAAGAAAGGGGCAAGTAAAAAGCCTTCAATCTTTAGCTCCGTGACATCGCACGGTCATTAATGACCCTCGTACGTCCAGCTCAAACCAGCATTAGCCCAACGGCTTCAGTTTGCTGCCGACAGGATTCCATGGACGTACAGGAACAAACGAGCAGAGGACCCCTTTTCTTGAGCTTCTGGAGAGACACCCAGACAGTGAATGCTTTGCTGTGCTCGCACTGGGGTGAGCAAACCTGATAGACTGACGACACTGGAGCAGCTCTGGTGATGGGCATTCTTGCCATGACTGCACGTCAAAGGCCCAACGGACTTGGTAATACCCAGTGAATACGACCAATTTCTCTTGTCAATGGCTGACATTCTGGTGAAGAAGAAGAAGAATAAGGAGGAGAAGAAGAAGAAGAAGAAGAAGGAGAGAAGGAGAAGAGGGAGAAGAAGAAGAAGAAGAAGAAGAAGAAGAAGAAGAAGAAGAAGAAGAAGAAGAAGAAGAAGAAGAAGACAAAGAAGAAGAAGAAGAAGAAGAAGAAGAAGAAGAAGGAGAAGAAGAAGAAGAAGAAGAGAAGAAGAAGAAGAAGAAGAGAAAAGAAGAAGAAGAAGAAGAAAAGAAGAAGAAGGAGAAGAAAGCGAGAAGAAGAAGAAGAGAAGAAGAAGAAGAAGAAGAAGAAGAAGAAGAAGAAGAAGAAGAAGAAAGGTTAACGAGTATGACAGATGATTTATCTCCCTTCATACTCAGTTGTACAGATGGCAAGAAGAGCCAAGAACGGATGATTTCCCTTGAATGAAAACGAAAGATTGGAAACACGGCTGGGTGACCGTTACATTTGTGTGGGTTTTGGTTTTGGACAACGGGTCTCTTTCCTCCCCCATGCAAATCATCCAGGGATACTACAACAGGACATAGCTGGTTTTTTTTTTTGTTCAAGATTTTTTTTACCTTTGTAAGTAGCATGTTAGGTATCGTCTAATCGATCGAACCACGAATGAAAAAAAGTGTTCAGTATACCAGGTAGACCCTTCATGTACATTTTCTCTTTTTTAAACTGTTTTTATATACAGTACAAAATGCTTTGCAGTACAAAATCTGGGTTTATGTTACATTTCGTCTCGTGTAACGCTGCAGTCTTGTTATTTTCTTTCAACTGTTCTGTTTTTTGTGTTCTCTATTTCTTTTTTTTTGTCTTTTGTAGGAAACTAATACACCGGTGAATTGACTTCTAGGCTCTGCTAAGCTGGTTACTCAATATTTTCCGGGCATTTCGTTTATGCTTTGACAAACGCTCTGGTTCCCCTCACCAGAGAAAAAAGATGGAATAAGATGTTTCTTGTAAGAACAAAAATATGAGAATGAGGATGTGAGTGTGCGTGCGTGCGTGGTGTGTGTGTGTGTGTGTGTGTGTGTGTGAGACACACACACACACACACACACACACACACACACACACACACACACACACACACACACACAGAGATTAACGTCTGTCTTATTCATATTAACACCACCACATCTCCACGGTAAACCATCCACCCTTCTCTCATTCTGTCACCCCCCTGTCTCCTCTCCTCATCCCCCCCCTCACTCGCCCCCCCCCCCATCCCCGTTCTCTCTCCCTCTGAGTCATAGACACTAAGAAAGAGCCAAATAACCACGCTGACGTCATGACCTGGAAACTGGACACTGATTTGCTTTTGACACAGACTGGACCGGCGGTCATGATAATATATAATTATTATATGGACAAACGCCAATGTGGTGACTGAGGTAGGAGAACGGAGTGGGAAACAGGCAGAAGAATAAGGCAGGGTGAGAGGGCAGCATAGAAGAAAGAAAGGGAGTGAGGGTGGGTCAAGACGAGTGAGTGAGTGGATGAAGGGGGTTGGGGGGGTCGGGTGTCGGGGGGTGGGGGTGGAGGAGGGGGGGGGGAAGCAAAACGAACCGTCAGCACAAAGGCTAGGAACGGAAGAACGCTAACTTTGTTTCTTTTTGTTTTTTGTTTTTTCTTTTTTTCATACCTTCTTCCACTGTCGGCAAAGCTCAGTGGAATCGTATTGCGTTAGAGCTTCGTTGTGAAATGAAAAGAGGCAATCATCTCTCTGGAGTTCATTGTGAAATGAAAAGAGGCAATCATCTCTCTGGAGTTCGCCTGCATACTCTGTTTTTCTCCCTGTTTGTGCAACCCTGCCCTTCCTGCCCCCTCCCTCCCCCCCCCCCTTTCTTTCCAGTCTCTCCTCTCCCCTCCCCCCTCTCTCTCTCTCTTCACGTCACTTTTTTTTTTTTTTTTGAGGGCTCAGTGTAAGGAAGCTTTCAGCTTATCTCTTCACCCTTATTCAAACGTTCGTTTTCATATTTGTATTCGTATTGCGTCTGTCTGTCTGTCTGTCTCTCTGTCTGCCCGTCTGTCTTTCTGTCTTTCTGTCAGTCCGGTGTGTGTGTGTGTGTGTGTGTGTGTGTGTGTGTGTGTGTGTGTGTGTGTGTGTGTGTGTGTGTGTGTGTGTGACCGAGTGAGAGAGAGAGAGAGTGAGAGAGAGAGAGAGAGAGAGAGAGAGAGAGAGGGAGGGAGGAGAGAGAGGTTTTTAAATTTTGTTTTACAACCAGTCTCTTACACACCATGCATAATCTGTATGTTCTCTTACAAATGGACATATTCTTGCTGATTTTAGTGTTATGGCGTTTGATACAATGTGTCTGGGTTTGTTAATGTTCTAATGTGTGGTGTACTGGCACACTCACTCTGATAATGTGCTGCTTATACAAAGAAAACAACAGACAGAAAGAGAAAAAAGAAGGAAAGAAAGGATGGGAGGAAGAAAGAAGAGGAAGAAGGAAAGAAGAAAAAAAAAAACCGAAAAAGAATTCATCGCTGTGTAAAAAAACGAACGAAATAACAAAATAAATATACAGTTGTTAAGCAAATGTGAAACGTTGATTTCTCCTGATGAAATCATTCCCAATCTAGAAATACCTGAGTTACCTCCCTTACCTGACGTCACATGTCAGACCTTCGCACTCACCTATGACCCTATCTTTACGCCATGTGGTTTCCTCAAAATAGTCCCATTCCTTTCAGTTTAATCTGTCTGCTTGGAACCACCTGGCATGTACCTTCATGGGCATATGAAAGACAAGAAGGAAAATCAACTTTCAGGCACAAGAAACATTATCAAAACAATTAATAATAAATGTCTTTGAGGATTCTCAGAAGATTCTACGGTCAAAAATCTGTTTGATTATTCTCAAAACAATCTCATTGCTCCTCTCTCTAAATCGTCGACTCCTTTTAAGCAAGGCCGCCGCCGCCGCTGCGAGTGTGGCATAGCAGTGGACGCCAGGGTGGCAGCTCTCCTTTGAGGGATGCTGATGTGAGAGATCAGTGTCGGGCGGCGCAGACAACCTTCCAGCCAGGTGGATGACGGCGGGTCTAGCCTGTGTCGTCCGGGGGACGGCTCCTGAAGAGGTGGGGCGATCGGCGAAGGAGCGCTGCCTGACTGTGACTACAGTGGCCTGGAAAGCCATGCTCTGTTTTGTGGGGAGGCAGACATGGTGGGCACTCCTTATGGGGTTGGGCTGAAAAATTGCCCTCACGGCCGCAGTCAGCGAGTACCCGCCGAATATTAGGGACTCGTGCAGCGCTCCTGCGACTTTCGTCCTGTCCCTCCTTGAGGCGGCCTCACGCGGCACAGGACCATCGCCATCCGAGCATGAAGAAGGCCGCCCGGTGGTCCTGAAGACAGCCTGATGTTTGCTGGACAGCAGGCAACACACACCGACGCCCATGGTCGGTCGACCAACAACCAGAAATTGAACCAACGCTCAAGAGCAACACGACCAAACTTGAAACAACATTCAAGAGGAACACGAACTCAGAGAGAGGAATGCGACTACCCCCATTGAAACCCACCCACTACTGCCGGAGACAGCAGTTGCCACAAAATTGCAGACTACGTCTGTAGTATAATTGTCCTTAAGGGCCTTAGGCCGATAGGACGTAAAACTCACCCTTAACTAAGTAAGTAAGTAAGTAAGTAAGCAAAGCCTTGGTGTCATTAATTGCTAGTGTGCAGCCTCAGTTCAGTTCATGCTGTGAAAGGTCCAGCCGACCGCAAAGGGCCGTGAGGATTTGTGGCCAGTTGTGACCACAAGAGTGTTGTATGAGAGTGTGGCCAGTGACCCGGGGTGATGACCATGTTTTGGTGACATTTTGACCACAATGCGGGTGGGGTGCTCCATACGTTTTTTTTTTTTTTTCGCAATCTGTGCGATATTGAAATAAGAACGCCCTCACTGGTCCGATTAAATTAAACAACACATGTACAGAAGTAAGAATATCCTCCGTCAGTGCTCTCTCTCTCTCTCTCTCTCTCTCTCTCTCTCTCTCTCTCCTCTCTCTCTCTCTCTCTCTCCGAATAGTACACCAATTTCTACTGGGTGAAGTTTGTTTGTTGTTCGTCCTCCGATTTCGAAGATGACCATGACTTCAATCACAGATGGAAGATCGCTGAGTGTGGGTCCGCAGATGGCTGGTGAGGCCGATCTGGGCCCGGAAGGAACGCCCACATGTGGGTGGGTGCTACAGTGGAGGTGGAGGTAGCTTTAGTCTTGCGTGCGGCTCGCTTTTTCTCTCAGCTTCTGCTGTGCGTCTCTTTTCCGATGTACTGGGTGAAGTAAGACAAAAAGAACAGCAAAAAAAAAAAAAAAAAAAAAAAAAGAAAAAAAGGCGTCAACATTCTCTATCCCCCCTCCCCCCCCCCAGAAAACCCCTCCACAAAGAGTAACACTCAAACCATAGACTTTCAGGTTTCCTCGCCAAACCCCGAGTTCACCAAACCATGACTATGACCATGCAAAACCTCGCCCAGAGAAATGGGTAGAAGGGGAACAATCTTCGATCTTGCGTCTGTGACGACAGATGGTGACAGCATCACCTCAGCGGCTCCTGTTTGCTGCCAACGGCTTTCTTCTGTTCACTCACAGTAACGAACGAGCAGAGGACCCTGTCCTCAGCCCTTCAGGAGAGAAAAACCACCCAGCGAACGCTTCGCTGTGTGTGGTGTGTGTGTGTGTGTGTGTGTGTGTGTGTGTGTGTGTGTGTGTGTGTGTGTGTGTGTGTGTGTGTGTGTGTGTGTGTGTGTGTGTGTACAGGGCTTGAGCAAACCTGATAGGCTGAGAGCACTTAAGCAGCTCTGGTGATTGGCATTGAAGTCATAATCCCTGGCGTCTAAGGCTAACAGACTCGGAGAATACCCAGTAGAACAATGGAGAATACCTAGAAGCCCCCTCTCTGCCTCTCTCTGTGTGTGTGTGTGTGTGTGTGTGTGTGTGTGTGTGTGTGTGTGTGTGTGTGTGAGTGCGTGTGTGTGTGTGTGTGTGTGTGTGTGTGTGTGTGTGTGTGTGTGTGTGTGTGTGTGTGTGTGCGTGAGTGCATGTGTGTGTGTGTGTGTGTGTGTGTGTGTGTGTGTGTGTGAGAGAGAGAGAGAGAGAGAGAGAGAGAGAGTGCGTGTGTGTGCGCGCGCGTGCGTGTGTGCATGCACGCGTGCATGCGCTCGCGCGCGTGTTTGTTTGTGTACTTGTGTGTGTTGTATGTATACATGTGTGTTTGTGTGTGAGGGGGTGTTCAAGTGCAGTTGTGGTAGCAGACATGTTTATGCATGTCCCTCTCTCTCTCTCTCTCTCTCTCTCTCTCTCTTCTCTCTCTCTCTCTCTCTCTCTCTCTCTCTCTCTCTCTCTGTGTCTGTGACAA
>CM065728.1:67293178-67295678 GCA_033310375.1 Conus canariensis
AGAGAGAGAGAGAGAGAGAGAAAGAGACAGACAGACAGGCGGACAGGCAGGCAGACAAACAGACAGACAGAGACAGAGAGAGAGAACGTCTAGACTTGGCCTAGACCCTACTAGCAATAAAACACACTGCACAGATCTTAAATCGTATGCAATATCCTTTGTGACATTTACCTACAATATTTTTTTTTCAGACAGAGCCACACTGGGGCAAAAAAAGGTCGTGTATTGTTCTGCACATCTGAATGTTCTGTTAGAAGAAGAATTGAGACTATCTCTGAAATGTGCAATCAACGGCTTGTCGTTTTCCTAATTCCCTCGAGACTGCCTTATAATCCCCCACACTATGTTCAGATAAAGTTTTTGTTTGTTTGTTTTGAAGCTCCACAATTTTTTTTGTTCTTTTATTGAATTTGCTTTAAGATTGCCTACTCGAACGAGCGAGCGAGCGAGCGAGCGAGCGAGCGAGAGAGAGAGAGAGAGAGAGAGAGAGAGAGAGAGAGACTCAAGACTGGTTTCATTTTTTTTAATCAGCAATAAAACAGACTGCGCATATGTTAGATCTTATGTAATGTTCTCTGTGTTATTTTGTTTTCAGACTGACACGCACTTTCCAAGTCTATATGTTTTGTGGATGCAAACAGTTGAGACTGTTACCATACATATCTCATACCATGTTCAGATAGAAGTTTTGTTGTTTTCTTTCATTCCTCATTTTCTATTTATTTATCCAATTTGTATAAAAACGAGAAGAAGAAGAAGAAGAAGAAGAAGAAGAAGAAGAAGAAGAAGAAGAAGAAGAAGAAGAAGAAGAGGAGAAGAAGAAGAAGAAGAAGGAGAAGAAGAAGAAGAATGAAATAAAGAAGAAAAAGAAAAGAGAGAGAGAGAGAGAGAGAGAGAGAGAGAAGAGAGAGAGAGAGAAGAGAGCGTCAGCATTGGTTTTATTTCAACTTACCAACACACTGCCCGTGTCTTGATCCTACATAATATTCTCGGTGGTCTTTTTTTTTTTTTTTTTTCTTTTTCAGACTGACACGTACTTTCAAAGGAAAAAAACCGTTTTCGTTCTTGTTGTCCTTAGTTTTCCATGTCTGTATGTTCTGTTTATGGAAACGATGGAGACTATCTCCATACAATCCCCAGATCATATTCAGACAGAAGTTTTCCTTTTTTCTTGCAAGCCCCATGTTTTATTCAATTTGCATAAAACTGCCTGCACAAACGAGAAGAAGAAGAAGAAGAAGAAGAAGAAGAAGAAGAAGAAGAAGAAGAAGAAGAAGAAAGAAGAAGATGAAGGAGAAGAAGAAGAAGAAGAAGAAGAAGAAGAGAAGAAGAAGAAGAAGAAGAAGAAGAAGAAAAAGGAAAAGGAGGGGAAGAAGGAGGAGGAGGAGGAGGAGGAGAAGAAGAAGAAGAAGAAGAAGAAGAAGAAGAAGAAGAAGAAGAAGAAGAAGATGAAGATGAAGGAGGAGGAGAAGAAGAGGAGGAAGAGAAGAAGAAGAAGAAGAAGAAGAAGAAGAAGAAGAAGAAGGAAAAGGAGGGAAGAAGGAGGAGGAGAGAAGTAGAAGAAGAAGAAATGCAAAATCAACGAATAGAAAGAAAGAAAGAAAGAAGGAGAGAAAGAAGAAACAAACAAGAAGGAAAGAGAAGGAAAAAAAAAAAAGACACGACGACGGCAGAGAAACAAATCGCTTGAAAACTCTTGAATCGCATCTCATCAATGAACCACATGTCGGTTTTTTGTTTCATTTTGGTTAACCCTTTTCCTTGGCTTCGTCGTGGTCATTATTCAAGGGGAAATAAACTGCGGACAATTCATATATCAATTTGAAATCCCAGAGACCCGGACCAAAAAAAAAAAAAAAAAAAAAAAAAAAAAAATCAATATGCAATAACGTGCTGATGACACTGCGCGCGGATGTGTTTGTGTTTGATGGGAGGTGAATGGGGAGTAGATGAGAAGAACAGGGAATAGAGTGCACGGTGCTGTGTGTGTGTGTGTGTGTGTGTGTGTGTGTGTGTGTGTGTGTGTGTGTGTGTGTGTGTGTGTGTGTGTGTGTGGCATTACAAATGAATTAAATTTGAAAGAGAGCATGATCTTTTTGCACTTCTTTGCTAGAATGTTTGGCCTGTTTTATTGAAAATTACTAACCAATGTCTTCCCTGAAAATTAAATTGTCCGTCTCTACTTGTGGTTCGACCTTTGATGAATGGCCTTTAACTTAAAGGGACCTTTAATGTGTGGCGAACGAAGCTTCGATTTCCTAATGATTTGAACAGACAAAAAAAAGAAAGAAAGAAAAAAAAAAGGCAGAAGCAAAGCAATAATGAACAAAACCTTTGGAATATGAAAGGATGGAGTCTGGCCAGCCGAAAATATATATGCAAAGTGCTGATCTAAAGACCGAAATCTCATAAAATTATTGGTTAAGTAAAACGAAGTTCATCACTTTGCTGCGCACATGTCGTGCATTTTGTTTCGTCTCCCGCCCTTACATTCCTCAGC
>CM065728.1:67300678-67305678 GCA_033310375.1 Conus canariensis
ACTTTACTTTTCCTGCGTTAAGAAGAGGCCAGGTACACACTTTGCTGTTCTTGCCGTTAAAAAGAGGGCCAGGTACACACTTTGCTTTTCCTGCCGTTAAAAAGAGGGCCAGGTACACACTTTGCTTTTCCTGACGTTAAAAAGAGGGCCAGGTACACACTTTGCTTTTCCTGCCGTTAAAAAGAGGGCCAGGTACACACTTTGCTTTTCCTGCCGTTAAAAGAGGGCCAGGTACACACTTTGCTTTTCCTGACGTTAAAAAGAGGACCAGGTACACACTTTGCTTTTCCTGCCGTTAAGAAGAGGGCCAGGTATACACTTTGCTTTTCCTGACGTTAAAAAGAGGGCCAGGTACACACTTTGCTTTTCCTGCCGTTAAAAGAGGGCCAGGTACACACTTTACTTTTCCTGCCGTTAAGAAGAGGGCCAGGTACACACTTTGCTTTTCCTGCCGTTAAGAAGAGGGCCAGGTACACACTTTGCTTTTCCTGCCGTTAAGAAGAGGGCCAGGTACACACTTTGCTTTTCCTGCCGTTAAAAAGAGGGCCAGGTACACACTTGCAGCTAGTGAGATTGAGATGCTACATTCAAGTGAGAGCGCGAACTTGCATCCACGCTCAACAGCGTCTGACCTGGGTTTTTTGAAGTGAGTGGTCTGACTACGGTACTATAACCACTGCAGTGGCCTATCTTATTTGAACATTATACATTAAATACTCAAAAGAAAACAGTAGTAGTTATGTCACTCACAGCCAAGCCAGCTACACATGATCCCTTCAGGGCTGTCACCGAGTTGGGAAAAAGTTCCAGCCACAAGACAAAAAGATAAAAAAAAAGACAATGCTGATATATATTCACATATAATAAAATGACATGGTAGCTAAACTACACATCTTCAAATTTTTTTCCCACAACGTTTCTCCACATGCAACGTAGCACGCATCTGTGTGTGGAGCATTCGTTTTCCCCTTCAACATCTCGCACATACATTCAGCACTTTGACAACTGGTGTCACCACGTTGCCATCCATGGGCTGTTCAAAGGAACTCTTGACACTGATTTTGAAGACCATTTGCCTTTCTTTCGGTATAATCTAATGCCTTAGGAGAGCTAGAGGGACATTACCTCTCTTTCAGTTTAACCTCATGCCTTAGGAGAGCTAGAGGGACATTACCTCTCTTTCAGTATAACCTCATGCCTCAGGAGAGCTAGAGGGACATTGCCTCTCTTTCAGTATAACCTCATGCCTTAGGAGAGCTAGAGGGACTGCTTTCTTGCACACAGCTTTACAGCACCTCGTATCCGGGGGAAACTCCACGCAGTTCAGGTACGTGGCGAAAGAGTTAATGCGGATGAGACTGGGCTGTACTTGTGGTGGTAGTGGTGGTGGTGGTGGGGGTACCCCAGTCATCCCACTTCATTTGTCCCCATCTGTTTCACCCCCAAAGTAAATGAATGATCAATGTTTCCATACAACAAAAGACACAGAAAAATCTATTTCAGCAAATAAATACAGCAGGACGGAGAGCTTGTGTGAACTCTGAACGACCTCCAGATTGCGACTGATAAGCTAGCATGTTATGAACTGTGAGCAGAGAAGAAATGATAAAAGCACGGGAAACAATAAACAACAACAGTTAAGGCAAGAGGTGGCACGATAATTAAAACATTGTTCTTTCAAAATTTCTTCCTTTTTTTCTATTGTTTATGTTAAAAAAAGGAAAAAAAGAACATACTTGGGTGATTTCAAAGCTCTTGTGTAATTTGGGGATAACAAATGGGGGCAAAATGACGTAAAATGAAAAAAAAAAAAAAAAGATTCATGACAAGAACTGTATTTCTATCATAGCAGACATGTTAGGCACTTGAAACATAACTTTCCTTGCTTTGCTGAGCTATAGTAATGCAATTACAAAAGGATTTTTATACTTCTAAACTGCTTTTTTTCAATATTTTTTCCCCATATGTTGGCCATCAGGCTTCGAGTTTCATTGCTTTTGAAATTTTCAAATAGAAATAGCAAATGGTAAGTGCTGTTTTGACCTATAAATAAACTGTAATTGCATGCAGAAATTATTTCTGATCAAAAGAAAAAAATCACTAAGCTAGCTAGTCTGAATCCGGAGATATTGTGTTCCTTGCACATCAACCATTGTCGAAAAAAGTGATTTTGAGAAAATGACGTTTGAAAATAAAGAAGTTGAGCAATTTTCATACACACCTCCTTCAAATAAAGTCATTTTTTTTACTAAGAAAAATGTGAAAATAGACAAAATGAACACCACAGATGGTTTCAACAGACTTTCTTGAGCACAAAGACACATAAAACCCAAAAGACGATTTTTGAAAGAAAATGGTCAAATTTTCGTGCCACCTCTCCCCTTAATAAAGACACACACCATTGAATATCAAAGTCAGAGTCAAAAAGAGTGGTAGAGAAGAGGAAGTTGTGTGCACAGAACTTCCAGAGGGCAGGGAAACAGGTGGTACTGACAGAGCTGTCGCCATGGAGAACCATTTGGGATGACCAGAATAAGAACAAAATGTTTCCACATGGCCTGAACAGCTCAGAAAACTCATCATCGTCATCCGCTCGGTATTTAACAATCTTGGTCTCTTGTATGCCCAGTGAACTGTTTTATTATCATGATTATTTTTTCAATATCTGGTCAAGCGTTCATCAGCATTCAATCAGGTGAACTAAGTATGGAACAGCAAGAAATTCTCCCTTTGAATCTCCAATTGAAGTTTTATAATTCCAGCGTGATTTCAACGCTACTATATGGCTGTGAAACCTGGCAACTGAAGACCACCCAGGAAAAGAAACTCGACGCTTTTGACACTAAGTGCCCACGGAAGATCTTGGGCATCAGATAGACTTTATACCAAATGAAGAGGTCAGGGAGAGGTCCAAACAGCTCCCCGTGTCAACCATCATCTGCAGACGGCGCCTCCGCTGGCTGGGTCATATCTTGAGTTGACCCTCACCAAGACCTGCAAACCTGGCCAGTAAATGGACCCCAGCCGGCCAGAGAAAAAGACGACCCAGGATGAGCTGGCGACAGACAGTGGAGAGAAACCTCAGACTCGTTGACAGAGGATGGAGTGACACCAGCAAACTGGCTGAGGACCGTGCACAGTGGAGCGCCTTGACTGCCTGATGCGTCGCAAGACGCGGGAGGTATCTAAATCTAAGTAAGTCTAAGTCAAGTGTTCGATGCCAATCAACTGTCTTAATTTGTTCATATCACGCCAACTATTGTTTTCTTTGCAATTCAAAGTGGTTTTTCTTACATATCTTGTCAACATTTTATTTCTATTTGACTGTCTGTCGGTCTGTCTATCTACCTATCTACTTTCCTACCTATTTACCTACCTACCTTTCTGTCTATATACTTATCTCTCTCTCTCTCCCCCCACCTACCTACCTACTTACCTATCTGTCTACCTACCTACATGCCTGTCTATCTATCTGTCTGTCTATCTATCTATCTATTTATCTATCTATCTATCTTTTATCCGTCCATCCACCCATATATCTATCTACCTATCTATCTTCATTTTCCCAGTGTCAATGTAGAATAAGGTTTTTGAAAATATATAAAACACAAAATAACATATTCTGATTTTGACGTTTGCTCCAGTTCTTGTATAGAAACTGAAGTCGTCTGGGGCGATGCTTTATTGTATATGTAATCTACAATTCATCTTAACATCCACGAAAAATATGGCTCATCAAAACACTATACACACTTTACATGGATCACTCCTCACCCATCCCCCTCACTCTCCTTACTCACCCTCATTCTCCCTCCACCGCTTTTGTTTCGTCCTCTCTTCCGGCCAAAACCATCGTTCTTGCGACTTTACTCCCTCAGCATCTCTTCAAAGAGGTTCAAAGATGGCTGAATGAGAGCTATATATATATGTAAATCGGACACCGTCCGCCTGGAAGTGGAGTTGATGGCAGAAGCTGTGGCGCCAACGTCAAATCTGGCAGTCTGTAAGAGGGGAACGGACGTTGACCTTTTTAATTGTGTCAACAGTCAGAACTGTGACGTGGTTAGAGAGAGTCTGGCGCGTTTGGTGCCTTACTATCTGAAGATCTCTGTCCTTCTTTCCCCGTCTCTGTTTGCCTGTCGTTCTCTCTCTCTCTCTCTCTCTCTCTCTCTCTCTCTCTCTCTCTCTCTCTCTCGTATATGGTGAAGGTGAAAGAGAGAGAGAGAGAGAGTGAGTGAGAGAGAGAAAGGGAGAGAGTGAGAGAGATAGTAAGAGAGAGAGAGAGAGAGAGAGAGAGAGAGAGAGGGTACTGACAGACAGACACACAATGAGAGAGAAAGAGAGAGGGAGAGAGAGAGAGAGGGAGAGAGAGAGAGAGAGAGAGAGAGAGAGAGAGAGAGGCACACACACATACACTCACGCACGCATGCACACACATACACACACAGAGATTCAAATCTCTACGATATGCTACGCCTGTGGTTCCCAAAACGTCTCCCCAACACCCTGGCCTCTTACAGGACCACTTGACCTCAGGCCAGACAGACGCTCCACACACACACGACCCCAGCACGGAAACCCGCCCATGATCAGAACTTTATATAGGCATTACCAGACAGACGCTCCACACACACACGACCCCAGCACGGAAAACACCCAGGATCAGAGCTTTATATAGGCATTACCAGACAGACGCTCCACACACACACACGATCCCAGCACGGAAAACGCCGATGATCAGAGCTTTATATAGGCATTACCAGACTGACGCTCCACACACACACACGATCCCAGCACGGAAAACACCAATGATCAGAGCTTTATATAGGCATTACCAGACAGACGCTCCACACACACACAATCCCAGCACGGAAAACACTCATGATCAGAGCTTTATATAGGCATTACCAGACAGACTATAAGTTTCTTGTGACCATTCTGTAATGGTGGATACCGCCCCCCCACCCCCCCCCCAACCCAACACACTTCCACCCCCTTTT
>CM065728.1:67310678-67313178 GCA_033310375.1 Conus canariensis
GTGTTTTTTTCTTGTAAAGTATATGACATTAAAAGAAAACTAAACAAACAAGGAGGGTGTGGAAGAGGCGGGGGGGGGGGGGGGGGGGGGAGGGGGGAGCGTGGGCGTGGAGCTGGGGTCCAGCTGCACTAACAAGGAATCATGTGCGAGAGATGTTCAGTTACATCTCTCTCTCTCTCTCTCTCTCTCTCTCTCTCTCTCTCTCTCTCTCTCTCTCTCTCTCTCTCTCCAACCGGAAATGCAAACGAGACAGCTCACTGTCCTGGGGCATGCCGCTTCTTTCCACATTAGAGCTCACTTCTTGACAGCATGGGAAAACGAATGCCGAGGGGTGGGGGGAGGATGGATCATTAGAGCTCTGTGGAGAAGTATCTTTATTTCTGTATTTTTTTTCCTCATAAAGATCTGTTCATGGTTTTTTTTATTTTATTTTATTTTATTTTATTTTTTTAGCCACGCATAAAATATTGCTGTTTATATTAGCTCGTGGGGACATGAAGACCTGCTAAGTAGTATGATCGTGTTCGCTTTTCTCTGTTCCTGTTTCTCTCTGTTGATGAGGATCATTGCTTCATTCATTTGTTCTCTTATTCTCTCTCTCTCTCTCTCTCTCTGTATTGTGTTGCTGGCACTGCTGCTGCTGTTCTCTCTCCTTCTCTCTCTCACTCTCTCTCTCTCTCTCTTCCTCCCTCCCTCCTCCCCCCTCTCTCTCTGGGGTTGTTTTTCGTGATTTCAAAAAGGCGTTTGATCGTGTTGCTAATTCCATTCTTTGAAAGAAACTGTGTATCTATTTGAACCATTTCTTCACAGTCTAATCATTCCAATCATACCTAAATGACAAGACTCATTATGTGCTGCTTAATGGCAAACCATCCTCGACAAACTATGACAGACATGGAGGCCCACAAGGTTCAATGCTGGGCTCTCTCCTATTCTGCTTCTTCATCAATGATTTACTTTTTTTTTTTATCCATATCAAATAAGAAAGTCACGACGGATTGATTTGCTGATGTCTCGTTACTCCAAACACATGGCCGTAATCGACAAACAATAGAAACATCTCTCTAGGAAAGTCTGAATGAAGTGTCAGACGGGTGCAGTTCAAACTCAATGGTTACAGACCAAGCCAAAACCAAATCTATGATTATAACCATTCGCCAAAGCATCAGTTAGTTCTTCTTTATCTAAATCTTCGTTGGCATGGCACTTCCGTCGAAGAGGTAGATCAGCACCGTGCTTTAGGTGTAACGATAGATGAAAATTCAAAATAGCAATCTTATCTCAGTAATTTGTGCAAAATCATCTAAAAAATCCAAACAAACAAAACATTTTCCTGTTATCTCAACTAAGACGCTGTGTCAACATTACTGTGCTTAAAATGTTCTTCAACGTTCACATTATGTCACACATATCAATTGCACTTAAACAGTATGGAATAGGAGTAGTGATGTTAAAAAAAAAGTAAATTCACTCCATAGACGTGCAGCAAAACTACTCCCTCCGGCTCTACCTCTAACAACAAATGAAAATCCAAAATTATTGAACATTTTTCTTGGAGTAAACAACTTGAATTCAACAAGGCATCAAACTTAAGATTTCGACAAACACCATGCCATGTTATATCAATGCCCTTTTCACAAGACTGAACAGCTTTTCTGTCTCGCGGAACTTACATCTCCCTTTGCCACGCACTGATCAATAGAAAACAAGTCTAGCATACTTTGGACTATATGTCTGGAACTCACTTCCAGCGAGTCTATAAAATACGAATACACTAAAACATTTCAAGAAACATTTCCTTAAACTTTTATGTCTCAATTTGTAATTGTATGATTAAAACCCGTGAACGCCATTTGCAAATTCTTCTGCGAGCCATAATTTGAATACACCGTTTGAACATGGACCGACTTCATAAAACCAATCACCTCCACTCCCACTCTCTCTCTCTCCTGCCTTCCCTTACCCTCCCCCATCTCCTCTCTCTCTCTCTCCCTCTCTCTCTCTATTTATTTTTGTCCCTTCTATCCCTTCTGTCTAGCTACCCAACAAGTCCTTATTACAATTATGAATGGTCTGCTTGTCGGTATTAGAGGTACATTACATTGTAGTTATGTTGATTTGTCAGTATTTATGATATGTATTCAAAAAATGTATGCACGACAAGGGCAGATTATATGACTAAGTCACGGCTTAAAACATTTACCTTTGATTACTCAATCAATCAATGGATAATCAATCAATCAATCAGCCTCTCTCTCTTTCTCTCACCCCTCTCTGTCTCAATGTTTGTTCCTTCTTTATGTATCCATCATGTCAGTATGTCAGTATGTCAGTATGTCAGTATGTCAGTATGTCAGTATGTCAGTAGTCAGTATGCTGATAGTATGTATGAGAATTACATTACAGTACATGACATTACACACACACACACACACACACACACACACACATAAACACACACACACGCACGCACGCACGCACGCACGCGCGCGCACGCACG
>CM065728.1:67315678-67323178 GCA_033310375.1 Conus canariensis
AGCTACACAGCACACTGCCACCCCCCCCATCCCCCACCCGCCCCGTCCTCCGTCTCCTGCTCCCATCCCCACTCCCATTCGAATTCCGAAAGAAGAAAACTCGATGAACAACAACAACAACAACAACAACAACAACAACAACAACACACATACACACTCACACAGGTGCGCACACGAGCCCTCAATCAACAATTAGTACATGAATCCCACACGTAGATGGGACTGTTTTCAGAATAATTCAATCAATCAAATCAATCAATCAATCAATCTATCTATCTATTTATCTATGACCATGCACACAACGCCCTACACTCACGCACGCAAACATTGTGCACAAAGACACAAACACAGACAGACAAACACATACACACATAGTGTATGCATGTATGTATGAATCTATCTATCGAGAGAGCAGATAGTTAAACCACTATAGACAAACTTCACGATAAATGCAGACCTCAACCATGGACTCTTATCCCAAGCTCGGGGGTTTGATTCCAATCCAAGACATTCAGGATGGAAGAGATGTCTCTGGAGTCAGTATCTGCTCCGACTCAAATATCATGATTATTGGCACTCTCTCAAGAATCAAGTAGACAGGCAGTGGGTTAGTAAACACTGGTGACGATAACATTATTTGTAAACCAACAGTCACATATTTAGGAGTCAAACATGACCAGAAACTTTCAATGCAAGATCAAATCAGCGATGTGCGTTGCTCGTCATTCTTGGAACTCCGCAGTATCCCGTAAGTTCATAAATATCTTTCAACTGATACAACAGCAAGATTCGTCAAGCCACTAATCATTTCTCAGCTTGATTATTGTTATGTAGTAATGTATGGTTTTGCCAGCAGAACAAATTTCCAAGCTCCAGCGAATTCAAAACAGCGCAGCTCGACTCGTCCTTGATAAAAGAAAAGAAGATCACATTACACCGCTGCTGAGGGAGCTTCACTGCCTGCCAGTTAACTTTCATTATCGGCACAAATGAGCAACTCTTGTCTTCTGTTTCTTTGTGATGGTTCTCCTCCGCCATACCTGTCCTGTGCGCTGTACGCATACCAGTCATCATGCACTCTCCGCTCCTCAATTCAGACACTCTCCAAGATACCAAAGTGAAATTTAAAACATTTGGTGAGCGTTCTTTCAGTGTTGCTGCCCCAGCTGTTTGGAATTCCCACCCTACCAAACTGACCACCTCGTTGGTTTCAAAGCGCACCTAAAATCTGATCTTTTCAGCAAAACATTTTGAACAATGCTTTTTCTCACATTGTGTGCACATACTACTTTTTTGCAGTTACTGTTATACGTAAATGAATGAAGTTCTGAAGCATGAAAATGCAGTGAATAGTTTTCAACAAGAATTACGCAATGTAAATATTATCATTGATATTGCTATAATCAATCCTAGTTCTTCAGATGATACCTTACACCTAGGCTCCATGCTTGAAATTTACACGCACGTTTAATCCAATTACACCTTTTGGAAGAGATGGCCATCGGGTGCCAATCCAGGTGGATGACATGAGTACAAGCACGTGTACACTTGTGCAACAGTTTCAAAGTAAGCTAGCTACCTTCCCAAACATGCTCATGGCCTTATGAAACGTGGAGCAATAAACAATGTTTTAAACACAAACTTTTTATTTATGTTCGACTAAAAAGTAAGAAACTGTCTTCTCCTCCCCTCCCTAAAAAAGGAGCCATGAAGGTCAATGTATCTATGGAAGCAAGCAGGACAGGAACCAGTGGCCAAGCAGATTCTGCGGAGGAAGTGGGACTGGACTGGACACACTCTCAGGAAGCCAGCATCCAGCACCACACGCCAAACCCTGACAAGGAACCCGCAGGGGAAAAGGAAGAGAGGCCGACCTCGCAGCAGCTGGAGGGAGACACTGAGGCAGAGATGAAGAGGCAGGGGACCAACTGGACAGGCATTCAGCGAGCAGCCCAGAACCGAGTGCGATGGCGGAGTGTTGTCGATGGCCTATGCTCACCCTTGAGCTATGGACCTAAGTCAGTAAGTAATGAAGGTCATTGTCAACTGACTTTTAAGCTGCAGTTCCGGAGTCTGGAGATTTGATGAAAAGTGATAAGAGAACCACTTTGAACTACCATGGCATTTCATGGGGCATTAATGCCAAGCGTTGGCATGCAGGAAGGGGGGATAACTTCTCTCCCTACCCTCACCCGACCCACTATCCCTACCCTCACTCCCAGTCTTCCGGATCGGAAAGCTCCAGTTCAATATTCAGTCTTGTCATCGAGACTTAAGTTTGAGTCTCCTCTGGTAAAAGAGAGTCTCACAAGTGATGGAATTCGCAGACACGTGTGTGTGTGTGTGTGTGTGTGTGTGTGTGTGTGTGTGTGTGTGTGTGTGTGTGTGTGTGTGTGTGTGTGTGTGTGTGTGTGTGTGTGTGGTGCGGTGTGTGTGCGTGCGGCGGCGTGCATGCGTGGTGCGTGGTGTGTGGTGTGTGTGTGTGTGTGTGTGTGTGTGTGTGTGTGTGTGTGTGAGAGAGAGAGAGAGAGAGAGAGATGTCTGAGAAGGCAAAAAGTGCCTTTTGGGGGCCATGGCATGTAGATTTTCAGCTCTCTCAGGGATCAGGAAATGAAATCCTATGCTGCACGTGCCTCTTGTGCATGCCTGTCATGATTGTCTCCCCTGCTGTTTCCGACACTCCAAAAGGTGGTGTGCCCACAAAGGGACAAGGGATATGGACAGGCGTGAAGCGAGGAGGGTGTTTAGGGTGAAAAGGAACCTGTCTCTCTCTCCTACTCCACTCTTTCCTCAGCAAATGGTTTGGTTTCATCTGCATTGAATAAAAGGCTTGCGTGAGTGGAGGAGAGATATGCGAGCAGCGACATGACGGATATGTCTTGTCTGTCTCCAAAGTATTTTTTTTACTGTGTGAGTCTCTTCTCTCTCTCTCTCTCTCTCTCTCTCTCTCTCTCTCTCTCTCTCTCTCTCCCCCCTCTCTCTCTCCACCTTTGCTACATTGAAGTTTAACATCCACACTCACCAATGGTAGATGGGAATAATCGTCCCCAAATTGAAGGGAAATGGGTATTGTATCACACACTGCACTAATACCACCAGAAAGGCAACGCGTTTAAAATGGTCGACGCAAGCACGAACGCATTTGTGTGGGTGCCAGCAGGATTCAGACCCAAGACATGGGAATGCAGAGTCGGTGCTGTACCACTGAGCTAAGCAGCCTAGATTTGTCAGCAAGATTTTGTGAGTGATAGATAAAAGAAGATAAATCTATTGAGAGCTTAACGAATAAATTAGAAGATTCTTTCTGTCCATTGATTATCTTCTTTTAGTTTAATTGTCGGACTTCTTTCGTCCATAAATTACGGTCACTCATGCATGCAGGGAATGGTTGCTGTAGTCACAGGTAAGAGAATATAATCTATTAGCAAAAAGAAGCTCAACCAACAATTCAGAAGCTTCTCTCCGTCAACTAGTTATCTTTTCTTATTTCATCTGTAGAGCTTCTTTCCCTGAATGGGTTATCTTCTCTTATCCATCACTACACTGCCACTGCTTTCTTTTTTTTTAAAATTACATGCATGCGCGAACAGATTTTAACACAGGAACAGCCCTGATATGCCCTTCTCCTCCTCCCCCCTCCCTCCCTATACGGTCGGTTGGGTGATAAAGAACGTAAACCTGAATGTCTGAATGACATTCTTTGGCTGGCTGCCGGACCCAGTTTTGAACGGGTCAGACTAATGGAATGTACTCTGAACTGACCCGCTGAGTAATCCAAGAAAACACAGAACTTAAATTCCGTTGCGAACTCTTCTAACGGACAACCACTCATTTGCGCGCGTGTCAGTATACATTCTGTTGATCACGTTCGTACATTTTCAGTTGAGCGTTTGTTTTTCTCACAGATTTTGTATTTCCTTGGGATGGTTATTGGTATATATTTGTTGAAAACAGAGATGCAAAAGCTATTGCCAGTAGTTTTTTCTCTCTCTCTCTCTCTCTCTCTCCACAGAACGCTGTATATATGCGAATTTGGTTTAATTGTTCTTATAGCTGGATAAGCTGATGGAATACACAGCACCTTAGTAACTGGGTTGAGTACTTTGCCTTTGTTTGTGTTGAATATAGAAAAAAGCTTTTGTATGAAATTGTAAAAGGAAAAATCGGATTATAGCGTCCGACGTCACTGATAATCATATGTCGATTTCTGAAGAAGCAAGTCAGATTTTGTTTTTTAAAAAAAAATCAGTCACACTGCCCTCCCCTCTCTCTCGATAGACATATAGATAGACAAGTAGATAAATGAATAGATAGAAAGATAGATAGAGATGGATAGATAGATAAATAGATAGATAGACAGATAGATAGATAGACAAACACACAGACAGGCAGATGGATAAATAACAGACAAACAGATAGATAGATAGCCAGATAGATGCAAAAGCTATTGCCAGTGGGTTTTTTTTTCTCCACAGAACGCTGTATAAATGCGAATTTGGTTTGATTGTTTTTATAGCTGGATAAGCTGATGGAATACACAGCACCTTAATAACTGGGTTGAGTATCGATCGATCGATAGATAGAGAGGTACAGAGATAAATGTAAATCAACAACCTTCAGTCCTCCAGGGAAGCAGGATACAATACCATGCAATCAGAGGTATGCCAATAAGACTATTTTATTATACAGAACATCTTTATGTACTGGCTGTCACCACGACAGTTCCTTCTAAGCTTTTGCCAAATGGTTTGAATACGCTGACAACGGACATGAAAAAGAACAGAGAGAAAAATAAATAAAAATGGACAAAGAATCCACATAGGAAGACGTGTTGCACATATGCGTGATATGTCAATGTACCAAAACCCCTTACCTTACCCCCTCATCCGCCCCACATCACCTTACACCATCTCGCCCTCCCTCTCTCTGTCTGTCTCCCACTATCTCACAAAACACGCAAACGTGCGTGAGGACACAAACATGCACACACACACACACACACGCGCGTGCACACACACACACACACACGCACAGCACGCACGCACGCACGCACGCACGCACGCACGCAGCACCACGCACACACACACACACACACACACACATATATAATATATGTATTATATGTGTATATATATATATATATATATATATATATTATATATATGTGTGTGTGTGTGTGTGTGTGTGTGTGTGTGTGTGTGTGTGTGTGTGTGTGTGTGTGTAATGCGTGTGTGTGTGTGTGTATGTGTGTGTGTGTGTGTGTGTGTGTGTGTGTGTGTGTGTGTGTGTGTGTGTGTGTGTGTGTGTGTGTGTGTTACATTCATACATACATACATATAGATAACATATGAAAAAAAACCTAAAAAAAAACCCCCTGTATGTCTGTTTCAGTTTCTTTCCGTATTGAACCCAGTCAATCTTCGTTGCAAACAATATAAATGCGTCTTTAAAGGTAAGATATAATACATACATTTCAATCGAATTCATTATTGTTTTCTTGATGTGCTCCACTATTAGTAACATAGTCCTCTGATTGGTCTACAGTCTGTGCAGAATTTTGCCCATCTTCCACCTCTCGTCACGGAGCGTCTCCATTTTCAACAGCACATTTTCACTGACTAAAGTTTACGAGGGAGACGGAAAGTGCTAATGCCTTGTCCTGACTGTTCCTGGGGTCAGAGAATACCTTTTGGCACCCCTCTGCCATCCACCAAGACCAGCCTGACCCCTCTTTCCTCCCAAAAGAGAACCGTCATCACCAGACTGAGAACGCTTTTAGGTTCACCTCTCCCCACCCTCTTCCTTTCTTATCCTATCAGTGCCCCCCCCCCCTCCTCGCCCATGTATATATTCGCCAGTACTCTCAAAAGGACAGTGTCATTATCAGACTCAGTATACCTTTTGGCCCCTTCCCCCTCATTCTCCCTTCCTCCTTCCCTTAGTATTTCCCCACACTTTCCACACTCACCTCCGCACTTATCAAGGAGGGTATAGCTATCAATGGAACCTGGTACCACTCTGTTCTCCCATACACCGCGCATAGCACCTAGTTTCCTCTGTAACTCTTGAGATGATGCTGAATAGTCAAAACCACCAACACTCAATAAGCACATTGCAAATTTTGGTTTATTTATAAAACCTTTATCAAGCATTAAAAAAAACATGGGCCTACTGAATGATAGCCTGAAGCACAGCATTTTGATTCTGAAACCGATCATTTCTCACTCTCGCTTTACTTGAATTCTCACTCACTGCTTTAAACTCTTGCATACTTCATCCCTCCTATACATAAGCCTAAAAGAAGAAATGGTAACAATGAACCTCGTGTGAAATAAGGAATCTTGAGATGGTGGACAAAGTTCAGCGAGGAGAAGAAGATTACTGAGACGGTCTAAATGAACTAAATATCTGGAAGGTATTTCTGTGTTCTCCATCACACATTTCGGGTCATTCAGTTTTCCATTGGTACTGGAAGGAACATCCCTGTTCCCCGAGGGTTTCTCTTTGTTGGTGTCTCCCTTCTGTCACTACTGCTTTGATCTCTCTCTCCCCAGCCTACACCCTCTTCGCTTTGTGTCTCTATCCAAACCCTATGTCTTCTTTCAGATTGCCGCATCTGGAATATGTGCTATCACGCTCGTTGGAAAATAAAAGATGAACTTATTGATTATTGGACTGATTCTCAATCCTTCTTCCTTCCTCACTTTCGTGTCTATCTCTTCCCACTTTTCTTCCTTCCTCTCTTCCTTTGTCTCATCCACAGGACCACTTCCTCCATCTGTCTTCACCCTCCCCTCTCTCTCTCTCCTCTCTCTCTCTCTCTCCCCCGCTCTCTCTCCTCATCTTGCACAGCGCACTAGGTCTACGTTTTGCCACATGACTGATCTCTTGGCCTCAGAACGAATTGATTTTGTTGATACCACAGAATGAGACTTGGACTCAGAACTGGAACAGAACATCCCCTGGGAAAAAGCTAGGTAAATGAACTCCCGTTATCTTCTGCGGAGAAACAGACAAACATTTCTCCATGGGAAAGAGCGCTAGTGTTGTTACAAAAAAAAAAAAACTGCTGTGAAAATCAGACTTTTTTCAGAGGTGGAGAGAAAAAGACATTATCGCCTTTAATGAATAGCGTGTCTTAAACAAAGAAGTGATTTCTTTTTTTGTGTTGTGTCTCAAAAAGGTGGCCATCATTATCAGGCACGCGCACCTGGTACCATTCTATCTGTTTCCTGTTCCCCAGCAGCCACTCTAAAACGTTGAAGGAACCGATTTCTTCTTTGTGTCTCAAATAAGGTGCTATCATTATCCGAAACACCGGTACGTCACCATGTTTGTCTCCCCCCCCCCCATCCACTCTCTCTCTCTCTCCTCTGTCTGTATCTCTGTCCATTCCTCTGTCTTTGCGTGTCTCTCTTTCCTCACCGTCTGTTTTCTTTTCTTATTTTCACAATAGCAAGTGTGAAAGTGAGCCAGTATCCCGATATAATGACCACTGAA
>CM065728.1:67325678-67345678 GCA_033310375.1 Conus canariensis
TCTGTGTTAGGTTTTCTTATGGGAGCAAAAAATACCCCACTTGTTTACTGTTTACCTTGCAAAGACAAAAGTCCTTCGGTTTGACTGACACTGTTAACTGAGCAGAGCTGTGAATCTGAGACTGACAAGAGGACATCCCGTGAGTGAAACTCGGCAAACCATCTCTAGCCCTGAAACAAACTTAAACCACTGAAATAAATTTAAACTCCATGTCTTCACAGTGCTGCGACAAAAATCATACCAGAGGAATTCAGAACATCTGGCTCCGTCACTCTCTTTCTCTCTTTCCTTCCTCTCTCCCTTGGTCTGTGTGCGTTTGCTTCTTTCTCTCTGTCACTTTTTCTGCCTTCCTAACCCCACCCCACCCATCTCTCTCTCTCTCTCTCTCTCTCTCTCTCTCTTGTGGATATTTTGTCCTTTGATCTCTCCACTGTGCAAGCAGCAGTCCCCGACATTCACAAACATCACACAGACCTCACAAAACCTTTTGAGGGGGAAACAAAACAAACAAAAAGAAGCATGGATTGGCGGGGAAACGATGGTAATAATTATGTAGTGATGGTGGTGGGGGAGGTGGTGGTGGTGGTGGTGGTGATGGAATGTTTCACAAATGGCGAGTCCACGCAGAAGGTCACAGGGGAAAGGATCAAAGGGGCGGAAAGCAAACCAAAGAGGAAGGTCTGTGCCGCTCAAAGGGGACGGCCTCATGATTCGACAGAGGGTGTGAAATCCAGCACAGACAGCCCACTGAAGTGACTCAGCAGCGGGGCAGCGTCTCCTCTGGCCGGTGATTTGATATTGACAGTCCCCCTGCTGGCTGTAGGGATGAGAGATATGTGGGAGGAACTGAGTGTGTGCATTTGGATGAAATCAGAATGTGCAGCGAACTTGCGGCTGTGAGGACATGGAAAAAGATAGCGAAAAAAAAAAAGTAAAGGAAATAAAAAAAGAGAAAAAGAAAGAGAAAGAAAACAAACATCCCCCTTCTTGTACTTTGATGAACGTCTATTTCTGGGAACGTTATTCAACAGTTCTCTCAGACAGGCGTCGCATCGATTGTCTGTGACATCGGAGTGACACCCACACCTCACATTCCTTACTATACACCACCCACCTCCACTCTACCTACTATACCCCCACTCACTCTTCTCTACTATACACCCACACACCTCACTCTATCTTACTATCACCACACCTCACTCTATTCCTTACTATACACCCACCACTCCACTCTACTCCTTAATACACCACCCACCTCCACTCTATCTCTTACTATACACCCACCCACCTCCACTCTATCTCCTTACTATAACCACCCACTCCACTCTACTCTACTATACACCCACCTCCACTCTATCTCCTTACTATCCACCCCTCCACTCTACTCTTACACCACCACTCACTCTACTCTTACATACACCCACCACTCAATCGTCTACTATACCCACCACCCTGCTTACTATACACCACCACCTCATCTATCTCCTACTATACACCACCACCACTCTATCTCCTATATACACACCCACTCCACTACTTACACGTCATTCCACTCTACTCGAATGCGACAAACAAACTCGATGAATAAAAAAACACACACACACACACACACACACACACACACACACACACACACACACAACAACACCACACACACACACACACACACACAAACACACACACACATGTGTGCGTGTGAACATGCCCTTGATCAAAGTTTAGCGTATGCATCCAACATGCGGATGGGGCTGTTCTCAGAATAAACGAATCTATGTATCCCAAAAAAAAAAAAAAAAAAATTACGTATCTATGTATTTATCAATGTATCTATGTATCTATCTATCTATATACGGCCATGCACACAACGTCCCACACTCATGCATGCGAACACTGTGCATAGAAAAGACACAATCACAGACAGACAAACCGACAGACAGACACATATACCATGTATGTTTGCCTGTCTGTTTGTCTATCTATATATCTATACACGGAGAGAGAGAGAGAGAGAGAGAGAGAGAGAGAGAGAGAGAGAGAGAGAGAGAGAGAGAGAGAGAGAGAGAGAACGGCTAAGGGACTTTAGACACACTTCACAATGAGAAAGCATTATGATATACTGAAAGAATGGGTCAAAGTGCAGACCTAAACCATGGACTCTTATCCCAAGCTCGGGGGTTTGATTCCCATCGAAGACATTCAGGCTGGAAGAGATGTACTCTTTGGAGTCAGCATCTGCTCTGACTCAGATCTCATGATTGTGGCACTCTCTCACGAATCAAGCAGACAGGAAGTGGGTTAGTAAACACTGATGGCGCCGATATTAGTTTTAAACCGACAGTCACATATCTACAAGTCAAACTTGATCATGCTCTTTCAACACAGGATGAGATCAGTAGCGTGTGTCGCGTGTCGTTCTTGGAACTCCGTCGTATGAGCTCAATTTGTAAATATCTTTCAACTGATTCAACAGCAAGACTCGTCAAGTCACTAAATATTTCTCAGCTTGATTATTGTTATTCAGTACTGTACGGCTTGCCAGTAGAATTATTTCCCAGCTCCAGCGAATTCAAAACAGCGCAGCTCGACTCGTCCTTTATAAAAGAAAACAAGATCACATTACACCATGGATGAGGGAGCTTCACTGGCTGCTAGTTAAATTTCATTATCAGTACAAACTAGCCCCTCTTGTCTTCCGTTTCTTTGATGGTTCTCTTTCATCATTCCTGTCCTGTGCGATCTATTTATACCAGGCCGCACATATTCTCCGCTCTTCTAGTCAGAAACTCTTGAAGATACCAAAGCGAAATTGAAATCATTTGGGGAGCGTTTCTTCAGATTTGCTGCCCCAGCTGTTTGGAATTCACTGCCTCCCCTCCCTCGAAACCAGCCCATCTTATATGTTTTCAAAGCACAGCTAAACACTTCTCTTTTCAGCCAAGCATTTTGAACACAGCTTTTCCCACATCGTGTGTACATAATCATTTCTGTAGTAAGATACATGTGATATGTGAATGAATGAGGCTCTGGATGGGTAGGAAAACGCTGTAAGTAGTTTTCAACTAGAATTACGCGATGTAGATACTAGTATCATTATTATCATTATCATTATAATCAGTATTATCATTATCATCATCATTATTGTTACCCCAGTTCTTTGGATGATACCTTACACCGTGGTTCCATGCTTGAACGCATGCATAAGAAATCTGCACGCACGTTAAATCCAATAAACCTTTTGGAAGAGATGGCCATATGTGTGACAGCGCAGATGGATCACACGAGTATAATAAGCACGTGCACACTGGTACAACAGTTTCAGGTTAAGCTGTCTGCCTTCACAGATATGCTAGTGGTCTTATGAAACGTGGAATGAGAAACTAGGTTTTAAATGCAAACTTTTCATTTAGGTCCGACTACAAACTGGCTCCTTCTGTCGCTCCCTAGAACAAAAGGGCACGGAAGTCAGTGCCAACTCACTTTCAAACCTCGGCTCCGGAGTCTGGAGATTTGATGAAGAGCGATAAGAGAACGACTTTCAACTTCCATGTCACGGAATTTCACGGTGCATTAATGCCAAGCATTTGCATACAGGAAGAGGATGACGTCTCCTCCCCCCCCCCCCCCCCTCACCAAGCCCCCTATCCGTACCCTCACTCCCATCGTTCCGGACCGGAAAGCTCCTGTTCAATATTCATTCTTGTCGAAGAGACTTTAAGTTTGATTCCCTCTTTTAAAGAGAGCATCACAGAGCTGATGGAATTCGCAGACATGTTTCTTTGTGTGTGTTTGTGTGTGTGTGTGTGTGTGTGTGTGTTGTGTGTGTGTGTGTGTGTGTGTGTGTATGTGAGAGAGAAAGAGAGAGAGAGAGAAAGCGAGAGAGAGAGAGAGAGAGAGACAAAGAGAGACAGAGACGGACAGACAGACAGATAGGCAGAGACAGGACAGATACAGAGACAGGCAGGCCAATGATCTGGCCGAAATGACCAGGGAATATCTTTAGGGGCTCATTTAGAATTATAAAAAGATGAAGTGTAAACAGGCTTGACTTTGAAATTTAATAGCAGTCACCTCTTCAACACACACACACACACACACACACACACACACACACACACACACACACACACACACACACACACACCACCACACATACACAGAGACACAGATACACAGAGACACACACGCAGAGAGAGAGAGAGAGAGAGAGAGAGAGAGAGAGAGAGAGAGAGAGAGAGAGAGAGAGAGAGAGAGAGAGAGAGAGATTTTATTCTCTTCCACACAGAGGGGGTGGAATTTACAGACATGATTCTTGTGTGCGTATGTGTGCGCGCGCGCGCGCGTGTGTGTGTGAGTGCATGCGTGCGTGCGTGACGTGCGCGTGCGCGCTGGCGCGCGCGCGCGCGTGTGTGTGTGTGTGTGTGTGTGTGTGGGCATAGATATGTGTGTGTGTGTGTGTGTGTGTGTGTTGTGGTGTGTGTGTATGAGAGAGAGAGACAGAGAGAGAGAGAGAGAGAGAGAGAGAGAGAAAGACAGACAGACAGACAGACAGACAAGCAAACAGATGGAGACAAGACAGAGATAGAAACAGGCAGGCCAATGATGTGGTCGGAATGACCAGGAAGTATCTTTGGGAACTCATTTAAGATAATAAAAGAACGAAGCGGAAACAGGCTTGGCTTTCGAAATTGAATACCAGTCGCCACTTCCACACACCACACATTGACGCACGCGCGCGCGCGCGCGCGCGCGCCGCGCGCACAACACACACACACACACACACAAACACACACACACGCATGCACACACACACATACACACACACACACACGCGCGCGCGCGCGCACGCACGCACGCACACAACATACACACGAGACGAATGTAACAACTTGCACCTGATAAGTCTGTAGATACTAGTAGAGCAGGAAAGAAGCAAATCCAGATACAACAAAATGGTGTATGATGTCTGTACGGATTTGCGAGAGGAGGAGAGAGAGAGAAGAGAGAGAGAGAGAGAGAGAGAGAGAGAGAGAGAAGAGAGAGAGGAGAGAGAGAGAGAGAAACAGTGCCTCTCGTGGTGGGTCCATGGCTTGTGGATTTTCAGCTCTCTCTCTCTCTCTCTCTCTCTCTCTCTCTCTCTCTCTCTCTCTCTCTCTCTCTCTCTCAGGGATCAGGAAATGAAATCCCACGCTGCACGTGCCTCATGGGCATGACTGTCATGATCATCTCCCCTGCTGTTTGCGACACTTCCAAAAGATTGCGTGCCCATGTGGGGGACAGGGGGGCATGCTAAGCGTGAAGAGGGGAGGGTGTTCAGGGCGAAAAGGAACTTGTTTCTCTCTGCCACTCCGCCCTTCCCTCGGCAAAAATGGGTTTGATTTCATCTGCATGAAATAAAATAGATGTGACCGGCGACATGTCGGATATGCCTTTGTCTCTCTTGAAAGTTTTTTTTTTTTTTTTTACTGTGTGAGTCTGTCTGTCTGTCTCTCCACAGAGAGAGAGAGAGAGAGAGAGAGAGAGAGAACTCTGTGAGACACCACACTATACAGTCAGATGTATGCCATTAAGACTATGTTATTATGCAGAAAATTAATTTGTACTGGCTGTCACCATGACAGTTCCTTCTAAGCTTTCGCCGAATGGCTTGATCACACTGACGACGGACACGAAAAAAAAAAAACATGATGTAAACGTACTGAAGACATCCGATGAGGTTTTGCACACATGTGTGATACACTGATGCAGCAAAACCCCTCTCCCCACCCCCTTATCCGCCCCACAATCCCCTACTCTCTCTCTTGCCCTCCCTCTCATTTATTTATATCCCTCTATTTCAGTACCGCGCATACGAGCACTCTCTCTCTCACACACACACACACATACATATATATATATACAATTCAATTATAAACAAAGCTTGCTCTTATGTCTTAGATTGAAGAAATAGGGGGAAAAATAGGGGGAAATAAGCATTCATATCTGCAGTGGTAGATAAATCTACCTAACTAACAGTATGTGCTTGAGTGGGTGAATGGGGAAAAAAATGAAATAAATGCTTCTCAAAATGAGCCTTCAGCAAGCTTATAGTCTCCAAGGGGGAGACATTCTCCAATGGGGAGGAAACTCACTAGTATATAACTCCTGGTCAAAAAATGAAATAAATGCTTCTCAAAATGAGCCTTCAGCAAGCTTATAGTCTCCAAGGAGGGAGACATTCTCCAATGGGGAGGAAACTCACTAGCATATAACTCCTGATCAGATACCGATATTTCGAAACCTGATTGCTTATCCTCAGTGACCGCGGAAAGTGGTAATTTGACTCCTCTGCCTTTTCGGTTTTAACAAGAATGCTATCCTAGAAAAGTCTGGTGTGCAATACCGTAGTATGTTTGTTGAGTTTTCAAAAAACCAACCAAAGGTGCCACCTAAGAAGCAAAAGAAAATCACGAAAGAGCAAAACAAGCTACATTTTCTTATGAAAAGTAGAAAATATAAAAAGATAACCTCTTAAGACACAAGTGCTGAGGGCCAGTTCTTGGAATGAATCCGCAAGGGACTAAATTACAATAAACTAATAAATTCCAAGGATAAATACCGAGCACCATTCCAGCAACTTACAGAGCAGCTTGGTGTTGCAGTGACTGCAAGAAATATTCAATTATAAACAAAGCTTGCTCTTATATATATATATATATATATATATATATATATATATATATATATATATGCACACATACATACATACATACATACATACACATAACAGAGATGATAAAGATTAAACAACCCTATTTCTGGTCCAGTTTCTTTCCGTTTTAGACTCACTCAATCTTCGCTGGAAACAAAATAAATGTCGTGTTGAAAGGTTAGGGTTGATGGAAGCTTTTCTTTTTTTTTTTTCTTCAAAATTCTAGCTCATCATTTTTCAAGAGTTCCATTAATAGCAACGCCCTCTGATTGGTCTACAGTCTGTGCAGAATTTGTGGTGGCATTCCATTTCTCACCATCGCACATCTTCATGTTCAACAGCACATTTCACTGAAGATATTCACAAGGGAGATGAAAAAACGGTGGTGTTTTGGACATGCAATCAAGTAAAAAAAACTTTTGGAATGCATTTCAGGATTCGATAAACGAAAAGTGTGCCAAAACAAACTTATTACTAACAGAAAAGACAATTCTATTTGGATGCGATGACCATTCTAAGGCAGACAGTACATTTGATTTTATTATGCTGATAGCTAAATTTATGTATACAAATGTAAGTTTGAAGGAACAGAACCTCAATTCCAACAGTTTACTATATATTTGAAAAAAAGGTATGAAATTGAAAAATATGCCAGCCGTATAGATATGTCTCAGCAGAACTTACTGGCACCATGGCATATATATCTACCTCTCTTTGAGTAGTTTACAAACCTTTGTAAGCGTGGAAGTAATACGGTTCTCTGCTTTATACAAGTGTATGATATGTATTTTGTCCAATTTGCTGGTGCTTGTATGTTTTCATACTGTTTGTACTTGTTAAATTTGCTGATGATTATATGTGTGTACATTGTTTATGCAAAAAGAGAAAAGAAAATGTTTATTATGAAAAACAAACAAACAAACAAACAAAACAAAAAAAGAAGAAAAAATAAAACAAAAACGGTGGTGGCTTGACTGTTTCCGAGGTCTGGGAATACCTTTTGGCACCCCTCTGCCAATACCACCGAGACCAGTCTGAACCCTGTCTCCTCCCAAAGCAGAACCGCCATCACCAGACTAAGAATGCTTGTAGGTTCACCACCCCTCCTCCCTTTCTTTCTTTCCTCCCCTTTCCCCCTACCCTTGCCCCTCTTCTTGTTCGTCAGTCCTCTCTGAGGAGAGTGTCATCATCGGACTCAGAATACCTTTTGTCCCCCGTTCTCGTCCTGTTCTCTCCCTTCTTCCCTCAGTATTTCCCCGCCCTGTCCCCACTCTCCTCCACACTGATCAAGGACGGTATCACTATCACAGGCACCTGGTGCCACCCTGTTGTTCCATGCGCTTTGCACAGCTCTCTGGTGATCGCTGAGATGGTGGACAGAGTTCAGCGAGATGAACAAAACGACTGAGAGGTCTTAACGACCTAAATATTTACATAGGTATTCCGTTTAGTTTTCTCCGTCACACATTTCCATTCATTCAGCTTTCTCTTTGCACTGAAAAGAACACCGTTGTTTCCCGAGGGTTTCTCTTTCTCTGTGTCTTCCTCTCTTTGTCTGCTTCTCTCTCTCTCTCTCTCTCTCTCTCTCTCTCCCTCTCTCCATCCCATTCCCCTTTCTCTTTGTGTCTGTCTCTCCAAACCCTGCCTTCTTTTAGACTGCAGCAGCTGGCCTATGTGCTATCATGCTCGTTGGAAAATAAAAGATTGTTGGCTTATTGATTATTGGACTGATTCTCAATCCTATTTCATCCCCAGCTTCGTTTCTGTCCCCCCCCCCCCCCACACACACACTCCATAACCTCCTCTCTTCCTTTGTCTCATCCACAGGGCCAGTTCTCCGCCCCCCCTCCCCCCCCTCTCTCTCTCTCTCTCTCTCTCTTTTTCTTTCTCTCTTTCATTTTGAACAGTTTACAATGTCTACGTTTTGCCTCGGTGTTTGGTTTGTTAGTCTCGGGGACAAATTCATTTTGCTGATACTTCAGAATAAGACTCAGACTCGGAACTGAAGCAGAACTTCCCCTGGGAAAAGAAGGTAAATGACCCCTCCCCCACCTCTGCCAGGGACAGACAGGCTACATTTCTCCACGGGAAAGTGTGTTGTGAAAGCCGGCTGTTAAAAAAAAACAACAAACCCAACCGATTTTGTCTGACGTGGAAGAAAACAGAAAACAGGAAATGATTGCCTCCTGTGAGTAACGTGTCTGAAGTACTGTAGGCAGTGATTTTTTTTCTTTGTGTCTCACAAAGGAGGCCATCATTACCAGACACACCAGGTACCACACTGTCTGTTTCCTATTCTCCGAGGAACCATTCATTTCCTTTTTTTCTCCCTATTTTCTAAAACCTTGTCCAAAATGGAACAAGAAGGGGGGGATAATGCAGGGACATGCTGAACAAGGTATCTAGTTTCCTCATAAAGTCCCTTTCAGGTTTCCGTTTGTACTGAAAGGAATACTTCTCTCTCTCTCTCTCTCTCTCTCTCTCTGTAAGTGTGTGTGTGCGTGCGTGCGTGCGTGCGTGCGTGCGTGCGTGTGTGTGTGTGTGTGTGTGTGTGTGTGGTGTGTGTGTGCACGCGTGTGTGTGTGTGTGTGTGTGTGTGTGTGTGTGTGTGTGTGTTGTGTGTGTGTGTGTGTGTGTGTGCATGTCTTTATCATCTAATCGCAAATGAGCAAATTGGCCAATATATAGATATCTTTACCACTGGAAAATAAACACATAATTTTTTTTTATTCATTTATTCATTTCTCTGTTCCTTCTTCCTTCTGTCTCCTCCCCCTTATTTCTTTTTCATTCTATCTTTCCGATCTCTCGGTTTTTGCTGCTTGCAATGACTACCATCCTTAGTCCTGGCTGACTGTACATGGATTTTGGTAAGTGTACTGATATAGAACGTAACTCTGAGACCAAGTCTGAACATCCCTAAGGTAAACAACGACGAACTAACTCGCGTACCTGCCACAGAGGAGAGAGAGAGAGAGAGAGAGAGAGAGAGAGAGAGAGAGAGAGAGAGAGAGAGAGAGAGAGAGAAGAGAGAGAGAGAGAGAGAGAGGAGAGAGAGGGAGAGAGAGAGAGGGAGAGAGAAAGAGAGGGAGAGAGAGAGAGAGAGAGAGAGAGAGAGAGAGAGAGAGAGAGAGAGAGAGAGAGCGCATGTTTCTCCAAGGGAAAGTATCACAATTGTTACAAAATGTCATACAAAAGATAAATAAAAGTGAACTGATTTATTTTCCGACTTCGGTAGAGGACAGACAGAAAACATTTCGTATAATGATGAACAGCGTGTCTTAAGCATTGCTGGAAGGGATTTCGTTTTTCGTTGTGTTTCATGAAGGTGGCCATCATTATCAGACGCACGCACCAGGCATCATTCTGTTTTCCTTTCTCCCAGCAGCCATTCTGAGGCATTGTAGGAAGTGACTTTTTTCTGTCTAACTCCGAAGGCCCCCGTCCTCAACAGAAACACCTGTTGGCACACCACCCTGCTGTGTGCCTGTCTTTTTCTTTTCTGTATCTGAATCTCTCTGTCCCTTCCTCTGTCTCTGTGTGTCTTCCCCCCTTGTCGTCTATAAACAAGAGTAAACGTACAAGTCAGTGAGTATCCTGATGTAGCGATCGCTGGAAGAAAAACCATTCATTCATTCATTCGTTCATTGACTTGTCCATTCATTCGATCATTCATCTATTTACTTAGTCTCTCTCTCTCTCTCTCTTTCCCTTCCCCTCTCTCGCTCCCTTATCCTGCCTTCTGTCTGTCTGTCTGTCTGTCTGTCTGTCTGTCTGTCTGTCTGTCTGTCTCTCTCTCTCTCTCTCTCTCTCTCTCTCTCTCTCTCGTGCAGCTTACAAATGATCAGATTTGTCTCTGAAGGATAGATTGATTTGTAGAGACCGGAGTAAACCTGTATACTTCCGAGACTCGGTGAGTACAACCCTCGGGGAAAACAAAATCAGTCATTTATCTCCAGTATCTAGCACAGCGAAGTAAAAAAAAAAAAAAAGCACCAAAGTACATTTCCTCACTAATCTATAACAAAAGCCAGCTGCGTACAAAAGTGCCGAAAAAGAAGGGAACCGATTTGGTCTGACTTCAGCTGAAGCAAGAACACATTCACTCGGATGAATAACGTGTCTGAAACCTGTACAGGATTTTTTGTTTTTCGTTAGGCCACATAAAAGATCAGATACACATGGTACCACCCTGTCGACTTCCCGTTCTCAGTACAACCATTCACTTCCTCCTTTTAACCATGTGGTGGTGGTGGTGGTGGTGGTGGGGGGGGGGGGGGTGAGGGTGAGACAGCTTCAGGGAGAAGGGGCAATAATGCACTGATAGACCCAAGCAAGGTATCCATCTTTTTTTTTTCCTCGCGTATTCTCATTCAGACTTCTGTTCAGACTGAAAGGAACGCCCCACTTTCTAAAAGAGGTTTCTGTCTTCTCATTCACTAGGTTGTCTTTCTCACTCTCCTCTTTGAATGTCTGTCTCCTCTTTTAACACCCTCTCTCTCTCTCTCTGTGTTCACGCGCGCGCGCGTGCGTGTGCGTGCGTGCGTATGAGCGTGCGTGAGTACGTGTGCGTATTGTTGTGTGTGTGTGTGTGTGTGTGTGTGAGAGAGCGAGCGAGCGAGAGAGAGAGAGAGAGAGAGAGAGAGAGAGAGAGAGAGAGAGAGAGAGAGAGAATGAGCGTACCTGAATGACGTGTGTGTGTGTGTGTGTGTGTGTGTGTGTGTGTGTGTGTGTGTGTGTGTGTGTGTGTGTGTGTGTGAATATTTAAGCCTAGGCAATGACAGATGTGCAAGAAGGCCAATATGCTTACGTCATTACCATTTCAAAACAAAAAACGTAACCATTCATTCATTCTCTCTGTTCACTCACCCCCCCCACCCCCATCTCCCTTCTCTCTCTTTCAGTTTACCTTCCCTAACAGTTTAGTTTGCATAGACCAAACTCCCTCGTTTTACTCACACTGTGAACCAAGAGGGGTCTGACTCCGTGAATCTGAGACCGAAAAAGAACATCCCGTGGGTGAAACGGCGGAAAGGATCCTTAGCAGCAGACAAATAAACTTCGACTACATTTCTCCACAGAAAAGCGTGCCAGTGTTCTTACAAAAAAAAATACTAGAGAAAATAAAAAATGGGTCAGTTTATTGGGGGTGCTGTTGGATTCTTTTTTTAACCTTTGGTGGTGAGAACACCACAGAATTACGGACTGTGGTGTGTGTCTATTTGACGCCGCCAAGAGCACCGACACAATCAGCCGTGTCTCCCTGATGAGTCCCATCCAGCGGACGAAAGGCCTAGGAGCAGGCAATACATATAGATCTGTCTTCGAGAGGGATCGTGATGGTTCCCACACGCAGCTAGTGAAAGGCTTTCATATAATCATGTAATATATATTTTCCCATTTTCTTCATCTTCAATTTTCTTTGTTGTTGAAAATTTCAAATCTTTGCCAAGTCATTATTATAATGATGGAAGAATTGTTAACCTGCACTTGTTATCCCCCACTACTTAATTGTTCAGTTTATTAATTCATTTATTTATTTATCTTTTTATTTTGGAACCGGGCAGAGGAGAAACAGAAAGCATTGATTACAGCGAATCGTGTGACTCATGCACTGAAGGCAGTGATTCCTTTTTCGTTGTGACTCACAAAGGAGGCCATCATTACCAGACACAGCTGGTACCACACTGTCTGTTTTCCTCTTCTCCCGGCAGCCGTGCGTTTCCTCTGTAATCCTTGTCAGCGACGGTGGGCCAGTTTGAACTGACCACAATGGCAGAAGAACAAAAAAAAAAAAAAAAAAAACAACAAAAAACAAAACAAAAAAAAAAAAACCGGTGGACGAAAGCCAAAATTAAAAAGAAAAGGAGAGTCGAGGTGGATGACAGAAACAAGGAAACGACTAGCAGCAACTTGGAAAAAAAAATCCTGGCATCCCCCATGGTGCTCTCCCTCCACGCCAATCCTAACCCCCCTCATCCCGATAATAAAATGTCATACCAGAACCATTTCATAGTTCGAGGGGCACTTAGAAGTCAATTAAAGCTGCTTAAAAGGAAGCTGAAAAAAAATCCCGAATATGATAATTATGGTGATGCCAGACCCACATCCCAGTAAAGGGTCATAGAAAAAGGAATTTGAAATGCGTTACAGAGTTGACAAATCTCTTAAAACAACATAAGATGCAAAGCATATAAACGTACTCCCAGTTTATCTTGAATACGCGTGAGATATTCCACACAGAGGAAAAACCGTTTTGGCCCGTTATAGCCGTTAGCATCATCCATGATCCATAATGAACATATCTACAAATTTTCAGAAAGATCGGCCAAATACTTTCTGAGATGTTCCATAAAGAAGAAAAACCGTTATGGGCCGATATGGCCGTTAGTAACGGCTATAACGGTAAAATAACACATCGGGCATCATCCTTGACCCATAATGAACATACCTACAAAGTTTCAGAAAGATCGGCCCAGTAGTTTTGTCTGGAGCGAGTGGAACACATTTTGACCACGGACGGACAGACAGACAGACAGAGAGACAGACAGACACACACACACAACACACACACACACACACACCACACAAAACACACACACACACACACACACACACAGAGCATTTCTTCGTTCCCATTGTAAAGTACTCCCTGTTTTATAAGAACTGGGAGTACAAAAATGGCAATATTCTAACAAACTGGAAGGGATGGGTAGGTCTGGCGGCGGGGGGGGGGGGGGGGGGGGGGGGGGGGGGGGGGGGAAGATGGGAGGTGGCGGATGGCAATCAGAAGACCGAGCTATGTGCCACTCACCAGAGAAGACAGCCTCTACCATTCCTTGTCCTCTGTTCCCAGGCAGAGGTCTGCCGTCAAGGACTGGTCAACACGTGGACAGGTCGCCGTCAAGGACTGGTCAACACGTGGGTCAGTCACAGGCCTGGACTGTACGATGAACGGTCAGTACCTTTGATCAGATCTGTTGGAAGACACAACAAACACCACTGAGGGTTTGGGGAGGATGGGGGGGGGGGGGGGGTGCCATATGTTTTGTTTAGGTATTTGTGGTTGATAAATGAGCCGGTTTTAGTTGTACTCTAATTACCATTCCCGCAAGGTCATTTTAATGTATGGAGTGAATATCTACCTGAAGAAATTACGAAAAGGCACATTTCTAGGACGTGAAAAAGAGCACTGATGGGATGTGCAAAAGACAACTTGTACTTGTCAACGATCAAACAATAAGCAAATAAATAAATAAAAAAAGATCTGGTTGTATTTCCCACCACATTTCCAACTGGTGAAGACGAAGGGATTCTGTGTTATGTTCTGTCCACATACAGGTGATTGTGGACATTTAATTAAAGAGAGTTATTTTCAAACTGGATTTTGATAATGAAAATGGAGAAGAGAAGAAAAAAAAGACGATAAAGAAAAAAAACAGAAAAAATAAAAAATAATAAGAGGGGGGAGGGGGGAGAAAAAGAGCGGAAGGTTGGTGGGTGAGAGAAGGGGGAGTAGTGGGATAGGTATGTGTGAAGGCAGGGCATAAGGAGGACAGAGGACGGGAGGAGAGGTGGATTGTGTGAAGGGGCAAGGAGGACAGATGGAGGGGAGAGAGGTGGATTGTGTGAAGGGGCAAGGAGGACAGTGGAGGGGAGAGAGGTGGATTGTGTGAAGGGGCGGGACAGGAGGGACAGATGGAGGGGAGAGAGGTGGATTGTGTGAAGGGGCAAGGAGGACAGTTGGAGGGGAGGAATCACATATGCACATTTGAAGTGATATGAAGTATCATTAAAGAACATCCAACAGGCGACGACGTAACTTGGTAAACAATATAACGCTGGTCATTGTCCAAGTTGAAGAAAGTGTCCTTGACGCTTGATGTCTGTGAAAGAAGTCCCCATTGTACCTTTACTATTTTGACAGTCAAGGAGGGACACTCCAAACACAAGTATTAAACACAGATTTCATGGGAGTGTATGTATACATTCTGAATGCACTTAGTTTTTCATGAATTGAGCCGTGTGCTACACATTTAATACGCTGTCTGCTGTAAGACATAATTTTACCTTTAGAGTCTGAAAAAAAACAAACAAACACGTAAGCATCGATATTTTCAACAAACAATAGATTTAATGAATTGGTTCTTTTAGATTTTCACGACAACTAGAGAATCTCCACAAAACAGATCAAGGCTACCACGCCAAACACCACCTCACAGAATTCAGCATCAAGAGAGGAAGTGGCTGCACGCCCAAACTACGGCAAAGAATAAGAACCACCACAACCAAATGTTAGCTTCAATCTCAAGGCTGATGCAACAAAGACTTCTAGATCATCGGGCAGATTCATAGCAAGCCCTTGGAATGTCAGATGGAAATGATTGATCAGATGTAAGCTGAGATGATAGACCCCAAATTGCTCCGGCCAGGATCTCTTGCTTCAGTATAATTGCAAATTGTATTATAAAGTGTTAGGCATTGGCACGGACACACACACACACACACACACACACACACACACACACACACACACACACACACACACACAACACACACTCACATAAATGCACAAGTAACGACACGAGAGAGAGAGAGAGAGAGAGAGAGAGAGAGAGAGAGAGAGAGAGAGAGAGAGAGAGAGAGAGAGATGTTGTGTGTGTGTGTGTGCGAAAATGCACGCTCATGACATGCATTCTGTTCAAAGTTCAATAATTTACTTTACACACGCATGACTGTTTTGAAAATAAAGCCACAACGATTCCACTTAGCTGAGAAGAATTACCGGCTCCTGTTCAACATTTTCAATTTTTGTCAAACGGATTTAAGTGCGATACGCCGTCAGATTCTAAATTTTACAGCCAGCCAAACAGAGACAAATTACTCGTGTTGCAACTTGAATTCTATGATTTCAAGAGACATGAACGATGTACAAACGAAATAAAACCCGCGTTCACTTGTTTGAAGAGAAAAAATCGCACAAGGATTGGACAATAATTCATGGTTACGAGAAGGTGAGGGGGGGGGGGGGGGGGGATTGACGCGAGGAATGTTCAGCCGCATAAAGAGGAAATGATCTGTCAGATTTTTTTTTCTCTTTTTTTTTTCTTCTCTCACATATTAATTCACAGCATGAACAATAAACTATTATACAGACATTTCCAGAGAGAGAATTGAATGCTGTCTACAACAAGTTTCATATATTATACTTTTTTAAAATGTATTCATCAAGGTTTTTTTCCCATATGAATGACAAAAAAAAACAAAAACAAAAAAACTACATATGTAGCAAGAGAGAGAGAGAGAGAGAGAGAGAGAGAGAGAGAGAGAGAGAGAGAGACAAGATAAGACAAACAGAGATATGCAAGCAACTAAATGTAGAACAAACTTGAGAGAAAATTAGGTTGCGCAGATACTTCAATCAAAACTAGGGACATAGGCCATCCAAGAAAGCAGGAATTTTTCATAATTCAACTCAGTTGCTGAAATATACTTTTCAATCTCATATCGTTTCTTGAGGTATCACAAAAGGCACGGACGGTTGACACTACTCTTGTCATCTTAAAATGGTGTATATACAGTTTTGCTAATAGAATAATCAAATCTAAAACATGGTCAGTTTTTACATCTCTTTCACATCCAAAAATAACCAGATGGTCGCTAAAGCGAAATGAGTGAGCCAAAAAAAAAACAAAAACATATTTGAACAAAAACATTCAGTTCTATCTCCCTGATCTGAAATGCAAACAAGAGAGGTTATTGTCACGTTGCTGCTTCGTCACATTCCCAACACACTCCTTAACATCATGGAAAGCAGCAGAAAGTGGAATGGGAGGGGAGGTAATCATTGTGTCTCTGTGAGTGAGTGTTTTTTTTTTTATTATTTATTAACAAAAATCTGTATTAGTTCTTCAGCCACGCACATAATTTTCCACTTTATTACTCCGTGGGCAAGGAAAGCAGGGCGTAATAACATATTGTATTCCCTCACGCCCCTCCCCCCCCCCCCCCCGTCTGCCTCCCTGCCTGCCTGTCTGCCTGCCGGTCTGTAAGTTTGTCTCTCACTCTATGTATGTGTGCGCACGCGCGCGCTCGCGCATGTGTGTTTGCGTGTGTGAGGTCCGTATTTGATGTGTGTGTGTGTATGTGCAAGTGCATGTGTGCGTGTGCATGTACATGTGCATGTGTGTGGTGTGTGTGTGTGTGTGTGTGTGTGTGTGTGTGTGTGTGTGTTTGTGTGTGCATGTCGTGTTCAGGTACGGGAGTTCACCAAATTTTAGTAATCAACTTTTTGATGTGTAACGATTAAAAACAAGCAAATAAAGCAACAACTTCTACATGCGGATATCCACCAACTTGGATTCCATTTAAAGGTTAGTGGCAACATTCTTTTTGTGTTTTTGTTTTTCAGACTTGGATATCAAGAGATGAAACGGTCAAAGTCCAACTTTGAAGCCATTGAAAAGATTCCAAAGATTACAATTTTTTTTTCCACTGCAACTTATTTTCTGTATTTCTTTAAAAGCATGAACTATATAACAAGGAAAACCAAATTACTTTTTTCTTTTTTAAAATCGGAAATGAAATGAGGCAGGGAACAGTAAACGATAAACAGTAAACAAGTGGGGTATTTACTTTTTTCTTTTTTAAAAATCGGAAATCGGAAATGAAATGAGGCAGGGAACAGTAAACGATAAACAGTAAACAAGTGGGGTATTTTTTTCCACTGCAACTTATTTTCTGTATTTTAAAATCGGAAATGAAATAAGGCAGGGAACAGTAAACGATAAACAGTAAACAAGTGGGGTATTTTTTTCCACTGCAACTTATTTTCTGTATTTTAAAATCGGAAATGAAATAAGGCAGGGAACAGTAAACGATAAACAGTAAACAAGTGGGGTATTTTTTTCCACTGCAACTTATTCTCTGTATTTTAAAATCGGAAATGAAATAAGGCAGGGAACAGTAAACGATAAACAGTAAACAAGTGGGGTATTTTTTTTCCACTGCAACTTATTTTCTGTATTTCTTTAAAAGCATGAACTATATAACAAGGAAAACCAAATTACTTTTTTCTTTTTTTAAAATCGGAAATGAAATGAGGCAGGGAACAGTAAACGATAAACAGTAAAGAAGTGGGGTATTTTTTGCTCCCCACTTGTTTACTGTTTATCGTTTACTGTTCCCTGCCTCATTTCATTTCCGATTTTGTTTTGATTAAATTGAGGTTATTTGTATTTGTTTCTGTCCGTCTGTGTGTTTGTCTTTTGATCTCCCTTGCATCTTTGGGTGGATCCTCAAGCGTAGGCTCAAAGATTGTCCCCTACATTTTATACTATTTGCATAATGTCTTTAGTTTTTCAGCAACTTTTTTCCTCCCCACACTTTCGTTTGGTTTCGTTTACTACTCTTCGCTGGCTGCTTTGGGGGTGCTATTGGATTCTTTTTTGCACCCTTGGTGGTGAGAACACCACAATATTATGGACTGTGGTGTGTCTCTATTTGACGCCAGGAGCGCAGACACAACCAGCTGTGTCTCCCTGATGAGTTCCGACCCAGCGGACGAAAGGCCTCGGAGCAGGCAATACAAATATATCTGCCTTCAAAAGGGATTGCGATGGTTCCCTTATGCAGCTAGTGAAGAGTTTTCATATCTGTAAAATATTTTCTTTATTTCATGTTCCCAGTTTCTCCATCTTCAACCCCCCCTCTCCTTAAGTCCAAATCTTTGCCAAGTAATTACTATGAAGGCAGTTCAGTTGTTGGCCTGCGCTTGTTTTTCCCCCACTATTAGATTGTTCGTCTTTGTAATTGTCTGACTTTATTCAAGTTTAAAAGGCTGTGCCAGTTTTGAATAAAAGTTACTCTGTGTTAGGTTTCCTTATGGGAGCAAAAAATACCCCACTTGTTTACTGTTTTTTCTTTTTTTTTGTTTTAATAACAGTGCGTGACATTAAAAAAAGGCCCATGAAGGTGGAGGGAAAGAAAACTAGCTCATGGCATCGAAAAAGGAATTTCAAAGATGGGGGGGGGGGGGGGGGCACTTTTCACATCAGTGCTCACTTCTGGACAAATTAGGACAACCTGTGGAGGGGAGGGGGGGGATGGATCATTAAACCTCAGGGACCAGGTGTTTTTATTTGTATGTATGTTTATTAAACATCCTTTAATTTCTTTTTCAGCCGTGCATACAATCTTTGCTATTTTTTAGCATGTGGGCAGCTGAGACCTCTCAAAATAGCATTATTGTGTACGGTTGTTGTTTTTTTCTGTTCTGTCTGTCCGTCTCTCTCTCTCCTCTTCTCCTCTCGGGGGGTCACTGATGAATTCCTTCCTTCTTTTCTCTCTCTCTCTCTCTCTCTCTCTCTCTCTCTCAAACGCATCCACTTGAAAGCAGTACATGAGAAATCCTCACTTGTATTCCACAAAAGCATTAGTGATGATCAGCTCACAACAATATGTCATGAATTTGCATTTGCGACTTTATCCAACAAAAATCTAAGAATGCTTGATGCAAGTAAACACACCCCAAACTGAAAGACAAATCAAAATAAATGATGTCCATCGTGATGTAGTCATGATGCACAGGGAACATGATAACGAATGTTTTTAAGTCACGTCCAGACCAGATGCGTACCTGATGACAGACTTGACTGGCCAGGAGCTGGCTTAGCTTTGAAGTCTGATTCGCCCGCTGTCCTGTCGCTCAGCTCATCTGGGAGGGAATCCAACAGTAGGCGAAGGAAACCCTCCCCCCCCACTCTCCATTCCTCCCCTCCTCACTGCCGCCCCTTTCACTACACGTGTGGGAATTTACCTGGACACTGTACAGGAAACAACTGAAGACTCTGGATCAGTTCCACCTCCGCTGCCTGCGTAAGATCATGGGCATCTCCTGGGAGGACAGGATTTCCAACACAAAAGTGCTTCGCAGAGCAAAGATGCCTGGTATCGAGGCGCTGATCATGAAAGCGCAGTTGAGGTGGGTTGGGCATGTGGTACGAATGGACGACACGCGACTTCCAAAAATGGTCTTCTTCTCTGAGCTGGCAGCTGGAACCAGGAACACTGGGCGGCCACTGAAACACTTCAAGGACTGCCTGAAAGTATCACTGGCAGCCTGTGGCATCCCGCTTCATGGTTGGGAAACACTTGCCACAGACCGCCAGTGCCTGGCGACTTGCTGTCCACAAAGGAGTAAAGAGCTTCGAAGAGAAGCGTTTGCGGGAATTGAACCAGAAGCGCCAAGCCCGCAAAGAGAGAGACTGACCATGACAGCCGCAAAGAGAGGAACCTGACCCAATGACAGCCC
>CM065728.1:67350678-67363178 GCA_033310375.1 Conus canariensis
AAAGCGACGGAAGCCAATGTCATCGAACTTTTAAACCGTAGCTCCGCTCACTGGAGATTTGATGAAAAGTGATGTGAACCACTTTCAACTTCCACGGCACGGAATTTCACGGTGCATTAATGCCAAGCATTTGCATGCAGGAGGAGGAAAGACGTCTCTTTTTCCCTCTCATCTGCTACCCCCCCCTCCCTCCCGTCACCTTCCCACCCCTCCCTCTCATCCTTCCTGACCGGAAAGCCCCTGTTCAATATTCATTCTTGTCGAAGAGATTTAAGTTTTATTCCCCTCTTTTACCAGAGAGGTGATGGAATCTGCTGACATGCCTTGTGTGTGTGTGTGTGTGTGTGTGTGTGTGTGTGTGTGTGTGTGTGTGTGTGTGTGTGCGCGCGTGGATGTGTGTGTGTGTGTGTGTGTGTGTGTGTGTGTGTGTGTGTGTGTGTGTGTGTGTGTGCGCGCGCGTGCGCGTGGATGTGTGTGCGTGTGTGTGTGTGTGTGTGTGTGTGTGTGTGTGTGTGTGTGTGTGTGTGTGTGTGTGTGTGTGCCCGTGTGTGTGTGCGTTTGCGTGTGCGTGTGAATGTGTGTGTGTGTGTGTGTGTGTGTGTGTGTGTGTGTGTGTGTGTGTGTGTGTGTGTGTGTGGGTGGGTGTGGGTGTGTGCGTGCGCGTGCGTGCGTGCGTGCATGCGTGCGTGCGTGTGTATGTGTGTGTGTGTGGGGGGGTGAGAGAGAGAGTGTGTGTATGTGTGTGTGTGTGTGTGTGTGTGTGTGTGTGTGTGTGTGTGTGTGGTGAGAGAGAGAGAGAGAGAGAGAGAGAGAGAGAGTCAATTTGTCTCAGTGAGGGGAAAAAAATGCCTTTTGGGGAGGCCCTGGAATGTGGATTTTCAGCTCTCTCAGGGATCAGGAAATGAAATCCGATGCTGCACGTGCCTCTTGTGCATGCCTGTCATGATTGTCTCCCCTGCTGTTTCCGTCACTTCCCAAAAGGTTGCGTGCCCATGCAGAATCAGGGGGTAGGTGTGGGGCTGGCTGGAGATGGGGGGACGTTATGGGAGAGGAAGAGTTGGAGGGGGGGGGGGAGGGAGGCGTCTATCTGCCGTCCCACCTTTTCTGTGGCAAAGTGGTTGGTTTTATCTGCATTAACTACAAATGCTTGCTGCGAATGGAAAGCAGAAATGCGACCGGCGACATGTCGGATATTCCAGGGATGTCTTCCCATTATTCTCTCTCTCTCTCTCTCTCTCTCTCTCTCTCTCTCTCTGTATGTGTGCGTGCGTGCGTGCGTGCGTGCGTGCGTGTGTGTGTGTGTGTGTGTGTGTGTGTGTGTGTGTGTGTGTGTGTGTGTGTGTGTGCGTGTGTGCCAGAAAGCGCTCGCGTGCGAAGATATATATGGTATTTCCCAGATAACTTACATCCATGTTTGATGTCGACAATCATCAACGACAGACAGTGGAAGTGGAGATCCATCTAACACTACACGGATACCACCAGATAAACGACACGCGCAGATAGGCAACAAAAGCACAAATATCTTTTGTGTGTGTGGATAATAATAGCCTTAATACAGCCTCTAGTGGTTGTCTGGGTTACAAACAACATGAAACTAAAAGAGAAATTTGCAGGCTGCCGGACTGATTTTTATGCGACTTTTTATTTGCATTTTGTTTTGCTTTTTTTCAGTGTACCATAAATAGCAACATCCTCAGATTGGTCTACAATCTGTGGTGAATTTTTAGCGCTGTTCCATCTCCAACATCTCCAAGTTCAACAGTATATTTCCCTGAATGAGCCTCAGGAGCGAGAAATACTGTCATGAACATGGTTGTTCCCTGATGTCTGGGAATACCGTGTGCCCCCCCCCCCCCCTTCTGCCCTCCTATCAAGACTTAGCCTGGCTCCAATCTCCTCTTTTTTGTTTTTAGCAAACGTTAATTAAAACTTTTTTTGGGTCAAAACATACAATGACAACCAACATACATAAATCAATACATTTCTACATAGTGGCACATGTCTAACGCATACAAATGTACATGCATTTTTTTTTTCAAAACGGAGTTTATAAAAAAAATCTTTTACATGGACACACATACCGAATAAATGCCAATAACTGGCATAAATCCTGTGTACCCAGGTTGTGGACGGCATTAAATGGAAAAGAAAGAGAGTATACAGTACTTATTAACATAATACGCACATATACACACACACTTGCGCATACCTACATATGATACATAATATAACCATTAGTTCCCTAGTATTTTGATATAAGGTGACCATTTTGTTACGTAGGTTGCATGATTCATCTCCATTAAGGACATATATTTCTCCATCCTATGTCTATAGCCAAGTTCCTTCAAAAACATGTTTAGATTAGGTTTTGTCTTGTTAAATCTACATTTATACATGAAATATGTTCCCATTAAAATCATCAGGTCTAGCATATCGTCGCTTTTTGTTTTCTCATCCAATCTCCTCTTTCCTCTCAAAGGAAGACCGTCATCAGCAGACTGAGAACGCTTTTAGGTTCACCCCCTCCCCTTCTTCACTTCCTCGCCGATCACCACACCCTCCCTACACCTTCCACTCTCTCTTCGGCACTCTCCAAGCAGAGTGTCTTGATCAGACTCAGAATACCTTTTCTTCCCCTCGCCTTCATTTTCCTTTCCTTCTTCCCTTGGCATCGTCTACTCTTTCCATATTCTCCTCCAAACTCTTAGAAGATGTTGTCAGCATCAATCAGCATCAGAGGCATTAGGCACCACCCCGGGGTTCCCTGCTTCAGGCACAGCCTCTAATGTCCTCTGCAACCCCAAAGGGTTGGGGGGGGGGGGGTGGTACAGAATTCAGAGAGACGAGGAACAATACTGATTTGGTCTGAACAAACTGAACATTTGGGTAGTGTCCATTTTTTTTTCTTCGTCCCACAATCTTATTCATTCCGTCTTCTATTCCTACCAAGGAGAAAACTCTTCTTTCTCCAAACGCTTCACCTTCCCCCCCCCCCCCCCCCCCCACATGTCTCTCTTTATGTCTATGTCTCTACTGCCTATTTCTCGCCATCTCCGTCCCACACCCTCTTCTCTCTCTCTCTCTCTCTCGCTCTCTCTCTCTCTCTCTCTGTGTGTGTGTGTGTGTGTGTGTGTGTGTGTGTGTGTGTGTGTGTGTGTGTGTGTGTGTGTGTGTGTGTGTGTGTCCCCACCCTCTCTCTCTTTTGTTTTTATACAACAGCAGGTGGCATGTCCTGGTATCATGCTTGTTGGAAAATAAAACGTTCTTAGGTCCTGATCACTGAACTGAGTCTCAATACTCTTTCACTCATCCTCCCCCCCCCACTTCCATTTCTATCTCCTTCCCCTTCTGTTGCCTTCACTTTTTCTCATCCACCAGGCCACTGCCTTTCTCTGTCTTTCTCTCTGTCTCTGTCTCTATCTCTGTCTCTGTCTGTCTGTCTGTTTCTCTCTCTCTCTATCTCTGTCTCTGTCGGTCTGTCTGTTTCTCTCTCTCTCTGTGTCTCTGTCAGTCTGTCTGTTTTTCTCTCTGTCTCTGTCTTTGTCGGTCTGTCTGTTTCTCTCTGTCTCATTTTGTCCACGCACAAGGTCTACAAGTTTCTTCGTCGTTTGATCTCTTAGTCTGACTCTTCTCACAAGATACTGATTTTTACAGATACTACAGAATAAAATTCGGGCTCTGGGGAATGAAGCAGAAACCCTTGGGAGAAAAAACAAACAAAAAACAACTAGGCAAAATGAACTTCCGTTTATCTACAACGGCGAAACAGACAGAGCTATTTCTCCAGGGAAAGGTGTGTCAATGGAAGTTGAAAAAAGCTGTGAAGAAAAAGGAAAGATTCTGTCTGAGACGGAGTGAAACAGAACTCATTGCCTCCGGTGAATAACGTGTCTGAAGAACCGTAGGAAGCAATTCTTTTTTTCGTTGAGTCTCACGAAGGAAACCATCACTATCAGACGCACCTGGTACCACCCCGTCTGTTTCCAGGAAGAAGACTGGAGAATGCATGGACGGACTGAACAAGGCAGTCATTTTCTCCTCATACAGTGTCTTTTAGGATTCTGTTCACACTGAAAGGGACTCCTCACTTTCCAAAATCTCTCGCACTGTCTGTCTGTCTGTCTTTGTCTTTCTCTACTTCTGTCGCTGTCTCTATATGTCTTTCTCTCTTTTTTTTTTATTTTTTTTATTTTTTTTTTATTATTCCTTTTTTTTTTTTCAGTTGAACAAGGTTTGCACACAAATGTGTCATCATTCTTACTATACATGGGGTTGATCATGTAACATATACACAATGTCAATATTTAGTACAGTACTTAATAATAGACTTTATGTAAACTTAGTTCTCTTGTTAACCATACAGACTTGCTCAGTATTTCATTGGATTGTAGTCATTTTATATAATAGTTAATCGCAAATAAAAGGCAGAACTTTAGTAAGCTGTCCACATACAGTTATGAATATATAATTGGACAAGCGTAGTCGTAGATCAATCATCTTATGGTCAACGGTGACTTGGGTCAACCAGAGCTAATAAAAAAATAAAAAAAAATAAAAAAATACATCGTTTGGCAAAAAATTGTGTACTTGTGTGTACATAGTACATGACTTCTATTAACAACAACAATAACAACAAAACCCCTTTTGTAACATTATTTTACTTCTTTTTTTTTTTTAGTCTCAATCAGTTTGTATCAAATTTGTGTATGATGCCCATTTCAGTACAAATTTATCATATTGCATAGAAGTGTTGAATACATATTTGTCTATCTCATAAGCTTCTTTTAAATCTCTTAAGAATAATTGAAGTGTTGGATTTACTTTTCGTATCCTGCATTTATAAATAGTATACTTAGCTAGTAATAAGATGTGCAGAAAACAGTTGTCCGTTTTTGTTTTGTTGTCATTTCCAAAGAGTACTAGTAACTGATTTAGTTCCAGTCTATCACAATTTGCACATTTTCCTTTTATGTACTCTGTAAATTCTGTCCAAAAACTTTTCACATGTTGACATTCCCACAAGTAGTGCAAAATGGAATCTTTAACATCTTCACAAAAGCTACACTTGTTGTTTTCTGTTACACCCATATCTGTTAGAATTGAATTTGTCACCAAAACCCGATAATTGATTTTTATTTGAAACCACTTTAATCTTATTTCTTTTATTCTTTTTGTTTCCATGAAAATATTTGCCCAAGGAATTTCCATTTGCAGAGTTCTTTCCCATCCCCCACATGCATTGGGTAACACTGGTTTACCAATCAGTATTTCATAAAATATTTTTGTTCCCTTGGCAGCATGAATCATTTGGCTAAATGCTTTGTGGTGTTCAGTTCCTTCGTTACTGTTTTCTAATTTTATTTCCTTTTTTCTCAAGAATTCTCTAACAGAACTTACACAGCCAAAATATTTCAGTCTTTGAACTGGACGTTGCAAGATGTTTTGGAATTCATTAACATTCATGAATTTACCATCCTCTTTTAGTAAATCTTTTACATGGAAAACATTTCTTTCTGCCCACTCATCAAAATAGAAATCCTTTCCATCAATCTTGAATTTGTTATTGTAAAACAGGGGTTCCATCAGTATGTCTTTATGGTCGTATGAATCGATTTTTTCAAAGAATTCTATATAGCTCTTGAAAACATCTTTCCAAAACATATTTATTGGGCGACCTCCAATTTTAAGTACCAAGGACCCATACTCCTCTAGCATTTCAACTTGTGGGCATTCTTTAATCAGAATTTGTTTCCATTTTGCACTGAACGTCTGTGCATAGCACTTCTTTAACCATGTTAGTTTTAGTGAATTAATAAATGATGTTATGTGAGGGATTTTAATTCCACCATTTTGTATATCTTGTGTTGCTACATTCCTTTTTAACTTTATCCCTTTTTTTGTCCCATACGAATTTAAAACACATTATTTGCAGTTGTTGAACTATGTTGTCGGGTGGGTTTGGGAGCATGATCCACAAGTAGGTTAATTTTGACAATATAACTGATTTAAGAATAGCTATTCTCCCAAGGGGTGTAGTTGTTCTTTTCATCCATATATTGAATAGTTTTTTAGTTTCTTGAAACTTTTCTGTTAAGTTTAGTTCTGCTACATTGCTTAGATCATTTGTAAACCAAAGGCCTAAGATTCTGAATTTTATGGGGTTCCAAGTCATTTTGAGATTGGGTAAAAATCTGCATTCACTATTGCATTTATTTCCTATCCACATATTGCAAGTTTTTTCATAATTTAGTTTTAATCCTGATATACATTCAAACTCTTGGAGGATTTTAAAAGTTGTTTCATATGATTTTTTATCTCCTTCTAGAAATAGCACTGTGTCGTCTGCAAATTGACTGATTTTACATTGCGTGTCTGACAGCTGTATGCCTTGTATGGTTTGATTTTCTCTTATCTTACATGCCAATAGTTCTGCACATAAAATAAACAAGTAAGGAGATATTGGATCTCCTTGCCTACATCCGCGTTTGATAGGGAAGTTTTGCGACGCTTTTCCATTCACAATGATTGAAGATTTTATATTAGTATAAAAAGCTTTTATCCAGTTACAAATGTCATTCCCAAATCCAAAGACTTTCATTACTTTATGCATATATTTCCAGTTAATGGAGTCGAAAGCTTTTTCAAAATCTAGTGAAACTAAAAGTCCTGGCAAGTTCTTTTTCTTTAGGTAATAGATTACATCATAAATAAGTCTTGCATTGTCACCAATATATCTGCCACTGATAAACCCTGTCTGATCTTCATTTATTAGTTTTTGCAAAACTGATTTAATTCTATTTGCGATGCATGACGATCCTATTTTGTAAGTAACATTAAGAAGGGAAATGGGACGCCAGTTTTTCAAATACTCTCTAGGTTTATCTCCCTTAGGGAGACAAATTATGATACCTTCTCTCTGTGTAATCGACATCTGTTTCTGTTCAAAGCCCTCATTTAGACTACGAACAACTAGAACACCTATTTTTTTCCAGAAAAATTTAAGAAAATCTGCGGTCATCCCATCTGTTCCAGGGCTTTTTCCATTTTTCATGTTTTTGAGTGCCTGTGATGCTTCCTCAAGAGTAAGCTTACCTTCAAGTGAGGCTGCTTCTGTTTCTGTCAGTTTTGGAAGGTTATTAACATAGTTTTCTAAATCTGTGTCTTTACATTCTTTTTCGGTATATAGGTTTTCATAATAATCTCTAGTTTCTTGTAGGATATCCTCTGTCTTTTCGAGGCAATTTCCATCTTTTGAAATGACTTTATACATTTGCTTACTAATGTAGTGTCTTTTTTCAAGGTTACAAAAGTATTTAGTTATCTTGTCCCCTTCTGCAGCCCATCTCGCTTTGCTTCTTACTAATATTCCTTGTATTTTTGATTTCCTCAGTGCTGCAAGATCTTCTCTTTTATTGTGTAGTTGATGCTGTTCTTCAATTGTTTTGTTAAGTTTGTTTTCTAGGATTGATATTTCTTCTTCTAATTTCTTTTCTGCCTGTGCGTTTTCTCTTTTCTTTCTTGCACTATATTCCATTGACGCTTTTCTTATTTCCATAAACAAAGTGTCTAAGAACAACTGATCTGAAATAGTAAGACAGAGGTTTTCTAAAGGGATATTATCAATTTCTTTTCTTTCGTATATTAATGCAGCATATTGTTCTTTTGTATTTTTGATAGTTTCATTAATAAGATCCACATATCTTTCATCTCTTAGCAGTGATGCATTAAACTTCCAAAAATTTCTCGATTTTGTGTCCTCTCTAAAATCTAATGTTATTGAGATGCGAGAATGATCACTTCTATAACCAATGTTTATATCAGCATCACGTACATTGGAGATTAAGTTTTCTGAGATAAGAAAAAAGTCTAGTCTAGCTTGTTGTGGTGGGTTTGGTCTTCTCCATGTGTATCTTAGTGTTTCTGGATTGATTTCTCTCCATACGTCTATTAATTCCATTTCATTTGACAGTTCTATCACCTTTTCTTGAGCTCTTGTGTTATTGTTATGTTTATAATTGTAATAATCTAATGCTGGATTTAAAACTATGTTCCAGTCCCCTCCAAAAATGATTCCGTCGTAAGTCAGTTGTTGAACTTTACTTTGTAAATCTGTGTAAAATTGGGGAGTGTCAGTGTTTGGACCATAAACGTTTACAAGGGCTAATTCTTTTTCCATAGTGCGAATAATAATGATAATGTAATTACCCTCTGTGTCCTTAATAACTGTTTTCACCTTGAAATCAAAATTATTATTAAATAATATTGCAACCCCCCTTGATTGTGACGTATGTGAAGCGAAATAACAATCATATCCCATTCGGCTCTTATTTGTTTCTCTAGCTTTTGTGTGAAATGAGTGTCTTGTAAATAGTATATAGAGTTTCGTTTCTGTCTAAGAAATTGGAAAACATCCCTTCTTTTCTGAAAATTTCCAAGGCCTTGTACATTTGCTGAGGCTATTGAGAGACTACTCATTTAATAATTGTCATTGTGAGTAACACTTTCCCCCTATGTTTTAGCAAACCCTGTTCTGTTTTATATTGTATTGAAACGAAAAACTCAAACATGTGAACAAGTAGCATACAAAACATGACAAATTAACATTCAATGTAACACACAAAAACACAAAAAGGTTATTTCAGACGGTGACTACAGGCCTTGCTTCGGCGGAGCTTGTATGCCATTCTTACAAAAAAAAAGGTTGCTTTCAAAATACTGCAGGGAGTAGTGAACCTCTTCTAGAAAAAAAAAAAAAAAAGAAGAACCACGAAAAAAAGACAGAAATGTGCGTCTTCTTAAGTATGTACCCAAGATTACAAACTATTTACATTTCCTAAACTTCAAAAACACTCATGTTTTACACTTTCACACAGCAAATGTTTGCACATACATATACTGGCATTCTTGTTTCTACATACTACTCAACTCTCCAGAAAAAGAACCATGGTTGATATCCAAAAAGACCAAAAAAATGTGCACCTTCTTAAACATAATACTCAAGACTACAAACTATTTACATTTCCTAAACCTCAAAAACATCCTTATTTTTACCCTTTCACACAGCAATGTTTACACATACATGTGCTAGCACTCTCATTCCTACATACACTTTACTCTCCAGAAAAAATGTGATAATGCATCAAAAAGATAAGAACTGCGAGGCTTCTTACACATGCACTCCACAGTAAAAAATCATTTACAGATCTTAGGCCACAAAACACACACACACACACACACACACACACACACACACACACACACACATATATATATATACATATATATACACACACATATACACACATATATATATACACACACACATATGCATACACATACACACATACACACACATATATATATATATATATATATATATATATATTTTTTGTTAAAAAATATTTTTAAAATGAAGTGGTAAAATCTACAAGCTTGTTTCTAGCTTTGCTATCTTCAGGATGTCTTTTGGAGCACGCCAACGGTCTTTTATGGCGTGCGGGACTTGATTTCAACTCTGTGTGTGCAGGCGGATCTCATTTGCTGCACGTGCGGCCTGTGGTTCTTATTGGGGCCTGTTCAGGTGGAATGTGCTAGCAAAGATTTCCACTTGTGCCTGCAATTGTTTACAATTTCTACTTTTGTGTTCAGAGTTGCTAAGTGTGGTTTGCATAATATTAACCATTTTTCTGTGGAGCATAGATTGCATCTTTTTGAAATATTGTTGTATGGTGCTGCTCTTTTTATGATTTTCCATGATATGTTGTAGTCTATTTTTTTATCTTTGAGTCTCCAGATGTATTTGCTCAGCTCTGTTTGATTTTTGTATTTTTCATTTTTGAATGACTGTTTATGGTTTGCGTATCTGGTTTTGAAAGTGTTTTCAGTAATCCCTACATATGTTTCTTCTTCATTTTCTGATGTTACCGTAGCTTGGTATACAATGTTGCTGTGAAGACATTTATTGCTCAGGGGGCACTGTTCTACTACTACACATAGCAACATCCGCAAAAAAGAAAAAGAGCTTGCACATCGCATGGAGTTAAGTGATAGGGTAGAGACAACAGCAACAAAGGAGGCCTTCATAACACTTAAAGACCACAAGCCTAACTTCCAAAACAACCCAACATGTAGACTAATAAACCCATCTAAATCCGAACTGGGCAAAATAAGCAAGAGAATTTTGGAAAAGGCTATAGAAGATATAAAATCAAACACCGAATACAACCTTTGGAAAAACAGCTATGAAGTCATACAATGGTTTAAGAAACTCAACAAACAGAGAAATACAATGTTCATTACATTTGACATCGTAGACTTCTATCCATCCATAGATGAAGAACTACTCAACAAAGCTTTGAAATTTGCCAACAAATACACAAATATAACAGAGTCAGAAATGGAGATTATTTTCCACACCAAAAAAACCTTACTCCATAGCAGAAATGAAACTTGGATTAAAAAAAACGAGCAAAAACTCCACATTTGATGTAACCATGGGATCGTATGATGGTGCCGAAACATGTGAACTAGTCGGACTATTCATGCTATCCAACATCCAAAAACAACTTGGAAAACAGGCCGGTTTATACAGAGATGACGGCCTCGCTGCATTAAACAATAATCCAAGAACCATTGAAAACAAGAAAAAAGAATTATGTAAAATCTTTAAAAACCACAACTTAAAAATCACAATAGAAGCAAACAAAAAAGTAGTGAATTACCTAGACATAACATTAGACCTCAATGACCATGTGTACAAACCATACAAAAAACCCAATGACATACCAGTCTACGTAAACATCAAAAGCAACCACCCACCATCTATACTAAAAACAATACCCAATGGTATAAACAAGAGACTATCCAACCTGTCATGCAATGAAAACGCATTCAATGATGCAGCAACAGAATATCAAGAAGCATTACAAAAAAGTGGTTACAATTACAAACTACAATACAGTCCAGACAACAACACGAACAGAATTAAGAAAAATAGGAAAAGAAAGATCATATGGTACAACCCACCATACGATGGACAAGTAAAAACAAATGTAGGAAAAGAATTCTTTAAAATCTTAGCAACATCATTCCCAAAAGAACACAAACTGTCCAAAATATTCAACAAAAACACCATTAAACTGTCATACTCATGTATGCCCAACCTCAAAAACATGATTGATTCATCTAACAAAATGAAAAACAACATAAAAGAGAAGGGTGCCGAAAGGACATCTTGCAACTGCACTAAAAAAGAACAGTGCCCCCTGAGCAATAAATGTCTTCACAGCAACATTGTATACCAAGCTACGGTAACATCAGAAAATGAAGAAGAAACATATGTAGGGATTACTGAAAACACTTTCAAAACCAGATACGCAAACCATAAACAGTCATTCAAAAATGAAAAATACAAAAATCAAACAGAGCTGAGCAAATACATCTGGAGACTCAAAGATAAAAAAATAGACTACAACATATCATGGAAAATCATAAAAAGAGCAGCACCATACAACAATATTTCAAAAAGATGCAATCTATGCTCCACAGAAAAATGGTTAATATTATGCAAACCACACTTAGCAACTCTGAACACAAAAGTAGAAATTGTAAACAATTGCAGGCACAAGTGGAAATCTTTGCTAGCACATTCCACCTGAACAGGCCCCAATAAGAACCACAGGCCGCACGTGCAGCAAATGAGATCCGCCTGCACACACAGAGTTGAAATCAAGTCCCGCACGCCATAAAAGACCGTTGGCGTGCTCCAAAAGACATCCTGAAGATAGCAAAGCTAGAAACAAGCTTGTAGATTTTACCACTTCATTTTAAAAATATTTTTTAACAGATGTTGCTCCCCAAGGGGTTGAGCACCTTCAGATTTTTTAAGAACTTTTTTATATTGTTCATAATAATCGCTCCTCAAGTTGAGCACTGTGGTCTGACAAAATCTGAAATGGAGAAAATCAACTTTAGGCAATCTACTAAAAACATACCATTTTCAAACCCACAAACTTACACTAAAAAACTGATAGAACAAACCGAGAAATTTGTGCGCAACATGAGATGGAAGGCGTTCTTCTTCCTAAACCCAAATGCAAAGAATGAAGACAAAAATACATATGGATTCAAATCATGGCGATCACCTCCAACAATAGATGAAATGAAACCTTTTGAAGACAAAATGAAGGGACTGATAGCCAATATTAAATTCAAAAAATCAAATAACAACTTTCAAACATCACTAGCAAATGATATAAAACAAATCCAAAATGATAAAAAGATATTCGTAAAGGCTGACAAAACGAGCAATTTTTACAAAATGGAACCAAACGAATACTCTCAACTCTTAAACAAAAACATCCAGAAAAACTACAAGAAAGCTGATAAAACTACACATAGCAACATCCGCAAAAAAGAAAAAGAGCTTGCACATCGCATGGAGTTAAGTGATAGGGTAGAGACAACAGCAACAAAGGAGGCCTTCATAACACTTAAAG
>CM065728.1:67368178-67390678 GCA_033310375.1 Conus canariensis
TCATTTTTTTTCGTTGCGTCTCTCAATGGAGACCATCATTATCAAACGCGTGCACGTGGTATCCCCCTGCCTGTGTCCCGTGTTCACAGCAGCCATTCCGAAAACTTGTAAGAGTGTCTTTTTTTTTTAGCGTCTAATACAGGAGGACGTTATCATCAGGAACACCTGATACACCACTCTCTTTACCGACCCCCCACCCCTCTCTCTCTCCTCTGTGTCTGTATCTCAGTGACAGCTGTGCGACTCAGTTAATGTCCTGATATCATGACCGCTGACAAAAAAAGGGTTGGTTGATTGACTGATTGATTGATTGATTGATTTTGACTGATTGATTGATTGATTGATTTACTCAGTCTCCATCTTTTTTCCTCTCTCTCTCTCTCTCTCTCCCCTCTCTCTCTCTCTCTCTCTCTCTCTTTGTCTGTCTGTCTCTGTTTTTCAGTTTACAAGGACTCAGTTCTCAGTGTTGTCTCTTAAGGACAATTGATTTGTAGAGACCACGGTGAGACTGGTGGGCCTTTGAGACTCTGTGAGAGCGTCCCTAGAGGTAAAAATACATCAGTAAAGTCCAATATCTATCATGGAGAAATGAAATTTTAAAAAAAGCACCAGACTACATTTCTTCACTGAACTGTTGCAAAAACCAGGTATGTACGAACCTCAAAAAGTGAACCGATTGTGTCTGACGATTGTGTCTGACGATTGTGTCTGACGATTGTGTCTGACGATTGTGTCTGACGGGAGTCGGAACAGACAACGTCCACTCTGGAGACTAACGTGTCTGAAGCACTGAAAGAAGTGATTTGTGTTCCTTGTGTCTCACAAAGGAGGCCGTCATTATCAGACACACCTGGTACCACAGCCTCTGTTTCCCGTTCCCTCAGCAGCCATTCCTTTCCTCTTTTTAACCCTGTGTGAGATGGGGGGCGAACGTTAGCGAGAAGAGGGAACAATACATGGGAAAAGCAAACGCCTATCCGTTCTCCCTTATACAGCCTCTTTCAAACTTCTGTTTGCACCGAAAAGAAAACCTAACTTATAAAAAAAGACACTATCTGACTGAGGCTCTCAATCGTAGACTGAATCACAATCAGAAATCCTTTGAGTTAAACTCAGCAAATCAGCGCTGGCAACTACAACATAGGAAACTAAGACAGCATTTCTCTACAGAAAACTGTCATTGTTATAACAAAAATAATGTATAAAAATGTCAATGAACCGATTTACTTTCTGACCTGGGTGGAGGGAAAACAGAAACCACTGTATAGGGCGAACAGAGTGTCCGAAACATTATAGGAAGTGACTCCATTTTTCGTTGTGTCTGACAAAAGGGGCCTTCATTATCAGACGCACCTGGCAGCACCACCTCGCCTGTTTCCCATTTTCCCAGGATCCATTCTGGGCCGTTCCTGGAATGGACCATTTCTTTGTATCCCACATGGGAAGCCATGATTATCAGACACAGCTGGTACACAAACCTGTCTGTTCCACATTTCACGAACAGTCTTCACTTCCTCCGTGGGGGCTGGAATAGCTCAGTTGGTAGAGCGCCGGACTCGTGGTCCTGGAGTTGCGGGTTCGAATTTCGGTACAGGGGGATTTTTCCGTCGGATTTAACATTGGTTCTGACTCCATTCCCCATACAGTCCTTCGAATGAGACTATAAACCGAGGTTCTGTGTGTGAACGCACGCACAACATCTTGCACACATGTCAAATCCCATCAGCAACTTTCGGAAGAGAAGGCCAGTTTGGCCGTTGGTATGGATGACACGTTACACATAGCATGCACCTTCCCCGAAGATGGAGTATGGCTGCCTTAATGGCGGGATAAAAAACGGTCATACACACAAAACTCCACTGCCTGTCTATACAGGGAGTGTCCGCAGGAGTATCAGCCTGCATACGCAGAAAGAAAAGAAAGAAAGAAACTTCCTCCGTGACCCAGAATGAGATGACGGACCAACTAAAGCAAGACGGGAGAAAAATATACAGACAGACGAACTAGGTTTCCACTTTCTCCATACAAGCTCATTCACTTGAGCTTCTGTTGGCATTGTAATGAACACTTCTCTTTCCCAGCAAAATGGATTTCTTGTTTCTGCCTCTGTGTCTGTGTATTGTTTGCATGTCTTTCTCTGTCCTCTCTGTCTGTATAATTGTTCTTTTCTTTGTCTCTCTGTGTCTTACCCTCTTCTATTACCGTTTTTTTAAAATGTTTGTTCATAACAATAACAAATTCGTGATTTGGTTTATATCGTAGCATCATGACCATTAACAGAAAAAGTAGGTCCATCCATTCATTCAAACATCTATTAATTCTCTCCTCTCTCTCTTTTCTCTCTCTCTCTCTCTCTCTCTCTCTCTCTCTTCTCTCTCTCTCTCTCTCTCTCTCTCTCTCTCTCTCCTCTCTCCCCCTCCACACACAGCTTGTGCAGCTTGCAAAAAGTCCATTCTCGTTCTGTCTGATAATGTCGAATTGATATATAGAGACTAGAGTAAGTCTGGGCGTCTGAGACTCAGCGAGAACGTCCCGGGAGGTCAAGGATAATCAATAAACTCTAGTATCTACCACAGAGAAATAAAATTAAAAAAAAGCACCAGACTGCGTTTCTCTCCACTGAACAGTCACAGAAACCAGCAATGTATGAAACCAACAAAAAAATATTAACCGATTGTGTCTGACGGGAGTCGGAACAGAAAACACCCATTCTGGTGAATAACGTGTCTGATGGACTGTAGGAAGTGATTTTATTTGGTTGTGTCTCACAAAGGAGGCCATCATCATCAGACACACCTGGTACCTGTCTGTTTCCGGATCTCCCAGCAGCCCTTCATTTCCATTTTTTTAAACCTTGTCTGAGGTGGTGGGGGTCAGCTTCAGCATGAAGGGGGAACAACGCAGGGACAGACTGAACACGGTATTGATTTTCTTCAGACAGCCTCTTTCATGCTGCTTGCTTACAAAGATCTCTCTCCCTCCCTAAAACACACACACACACACACACACACACACACACACACACACACACACACACACACACACACACACACACACACATATATATATATATGTATATATGTGTATATATATATATATATATATATGAGAGAGAGAGAGAGAGAGAGAGAGAGAGATTGATTGATTGATTGATTGATTGATTGATTGATTGATTGGTTGACTGACAGACAGACAGACAAACAAACAAATAGAAACAGTTGCAGAGATAGACAGACAGATAGACAGAGAGAGACAGAGAGACAGAAGGTCGAAGGATAGGATAGGTATGATGGCGAATTCATTCATGCAGACACAGGCTGGTGATATGTGGTCCTTCAGCAGTGAAAGCTGGTATGTTTGATCTACGAGATTCTAAGACTAACGGGTCGTGACGCACACAACAAGAGAGTTTTAAACAGGTTGTCCCAAATAGGCAAAGCTCCACATTTGAAGAAACTCGGCACAATACGGTTGTGTCATATTTGCATGGACCTTTAACATAATTTCCACTTTTTTCTTGCAGGCTAGTTGTTTATGCAGTGATCATATTTTCAATTGTTTCTATGGCTGATAAAAAAGATTAATTATCTGCCTTTCCCTGCAAGGAGTTAATTCATTTAATTCGATTATTGCTGTCCTTACTACAATATGAACATGAATAATTAATTTGAGAGAGGCAGTGAGCTTTGAAAAATGAACTACGGGCATTAGCGTCACCATAATGTCTTAATGCATTTCGTTAAAACAGCTTGCAAGCCAATTGTTTGCCTGAGAGATTAAAGTGTGATTGTCAGTTTGAGTCACCGTTGACCCAGAACACGGTGGAGCTGACAGAACACGGTGGGGCTGACAGAACACGGTGGGGCTGACAGAACACGGTGGGGCTGACAGAACACGGTGGGGCTGACAGAACACGGTGGGCGACAGAACGTGGGCTGACAGAACACGGTGGGGTGAAGAACACGGGGGCTGACAGAACACGGTGGTGACAGAACACGGTGGAGCTGATGGCTGACAGAACACGGTGGGGCTGACAGAACACGGTGGGGTGACAGAACACGGTGGGGCTGACTTCATCACCAATTTTCTTTCATTTGAAGGCTTTAAGTTGAGACGCTTTCGTCGGTGTTTTCGTATTGGACGATACGTCCATAACTTTTGTGCGGATGAAGGCCATGTTGAGAAGAGAGGAGAGAGAGAGAGAGAGAGAGAGGAGAGAGAGAGAGAGAGAGAGAGAGAGCAGACAGACAGACAGAGAGACAGAGAGAGAGAGAGAAGAGAAGAAGAGAGACAGACAGACAGAGAGAGAGAGAGAGACAGAGAGAGAGAGCGACAGGAGAGAGAGAGAGAGAGAGAGAGAGAATTAGTAAATTAATAAACAAACACAAATAAACAAATAACTAAATAAATTCATAAATATATAAACAACTGAACGAATGAAACAACTCGTTCTCTCAATGGTCACGACACTAGGATATACAACGTCTCACGAACTTGCTCCTGTTATAGATAAGAATACATAAACGATACTGAAAGAGACAGACAAAGACAGGAGTAATGACACAGGCCCAAAGGAAAAAGAGAGGCAAACAGTGCACATAGAATGAGACACAGAAAGAGACAGCAAAGCCGTTTCATTGGTTTCACTGGGAAAGAGGAGTGTTCGTTGCAAAACTTACAGAAGCCCCCCACCCAACCCCCCCTCTCCCCCCCCCAAAAAAAAAAAAGAGCGTGGGGGAAAGAGAGGGGAGGGGGATGGATGGCCACTTCGTCTGTCTGTGCACTGTTTTTTTTTTTTTTTTTTTGTCTTGCCGAAGTTGGGCCGTTATCTGAAGACTGGGTTACAGAGGAAATAACAGGTTGTTTGGGGAACCTGAAACACGACAGGTTTATGTACCAGGTGTTTCTGATCATGATGGCTTCCCTTGTGAGACACAAAGAAAAACGGTCCATTCCTGGAACGCCTTAGAACAGCTCCAAGGGCGAACATGAAACAGACATTAAGGTGGTGGTACCAGGTGTGTCTGAGAATGATGGCCTCCCTTGTGAGACACAACAGAAACAAAAAATCACTTTTTACACTGCTTCAGACACACTACTTAACCATACACACGGGTTTCTGTCCCCCCTCCCCTCTTCCCTCCCCCCTCCCGTTGTCAGAAAGTAAATCACTTCATTTTTTTTTTTTACTTCTTCAGTATATGATGAACAACACTGACACACTTTTCTGTAGAGAAATGTAGTCTTAGTTTTGTGTGTTGGGAGTTGCTGGAGTTGACTGGCCGAGCTTCACTCGGGGGAGCTGACTCGGTCTCACCGATTCAGAGCCTCCATCTGTAGTCTTCACCTCCACAAAGTACAGTCAGGGTCGAAACTAAGGATGCTGTTTTTTTTTTCACACTACAAAAGCCTAAAAATCGGGAACGGTAGAGAGATAAGAAGATGGTAGGGGGGAAGAGGTGTGTGTGTGTGGGGGGGGGGGGGGGGGGAGGGGCGAGAAAGAAAGAATGAAGGAATGAATATTTTTCAAGTGGTAGAAACAGTGAGGAACTGGCCAACTTGCGCTTCTGTTATTGTCTACGAGAAAGTATATAGCACACACGCACGCACGCACGCACGCACATAGCACGCACGCAAAACACACAACAACACACACACACACACACACACACACACACACACACACACACACACACACACAAACACCGTGCACAGATAGATAGATACATACATACACAGATAGTTGGATATACCAATTGATTGACTGGTTGATAGACTGACAGACAAATAGATGAAGATGTATAGATAGACAGACAGACTTCCCCGAAGATGGAGTATGGCTGCCTTAATGGCGGGATGAAAAACGGTCATACAGCCTGCGTACGCAGAAAGACAGAAAGAAAAAATAGGCAGACAGACAAACAGACAGACAGATAAATAAGAGAAAAACAGAGAGACAGATAGGTAGATGGATAGATATGATGGTGAATTCAGGAATGCAGTCACAGGGTGTTTGTTTTTTTCTCTTAAATGGTCATGATACGAAGACAGTGATCAACGTACGAACTTGCTCTTGTTAGCAAGCAGAGAGAGAGAGAGAGGAGAGAGAGAGAGAGAGAGAGAGAGAGAGAGAGAGAGAGAGAGAGAGAGAGAGAGAGAAGAGAGAGAGAGAGAGAACACACAGAAAAAAAAGGCAAAAACAGAAATGCTGTATAACTGGGAAAGAGAAGCGCTCCTCGTGTCGCAGAAAAAAAATGGGTACCTAGATCGTCTGCTAGTCCACTGTGTCTCCATCTTGCCGAAGTTAGTCCGGTTAGACCGTCATCTCAGTGTGCGTTGCAGAGGAAATTACGGGATGGTCAGGAAACGTGGAACAGACGTGCACCAGATGTTTCTGACCATGATGGCTTTTCTTTGTCAGACACAAAAAGAAACTTTGTCCGTTACTGGAACTCCCTCAGAATGGCTCCTGGGAAAACGGGAAACGGACAGGGAGGTGGTGGTACCAGGTGCGTCTGGTAATGAGAGCCGGTTTTTGTGTGTGCACTGTCTCCGGGAGGTCTTGCCGAAGTTAGTCCGTTATCTTGTGTCTGATCTATCTATCTATCTATCTAGCTATCTATCTAAGCGTGCACATGCACATGTGTGTTTGTATGTGTGCCTGAGCGTGCATACGTGTGTGTGTGTGTGTGTGTGTGTGTGTGTATGCGTGCGTGCTTGCGTGCATGCATGCGTGCGTGCGTGCGTGTGTGTGTGTGTGTGTGTGTGTGTGTGTGTGTCTGTGTGTGTGTGTGTGTGTGTGTGTTGGTGTTGTGTGTGTGTGTGTGTGTGTGTGTGTGTGTGTGTGTGTGTGTGTGTGTGTGTGTGTGTGTGTGTGTGTGTGTGTGTGTGTGTGTGTGTGTGTGTGTGTGTGTGTGTGTGTGTGTGTGTGTGTGTGTGTGTGTGTGTGTGTGTGTGCAGCACTTGAGATAATAACAGACGACGCGCAAGTTGGCCAATATTTGAATGTTTTCATGACAGTAAAGTAACAGACTTTCATTCATTTTCTCTTTCCCTCTCCCTCCTCCCCTCCCCTCCCTCCCCTCTCTCCTCTTTACCGTCCCGAACCTTTAGGTTTTTGCAGCGTGCTAAAAAGCCCTCGTCCTTAGTTTTGACTCTGACAGCACATTGCTATTATAAAGACAAGTTTCAAAACAATGACTGAGGGCGGAAAATGCAGCAAAATTTGAAAAGAGAGGGGTTAGTTACCGCCAAGGACACAGACAAACAAGAGTACAGGACTAGACGCAATGCATTTCGACCTCTTGGGTCTTCTTCAGGCGAAAACACACAATATTTAGGACAGTGACAAGAAGAACATGTAGCAACTTAGCTGCGCTTCTCCTGTTCATCTCCAAACTGAAAAAGGCCGCCAGACGGAAACGAGGGCAATATGGGAGAGGAAGGGGGGATAAAAAGGAAAAAAAAAAGAAAAAAGAAAAAAGAAAGGGAGGGTTGTGTGAAACGATGGTAAATAAAATAAAGTAAATGAATTAATTTAGATGAAAAATAAATAATTTTTTTGAGTTAAAAAATTTGCATATACATAAAATATAAAATGTGAAAAATAAATAGATAAATAAAGAAAAATAATTAGTAAATATATCAAATGAAATGAATGAATAAGTGAATAAATAAATAAATAATAATGAATAATAAATACATAAATACAAATAGATAAATAAATAAAATAAAAAATATCTAATAAACAAAGTTAAAAATAAAATAAAATGCAATGAAATAAATGGGAGGTGGCTGCAACTTCTGTATGCAGTGGGAAGTCGGGGTTATGGTGGTGGTGGTGGTGTGTGTGTGTGTGTGTGTGTGTGTGTGTGTTGGTGGAAGATTATGCTGACTGGTGTGGGAGTGGTGGTATGTATATTTGTGTTATTGTTGGATGTTGATGCCTTGGGGCTGTAGCGTGCCCAGTCTGGGCGTACATCCAGAGAAACCCATCTCGTTGCCAGACTGGGCACGCTACAGCCCCAAGGCATCAACATCCAACAATAACACAAATATACATACCCACCACTCCCCCACCAGTCGGCATAATCTTGCACCAACACACACACACACACACACACACACACACACACACACACACACAGCTACAACATAGGAAACTAAAGCTACATTTCTCAACAGAAAAGTGTGTCAGCGTTGTTACCAAAAATACTGCCGAAAACAAAAATGAACCAATTTTGTTTCTGACCAGGGTAGAGTGAAAAACAGAAACCAGAAGAACATTTCTCAAAGGTTGTTTTTGTTGTGCCTCACAAAAGAAGCTTTCATTACCAGACGCACCTGGTTCCATCACTTTGTCTGTTTCGTGTTTTCGCAGGAGCCTTTCTGAGGCGTTCCAGGAATGGACTTCTCTTTGCGGTCTCACAAGGGAAGTCATCATGATCAGAAACACCTGGTACACAAACCTGTCTGGACTTTCCCAAACAACCTGTTATTTCCTCTGTAACGCAGACTGAGATAGAGAGAACGAACCAACTTCGGCAAGATGGAGACACAGTGAGTGCATAGACACATGAGCTAGGTATCCATTTTTTTCTTCCACACAAACTTTTTCATTTGGCGTTGCAAGGAACACTTCTCTTTCCCAGCTACACGGCTCTCTGTTTGTGCCACTTTGCTGTGAATTCTCTCTGTCTGTCTGTCTGTCTGTCTGTCTGTCTGTCTGTCTCTCTCGTCTCTCCTCTCTCTCTCTCTCTCACTCTCTCATCTTCTTCCACTTCCGTTTAATTTTGCTTTTAATAGGAAGTTCGTAAGTTGATCAATATCTTAGTATCATGAATATTACGAGAAAACTCAAAGTTCATCCATTAATTTAAACACTTATTTTATCTGTCTGTCTGTTTTCTCCCCCCCCTCTCTCTCTCTCTCTTCTTCTGTCTCGTCTCCGTCTCTCTCTCTCTCTCTTCTCTCTCTCTCTCTCTCTCTCTCTCTCTCTCTCTCTCTCTCACGGCCTTTAATCTACCCAGAACAAAAAAGTTTGGATGTAGCATCAAACAAAAACGTCAGCGAAAGCTTTTCAACTTTAAGCCTCAAAATCAAAAAGAAAAATTCGGTTGATTAAGTCAGCCCTCGCCTTGTTCTGGGGCTAATCATTGACAATCAATTAAAATGCCAATCACACATCAACCTTGTTAGCAAAACAATCGGCTCGCAAGCTGTTTTTACTAAACAAATTTAGACATTATGGTGAAGCTAATACTCTTAATTCAATTTTTTCAAAGCCCACTGCCTCCCTCAGATTAACTATTCATTTGCAGTTTGCAGTGGGGACAGGGATAATCGAATGAAATGAATTAACTCTCCGCATAGACAGGCAGCTAATAATTGGCGATAACATTTTTATCAGCCAAGGAAGCATGAACAAAACTGAAAAGATCACTGCATAAACAATCGACGTTAAAGTCGGCAGGACGGAGAAACAGCGCGGAGACAGACGACCTAGGAATCCAAACCCCTCCCCCCCCCCGTCACCCCTCCCCCTCATTCCCGCGACCATTCCTAATATATCAGCATCTATGAAGAATGTAATCTATGAATTATGTAATCCATTAGAATTCAAAAGGCTGTACTACGCAAAATGAATACAACTTTATACAAATCTCGTCGGCAGAAGAAGTAAGTACAGCAATAAGCTTTCGCAAGAGCTAAGAGAAGACTGTGCAGGGTACGAAAGTGTGAAAACACACAACACACACACACACACACACACAACACACACACCACACACAAGAAAAAAAAAAGAGTGGGAAAAATAGGAAGATGGAAGCCCCACCTTTTCTTTCTGTTCTTTCTGCATACGCAGGCTGATACTGCTGCGGACACTGCCTGTATAGACAGGCAGTGGAGTTTTGTGTGTATGACCGTTTTTTTTATCCCGCCATTAAGGCAGCCATACTCCATCTTCGGGGAAGGTGCATGCTATATGTAACGTGACATCCATACCAACGGCCAAACTGGCCTTCTCTTCCGAAAGTTGGTGATGGGATTTGACTGTGTGCAAGATGTTGTGCGTGCGTTCACACACGGAACCTCGGTTTATAGTCTCATTCGAAGGACTGTATGGGGAATGGAGTCAGAACCAATGTTAACTCCGAGGGAAGAATCCCCCTGTACTGAAATTCGAACCCGCAACCCCAGGATCACGAGTCCGGCGCTCTACCAACTGAGCTATTCCGGCCCCACCTCCCCCCAAAAAAGGGGAGGGGGGGGAGTGGAGGTTTGGAAGACCCACTTGAGAAAAAAACAACAACAACAAAACAAAACACCCCATCAGATTATATTACTTGACTGAACAGTGCCAAATGTCTGCGAAAACACCATTCGTGGACGAATGCAGAAACCGAAAACTCAATATACAGATTTGGATAGTATGAACAACCGTCCGCCTTGGTCAACTGTGTATAAAACTTGCACGCTTTGATTGTGTGTGTGTGTGTGTGTGTGTGTGTGTGTGTGTGTGTGTGTGTGTGTGTGTGTGTGTGTGTGTGTGTGTGTGTGTGTGTGTGTGTGTTCGTTGCGTCTCACAGTGGAAGCCATCATGATCAGATGCACCTGGTACCATCCCGTGGATGCAACTCACTTCACACAGCTTCTCATGACCTCTTGGTCCCATTCTGAGAGGACAGACAGCTTCAGCCGTGCTTGGAGATAAGGTTCAAATTTAGTTTCCACTTTCTTTGCCTGATCCCCGTCCATCTGCCGTCATGCTGAAAGGAATACTTCGCGTTCATCTCTCTTTCTCTCTCCTCTCTGTTCGTTCGCAAAGGAACAACCTCCGCTCCCCCCCCCTCTCTCTCTCTCTCTTCTCTCTCTCTCTCTCTGTTCAGTTCGCACTTTTAAGGAACAACTCTCTCTCTCCCTCCCTTTGTCTCTGTCTGTCTGTCTGTCTCTTTCTCCCTCGTCTGTTTCTCTGTCTCTGTATCTGTCTGTATATCCGTCTGTCTGTCTGTCATTCTGTCTGACTGGCTGCCTATCTGTCTGTCTGTTTGTCTCTCTCTCTCTCGTTCGTCCATCTGTTTCTCTGTTCTTCAACCCCTTTTCTCTTTCGCTAATTCTTTTCTTTCTCCTCCCCTCCCCCTCCCTCTGTACCCCTTCCCTCCCCCCCCTTCTCTCTCAACCCTCCCCTTCCACCCCTCTCTCTTTCTTTCCTTTGGTGTGGCTCTCAGGGACCAAAATTTCGAGTTTTGTGCCTTTACTGTAAATTGCTCTTCAAAGACACTTCCAAAACGAGGCCAGGACTTTAGACTGATTCCAAACGTCTCCAGGGAGAAAAGAAAACCAAAACAAAAGAAACAAAACTAGGTAAATGAACTCCCCTGCGTGGGACAGCAATATAGACAGACCGACATTTCTCCACTGGAAAGTGTGTCTGAGTTTTTTTTAACCTCCCCTCCTCGTCCCTCAAATCCATTCCCGCGCCAAAATAAAGAAAAATAAACCAGCTCTTTTTGTCTGGCCAGGCGGTATAGACAGAGACAATACTTTCCCGGGTGAATTGTGTGTCCGACGCACTGTAAGGAACTGAATTTTTCTCTCTACATCTGGCCCAGCTATTAGCTGTTCTACGCAGGGCTTGGAGGAAGGCCAGGGCGGAGGCGGGGGGGGGGGGGGGGGGGGGGGGGGGGGGGGGGGGTGGGGGGGGTGAGGAGAGGGGGAGAAAGGGGATGGAGGAGCGCGGAGGAAGGGGAGGGAATGTAAAAGAATAGTTTTTTTGACCCAGCATTTTTCACAACACGGACAGATTTACATGTAAATATGCGTTATTGTTTTATAATGGACGACAATTTTATTATCTTATGTATTAGACAATGCAGAAATCTAAATAAATTATGGTCTGTAATGAATGTGATATATAATCTCAATGAATAATGTTATACAGATAATTTCATTATCTGTGTGTAATACGATTAACACTTTAGAAAGCATGAGCCAATATGATTAAGATAAACTGAAGGATGCTAAGCGTGAATTTTTATACATGATTTCATCGAATTCTACAACGTTCATTAAGACCTTAAAAAGCTTAGTATATTTTAAGTAAAGGAAGAAACAACAATGAAACAAATGTTTCTTTTGCAGTTGGTGCCCGGCTCTCTAGAAGTCGCTGCATGAAGCGCTTGGCACTGGCAAGAGCAGCAGTATGGCATCAGTTAACCCTTTGGTAACCATCGTAGCAAAAATGTCATATCAAAGTTCAACACTCATGTTCTATTTCCGTACTAGTCCAAACTATGGTACTGTAGGGCTGACAGAATTCAACAGTTGCTAGAAACACAACGAAAAACTCTATGTAAATTTAAACCCAAAACCGCATTCCTTTCTTTTATTGAGATCAGTGAGAAATTTGATTAAAAATTACTTAATGATGTTTTCGGCGTTTGCTGAGAATGACAGAAAAGCGCTGATGGTGGGAAACGTAGACCTGGTTACGAACGGGTTAAGGACTGATTCATCCAACAGGAGTTATTGTTAACAGCGGAGTTATTTGTTGTATGATAGAGTCTACACGTGAAAACATACACATACAACGATATTCAAGGACATTGAAATCTTAGGTCTTATAATGTATGTCTCTAGTCCTTGCCGAGTATTAGGCCTGATATTCACGACGATGTTAGATCGTTATTGATTGTCTCTTGCCACAAGTACTGGCCTGCTATTCACTATGAACTGTCTATCTATCTATATGTCTGTCTGTCTGTCTATCTATCTACATATCTATTTATCTTGCATGTCTCTTGCCGAGTGTTGAGCCTGATGTTTACTGTGACTTGAGATGTTTATTGCATTGCTGTTTCCAAGTATGGAGTCTGAGACATTCACTATCTGAGACTTTTAGTGCATGTCTCTTGTCAAGGACTGGACCTGATGTTCAATGTAATTTTAGGTCTGTATTGCACGTCCCTTGCCGAGTATTGAGTCAGACATTCGCTATGGATCGTAGTAGAAATCTGTGACGCTATCGCATCTCTTGCGAAAGCTACTAGACCCCCCACACCAATGTGGTGGACCATTGAACCAGCTCAGTCTTCTGTAAAGAAAGCAGGCCTAAGTTGAAGAGACGTCAATGATTAAAAAAAATGTAACAATGGCAACAATCTCCAGGCAAAATGTAACAGTGCAGTCGTCTGGACGAAAAATGTAGCAATTGTTACAATTTTTGTACACCGTAAACGAAAATTCTAAAGATAGTGACATTTTTTGCGCTGGAATGGATGAACAATGTTATACTCTCCGTGGAGTCTGCTTTCTTCGGGATTTTCTTGATCGATAGCTGCTAACCGTGATAAGAATATTTGGACTGAAGTCTGTTTGCTGTAGATGTGTAATGAATTATAATTATTTTCGTCTATTTTGACTCTTCGGCGGCACTGTTAACGACAGCCTTTTACATTTTGTCGTCTATTTGAATTATAGAAGCATGACAGCATTCTCCACAAAAATGTAACAATCTGCTAAACTTTTCATGCCCCAAAATGTAACAATTACAATTTTTTTTTGTTTTTTACAGACTACGCACGAAAAATATGAGAACAGAACATTTTCACTCGAAAAGGCACTCCAAAAATAGTAACATTGTTACATTTACTGTGGAAATGACCCAAAGTGCTACATTTTACGTCGAATCAAAACAAGCCAGGATATTTGGTGTGGCACTGTGTTTAATGCATGGATCCAGAAAGTCTAAGATGGCGACCCTTGTCTGCTGCCTCGGCGGGTCTCTCGTCGTTTTTGTCTTGGTATGACGATCGTTAACTTCGGAACTTCACGTTGTCCGGTTGTTTCTTTATTTATTGCTTACTGTTACTTTAGCATCTCGATCTAAGTCAATATAGCAGAAGTGTGGTTTTGTGCACAAAGACACAGCGTTATGAGGCTACAAATATCTTTTTTAGTACAGTAGGCTTCTTGTGTAAAACAATCTCTTGCGATCTATTTGTTTGTTTATGTATCAAGCTGATTCGGGACTGAATAAACACTACATAAAAAGAACAACTAGCAAGTGAGTTATTTAAAAGTATATCACGATTTCTAAATCTGACTTTGTTTAGTGGTCATTATCCAGAGTTTGAAGATAAATTTCACCATAAGTATATTGTCATATTGTTTCCTTTATATATTGCGATTTCTTTTGATATATAAAACATTATCTGTGTATCATAAATCATTCAAACATTTGCAGTCCTTGATTCTTACATAATATAGATGTGTCCCTGCGTTGATAAACAACATAACTGTATTTTTAACGCAGTCAGATGACATATAATGATGTTAAACATAACTTGACACCGCCTTTTACCATCACCCCTTTACCGCTGTACAGTCCTCGTGTTTGACAATTGCAGACAAAACAAAGTTTGCTTTCGATGTATAATATCCACATTCTTTGACATAAATAAATGCTAGCCAAGTACAATGGTGCAAATGAATTCTTAGATCACACAAGATTAGCAAGAAGTGAAGTAAACAAAATCCAGAAAAGCAAAATCAACCTAGTATTCAAAACAAAATCTTAGTCACACAAGATTAACAGGAAGTGAAGTAAAACAAAATCCAGAAAAGCAAAAATCAACCTAGTATTCAAAACAAATCTTAGTCACACAAGATTAACAGGAAGTGAAGTAAACAAAATCTAGAAATGCAAAATCAAACCAGTATTCAGAACAACCAAACACACGACAAAGAAATAAACACTGGAAAGGAGCACCTTCCGGTCTTTGAGGGGATCCATCTCCTGCATCAGCCTGTCGTTTTCGTTGTTCCTTTGTGGTTTTTCTCGGCATAGAGGAAATGCCATGACCGAAGTGGACGAGAGAGCTCAAGCCGATTTCAATATGTCGTTTCTATCGAAATACAGAATTAACACTTACACAGACAAGGGAACAAACATGTTGTCGACGGGAGCACACAGACAAGAGAACGCACAGATGTAGTCGACGGGAACACACAGACGAGAGAACACACAGCTATGGTCGACAAGACAACAGACATATGTAGTCAATAAGAACAGTCAAACGAACACACAGACGTGGCCCGCGGAAACACACAGACGAGAAAACAACAACAACAACAACAACAACAAAACAACCAAAAACAAAACCGCAGACATGGTGGAATAGAACCCACAGAGAATTGCACAAACATATGTGGCAAATGGGAAAACCTATATAAGATAACACACACAGACATAGCCGGCTAATACAGAACAGATGACACACATATATATGATCCACGAGAACGGACAAGAGAAGACACAGGTATGGCCTACAAGAGAGACAGTGGGAAACAGACAGTGAGAAACAGACACTGGGACACAGACACTGGGACACAGGCACTGGGAACCAGACACTGGGACACAGACACTGGGACACAGACACTGGGACACAGCACTGGGAACAGGCACTGGGAACAGACACTGGGACACAGGACACTGGGACACAGGCACTGGGACACAGACACTGGGAAACAGCACTGGGACACAGCACTGGGACACAGCACTGGGACACAGGCACTGGGACACAGGCACTGGGACACAGACACTGGGACAAGACACTGGGACACAGGCACTGGGACACAGGCACTGGGACACAGACACTGGGACACAGGACACTGGGACACAGGACACTGGGAACAGACACTGGGACACAGACACTGGGACACGGCACTGGGACACAGACATGGGACACAGACACGGGAAACAGACATGGGAACACAGACACTGGGACAACAGACACTGGGAAACAGACACTGGGACACAGACACTGGGACACACAGAGACACTGGGACACAGGCACTGGGACACAGACACTGGGACACACCAGACATGGCAGACTGAGAAACAGAGGAACGCCACCACAGGGTCCAGCAGAACACACAGAGAAGAGAACACACAAAGAAGAGAAAACACATATGTGGCTGATCGGAAACACAGACAACAGAACACACAGATATAGCCTACAAGACTTAGACACGGGATCACACACACAGACACGGCCAACGGGGAAAAAAAACAAACATAAGCACGCCAACACACAGAAAAGGCCTGTGCGGACATACACACAGGAATGCAGAGATATGGCCAATAAGAACACAGACATGACACAACACACAGGAACGCAGAGATATGGCCAACAAGAACACAGACACAACACACAGGAATGCAGAGATATGGCCAACAAGAACACAGACACGACAACACACAGGAATGCAGAGATATGGCCAAAAGAACACAGACATGACACAACACACAGGAATGCAGAGATATGGCCAACAAGAACACAGACATGACAACAACAGGAATGCAGAGATATGGCCAACAAGAACACAGACACGACAACACACAGGAATGCAGAGATATGGCCAAAAGAACACAGACATGACAACATACAGGAATGCAGAGATATGGCCAACAAGAACACAGACACGACAACACACAGGAACGCAGAGATATGGCCAACAAGAACACAGACAGGACAACACACAGGAATGCAGAGATATGGCCAATAAAGACAACACAGACACGAACGACAACAACACAGGAATGCAGAGATATGGCCAACAAGAACACAGACATGACAACACACAGGAATGCAGAGATATGGCCAATAAGAATACAGACATGACAACACACAGGAATGCAGAGATATGGCCAATAAGAATACAGACAGGACAACACACAGGAATGCAGAGATATGGCCAATAAGAACACAGACATGACAACACGCACAGATGACAGATGCCATCTACACATGGCCCAAGCACTGCCATGGGTCTCACAGACCTAACCCGGCCCACGCATCCAGCGCACCTATCCAATCCTCCCACCTCCTGTCTCTACCCACTCTTAATTCGCAGTTGATGCTTGCATGATCTGCGGGACAAACACGCTTGTTTTGAACACGTGTCGCACCAGCCACAGAGATTCTTTCCTGACAAATCTTCGTTGGCACTACTTCCTCATCTCCAGCTCTTATTCTTGCTCCCCCCTTCCACTTCCTCACCATTCCTACACACACACACACACGCACACACACACACACACACACACACACACACACACACACATACACACACACACACACACACACACACACACACCACACACACACACACACACATGCGCGCGCGCCTGCACGCTCGGAAGCACGCATGCACAAGCACGCAGAGGAGAGAGAGAGGAGAGAGAGGAGAGAGAGAGAGAGAGAGAGAGAGAGAGAGAGAGAGAGAGAGAGAGAGAGAGAGAGAATGTTTTCTGCCTTTAACGGTGAAGGTCAATATTGATCGTTGAATCAAACGAAACGTTGTGAATTATGTGAAAGCCTTATGGGCCATGCCGAACCTTCAAAGAATTCACCTTAATGCTTGGCGCAATGGAGACGTCATGGTTTGTAGGGGGAGTAGGGGGTTGAGGGCGGAGGGAGAGAAATTGGGGGGTGGGGTGGGGCGGGTGGGACACGGGTGGAGGTGGAAGATGGAGAGATCCTGTAACACGATAAAATGACCATGCAGGAAACATTACCGGTCAGTCTCCATTCATCCATTCAAAGCAGGATTTCTCTTCATTGTGTTCGCCCCCCCCCCCCCCCCCGTCAAGTGTCAAAGTGAAAAGTGAATTCAATCAGTAAACATCTTCACGTTCTTCTTTTTTTTCACTGTTCCATCTTCCGTGCCACCTCAGTGGCAGTGCACCCACGCCGCCCATTCCGACACCCCATCCACAGCCACAGCCCGGCCCGGCCCGCCGCAGCCCCGGCACCAGCAATCCACTGGGAGCAGTCAATGTCAAGTCGTCAAGAGGCAACCCACCGGAGGAGACACTGCACCGCTGAAGCAGGACACCACCTACTACGCCCCCTACCGACGCCAATAATTGCTTAGTCGCGGAGGCGACGTGAGTGAACTCTCCCTCCGGAGGGCGCCACCACGACCATCCTACGACAGCCCCCATGGACTCACCGATACCGATGACCCCGACGGAATCAAACCAAAGCCACAGACGCGGAGAAGACATCGACACTGAGCTCACCATGAGAGCAGGGCATGAAGGGCCACAGAATTTGAGACATTTTTTCATGCTGATCGATGAGAATGAGGATGATTAAGATGATGCTACGGATTTCCATTTCGGTCTGAGACTGCATGACTGGGCTGTACTTTCCGCTTCCTTTCATAATATATCTCGGCGACAACCAGGCCCGAGAGATACAGACACCTGCAGTGTTGGTCAGAAAATTTGAGCCACACTCTCAGAGACGCATCCATTAAGTGGATGAAACGCGACTGTTTGGTCCCAGCCTTCTCAATTCATCCCGTAGCAAGCTCAATTCTGAGTAGCAGCCGGTCGGGGTAGAAAAATCCACATGACTTTGATGGGAATCGAACCCACGATCTCCCAGCCTGGAGTCCGCCATCTTAACGTTCTTTGTAAATACCAAATAAACAAACAAGCTGGCATGTGTGTGTGTGTGTGTGTGTGTGTGTGTGTGTGTGTGTGTGTGTGTGTGTGTGTGTGTGTGTGTGTGTGTGTGTGCGCGCGCGCGCGCGCCTGCGTGTGTAAACGAATCCTACCGTCATCCGAAGCTCTCTTCCGAAGGGCGGTAATCTTGCGAGCTTTAGAATAGAGGAGTCTTGATCCAAATTCCATTAGCTAACCTCCCTTAATCATGTCTTTGGCGTTGTCGTATTCCTTAGCGTGTTACGCCGGCAATGGTCGAGGGGAAAGGGAGGCAGAGTGAAAAGTGAAGGGGGTGGAGGGGATGGGGGCGGCGACACACAGAAATTCTAACCAAATATATATATTATATATATATATATATATATATATATATATATATATATATATATATAAACTTTGTTTTACTCCGATTGGGCTCCCACTCCAATTTCTCATGCCAAATATCCACCACATGACTGTGAGTATGAAAATACTGCAAAAAAAAAAAAAAAAAAAAAAAGCCTACCAATCACAGTGTTTTACTTAATGTTTCCTAGGGGGAAAAGGCATGGTACATGATACCCTCCGTTTACAAGGTTGACAGTTTTCTTCTGCGTCGTCTTGTTTGTCACTCTGCATGTCAGATTATGCAGAAACTGCTCCACCAATCCAAAGAACACTTGGTGAGAAGCCAGAACAGGACCAAAGAACAGCCCCTTTTAATTTTGGAGCTTACTTACTTCGGCCCATAGCTCAGGGGTGAGCATAGGCCATCGACAACACTCCGTCATCGCACTCGGTTCTGGGCTGCTCGCTGAATGCCTGTCCAGTTGGTCCCCCTGCCTCTTTATCTCTGCCTCAGTGTCTCGCCTCCAGCTGCTGCGAAGCCGGCCTCTCTTCCTTTTCCCTGCGGGTTCCATGTCAGGGCTTGGCGTGTGGTGCTGGATGCTGGCTTCCTGAGAGTGTGTCCAATCCAGCCCCACTTCGTCCGCAGAATCTGCTGGGCCACTGGTTCCTGTCCTGCTTGCCTCCATAGATCTACATTGTTGATTTTTTCTGGCCATCTGATTTTGAAGATGCGCCTCAGACATGTGTTGATGAAGGTCTGAATTTTTTTTACTGTATTGGTCATTCTCCGAGTCTCGCAGCCGTAGAGCAGAACCGACTTCACGTTTGAACTGAAGCTACGCAGATATTTTGTTGTCCTTCTGATCTCTGGGGCGGATCAGCGGAAAAGCTCCGTTTCAAAGGGCCGGTTCGCATTTCCGTCAGCAAGATCTCGCAAAAGCTATGGAACCCCAAGTTTTGACGAAACATGATAGAAAGATGGAACGGGGGTCCCAGAACGAACTCATCAAAACTTTGCTGCCAAGACTGATCCAGGATCCGTTCGACCTTGGTGGAGGTCTTAGCTCTCCCGCGTCCCCTTCCAGTCACACAAGATGTCTTTCTTTCTGACCTCCAGCCCTAAAAGAATGCATTTGTTTTTTATTTTATCGAAGATCTCTCTCTTTTCTTCCATGTATTCTCTATTCTGTTTCTTTGGCTGTGTCCCTTGCGTATCATATCATAGTTTTATGGCTTAGGGGATGTGAAAGCGCATGTGACTTACTCCGCAGGGACAGATGTTCTACGCCATAAATCTGATCCATCTGAAACTGAAACCGAAAAGCGAAGTGATAGTACAGGGAAAGAAACCAAATCAGGGACTATGTTGTTTACATTTCCATTTTCCTGTAGCCGCCCATCTACTTATCTATCGACTTTTCTCTCTCTCTCTCTAAACACATGTGCCGGACTATTCGAATTTTCAAAAACTGTCCTGTTACTGGTGCTCGCATTGGCATGGTGTGTTTTGTTTGTTTCGTTCTTTTCACCTGTAACTTGTCTCCTTGCTCTCTCCGACACAAGTTGCAGATGACGTCAGCGCGCACGCGCGCGCGCACGCGTGCACACACACACACACACACACACAAAAGCACGCATGGACAGACGCCTACATACATACACACACACACACACACCACACACGTACGCACGCGCACACACACACACACACACACACGCACGCACACACACACAAAAAAAACAGAAAGAGAGAGAGAGAGAGAGAGAGAGAGAGAGAGAGATCATGGAGTTCAGTCACTGTGGGTTTCAGATCTGTTCCGTCTGCATGCAAACAAATTTAAAAAATACCCCCCTCCCCGCCCAACAAATCACAACAGGTCATAAAACGAAAAAAGGTATTTTGTGTAACTATGGGTCACAAGTTCACGGTAATAAACCTTTAATTCTGACCTTAATACTTTGAAGAAAAAAACCAAAAAATCACAGATAATTTATTCATAAAGTGAACTAGTCTTTCTGTTCAGCCTGTCTCTTCTGAGGGACGGTATTTGAGATCAAAGAGCTAAACCAGTCTGGAATAAATGTTGTTTCGTGTTCTCCCATCTCTCCGACAGTGTGAACAGTTCAGACCGGGATGGATTGCCACTGGGACTTCATTCATTTCTTTTCAAAGGGAAGTTACCTTGATTATATGTATGCCAGGTTGTCGGAAGCCACATTACGTGCCCTGTTTCTCACTGGGAGCAAAACTTCCTTTCTCTGTTTAATATCGTTTTTGGAAAAGAGAAAGACATAATCTAATTGTCAAAAGAATTGTGCGAAAAATGAAAGAGACTGCAGCATTTCCATCGGTTGCATCAATTTGTAGCTTTCTGCCCCCCCCCCCCCCCCCCCCCCACCCACAGAACCTGCCATTCAACTGGTCACTTCCTTGATTCTGGATCGTCTCGACAACTGTCATGCACTCCCTTGCTGGTCTGTCTTCTCATGGAAGTTCTCGTCTCCAACGTAGTCAGCACCATGCCTCCCGCTTGATTTTTCAGGAAGTCAAAAAAGGTCATGTCACTCCACTACTGAATAAACTTCAGTGGCTGCCCGTTGCATTTCGAATTGAATCCAAGATTGATGTGCTGGTTCTCCGTTGTTTTGATGGATCTTTACAACATTCTGTCTCTCCTTTCTCCCGCAGATCTAGCAGCCGAGTAACTCTTTCGGATCCAGTTCTGAGAGAAAAAAAAAACTGCTGTGTGTCCCCAAACCATTCGTAAATCATCTGGGCAAGGATAATTGCATCATTAATATTAAACTCCAGTTATCCGGAACTCTCTGCCATCCTCTCTTCGAAACAAACAAAACCATTGAGCTTGATCTACTACATGATATATATTTTTTTAAAGAAATAATCATATTATTGCACTCCTTTCATGAGGGGCGATGGCCTATTAATGAATAACATATCCGTATTCGTATCCGTATCTTTTAGAAACATTCAGATCCTGAGCATCTTCAAAAGCGAAGACTTATCTATTTCGTGAAAGTTACGAGTTAACTCACCAGCCATAGAGCAGAATGCATGGGACTTCTGTTAGTTTGTTGTTGTTGTTGATGATGATGTTGTTGTTGTTTGTTTACATTTTCAAGACTGTTTAGTGCGTGTATGCACGTTGTTTATGCTTTTCAGAGTGTGTACTGTTTGTAATGAACGTGTGCTTGGTTCGCTTGGAGCCTTTATCACGGGCGTACTGTGTCATTGAAAAGGAACGTGATCACGTTATTATAAACCAGACATTATACACATGAACACACGATGCAAGATGCAAAACAATGCATCTTCATGGCACAAAAGGAAACATGCCAGACAAGTTTCAGCACTACTACCTGCGATCTGGGAAATATTGTTCGGTGCCAGTTTCAGGTCGGTTCATTGTGGACGTGCGCAGAAGCCAAATTTGTCGCATTTTCACTCACCCGTTTCATGCTATGCCTGTGATAACTATGATCTTTTGCCCTTTGTTTTATGCGCTTGTTTGTACTTTGCCTTGTATCTCCATTGCCAATCAAAGTTGTGTCAGAATTGAGAATCTTTCCCAATACGAATTCGTACACTTGATCACAACAAAAAAAACAGCAGTTGTTTCTCTGCCAAATTTTCGTCT
>CM065728.1:67395678-67415678 GCA_033310375.1 Conus canariensis
CTGAGCCTCTAAGTCACGGTTTTTTGTTTTTTGTTTTTGCTATCACTGGTCAACGCTCAACGAAAAGAAGACCTGAATCATTCACAACAGTCTGATTGTGCAGTCCTCTCGAGGGGAGAACTAACCAGCACTCTCGTCTCCAAATGACAGGCCCTAGGAGTGAGTTGCTCTGGGCAGGTCACGTCGCCTTAGAGGAAATGGACCCCAAACGAAGTTTTACCATAGCACAGATCGAGAAGGCAGAGGATGAATGCCTCCCTCGTTTCCCCACAGTTCGCTCTTGTCGGAGTTCCCCTCTCTCCAGCAGGTCGTTCATTAGTTCTGCTATCACTGTCACTATTCACGGCGAGAGAATTGTTCGTCTGCCCTCTCAAGTAACCCCGTACTCCGGCTTCTTTTTATTTGCTGATTAATGAGGCCAGCCCCCACTGCCCGCATGTAGCCCTTACCCACGCACGTTACCACCGTGTATGAGCTCAGGATTTGACCATTGGACATTATCAACGGCGAAGTATGGCGGATGGGCCTGTGGACAGGAAGCAGACAGCCAGCCAATCATCAATCAACAGGAAATGATGAATGCCTTCAAAAGCGCCATTGAACTCGCAAAAGGGGAAGATGTTCTCTCCCATCTTAATCTATGGACCTCAATGAAATGTTTAAAGCAAGCCTGTACAGTTCTTGTCTGCTGTTGGGTGTACAAGCGAGACAGAGTCACAAGTTTGTCGGCGAGGGCCGTTCACTGGCTCACGATGCGCAGTCCAAGAATCGTATTTCGGAAAAGCTAAAGCTCGCCATGTAGCGACTGCATGTGGCGATAGAAATCTGTCATAATCTTTCTTTCTTTCTTTCTGTGTACACATGCTGATACTCCTGCGGACACTGCCTGTATAAACAGGCAGTGGAGTTTTGTGTGTATGACCGTTTTTTATCCTGCCATTAAGGCAGCCATACTCCATCTTCGGGGAATGTAAGAATCTGTTTTCTTACAACACTATGTCAGGTGGGGGAACGCAGGAACGCCTTGCTACACACAGACATTGCCGGCTGTAAAACACAGAGCGCCGACTCCAGTGTGTGAAAGAGGCTTAATGCCCACCAAGTTCTCACAGTCTCCTCCAAGACAGGGTTTTCCAGACAACGCCCCTACTAGATGAATTGCATAGACGTTATTGACTGGATGGTAAGGAAGGGAGAGAGCAGAGGCAGGGAGGTGGTGGAATGGTGGCTGTGGGGAGAAGGGGATGAGAGAGGGTGGGGAGGGGGGGGGGGAGAGGGGGCAGGGAGTGGGGGTGGGGGTGGTCGGTGGCGGTGATGGAAAAGTTTGCATCAGAACAACTTCCGGCTGTGAAAATAGCCTCTGTAAACCAATCCCCTTTTCCGACATTTTTTCCCGTGTGTGTGTGAACGCTTATAGCGTCATATGTATCAGACTGGCGGACGGCCGAGCGCACGCGAACACACACACACACACACACACACACCACACACACACACACACACGCACACACACACACGCACGCACGCACGCACGCACGCACGCACGCACACACACACACACACGCAGACACATTCGCGCCGCGCGCACGCCACACACACACACACACACACACACACACACACACACACACACACACACACACACACACACACACACAGACTCTCTGCCCCCACCCTCTCTTCTCATACATACACAAAGCCACCTTCCCCTCTCTTTCTTTCTCTCTGTCTCTCTTACAAATCCTCTGTCTGTCTGTCTGTCTCTTTCTCTTTCTCTCAGTCTGTCTGTCTGTCTGTCTGTCTGTCTGTCTCTATGGGGTGTGTGTGTGTGTGTGTGTGTGTGTGTGTGTGTGTGTGTGTGTGTGTGTGTGTGGTGTGTGTGTGTGTGTTTGAGTCTGTGTCTGTGTGCGTCTGGTGTGTGTGTGTGTGTGTGTGTGTGTGTGTGTGTGTGTGTGTGTGTGTGTGTGTGATGAAGTGAGAAGCCTGCTTAAGTTTTAATTGTATATGAGATACCTGTGGTGGATCTTTGACTTTTTGCTTTAGACATTTGCACTACCTGTGTGGCACTTCTAGCCGTTTTATGTCACACGTGAGTACATTGTCCAAATATGAAGTCGGTTCTGCCCTACGGCTGCGAGACTTGGAGAATGACCAAGGCAATACAGCAAAAAATACAGACCTTCATCAACACCTGTCTGAGGCGCATCTTCAAAATCAGATGGCCAGAGAAGATCACCAATGAAGATCTATGGAAGCAAGCAGGACAGGAACCAGTGGCCAAGCAGATTCTGCGGACGAAGTGGGGCTGGATTGGACACACTCTCAGGAAGCCAGCATCCAGCACCACACGCCAAGCCCTGACATGGAACCCGCAGGGGTAAAGGAAAAGTGGCCGACCTCGCAGCAGCTGGAGGCGAGACACTGAGGCAGAGATGAAGAGGCAGGGGACCAACTGGACAGGCATTCAGCGAGCAGCCCAGAACGAGTGCGTTGGTGGAGTGTTGTCGATGGCCAATGCTCACCCTTCAGCTATGGGCCTAAGTAAGTAAGTAAGTAAGTAAATAAGTAAGTAAATAAATAGTACATTGTCACCTTCATGTCAATTCCTTTTTGGTGAATTTTTGTTTTTTGCTGTCAGTTCTTGGTTGGCTTTCTTAGCGAGAAGTTCTCTTGCTGTTACACTGAATATTATTATGCCCTGAATGTTTCTGTGCACCAGGTGACTATTACATTTAACTACTGTTTCTCCTTGCTGGCGTAATGGCTAATTATTTGATGTTTTTTTTGTATCCTGTTACTGTTTATCATTCCTTTCTTGATACAGTAAATTCATTTTGTCTGGGGAAAAAAGTTTGTTTCTCAGCGATTTGATGATTACTAATTTGATAACTGATGTTAAAATTAGGGCATCTTGATAATCAACAACATAAATGTGATTAGGCAATAAGTAAATAGGTTCTGTTCATTGGTGTGAATGCTGAGCAGTGTGTGTGGTGTGAACAGGAAGAAAAGTAAATAATTTAGAGGACAAGACAGTAAGGGGAACAGTGATGAGGACAAGACAAGGACGGATTTGGCTTTATACCAGGGGGGAAAACAGACATAGTAAGCAAGAACTTAAAACTGTGTGTTCAGGGTGTGTTTCCTCGTGGAAGTCGGCCAGGAGCTGGGCCGCTCTGGGACTGGAGCAACGTTCTACAAAGAATGATGTGGACGAGAAGTGTTCCAGAAGTTGCCGTCAACACATCTGACGGGATAGAAGTGGACATCACTGGAGTGGTGATGGTTGTTGCAATGGGAACTGAAATTCTTAGATGCTTCAAAGTGGACATGCTTCAGCGTGACATGTTCTGTGTTTTCATGTGTCTGTGAGACAACGGAAATCGTAAGTCTGTTCCCCTGTGAACTGTCCTCTGTCCTCAGGGCTGAGACTGATTTACTCAAGGCAACTTGTGTGTGTGAGAGATAGATAGATAGAGAGAGAGAGAGAGAGAGAGAGAGAGAGAGAGAGAGAGAGAGAGAGAGAGAGAGAAATTTTCTTCATGTTTGAGATCACTTCAAATTTCTTGTGTATTGTAATATTATATTGGCTCAGGGAAAATTTCCTGGTTTATGTTCTTTTTCTTATGATTGCAGAGTGAGAGAAAGAATGGAAGATGTGTAAACTTACGTGTTTGTCCTAAACTTTGTCTGTCTTTCCCTCATTTCACAACATTGTGCGTGTGTGTGTGTGTGTGTGTGTGTGTGTGTGTGTGTGTGTGTGTGTGTGTGTGTGTATGTGTGTGTGTGTGTGTGCGTGTGTGTGTGTGCGTGAACCACACACACACACACACACACACACACACACACACACACACACACACACACACACTCTCTCTCTCTCTCTCTCTCTTTCTCTCTGTCTCTGTCTCTCTGTCTCTGTCTCTCTCTCTCTCTTTCTCTCTCACACACACAATTCTGTCCTGCTGGAAACTGACTCCTTCAGGCAAAGTAACAAAGCATGCAAATTGGCGCTCTGGCTCTGTAGACTCTGTGGGTTGCCAGAATCAATGGGTGATGCCCCTAAGTGGTCCTTACTCTCGTGCCAATGGCCTTCATCTCTGACAAAAAAACAACTAACGAACGAGTTCAAAACAGACTAAAGCATTACGGTACACACACACACACACACACACACACACACACACACACACACACACACACACCAGGCAAGCACTTTACAAAGGGGCAAACGCTTATTCAACACACAGTACGAAACAGAACAGTGAATTTTCGACAGTTATGTCTTCTTCACCCATCACAAATGAGAAACATAAACAAACTGACAGATGGAAGTCAGAAGAACTTCTCCACGCTTATGACAGCCCTTGCTCTTGCTAACAGCTCTCTGGGGGAGTATTGTTTCGTGCGTATTTCTTGTGTCTGCAATGAACAAATAAGGTAACTCATCCTCCCATGATGCACAATTACACGCCCATAACTCCAAAACGAATGCTGCTTACAAGATCAAATCGCCTGGAAGAAATGCGGACACAGAAGACGCAGTGCTCTTGAAACGAATGTTGCAGCCCTGGAAGAAATGGCAACACAGAGCACGCGCTGGTTCTGTGGCGGTATCTCTTCCAGGCGATTTCATCTCGTAAGCAGCATTCATTTGGAAGTTATGGGCGAGTAATTCTTAGATCATGGCAGGAAGAGTTACCCTGTGTGTTCGTTATTTACTGTTTATTATTCCCTGTCTCATTTAAGACTTTCGTTTTTTATGTCTGCTATTTGTAACGTATGAAAAAGACATATTTGTCGAAAATTTCACTTGTCTCTTTCGTTTCATGCATTAGTGAAGCCTTTCTTTGCATCGTGGTTTATATGTTTAGCTGAACACCTCTTAAAACCAAGAAGAAGAAGAAAAAGAAGACAACAACAACAACAAGAACGAGGACCATAAAAAGCTGTCACGTGCATATTTAAAACTGCGCTCGGTGAAGAACTGCTGACTGTTTTCGTCTCCCTCTCTCTATTTTCTTTGAGCGTGTTTGTACAATCGTCTGTCCGCAAGATACTTCAAAAACGTCTGTGTGGATCTGTAGCAAAGCTGACCGGATGACTCTGAGGATTCACATCTACAACATGGAATTCAGTCAACATGATGTCGAAGGAAACCATTTGCAAATGAAAGCGGGACATATCTTCTCTTCAGTGGTGATATGAATGACTCAAGTGCACGTTTTTGTTTTTCTCATCAGTTTGATTAATATGTTCACTCCTCAATGCCGTTACATAAAAACAAATCGTAATGACAACGGAAGCGCGCGCGCGCGCGCGCGCACACACACACACACACACACATACACACACACACACACACACACACAAGCCACTGGCTGTAACATGTTTCTATGCGCAACGCGTCTGAGAGTCAGAGTAGTGCTCAGGTGGGTTGAAAGCCTCGTTGACAGACTGGTGTGACGTCAGAGGTATGATAGCCACCACTACTTTTCATATCCTACTTATTTCACTCAGGCCAGCTGCAAACTATGAACAAGGGGGAAAAAGAGCCCAGCCAATTATCTCATTCAAGGGGGGAAAAGAGCCCAGCCAATTATCTCATTCAAGGGGGAAAAAGAGCCCAGCCAATTATCTCATTCAGGAAAGTCAAGGCTATGAACCAACCAATAAGAAAAAAAAGAGCTTTGTGTAGGAAAAAGATAGAGTTGTCTGAACGCATTTCTGATGTCTCTGATGGTGGGATCACACGAGCTGTCTTCATCACGGGCAGAAAAGGACTGTAACGAGGCACTCGCAGAGTGGTTGTCAGTCACTGTGACCACATCTTAGAAACGTCTCTGAGCGTCCGCCCTCCTTGGTAAGGTCTGGAAGCATCAGGAACAGTTCCACCAGACAAGGAGCACCCTTTCCAGTTTCAGGATGCCTTTGGGCCAAACAGTACACATACAGACAATAATAGAAATTACTTTCCCTGAGCAAGAACAAACGAAAACACAAGGAAACGGAGAAAAAAAAAACACTAAAAAAGTGTTTGAAAAACACACTAATAATTTCAAAACAATGTTTTAAAATGACTGCGGAATCCTGTGTAACGTTCATACGACGAAACAAAACTTAACAAATAAACAAATCCCCCCCCCTCCCCCCCCTCCCCAAAAAAAAAAAAAAAAAAAAAGTGAACATTTTAAAATTTCGATCACGCTTCGTCCATGTTCCCGCTGACTCACAGATGACGTGGAAACACAGATGACGTCAAAACCCCATTCTCAGTCTGTCGATAGAGCACAGTTCAGGCTGTATGGTCCAGCTGATACTGGGCAGTCTTTAATTATAAATCAATTATATTCCTGCGTATCTTCAATTCAAACGTGAAGTCGGTTCTGCTCTACGGCTGCGAGACTTGGAGAATGACCAAGGCAATACAGCAAAAAATTCAGACCTTCATCAACACCTGTCTGAGGCGCATCTTCAAAATCAGATGGCCAGAGAAGATCACCAATGAAGATCTATGGAAGCAAGCAGGACAGGAACCAGTGGCCAAGCAGATTCTGCGGACGGAAGTGGGGCTGGACTGGACACACTCTCAGGAAGCCAGCATCCAGCACCACACGCCAAGCCCTGACATGGAACCCGCAGGGGAAAAGGAAGAGAGGCCGACCTCGCAGCAGCTGGAGGCGAGACACTGAGGCAGAGATAAAGAGGCAGAGGACCAACTGGACAGGCATTCAGCGAGCAGCCCAGAACCGAGTGCGATGGCGGAGTGTTGTCGATGGCCTAGGCGCACCCTTGAGCTGTGGGCCTAAGTAGTAAGTAAGTAAGTAATTGTATTCCCCATTTCTCGAATTTCAACTGCATGCAGTTTCCCCTTTTTTGTCGCTCTCTCTGGTTCTCATATCTTCCTTCACAGTGCTTCACGTTTCTTTGCCTGTGTCAATGGCCCGTTCACGTGTCTATGGTTGCGCAAGTTTTTACATTTTTTCCCTCTTATTACAATTGACAACATGCTCATTTTATCTCTGTCCTAATCTGGCAGTTTGGTAGTAAGACTTCACACACTGCTCAAAATGGACACTCGCTGTTCTTTGTGCGATGTCTGTTTGTATAGATCTCTTTTCTTCTTTTTTTATGGGGAACCGTAAAGTTTTTCTTAGTATTGTTTTTTCATCCTGACTGCTGTTCATAAAACTAACATGAACCGCCGGGCTTAATTCTTAAATTTACCCCCCCCCCACACACACACATACACACACACGTGTGTGTGTGTGTGTGTGTGTGTGTGTGTGTGTGTGTGTGTGTGTGTGTGTGCGCCCCGCGCGCGCGCGCGTGTGTATTGATTGATACGTACAGTTATACGTATTTCCATTTTCAAACCGGGAACCTGACAGCTCATTTCACTAGGACTAGTCCGACAGCACTCCGAGGTAGGGACGGCCCCTATCAACCTGGCAACAGACCACTCGTGTGTCAGCGGCTTTAACCAGCCTGGCCCAGCGGAGAGAGACAGACGAGAGGCGGTCAGTGAGGACCTAGCTCTTCAGGCCACTTGCAATCAGCCAACCCCGCGACAAGAGGTGGATACTTCAGTGGACCTGACTGCCAGCACCTAAGAGCCAGTAACCGGCCAATGCACACACCGCTTGTCTCCATTGAAGCCATTGAAGTGAGTGTGTGTGTGTGTGGGGGGGGGGGGGGGGGGGGGGGAAGCAGGAGGCAGGGAGACTGGCAGCGAGATCAAGTGGGTGAGCCAGTCAGTACTTGCCACTCTGCTACGAGCCATCAAGCACAATTACCATAGAAACAACAGAGACAGGAAAAAAAGCGATACAGTATGATAGAGTCTATAATGATATAACACGACAGATCGTCATTTCCACAGGAATGGTAGGTGAAGAGTACATTGAAATGGAAATGGAAACAGACGGCTTCGTTAGTGTACGCAAGGCACGAAAGGTGACACTTCAGTGGACCACAGACTACATTATGTTCCAGGTGTGTGTGTGTGTGTGTGTGTGTGTGTGTGTGTGTGTGTGTGTTCCAGAATTATCTACCACTGCAGATATGAATGCTTATCTCTCCCTATTTCTTCAATCTAAGACATAAGAGCAAGCTTTGTTTATAATTGAATATATAATATATATATATATATATATATATATATATATATATATATATTGTATTGAATTGTTAAACTTGTAAAGCGCTCTGTAGCCAACATTGTTAGGATGTGCGCTATAAAAATTGTCCCTATTATTATTATTATTATTATTATTAAAAGGAGGTGTAAAGCAAGGCGTTCTGTGTATGCAGTGCAAAAACAGATGAATCAATTGTTGATAAAGACGTGTTCGTGATACGTTACAAATGACAGACCTAAAGATTGAACAAATCAAACCATACTCCCTTCACCCCCCCCCCCTCTCCCCGCTCCCCCTTAGCAGTCGGCAGAGAATGTCAATGTGTGGAAAAAAAGCACGTAACAGTGCAAAATACAGATAAACACATACAACAAGGTGCGGAGTGACGCAGGTTTAATATACAAGTAGGTAATAATTTTTTTGACAAATGTCTTCTGTACATGTTATGAATGAAAAGTACATGAAAATTGCTGAAAAAATAATTTCCCGTGATAGCAGTCAACAAAACAAAAAAAAACAACACAACAACAAAACAAAATCACAGTACACGAAAGAAGAGTGTGACAGTCCATCAGAATCAACTATAAAAAGAACTTTCAAGAGAAAAAAAAACTGCCCACGTCGGCAGAAAAAGAACAGGATGGTTTAAAACGGACAACAACCTAACAGGAGAGAGAGAGAGAGAAGAAGAGAGAGAGAGAGAGAGAGAGAGAGAGAGAGAGAGAGAGAGAGAGCATCCTTACAAGAAGATCCCTTTGAAATACCTTTGGGAGTTTTATGACGGAAAAAGTATCGAAAAGACATTGACATTTGGAAAGAAATCGCTCTCTTCAAGTTAATGCATTCGAACACCGCCATTCCTCATTCTGTCTTTTGTCTTCGCCATAGATACCCATCAAAGCATATTGTAGCTTCAGTTCAATCGTCATTTGTAACTGAAGTAATGTCAGTCTGGATGACGTTTTCTTTTCATATTTCTGTGCCCCCCTTCTCTGTTCCCATCCTGCAGCCCCCTTATTGTTTTTTTTCTAGAATCTAATCCGAGTTTCTATGTACTTTGAATCACCTTTTTTTTCCTTTTTTTGCTGTTGCCATTAAAATTTTACAGTAGAATATCTGTTACAGAAAATTCCGCCATGGACACCGTGAATAATCTGTGATAGAGTACATCTTCTCATACATCTCTACTTCTTCGATGATGGAAAGAATATCTCTGAATAAAAAAAAAAAAGATTAAATCACATGAACTCCCTGGATCTTGCGCAGAGCTGGAAAAAAATAACAGTGTGTAAAGGCACAGAGGACAGAAACTATGCTTTTTGTGGACTTCAAATGTGTAATTTTTTTTTTTCCAGATTAATAAACATTTCCTGAGTCAGAGTAAAGAGGACAAAACGCACAATGGTGTGTGGCAACTTGGTTTGTCTGCCCCATCGCATTACAAAGAGTCTGTCATCTTTCACTGACCAATACAGCTGCCCATAACAGTCACGGGGGTAACATCCATTCATTCCACCAAAATCACCTCCACAAACGTGGCGGTTGTTTTGCTCACCGAATATATTTTCTTCTCTTTATCTTTTTTCTCCGTTTTTTTTTCCTTAAAGAAGAAACGCATGTCCCCCCCATCCCCCCACCCCTATGTAAGAAATACAGTACTTTGCAAGTTAAGTTTTCCTCCACCTCCTCTACCCTCCCCCCCCCCCCCCCACCACTCTTCCGCCTGGAGATGCAGAGCCGAAAGTCGTTCAATATGAATTGTCTCCCTTGCTTCTGGAAATCGTCTCCCCTGTGATACATTGTTCAGTTCAGAGAGCAATCTAAACTGTACATTGTCGCGGCACAGCTTTTGGACGAAGAAGATGGTGGATCCCCGAGTACAACTGAAGAAAGCTGCAAACGCTCGTAGTAGGTCAGCATTCTGGTTAGTCAAGGTAACCGTTTTTCAAGAAAAGCCTTGAAGAGACATCACCGAGGAAGACAGAAACTACGCATACGTGACCGAAATGGCCGTGTTTTAGGTTTAGGCAGTCAGTCTTTTTTGAATGACGTCCCCCCCCCCCCCCCCCCCCCCCTTAAGTAGTAACTTAAGAAGTGAAAACACCAACCATGGTTATCGCCGTTCACTATTAATACCCAGTAACACCAGGTTACTTCACACTTACACCAGGTTAAAAGTAAGCTGTGGAATATTTTCTCGTGAGCAGAACCATATGAATGAAAGAAATTCATTGAAAAAGCAAACTTTTAAGATACGTTTCTTTGTTTTCGTGCATATAATTATCTGCTCTAGACTAACGCTAAGCAATTACGTTATACCACTCATTGTTTGGACCTCTTATTGTAGTCAGAGAGAGAGAGAGAGAGAGAGAGAGAGAGAGAGAGAGAGAGAGAGTGTATGTGTGTCTGTGTGTGTGTGCGCGTGTGTATGAAAGTATGCATGCATACGTGTGTGTGTGTGTGTGTGTGTGTGTGTGTGTGTGTGTGTGTGTGTGTGTGTGTGTGTGCGCGCGCGCTTCATCTATTTCATTGATTTCAGCATGTTACAGTGGACATTCTCCCCCACCACCAACCCCATATGCCCACAATCTCTCTCGATCGATTGAATTCTTCAACACGCTCACAACATGGCTTTTTCACACATTTATTGTTTCTCTCTTTGCTCCTGTATCTGTCTTTCTTCATGACAAACACGCACACACATACACGCACAGACACACAGACACACAGACACACAGACACACACACACACACACACACACACACACACACACACTCAAGCACACGCACAGACACATCAACAAATAGAAACACAAAAACCATTCAGACGCGCGCAGATGAGCGCGCGCATGCACACACACACACACACACACACACACACACACACACACACACACACACACACACACACACACACACACACTGGTACACACATGCATGCACGCAGCACACAAAGACAAAAACATACACAAAGAGAGACAGACAAACGGACAGACAAACAGACAAACAGACAGGCGGATGAACAGACAGAAAGAGACAGACAGACAGACACATGCACGCACGAACGCACGCACGCACACAAATACACACACACACACACACACACACACACACACACACACACACACACACACGCGCGCGCATACTTTATCCAAATCGTCTAATATCAGATGATTTTGTGAGAACACGTAAAATAAAAGTACTACTACTTTAGCCCAAGCTCGGTGCTTCAAACGGACATACTGAAGAATATGTTAGTTAAATAAACCTAGGACAGTGCTCTGGAGTACACACACACACACACACACACACACACACACACACACACACACACAACACACACACACAACACACCACACACGCGCACACACACACACACACACACACACTGCGCGCGCGCACACGCACGTACGCACAGAGCGCGCGCAACACACACACACACACACACACACACACACACACACACACACACACTTTAGTCCAAGGTCGGTGCTTCTGAAGAACATGTTAAATAAATAACCCTTGAACAGTGCTGATAAATGTAAACACACACACACACACACACACACACACACACACACCACACACACACACACACACACACACACACACACACACTCAAGCACGCGCGCATTTAGACTTGTGCCCAAGTTAACGAACTTTACACACCTTTCTAGCATCCCTATTACAGGCTCTCAGTCTGCTTATAACAGAAGTGCAAATACCACTTCCACGGAATTGCGTCACTCAAAGTCTTCTTAGTTGTTCTTCACGTCGGCTTCATTAAGGTCAGAGTTTAAAGTACGGGTCAACAACCATCTTATGCTGCGTGCTCTCCTCATATGTCTAATTTTATTTCTTGACAAAAATAGCAACAACATGAAGAGGACGCACGTCTTGCGCGCTTAAACCATGACATGCAATCATGAAATTTGCACTTTCTAAAATTTTGGCCTTGATATCTTTTCACAGTAACTGCTGAAAGCGAGAATGGTCTCCTTCTAAAACGTCTCTACGCTTCTGCATCTCAGTTTCACTGAGTAAGCAGACTTCAGAAGTAAAAGATAAATAATGGTCCAACAAGGCATTGAAAAAAAAAATCAACTATATTTAGTGACTAGCCTTTCTCTCCATTGTTTCTGTTCTTACCCTTGGTTTTCGTTTTTTCTTCATATTTCTTAAACATTAAATACTCTTCAAGCCTCGGTGACTTGTTCTCAACACAACATTCGGTAATGACTGATACCCAATGTCAAGAGCTGAGTTCGTCACACATTATCTATGAACATATTTCCGTATGATTTTGACGTCTTTGGCTGAATAAGGAATACACTGAATACTCTGTGGTGATATGGATGTAATACGTGTCTTTAAAACGAAAGTAGAACCTTCACAGCAAGGGAGGGTTAGGTGAGGGAAGAAAATTTGCCCCTCCTTCTCGGATCGTCTTTCATTTCGTTTGCGAACAGATTTTTCCTTGACAAGATGCCAGTGCTGATTGCTGATAGACTCGGACCCCCGATAAACAACTGTCTATCGGTTGAGGTCATGCTGGGCTTTTTTTTTTTGCTGTCTTCACTGAAGGGAAGATAATGTAAACAAAATAAACAAACGGGGCCGAAAACGACATTGTGCTCCTCACACCTTTGCCAGCTAGGAAGGAAAACAAATCAAGTCACTCTTCCACGTTCTGTACAGACAGACTACACACACACACACACACACACACACACACACACACACACACACACACACACACACACACACATATTGTCCTTTCTCAAGCCATCTGAACTGTGGTGAACTGTTTTAAAAAGAAGTGGGAACGGACAACTGCTATGTGCAATTCCATCATTAAAGTCCCCTGAGGAAGACCAAAGAGGGCGAAATATTGGGAAATCATCAACGTGGTTGTTGTTTGTGTCTTTGTTTGGATGTTTACACACACACACACATACACACGCACACACACACACACACACACACACACACACACACACACACACACACACACACACTCACTCACTCACTCACACACACACACACACACACACACACACCACACACACACACACACACATAATATATATATATATCTATATATATATATATATATAAACATCCAAACAAAGAAGTCAACAACAATCACGTTGAATTTTTCCCAATATTTCGACCTCTTTGGTCTTCCTCAAGGGACTTTAATGATTGAATTGCATGTAGCATTGCATGTAGCATTGAATTACATATATACATAATATATATATATATATATATAATATATATATATATATTAATATATATATACATACATACATACACACATACACGGAGTGAGAGAGGGAGGGGGAGGGGGTGGGGAAGGGAGGGGGTAGAAAAGAGTTGAAGTGAAATTTCTTCCGGGTGTCAATCGCCAGAGTCAGTATGGCGTTCAGCAGCTCATCACACCTTTTCAAATGACCGCAGAGCTTGTGGCGTACTCCGTTAAGGACACACGACTGTCTTTCATGCGTACTCATACATCGCTTGTCTATAACCCACGTGGATCACACTACCTTAGAACTACACACACTGCCCAGTCATGCTGAAGACACTCCCAGAACACCTAAAATGGGTTACGGAGAGAAGGGTAATTTAAACCAACTTCTGTGAGTGGGAGAGACCATTCCTGAGTACTGTCCCTTGAGAGTTTTGCCCACAAAAAACAAACAAAATTCTTCCCTTTTCTTTTAAATACATGAACAATTTCTATATGTATAGACGTAGCTGAGACTGAAATCAAAGTGTCCAAGCAGACGGTAACAGGGGAAAGTCAAAACAAAGTCTACGGAAAGCTGGTTTGAAAAAGCGACGGGGTGGTTAGTTGATTTAGCATGCTGGCGAGAGTTCTTAGCGCACCAAGACAGTGTTTACGGCGTACGCGAAAAACACTAACATACTACCGTAGAGCTCAAAGCATACACTGTAGACACTAGGGTTGAGCTTTTAGTTTGGTAGCGTTTATAGGGTGCCCTCGACAAACTTTGCCGCGAGCTATTTTTTGTGAGTGGGCAGGTCGGTCGATGTTTGGCCTGGGCTGACAAGTCGCTCGCGGAATATGGCGGGAAAGAAATCATCCTCATTCTCATCGATCAACATTAAAAAAAATGTCTCAAATTCTGTGGCCCTTCATGCCCTGCTCTCATGGTGACCTCAATTTCGATGTCCTCTCCACGTCTGTGGCCTTGTTTGGTTCCGTCGGGATCACCGGTATCGGCGAGTCCATGGGGGCTGTGGTTGGACGGACGTGGTGGCGCCCTCCGGAAGGAGAGCTCACTCACGCCGGCTCCGCGACTAAGCATGTTTGATCAGAACAGGCGCCACTGAACACCACCGAAGTGACCCGGCAGCAGTGCAGTGTCTCCTCCGGTGGGTTGCCTCTTGACGACTTGACATTGACTGCTCCCTGTGGATTGCGGTGCCGGGGCTGCGGCGGGGCCGACCGGGCTGTGGCTGTGGACGGGGTGTCGGAATGAGCGGCGTGGGTGCATTGCCTCTGATGTGGCGCAGAGGCTGGGACAGCAACAAAAACAACAAAAAAAAAAAAAAAAAAAAAAAAAAATGGCGGGAAAGAAAATCTTCGATACGACACCCAGAAGCATTTTTTTCATATGCAACGTTAGCAAAAGCTACTGCGATTTGTGCCAAGGTAACTCTTCTCTCGTGAAGCTTATCTAAGTAGGCCTATTAATCTCTTGTTCATTATCAAGAGTTTTTAAAAAAGAGGACTGACATTTTGTCCACATTCTAGATCATCAAAGTATTGACCTAAGTCCATGCCCTAACAATTGGTGCCGTGTCCACATTCAAGATTAGCATGCTGTTTGTAAGCCAGCCGACCTCCAGGGCTGTCATCTCCAGAATTCTGTACACACATGCTTAGAAAAAAATCACAAGAGATTTTCTAAAACATGCAAAAAACTGCTTAAAAGCCCTTCTTCCTAATACGTTTCAGATCACAAGTAAAACATTCGCTCTCTTTCAGAAACTGTACAAATTCATTGACTTCTTGTGATAGTCAAGATCACAAAGCGCTTTGACCTCTTGTCCATATTCAAGAGAACCAAAGGACTGCCTCGAAATGGCTGCACTTGACTATTTGAACTAGGTCTAGGTCACGGTTTCCCATCTGGGGTCACTGAACATACTTTAACACATCTAGGGTCCTTGCCACGCAGACCCTGGTTCACCAGACCTTTAACATCGCCCTCAGTCACTGTGACACAGGTCCTGGAAGAGAGAGAGAAGAGAGAGAGAGGAGAGAGAGAGAGAGAGAGAGAGGAAAGAGAGAGAGAGAGAGAAGGTGTAGTTTAGAGTTGTTCCACTTGGTATCAAACTGTACAGTGACACAGAGGACCAGGAGAGGACCACGTTCCTGTGACAGATTAACCTGGGACTGTACAGAGATCAACTAAAATAAGAAGACTGGGTCCAACGTGACTCATCCTGGGTCTAGTGACACCTGTAACCTAGCTAGGGGTGTGAACTTTGATCTGGGTCAGCTGACTCACTTGCGGTCACATTATCTCCGGATCGAAAGGGGGGGGGGGGGGGAGGGTTGGGGAGGGGAAGGGGTAAACATAGGCCTGTGACAAGACACTGGGTACACACAGACTCGGACATTAGAAGAAAAGACTGCGCACCAGATTTAATCAGATTCCTGACAGTAATCACGAATACATTTGAATGTCTTTTATCTGTTTTCCTGGCACCTTTCAAATTATAATCGTTTGTATGTATGCAGTCTGTGTATTATACAGTCTGTGTGTGTATGTATTGCAGGAAGTGAAACTAAAATTGCTCCTGTCCATACACTCACAAAGGATGTAGAACAGTAAAATTCCTTGCCTTTGAATTTAGGATGAGTTCAACGATCCAGTCCCTCAGGGCCGATATTAACTGAACGAACTTTTAGATCGCGAACCCAGTTCATCCAATTCACCATCTTGGCGATCTCGTCTTCGTTCTTTGTTGCGCGATCTTCTGAGTCACTAAGATCGGCGAGGCTGGCCAACCTCGCTGTACTTTGGTTCCCGGTGAAAAAAAAAAAGATCAATCACCATTTTCTAGGAACTGTTCGGGTTCTCGCAAAGGGAAATAACCATGTACTGAAAACTCTTTTGTTATGAAAATCAATTTGTGTCAACTGTCCGGTGACTGAGATCAGTTTGTGGTTGGCTGGTTGACCTAGGTTCCTCTTCTCGGTTCGTAAGTCAACGTTTTCGTTCGGTACGGCCGAAATAGTCGAGTTCCCAATGCTGTCGAAATAAGCAAAGTTTTGGACAAAGAAATTGCTCAAATCAGTTTTACGGCCAATTGAAAACAGTTCTTAGTTCAGTAAGCCTAATAATACATCTTAGCCGAGTACCACCGAGCAGGTGGTGTTCTCTCCGTTGAAAAGAAAAGATCGTTCAAACGTCGGGGGCGAGAATACCTCAGTTGGTAGAGCGCCGGACTCGTGATCCTGGGGATGCTGGTTCGAATTTCGGTACAGGGGGAAATCGGAGTTAACATTAGTTCTGACTGCATTCCCCATACAGTCCTTCGAATGAGACTATTAACCGAGGTTCCGTGTGTGAACGTACGCACAACATCTTGCACACACGTAAAATCCCATCACCAACTTTCGGAAGAGTAGGCCAGTTTGGCCGTTGGTATGGATGACACGTTATACATAGCATGCATCTTCCCCGAAGCTGGAGTATGGCTGCCTTAATGGCAGGATAAAAAAACGGCCATACACACAAAACTCCACTGCCTGTCTACACAGGCAGTGTCCGCAGCAGTATCAGCCTGCGTACGCAGAAAGAAAGAAAAGAAAACGTTCAAACGTCTATTCAGAATCAGTTCCTATTTTGTCGTAACTCTGCCAGCTGGAACGTGCATCGTGGACTCCAGTTCGGAGAGAACCTATGATTCGTCGCCAGTCTATCATCTGGCTTCGCGAACCTATGGCTCGTTCAGTCCAAAACGGCCCGCAGGAGAAACAGTCGGTCCATTGAACACCGCAGCAGACGGACTGAGGGTGGTGAAGAATGGAATCTGCGGGCAGCAGGCGGCAGAGTGGACCCGCAGCAGGAAAGTCGTGTCTGGCAGTAATCCTTTCAACACAGATTTATGGCTCATGTCCACCGGCCCACTTTCTGTCTCCGCCAAGGCCAGACGAAATCAGCAGGGAAAACTTTAATTGGATTCGGCATGGAAGAACCAGACAATTCAGAAGCGTCAGCGAACAAAACAAATTTGTGAAGGAATATATACAGGCAGTACAAGAGTTCAGGAGCCGGCACAGCTCAGTTTGGTCGGACTCGCAATTCTAGTGATCCTAGGGTTGTGGGTTCGAATCTCCGCCGGGGTCGTTTCGGTATAGGGACTTTTTCCTTGGAGATAACATTGGTTCTGTTTCCATTCCCGAGAAGCTTTTCGAATGAGACTCTAAATCGAGATTCCCTGTGTCAACGTGCACGTCACTGCTGCGCGCACATTAAATCCTGTTATCATCCTTCGGAAAAGTACAACCCGTTGGCCTATGGCAATGCATGACACTATACATATAGCATGTATCCTGCACGCTGATACTGATCAGAGTGAAGACCGTTGAGCGCGAAGCAGGATATATCCCCCAAACTGGAAGACCTGGAAAACAATCAGTGCAGACAGCCAGAGGGCTGACTCACTCAACATACCACCGAGAAAGGCCTCACTCTGACCTAGAGCCAGAGGGCTGACTCACTGAACATACCACTCAGAAAGGCCTCACTCTGACCTGGAGCCAGACGGCTGACTCACTCAACATACCACCGAGAAAGGCCTCACTCTGACCTGGAGCCAGAGGGCTGACTCACTGAACATACCACTCAGAAAGGCCTCACTTTGACCTAGAGCCGCTTCCCCTTCATGTTGGGCCGTTAAAACCAGTGTAATTCCCTTTCGCCTTCATGTTGTGCTGTTTAAAGCAGTGTCGACCCTACTCCATTTACCCTTCATTCTGTCCTGTTGAGACGAGTGTCCTATCCCTTTTCCCTTCGATGCTATTGAAATAAAAATCCAGTGCCCTTCATTTTGTGCTGTTGAAACCAGTACCCCCTCCCCTTTCCCCTTCATACTGTTCTATTGAAACCAGTACCCCCTCCACTTTCCCCTTCATACTGTTCTATTGAAACCAGCACCCCCTCCACTTTCCCCTTCATACTGTTCTATTGAAACCAGCACCCCCTCCACTTTCCCCTTCATACTGTTCTATTGAAACCAGCACCCCCTCCCCTTTCCCTTCATACTGTTCTATTGAAACCAACACCCCCTCCCCTTTCCCTTCATACTGTTCTATTGAAACCAGCACCCCCTCCCCTTTCCCTTCATACTGTTCTATTGAAACCAGCACCCCCTCCCCTTTCCCTTCATACTGTTCTATTGAAACCAACCCCCTCCCTTTCCCTTCATACTGTTCTATTGAAACCAGCACCCCCTCCCCTTTCCCTTCATACTGTTCTATTGAAACCAGCACCCCCTCCCCTTTCCCTTCATACTGTTCTATTGAAACCAGCACCCCCTCCCCTTTCCCTTCATACTGTTCTATTGAAACCAGTACCCCCTCCCCTTTCCCTTCATACTGTTCTATTGAAACCACACCCCCTCCCCTTTCCCCTTCATACTGTTCTATTGAAACCAGTACCCCCTCCCCTTTCCCCTTCATACTGTTCTATTGAAACCAGCACCCCCTCCCCTTTCCCTTCATACTGTTCTATTGAAACCAGCACCCCCTCCCCTTTCCCCTTCATACTGTTCTATTGAAACCAGTACCCCCTCCCCTTTCCCTTCATACTGTTCTATTGAAACCAGCACCCCCTCCCCTTTCCCCTTCATACTGTTCTATTGAAACCAGTACCCCCTCCCCTTTCCCTTCATACTGTTCTATTGAAACCAGCACCCCCTCCCCTTTCCCCTTCATACTGTTCTATTGAAACCAGTACCCCCTCCCCTTTCCCTTCATACTGTTCTATTGAAACCAGCACCCCCTCCCCTTTCCCTTCATACTGTTCTATTGAAACCAGCACCCCTCTCCCTTTCCCTTCATACTGTTCTATTGAAACCAGTATACCCCCCCCCCTTTCCCTTCATACTGTTCTATTGAAACCAGTACCCCCTCCCCTTTCCCTTCATATGTTCTATTGAAACCAGTACCCCCTCCCCTTTCCCTTCATACTGTTCTATTGAAACCAGTACCCCCTCCCTTTCCCTTCATACTGTTCTATGAAACCAGCAAACCCCTCCCCTTTCCCTTCATACTGTTCTATTGAAACCAGTACCCCCTCCCTTTCCCTTCATACTGTTCTATTGAAACAGCACCCCTCCCCTTTCCCTTACATTTTGTGCTGTCGTAACCAGCACGACATCTTCCTTTTCCCTTTACACTGTGCTGTTGAAACCAGTACCGTACCCCTCTCCCCCCCCATTTCCCTTCATATGGTGCTGCTGAAAGCAGTATCCCCTCCCTTTCCCTTTATATGGTGCAGCTGAAAGCAGTACTCCTTCCCCTTTCCCTTTATATGGTGCAGCTGAAAGCAGTACTCCTTCCCCTTTCCCTTTATATGGTGCAGCTGAAAGCAGTACTCCTTCCCTTTTCCCTTTATATGGTGCTGCTGAAAGCAGTACTCCTTCCCCTTTCCCTTTATATGGTGCTGCTGAAAGCAGTACTCCTTCCCCTTTCCCTTTATATGGTGCTGCTGAAAGCAGTACTCCTTCCCCTTTCCCTTTATATGGTGCAGCTGAAAGCAGTACGCCTTCCCCTTTCCCTTTATATGGTGCTGCTGAAAGCAGTACTCC
>CM065728.1:67420678-67440678 GCA_033310375.1 Conus canariensis
TGAAGGGAAAAAACTGCACTAGGCAGGATTGCGAACCAACAGCTGAACAAAAGACACAACAAGAACAGTAAACAACAACAATAACAACACCAAACAAACCATTAACAAACACACACTCCACCCTTCCCAACCTCCCCCACAGACTCCCCCTCCCCGCCAAGCAGGGTAAAGATACCACCGATAGTTCCCACCAGACCGCCCTAACCCTGACCCTGACCACTGACCCACATTTCGTTGTCCAGAACACTTCAGGTGACAGCAGTGGAGAAAACCTTGGAGAAAGGGTGGGAAGGACAGGGAGGCTGAGGAGGGTGGGGGTGGGGGGCAAGACAGACAAGGAGGGGGAAGAATGGGAATGGGTGGGGTGGCTGGAGTATTAGTTGAAGCAATACAATCTACGCTGTCTGACTTATCTGTCTATAGAGTTCCAGACAAACGATCCAGCACTATCAGATCACCCCCCCCCCACCTCTCTGGGTTCTATGACTGTAATGGCATTAAGCAGACCAGCACGACGTCCCTTACGTCAGTAAAAAAATTTACGAGGGATTAGTAGCAACAGGAAGGGAGGAAACAGAATGATGTAGGGAAGAGCAGGAGGAGGATTGGAGGGGGGAGGAGGGGTAAGGTCAGAAGAGGGGGTGTGAATGTAGGTATCTGAAGAGTAGGAGAGGATTGGAGGTGGTGGAGGAGGAGGGGGTTGAGGTCAGGAAAGAGGGAGGGGGTGCTGAAATGTAGACTTCAGCATCTGTCTTGTGTCTTAAGTCCTTGGAACCAGTGTCATGACGACGGAAATGGAGGTTATCATGGCGTCGCCCGACTTCACCCAATCAGCACTGGGCATACAACAGGCAGTGATAATTCTTACGCGTAAATGTGCGTCTCTGACGCATAAACTTCCCATCTGACGCACTGGAATTCAGGATGCGTCACAAAAACGTCCAAAATTTACCGTGATGCACTGATTTTCTCCTGTACGCCTTATAACTCTGAGCAGCGCATCACGCAAAAGGCTTTCGTCTTATCTGCCACGATCGAAGCCAAAACACGTAAATTTCCTCGACGTTTTAGAACGTTCTGAATCGATGAACACTTCCGCTTGAGAACTCTTCTCTACTGAAAACCAACAAGAGTCGTCAAAATAGATTAGGCCTATCCAGTCTTTGATTGGACCACAAGATCACGTGATTCAGCTAGCCTAAGTGGGAAAAGCATGGAGAACCGTAGGAATTTCGGCTTTTCAGAATCAAAATCCGACAGTTCAACTGTGGCTCGTGGGTGATAATCCAACAAATGGAATACAAGTTGAACAATCTATGCAACATGACCATTTCGGATAATTAAAACGGCTCCGTTCTGGACGTACGAATGTGTTGCTCACAGAGCAAGAATGGCCAGTCTACAGTGTCGTCGTAGGTTCCACCGGGCTTCCGATGATCATTGCATGGCGATTGGAATTTGGTCATACAATAAAATATTTCAATATTGACGGAAATGGCTTGCGTAGTGGAAATTCTGTGATGATAATCGAAGAGGACATCCCACAAATCAAGTTTCATGATTAAAATCCTGATAGTGTAGGTGTTTACATTAACTCATGTTAGTTGATAACGCTTTAAAAAACAGGAACACAAATATGAATAGATGATATTCAGTACTGTCTAGAATGTTTTAACAACTTTATTATAAACACCTCTTTTCTAATGTATTTCTATCTCTATTATAAACACCTCTTTTCTAATGTATTTCTATCTCTTTCTCTGTGCATTCATGTGTGTGGGCCAGTGAGAGCACGCTCGTGTGTGTGTGTGTGTGTGTGTGTGTGTGGTGTGTGTGTGCGTGCGTGCGTGCGTGCGTGCGTGCGTGCGTGCGTGCGTGCGTGCGTGTGTGTGTGTGTGTGTGTGTGTGTGTGTGTGTGTTTTCACTACATTTTCTAGCAGTTATTAATGGTGACCCCTGAATAGTTTTGTGACTCCCTGAAAATTTGGAAGTGAGTTTTTCGTACCGAATCTGACTCCCTAATTTTTAGGAAATAATTATCACTGACAGGGTATTACAGAGATGGCGACAGGGAGGCGGGATGGGGACAAGAGGTGAGAAGACACGACGCGCGCGCGCGTGTGTGTGTGTGTGTGCGAGTAAGAGAGAGAGAGAGAGAGAGAGAGAGAGAGAGAGAGAGAGAGAGAGAGAGAGAGTTTGGAGGATCTTCATTCGATTTCACCATGGCGTCTTATAGGGTCAGGGTTTCTCAAGGGACTAAATCTAGCCATTCCTTGAAACAAAGCGTGACGAAATCCTGGGGTGAGGGGGAGTGGGGGGGGGGGGGGAGTGAGGGTGGGAACCATAACAAACAGCTGTTGTCAAAATGGATGCTACGACAGCACTGGGTCGTCAAGGATCCACACCACAAGCATTCAGACAGACAACCAGACGGTTAAATTGCCGTCTTCTGCAAGTTCCAGTCCGAAGAAAGTTTGCAAACTTCGGCAAATTCATGTTGCCTGACTCGTATCTAATGCACATGAGTAAAAGAGACAGAGGTGACAGGTGGCAGGAGCAATCTGCTAGGAAACAATAAAAGCAGCCGTGACTGTCTTGATTGAGAGTGTCATGGAGTCATCACACAAGAAAGTCTAGTGAGGTTTCTCGCCCCATCTCCAACGTGGCCTCTACCCTTCAGGACTGCCCGTGTTCATTGGCGGCTCTGGGAGTTGATTCCAGTCTCTACGCTATTGTCCTTGACATTCACAGGCTCTTTCCCCTGGGACACGCATCCATACAGCCGGGGAAATTAACTATGAAAACAAGATCGGAGAACAGGATACAAATTATGAGCGTTTGAGGTAATTCTTGTACAAAAAAAAGCAAAAACACCCCCCCCAAAAAAAAACAACAAAAACAAAAACAAAAACGAATGCCATCGTGGGGGACTAACAAATACCGCCTCCCCCTAACCCCTCCCCCCACAAAAAAACAAACGCCCCCCCCCCTCTCCTTTTGAAAACAGTTCTTCTGTTGACATTTTGTCAGAGTTGCACACATTGACTTTCAGAAAAGAATCGCACGAGTTTTCTGAAGACCTGCCTGTTCTGATTTGTTCGTGCACGTCCCCCACCACCACCCGACGCACACACACACACACACGCACCTACGCACGCATGAACCACACATGCACACACATATGTATAGAAAGATGGATAGATAGATGAATAGACATAGATAGATAGATAGATAGATAGATAATTAGATAGATAGATAGATAGATAGATATGTATAGATAGATGGATAGATAGATAGGTAGATAGACAGGTACAGATAGATAGATATACAGATTGACAGACAGACAGACAGATAGATAGCTAGACAGATAAATGGACAGACAGGCAGACAGGAAAATACGTACATATGCATGCATACATTTCGACAACAACACAAAAAACCCACCTGAAATATAAATTTAATCATCTCCTGATGAGTTTGGAGAATAAGGCCCAGAGGTCGGGACGAGGGAGAAAAAAAAAACAACAAAAACAATAGCCTCTCTGAAGAGGATGTGGACATGGACAGATCTTTCGTCTTCTGTTTCCGGCTTCAGCACAGGTTCAGTTTGATTGTACAGACAGCCAAGCCGATGATGAAACACGGTCCTTTTCAAACTGTTATTTCTCTATTACACTTGAGCTTCGAAAGGTATACAAAAAAAAAGAAATGAACATATAAGCAAATAGCATTGTACATTGGGCACTCGATGCCCATTCTTGAGGTGAAAATCTCGCGGGTGGGGTGGGGGGGGGGGGGGGGTAGGGGGCATACAACATTGATGAAATAGCATGTTATGACGAGAGTCAATACGAAGTCAAAGTGAATGAGCCATAGAGGCAGAGAGACAGTAAATAGATGACAGCTGTTAAAAAAAAGACAGCACACAAAAGAAAAAAAAATCCCAAAAGTAGACTCAAAGAGCCTGACAGAGAAAAAAAACAATCACTCCCCCCCCCTCCCAATTTCCAAAGACACGGATACAATGTACTCTGACACAAATACACTCTGCGCTCCTCCCCCCTCCCTCACCGTTCACCATCCCTCCTTCCCCCACAGACGTCTCCTATTTGGTCTTTTACGTAGGCAGTCCCCAAGCAGGCTACCATAACCCTGAGCTATCACTTCATTGTTGGCAATGCAGTCCCGGAGGACAATGCTTGATGCGCCAAGTGAGGTTTCTCCTAGGGTTGTGAACAGCGCCTGGTGTGGCTGTGCAACCCAATTCTGGAGTGACAGTCTCTGGTGCAGATGGTGCATCATTTCACTGTCCAGAAGACTTCAGTTGACAGCAGTTGAGAAAACCTAGGAGAAGGGGTACGAAGCCTGTGGGGAAAGGGGGTGGGGTGGGGGGATGAGGAGAGGGACGAATGGGAGGGGGGGGGGGAATGGATGGGGTATAAGCTGCAGCAGTGAAACCTGCGCTGTCTGACTATCTGTCTCAAGACAAACGATCCAGCACTATCAGATCATTCCCCGGCCTCTCTGGGTTTTATGGCTGTGAAGGCATTACAAACACCGACCCAAGGCACTGACGCTCCCTTACCATCAGTGACCATCATGAGGGATTAGTAGAACTCAGGGAAGGGGGGGGGGGGAAACAGAATGGAGGTATGAAAAGGTGGGGGAGGGAGGAGGATGGGGGTTGGTGGTGGAGGGGGTTGAAGACAGGGAGCTGGAGGGGGGGGGGGGGGTATGGGGAAGCTGAAATGAAGACACTGGCATCTGTCTTGTGTCTAGGGTCCTTGGGAAACCAGTGTGGCGTCGACAGGAAATGGAGGTTATCATGGCGCCACTCAGCTTCACACAACCAGTATGGGTTATACAGCAAGGTATTACAGAGATGAGGAGATGGAGGCGAAACATAAAGTGTGTGTGTGTATGTGTGTGCATGTGTGTGTGTGTGTGTGTGTGTGTGTGTGTGTGTGTGTGTGTGTGTGTGTGTGTGTGTGTGAGTGTGTGTGTGTGTGTGTGTGTGTGTGTGTGTGGTATCTGAGAGAGAGAGAGAGAGAGAGAGAGAGAGAGAGAGAGAGAGAGAGAGAGAGAGAGAGAGAGGAGGTATGCAAAGCTTGTGGCATTTCAGAAAGTGGGTGACACAGATTTTAATGAAAGACCATTTTACCAACCCACCTCCTCCTCTTGTCCTATGACCATCTGTCAGACAGTGTGTAGTATCCTCTAAAAAAATAATCGCCCTAGAGGCCACCATGACCCTGACCAATCCTTTCACTATAAAGAAGACTTGTCAGTTGCCATGAAAACCTTGGGGGAGGGAGAAGAGGGGGAGGAGAGAATGGAAGGTGGTGAAGGAGGATGAGGTGGAGGATAAGTTGTGGCTGTAAAACCTACCCCCTCTGCCTGTCAGTCTCTAAGGTTTCAGTCCCAAAGAGAACCTAAAAAAACAAACAAACAAAAAACAAACAAACAAACAAACCCAAAACGCATCTTTTTATTCCAGACCAACGATTCAGCATTATCCGATCACCTCCCTCCGGCTGCCAGCTCTCTGACTGGAAAGACATGACAGCACAGACCCAGGGCACCAACACTTCCTGGACGTCACCAGCCATTACAGAGGATCGGTGATACCGAGGGAAGGGGGAGAGAGAGAGAGAATGGAGGTATGGGAGGAGGGGGGGGGAGGAGGAGATAGGTGGTGGGGGGGGGGAAGGGTAAAGACAGGAGTGGAGGGGGGTGGGTGGGTGGAGGGTAGCGTAGGACAGCTGAAATGGAGATAACCGGCTTTTGATTGGTATCTGAAGTCCTTGGCGAAAACACCATCTCGCAACAATGGGATATGGAGGGTATCATGGCGCCGCTCGACTTCAGCCAGTCAGCACGGGGCATACAACAGGATGTTACTGAGATGATGAGAGGACGGGGAGACTGGAAGTGGGAGAGGAGGTGAGAAAAAAAACAACAACCTCAAGTGTGTGTGTGTGTGTGTGTGTGTGTGTGTGTGTGTGTGTGTGTGTGTGTGTGTGTGTGTGTGCGTGTGTGTGTGTGTGTGTGTGTGTGTGTGTTGTGTGTGCGTGCGTGTGTGTGTGTGTGTGTGTGTGTGTGTGTGTGTGTGTGTGTGTGTGTGTGTGTGTGAGAGAGAGAGAGAGAGAGAGAGAGAGAGAGGAGGGAGGGAGGGAGAGAGAACATGAACTCCCGTTGCTGAAGGTATAAAAAAAAAATCAGCACATGGGTATTGGACGCGTTAGTAAGACTGAATCGATTTAGGAGATATAGCTATCAGAAATGGATGACTCGTCCACAGATTCAAAAAAAGGACAAACTGATTCAGATCGAATCCTGGCACGCCACATGTTAGTGTCGGTGAGGTGTCGGGAAAAACAGCACACTCAGCACAGTTGGAAAGGGATAGATGCTAGGGATTCTACCATGATAGATACATGCGACTTGAATCTTTGTGTGCAAGTGCATACGTACGCATTTGGAATACAAGGTCATGCACTTTATGAATGAATGAGACTTATTTTTGTCGCTGCTATTATCATTGTTACCATTACTATTATTGTTATTATTTCATTTTACATTTGTTATTATTATTATCATTATCATTCTTGTTGCTGTCGTTACTATTGTTGTTGCTGTTGATATGAGGAAGAAAAGTGCAATATTATTCGCCATATTGTCTTACTTAAGCAGACAAAATACTGTGTAAAATTTCACAGGTGTTCCAGTCAGAGAAAAATTCTAATAATCTTGATGAACGGATCCAGAACCTAGAGTTGTATTCGGATCCGTCCCAAACTTTTTGAGGTTCGTTTTTGGGCTACTCTTCATCCTCCTGCCTCCTTACACGGAAGACACACACACACACACACACACACACACGCACACACACACACACACACACACACACACACACACACACACACACACTCACTAACTCACACACACACACACTCACATACACACACTCACTAACACACAACCACCACACACAACAAACACACAACCCCACACACACACACCACACACACACACACACACACACACATACCACTCACAACACACACACACACACACCCCACACACACACACACACACACACACACCACACACAACACACCACACACACACACACCACACACACACGCACGCACGCACGCACGCACGCACGCACGCACGCAGAATTTTAGTCAAAACATGGCTACTTTACCATTGTGCCCAAAGGCACATTGTTAGATTAATTCATAAATTAAGGCTGAATACTTGGAACACTAAACATTCTCAGGGTATTACTTGTGTCTGCAGAGAAAACACTTCTGTGCGTCATCTTTTGTTTGAATGCTCAGTGTTGACCTCGCTCTATCAGGAGAAAGGTATTGAGATGAATAACTTTGATAATGTCAATAGTGTCTTATATGGTTCATGTGTCGCTGAAATTGCCATGGTCATTTTGCAGTCACAGGTTGGAAAATTTTTGTACAGATCAACAATTTTGTGTACCACTAGTGTATTTCACTTATGTAAATATGCACATATCAGATGTGGCTTTGCAAGTACTAGATAAGTTGAGTGTGAAGGTGTTTTTTTTTCGTTTTTTTTTTAACAAGTGTCTAATATCATCTGGCGATGAAAAGACATGAAATAAACCACTGAACTGAGCCGGGGACGTTCTGAACTCCATAGTTATCATCTGCCAAAGGACGTTCCTGAGGGCAGCAAAGCGTTCACTGGGGACCCGTTCAACAACGTTAACCAGCAAGAAACAACGCAAAACGAAACGGAAGAAAACAACGACAATAAACAATATCTGAAAACAGAGGAGTGTGTGTGTGTGTGTGTGTGTGTGTGTGTGTGTGTGTGTGTGTGTGTGTGTTGTGCGTGCGTGCGTGCGTGCGTGCGTGCGTGCGTGCGTGCGTGTTGTGTGTGTGTGTGTGTGTGTGTGGGTGGGTGGGTGGGTGGGTGGGTGTACGCGCGTGCGCGCACGTACGTTTGAGTTCAAGTCTTCTTGATTAAAAACAAAACAAACTAGTTCTTAAGCCTATATTAAAAAAAATATTTATTTATTTTTTATTTATTTATTTATTTATTTATTTATTTATTTATTTTTATAAAACTACACATGTCGTTTGGATTGAAACCAAAGAAACAAACATGTCTTTTCAGAGAAGAGAGAGAGAGAGAGAGAGAGAGAGAGAGAGAGAGAGAGAGAGAGAGAGACAGACAGACAGACAGACAGAGACAGAGAATAAGTATCAGAGAAAGCTTGGGGAGGTGTTGAAGTGGACACCGGTACAGCCCGCGGACCCCAAGGGTGTATCATGTAATTTCCACAGAAAAGTGATTTTTTTTTGCAAGTCATTACTCGGATGTCTTTTACAATTAAGGCAGTCCCCCTCCCCTTCCCCGCTTCCCCTCTCCTTTTCCAGTCCCCCCCCCCCCCACACACACACAACATCTCCAGAAAAAATCTCCAAAGCTACGTTACAAAAAAAAACAAACCCACCTCAGATTCATATAGTTAAAACATACGACCAGAGCGATTTCCCTCAATGATCTATTCTTCCGTTTGATTAATGACACTGATTGAAAAACAATAAACGCTTCAGCATCAAAATCCAATGGAATCGTTTCGGAGTTTTCTTCTATGTATCGCTTGGCTTATTTTGATTCATTGTCCAGATCGTTTAAAGGACGGCTAAGGAACCAAACATTGCTGCCTCTAAGATGTTCCCAATGATGTGGTTTTTATTCATTGATTCATTTCTTTCTGTCCCTCTTTATTTATTCGTAAATCGCCACCCCCCCTCTCTCTCTCTACTTGTTTATTTAGTCATTCAGATAATGTACGCGGAAAGACACACTCTGTTTTGTTTTTAAGATAAGCCTGTAAGTGTCAGTCACTGGGCTTAGTGTGGATCTATAATCTTGGTATGCTAATGTGTATATAGTTTCGTTGTTGTTGTTGTTCTTTTTTTTCTTTCAAGCTTGCTTGCAACCCTTAGCTGCATTCAGCTCTACCGTCAACACAGGGGGCTGAAGAGAAAAGAGGAGGAGGAGGAGGACCCTACCTAATACTGATATATACTGTTCAAAAAAAGTTAAGGACCAACATTGAGAATGCACAAAAACTTTTAAAAATTCACAAAAATTCAATTGTACCGCCTTTGTGGTCCAAACAAATTGAACCACACGCACAAATTGATAGTGAATGCGGCAACTGCAATCTTGTGGCACACATTTCTCACGCGCCTTGAAAAACACGTGTCGCGACTTGTCATTTTTGGAACAAATTGGGGTGAATTTCTGATGTGTTTGGGATCCGAGGAGCATGTGCTGAATCAAAATCATGTGAAGCACGAGCTAAATCAGGCTGTAGGTCATAAAGTATGCTCAACCAAATGTCTTTAAAAGCCACTGTACTGGCGAAAAATGCAATGCAACAGCATGCCTCCACGTCGAAGACTGAACGAGCTGGATCGAGGAAGAGCAATAGGATGGCTCCAAGAAGGAGTTGCAGTCCGGGAAGTGGCACGGAGACTTGGGGTATCACACTCTGTTGTTATCAGACTCAGACAACGCTTTAAAGACACAGGAAGAGTGCAAGAACGACCACGCTCTGGTCGACCCAGAATAACAACACCACGAGAGGACCGATACATTGAAAGGCAGGCCACACAAGAAAGAACAGCAAGTGCAAACAACATCAGACGTCGCCTTAGAGATGCCACCAACACTGTTGTCAGTGATCAGACCATACGAAACCGCCTACACGCCGCTAACCTCCGTGCTCGACGACCAGCCACAAGACCTCGTTTGACTGATGCCCACAGAGCAGCACGCGAGTATGGTGCGTGCAGCATGTGAGATGGACACATGAACAGTGGGCTAACGTGATGTTTACAGACGAGTCGCGGTTCTGCCTGGATCCCACCGATAGACGGAAAAGGGTCTGGAGACATCGTGGGGAGCGTTTTGCAGAAGAAGCTGTCCTGGAAAGGAACCGCCATGGTGGGGGATCCGTTATGATTTGGGCGGCATAAACACACGCTACAGAACGGTTCTCTACAATGTGGCAGGGAACTCGAATGGTGTTCGCTACCAAACAGAGATTTTGCAACCCCTGGTGCTGCCAGCCCTTCAACAGCTTGGACCTCAGGCAGTCTTTCAAGACGACAATGCACGGCCCCATCGCACCAGAGCAGTAAACACGTTTCTCCAAGCTGCTGGTGTCAACAGAATGCAGTGGCCCGCAAACAGCCCAGACCTGAACCCCATCGAACATCTTTGGGATGAGCTGGGCCGGAGACTGCAGCAGCGTCGTCCTCCTCCTGCTAACCTGGGTCAGCTGTTTGAGTCACTCCAGCAGGAGTGGGCTGCTGTCCCCCAGGCCTTTCTGCGCACACTGGTGAACTCCATGCGACAACGCTGCCTTGAATGCCTTGCCAATAACGGGGGACACACACGTTATTGACCATGACATTGAACAAACACTCCTCCTGTGACTTTAAAATTTGGGGGTGGGGGTGTTTGTACTGCGCTCGATTCCAGTTTGTTGATTCTTCGGTCTTGTCATTGTCTTTACACACTTTTCACATATTCAATAAATTCATATTACACTTGGAGATTGATCACTTCCCAATTTTCTTTTTTATAAGTCAGTGAAATGTTGGTCCTTAACTTTTTTTGAACAGTATATATATATATATGAACAATATAAAAAAAGTCCTTAAAAAATCTGAAGGTGCTCAACCCCTTGGGGAGCAACATCTGTTAAAAAATATTTTAAAAAATGAAGTATTAAAATCTACAAGCTTGTTTCTAGCGTTGCTATCTTCAGGATGTCTTTTGGGGCACGCCAACGATCTTTTATGGCGTGCGGGACTTGATTTCAACTCTGTGTGTGCAGGCGGATCTCATTTGCTGCACGTGCGGCCTGTGGTTCTTATTGGGGCCTGTTCAGATGGAATGTGCTAGCAAAGATTTCCACTTGTGCCTGCAATTGTTTACAATTTCTACTTTTGTGTTCAGAGTTGCTAAGTGTGGTTTGCATAATATTAACCATTTTTCTGTGGAGCATAGATTGCATCTTTTTGAGATATTGTTGTATGGTGTTGCTCTTTTTATGATTTTCCATGATATGTTGTAGTCTATTTTTTTATCTTTGAGTCTCCAAATGTATTTACTCAGCTCTGTTTGATTTTTGTATTTTTCATTTTTGAATGACTGTTTATGGTTTGCGTATCTGGTTTTGAAAGTGTTTTCAGTAATCCCTATATATGTTTCTTTTTCATTTTCTGATGTTACCGTAGCTTGGTATACAATGTTGCTGTGAAGACATTTATTGCTTAGGGGGCACTGTTCTTTTTTTAGTGCAGTTGCAAGATGTCCTTTCGGCACCTTCTCTTTTATGTTGCTTTTCATTTTGTTAGATGAGTCAATCATGTTTTTGAGGTTGGGCATACATGAGTATGATAGTTTAATGGTGTTTTTGTTGAATAATTTGGACAGTTTGTGTTCTTTTGGGAATGATGTTGCCAAGATTTTAAAGAATTCTTTTCCTACATTTGTTTTTACTTGTCCATCGTATGGTGGGTTGTACCATATGATCTTTCTTTTCCTATTTTTCTTATTTCTGTTCGTGCTGTTGTCTGGACTGTATTGTAGTTTGTAATTGTAACCACTTTTTTGTAATGCTTCTTGATATTCTGTTGCTGCATCATTGAATGCGTTTTCATTGCATGACAGGTTGGATAGTCTCTGTTTATACCATTGGGTATTGTTTTTAGTATAGATGGTGGGTGGTTGCTTTTGATGTTTACGTAGACTGGTATGTCATTGGGTTTTTTGTATGGTTTGTACACATGGTCATTGAGGTCTAATGTTATGTCTAGGTAATTCACTACTTTTTTGTTTGCTTCTATTGTGATTTTTAAGTTGTGGTTTTTAAAGATTTTACATAATTCTTTTTTCTTGTTTTCAATGGTTCTTGGATTATTGTTTAATGCAGCGAGGCCGTCATCTCTGTATAAACCGGCCTGTTTTCCAAGTTGTTTTTGGATGTTGGATAGCATGAATAGTCCGACTAGTTCACATGTTTCGGCACCATCATACGATCCCATGGTTACATCAAATGTGGAGTTTTTGCTCGTTTTTTTAATCCAAGTTTCATTTCTGCTATGGAGTAAGGTTTTTTTGGTGTGGAAAATAATCTCCATTTCTGACTCTGTTATATTTGTGTATTTGTTGGCAAATTTCAAAGCTTTGTTGAGTAGTTCTTCATCTATGGATGGATAGAAGTCTACTATGTCAAATGTAATGAACATTGCATTTCTCTGTTTGTTGAGTTTCTTAAACCATTGTATGACTTCATAGCTGTTTTTCCAAAGGTTGTATTCGGTGTTTGATTTTATATCTTCTATAGCCTTTTCCAAAATTCTCTTGCTTATTTTGCCCAGTTCGGATTTAGATGGGTTTATTAGTCTACATGTTGGGTTGTTTTGGAAGTTAGGCTTGTGGTCTTTAAGCGTTATGAAGGCTTCTTTTGTTGCTGTTGCCTCTACCCTATCACTTAACTCCATGCGGTGTGCAAGCTCTTTTTCTTTTTTGCGGATGTTGCTATGTGTAGTTTTATCAGCTTTCTTGTAGTTTTTCTGGATGTTTTTGTTTAAGAGTTGAGAGTATTCGTTTGGTTCCATTTTGTAAAAATTGCTCGTTTTGTCAGCCTTTACGAATATCTTTTTATCATTTTGGATTTGTTTTATATCATTTGCTAGTGATGTTTGAAAGTTGTTATTTGATTTTTTGAATTTAATATTGGCTATCAGTCCCTTCATTTTGTCTTCAAAAGGTTTCATTTCATCTATTGTCGGAGGTGATCGCCATGATTTGAATCCATATGTATTTTTGTCTTCATTCTTTGCATTTGGGTTTAGGAGGAAGAACGCCTTCCATCTCATGTTGCGCACAAATTTCTCGGTTTGTTCTATCAGTTTTTTAGTGTAAGTTTGTGGGTTTGAAAATGGTATGTTTTTAGTGGATTGCCTAAAGTTGATTTTCTCCATTTTAGATTTTGTCAGACCACAGTGCTCAACGTGAGGAGCGATTATTATGAACAACATAAAAAAGTCCTCAAAAAAACCTTACTCCATAGCAGAAATGAAACTTGGATTAAAAAAAACGAGCAAAAACTCCACATTTGATGTAACCATGGGATCGTATGATGGTGCCGAAACATGTGAACTAGTCGGACTATTCATGCTATCCAACATCCAAAAACAACTTGGAAAACAGGCCGGTTTATACAGAGATGACGGCCTCGCTGCATTAAACAATAATCCAAGAACCATTGAAAACAAGAAAAAAGAATTATGTAAAATCTTTAAAAACCACAACTTAAAAATCACAATAGAAGCAAACAAAAAAGTAGTGAATTACCTAGACATAACATTAGACCTCAATGACCATGTGTACAAACCATACAAAAAACCCAATGACATACCAGTCTACGTAAACATCAAAAGCAACCACCCACCATCTATACTAAAAACAATACCCAATGGTATAACCAAGAGACTATCCAACCTGTCATGCAATGAAAACGCATTCAATGATGCAGCAACAGAATATCAAGAAGCATTACAAAAAAGTGGTTACAATTACAAACTACAATACAGTCCAGACAACAGCACGAACAGAAATAAGAAAAATAGGAAAAGAAAGATCATATGGTACAACCCACCATACGATGGACAAGTAAAAACAAATGTAGGAAAAGAATTCTTTAAAATCTTGGCAACATCATTCCCAAAAGAACACAAACTGTCCAAATTATTCAACAAAAACACCATTAAACTATCATACTCATGTATGCCCAACCTCAAAAACATGATTGACTCATCTAACAAAATGAAAAGCAACATAAAAGAGAAGGGTGCCGAAAGGACATCTTGCAACTGCACTAAAAAAGAACAGTGCCCCCTAAGCAATAAATGTCTTCACAGCAACATTGTATACCAAGCTACGGTAACATCAGAAAATGAAAAAGAAACATATATAGGGATTACTGAAAACACTTTCAAAACCAGATACGCAAACCACAAACAGTCATTCAAAAATGAAAAATACAAAAATCAAACAGAGCTGAGTAAATACATTTGGAGACTCAAAGATAAAAAATAGACTACAACATATCATGGAAAATCATAAAAAGAGCAACACCATACAACAATATCTCAAAAAGATGCAATCTATGCTCCACAGAAAAATGGTTAATATTATGCAAACCATACTTAGCAACTCTGAACACAAAAGTAGAAATTGTAAACAATTGCAGGCACAAGTGGAAATCTTTGCTAGCACATTCCATCTGAACAGGCCCCAATAAGAACCACAGGCCGCACGTGCAGCAAATGAGATCCGCCTGCACACACAGAGTTGAAATCAAGTCCCGCACGCCATAAAAGATCGTTGGCGTGCCCCAAAAGACATCCTGAAGATAGCAACGCTAGAAACAAGCTTGTAGATTTTAATACTTCATTTTAAAAAATATTTTTTAACAAATATATATATATATAAATATATATATATATGTATAGCTGAACAATTAAGTAGTGGGGGAAAACATGTCCAGGCTAACAATTCTTCCATCATTATAGTAATGACTGGGCAAAAATTTGAACTTTAAAAAAGGGGGAGGGGGGGGGGGGGGTTGAAGATGAAGAAAATGGGAACATAAATTAAGAAAATATATTATAAATATGAAAACCTCTCACTAGCTGCATGAGGGAACCATCGTAATATATATATAAATATATATCCATCTATGTATCTGTCTCTGTTTCTCTGTCTCCCTGCGTCTCTCCTTCATATATATATATATATATATATATATATATATATATATATATGTATATATATATATATATATATATATGTGTGTGTGTGTGTGTGTGTGTGTGTGTGTGTGTGTGTGTGTGTGTGTGTGTGTAATGTAAAAGGATATTTGTAGAGCGGTTTACATCGCGAGAACCCAAAGCGCATATTACAGAAACATGATAAAATGCTATTTCTAACTCAAAGCACACATACACACGCACGCACACACAACACACACATTCGCACGCACACACACACACACACACACACACACACACACACACACACACACACACACACACACACACACACACACACACACACACACACACACACACACACACACACACACACACACACACGAAAAACAAAACACACACACACTCGCAGACAGACACACGAGCGCGTCAAAACAAGCAGACTCGCGCACAGAGGTAAGTGGATATCGTTAATCAGTCCGGGGGAAAAATGTGTCTTTAGGGAGGTTTTAAAGGTCTCTAAAGAGTCCGTGTTACGCAGAGAAGAAGGGAGACCATTCCACAGAGCAGGTGCCAGGTAAGAGAAAGATCGATGGCCTGAAGTTTTATGTATGTATCTATCTGTATCTGTTTCTGTTCCTCTGTCTCTGTCTCTCTGCCTCCCTCCCTCCCTCCCTCCCTCCCTCCTCTCCTCTCTCTCTCTCTCTCTCTCTCTCTCTCTCTCTCTCTCTCCATCAATCTATCTGTCTCGGTTTCTCTGTCTCTGTGTCTGTGCCTCTCTCTGTCTCCATATATGTATATATATATAATATATATATATATCTGTTCTATATATATCTGTCTCTGTTTGTCTCTGTCTCTCTCTCTCTCTCTGTCTCTCTCTCTCCCTCTCTCTCCCTCCCTCCCTCCCTCTCTCTCTCTCTCCTTCTCTCTCTCTCTCTACCCCTCCCCCCCCCCCCCCGTGCTGAGGATGACGGCAAGCGTCAATACGTACTGACTAATTCAAGACCCCTAATAAAATCTTGGTCGAGAAGGGCAAACATATTGATCTTCGCTCGTTGTGTGTACGCGCGCACGCGCGCACGGGCGCGCGTTCGTGTACTTGTGTGTGTGCGTGTGTGTGTGTGTGTGTGTGTGTGTGTGTGTGTGTGTGTGTGTGTGTGTGTGTGTGTGTGTGTGTATACTGGCCTGTACCCCCATATACAGTCTCCTAACTGCCCCCTGGCCGGCAGTCCGCATGTCTAGGCTGTCTGTCCCTGGCGACCTGTTAAAAGACTGCATGAATAAGAAGCACGAGTACGGGGGTCTTCCTTGGGCTTAGGGGCTTAGCGGTTGAGCCCGGAATCCACAAGAAGACGTTTGCGAGTTCAAATCCCGCTTGCGCCCACGTCGCAAAAAAAAAAAAAAAGCCAACTTCCCTGGACACAGAGAGAGAGAGAGAGGCAGAGAGACAGAGAAAGAGAAACAGACAGACAGACAGACAGACAGACAGACAGACAGACACACACACACACACACACACACACACACACACACACACACACACATATATATATATATATATATATATATATATAGAGAGAGAGAGAGAGAGAGAGAGAGAATTCATCACTCCTAAAAAACATGATGTTGTCAAGAGTGGAAAAAGTCAGTCTATGACTGTATTGCCCCTTTCTTCCAAGTTGTAAAATGTCAGGTGACGAATGCCATGGCCAGTTTCCACGTGGTGCGAGTCGACATCTCCCGCGCCCCCCCCCCCTTCCTGCTCCCACCTCCCCTCCCCTTCACCGGCAAAGTAGGAGTGCTTAGTTCTTGGAATTGCAGACTCCCACAAGCACCTGTGTTGTACGCTATCTGTAAGTGCGCGCACCAAGCATGATGTCATGAATAGCACACTGTCAGGACAAACAAAATCACATGCTATCAAAATCAAACGGAAAAGAAGAGAGAGAGAGAGAGAGAGAGAGAGAGAGAGGGAGAGGAGAGAGAGAGAGAGAGAGAGAGAGACAGACAGACAGAGAGAGAGAGACAGAGAGAGAGAGAAAGAAGAGAGAGAGAGAGAGAGAGAGAGGAGAGAGAAAGAGAGAGAGAGAGAGAGAGGAGAGAGAGGGAGAGAGAAAGAGACAGAGACAGATAGTAGAGAGAGAGAGAAGAGGTAAGAGACAGACAGACAGATAGAAGAGAGAGAGAGAGAGAGAGAAGACGAGAGAGAGAGAGAGAGAGACAGAGACAAGAGAGAGAGACAGAGGAGAGAGAGTGAGAAAAAAAGAGAGAGAGAGAGTGAGAAAAAGAGACAGAGACACAGAGAGAGAGACAGAGAGACAGAGTGAGAAAGAGAGAGAGAGAGAGAGAGAGAGAGAGAAGAGAGAGGAGAGAGAGAGAGAGAGAGAGAGGGAGATGATGTGCCATGTTCTCAAAGAACACAATGACATTTTGAGTGACCACCACGCCAAGTTAAACTTATGACTTGTACACAGGGAGGCTGATGACTCAAACGCCAAGAATACCAAGTTAAACTTATGACTTGTACACAGGGAGGCTGATGACTCAAACGCCAAGAATTTGCACGGGAATGAAACCAAGAGTACGATGGTCATGTCATGTCATGTCATGTCATTCATTCATTCATTTCAAAGCCGCAAGTCGTCCTGTTACGTACCCCGTCTCTCTCCCGTGAACACAAAAGCAGGAAGACAGTTTTTGAAGAAAAAAAAAAAAAAGGCGCGGTATTGGGGTGGGCGCGTTATGAGCGGTGCGCTCTTTTCGACCTGCTCCCGTTCAGTTCGGAGTGCGGAGGATAGGGAGACAGGCTGTCTGGGCGGCATTCAGGAGGGGTATGGACATGTCTGTCCATTGCGCTTTGAGGACCACTGGAAAGGAAAAAACACGGAGGAGCCGGATATCAGAGATAAGCCCACATTATGCACGTGCGGACGTGGACAGCAGAGCGCATGCATCTATACAAAAGACAGACAGACAGACAGACAGACAGACAGACACACACACACACACACACACGCACACACACACACTCATACACGTGCGCGCGCGCACGCACGCACAAGCACACTCACAAACATTCAGAGACACACATACACACACACATACATTCACGCACGCACGCACGCAAGCACGCACGCACGCATGCACACACACATACACACGCACATACGCGCTCGCGCGTACATACACGCACGCATGCCGCGCTCACACACACACACACACACACACACACACACACACACACACACACACACACACACACACACACACACACACACAGTCTCTCTCTCTATCACTCTCTCTCTCCCACTTGCATATGCTTCTTCCAGATTAATACCGTGAGGAACACAGTGCAGAATCACCATTTGTATTCTCTTTCACCAACACACACACACAAGAGAGAGAGAAGAGAGAGAGAGAGGAGAGAGAGAGAGAGAGAGAGAGAGAGAGAGAAGAGAGAAGAATTTTTTTCTTCTTTTTTTTTTTAAAAATTGGGGTGGAAACGGAATACCATTAGCACCGAGTGGCATTTTATATCCGGTCCTCAAAAATAGAAAATATCAATAAATGATCAAACTAAAATATCAATAAATGATCAAACTTAAATATTAATAAATGATCAAACTTAAATATCAATAAATGATCAAACTTAAATATCAATAAATGATCAAACTAAAATATCAATAAATGATCAAACTAAAATATCAATAAATGATCAAACTAAAATATCAATAAATGATCAAACTAAAATATCAATAAATGATCAAACTTCACGACAAATTTGAAACGAACATACGAACGGCAAAATCAGCATGGGAAATGAAGCAACACACAGAGACAATGACGTGAACAGCACATTGGGAAATGAAGCAACACACAGAGACAATGACGTTAACAGCACATTGGGAAATGAAGCAACACACAGACACAATGCCGTGAACAGCACATTGGGAATGAAGCAACACACAGAGACAATGACGTGAACAGCACATTGGGAAATGAAGCAACACACAGACACAATGATGTGAACAGCACATTGGGAAATGAAGCAACACACAGAGACAATGACGTGAACAGCACATTGGGAAATGAAGCAACACACAGAGACAATGACGTGAACAGCACATTGGGAAATGAAGCAACACACAGAGACAATGACGTGAACAGCACATTGGGAAATGAAGCAACACACAGACACAATGACGTGAACAGCACATTGGGAAATGAAGCAACACACAGAGACAATGACGTGAACAGCACATTGGGAAATGAAGCAACACACAGACACAATGACGTGAACAGCACATTGGGAAATGAAGCAACACACAGAGACAATGACGTGAACAGCACATTGGGAAATGAAGCAACACACAGACACAATGACGTGAACAGCACATTGGGAAATGAAGCAACACACAGACACAATGACGTGAACAGCACATTTTATGGCAAAAAAAAAGCATGATCAGAAAAATTAATATACACATAAGAAGACGACTACGACGACGACGACGACGACGACGACGAAGAAGAAGAAGAAGAAGAAGGAGAAGACGAAGAAGAAGAAGGAATAAGGAGGAGGGGGGGAGAAGGAGGAGGAAGGAAAGGAGGATAAGAGAGAGAGAGAGAGAGAGAGAGAGAGAGAGAGAGAGAGAGAGAGAGAGAGAGAGAGAGAGAGATCCCAGGGCATTCTACACTATTTCTACGGATTGGCATAATCTGGTAAAGACCTTCATTACACGTGACGTTCTTTTCAAAGGACTGAATGTGACGACAACATGAACGGGGGTACGGTAGAAATCTGATGGCAGAGTGAAGCACCAGAGTACTGAAAGCTGAATTCAAAAATAGCATGTATCGTGGGAAGGGCTACCATTGTTTCATGAGCGTGGGAATTCTAGCTAGGCAATTTCTGTGTTCAACATTACATCAGGGTATGCTCCCCCAAAACAATTAGAATTGCCAATCCATGCTGCTTCTGCTGCCCCCACCCCCACCACCCCCACCCCCACCACCTCTATCACTACTACTACTGCTGCTGCTGCTGCTACTAGTACTGTGTCCGTACATAGCGTACGAAGCATTTCCAAAAGACTCACGAGACCATCTGATACCGTTCTGAATGAACCTACGTAGCGGATTCCG
>CM065728.1:67445678-67448178 GCA_033310375.1 Conus canariensis
ACAGCAGTTACAAACTCCTAGGGGTATAGAGTGGAGGGGAGGAGGAAGGGTCCTTCAGTCCTTCCAATGAGACTATAAACCGAGGTTCCGTGTGTGTACGCACGCATAACATCTTGCACACACGTAAAATCCCATCACCAACTTTCGGAAGAGAAGGCCAGTTTGGCCGTTGGTATGGATGACACGTTACACATGGCATGCACCTTGCGTGAGAAATGGAAAGAATGAAGGAAGTAAGGAAACTGAGTGAACGATATTGAACGATATTGACTGGATGACACGGGAAACGACTGAATGAAGTGTCAGCTGGCAGCTCTTCAGTCAGCACTGCCCAGGTAGGCAGCCCGTTGTGTAAACGAGTGTGGATGGTAAAGCGCTTAGAGCTTGGTCTCTAGCCGAGAATAGGCGCTATATAAGTATTCATGATTATTATTATTATTATTATTATTATTATTATTAAGGGGAAGGGTAGACAGGGTTGGTGTGGGAGTACAAGACCCGTTTGTGTCAGTGAAGCCCGCGCTGTCTGTCTCTGAGTGACAAAGGTTCCAGTCCTCCAGGAGAAAAAGCATCTTTAGTGTTCCAGACAAACCACCCAGCATGGTCAAATCACTCCCATCCTGTGACCAGTGCTATGATGTAGAGACAATACCACACACGGAACCAAAGAAACTATTCTTTGGCGAACTGCAACAGGGCAAACGCTCTCATGGAGGCCAGAGGAAGCGTTTCAAAGACGGCCTCAAATCCTCCCTGAAGGCATTCAACATCAGCCACACAACATGGCAGCAGACTGCCCAGGACAGAGACCGGTGGCGATCAGCTGTCCGCAAAGGTGCAGAAACCTGCGAAAGCAACAGAATTGCTGCAGCTGAGCAGCGCAGGATGATCAGGAAGACCAGTGTCAACAGATCTCCAGCTGCTGCCACATCCCCTGTCCGTACTGTGATAGATCTTTCCGGGCGCAGATCGGCCTGACCAGCCATCTACGCACTCACCCCCGATCCCAGGATGACTAGATGGTCTTCGTCGTCTCGACGGACAACAAAACAACAAACACACGGAACCAGAGCACCAATACTCCTATGACCTCAATAACCATTATGGTGGAGTCAGTGAAACTGAGGGAAAGGGGGGGGGGGGGGGGAGGTATGGTAGGAAGAGGAGGAGGGGAAGTTCTGATGCGCGCAGGATAGGGGGTTGAGGAGAGAAAGCAGAAGTCTGCAATGGAGACACTGTCATCTGTCTGATGTCTGGGGTCGTTATGAAACCAATGCCGCGAATAATATGGGAAATAGAGGTTATCATGGCGCCGCGGCCTGGCAGGAAATGAGAAGGCAGACAGGCTTGCCAAATGTGGCAGCAGGCTCAAGCAGACAGACCCGCCCATCTCCTATAGGGAGGCCAACACTGTCATCAAAAGCCAGTACAAAAGACTCTGGGAAGAAGAACACAGACACCCGCCTGGTGATCAGCTGCCCCAACTACAGCGACACCAACAGACCACAATCTTCAGACTACGAACTGGTCACTGCCGCCTGTGAGCCCATTTCCATCGTATTGAGCTATCGCACACACCTGACTGCCCTTGTGAGACAAGCCCACAAGCCCCCGAGCACATTCTTCAGTCCTGCCCCCTTTACCAGGATGCACGGATACAGCGCTGGCCACACGCAGCCACGCTTGCGGCAAAGCTTTGGGGCACAATGGAGGATCTGAAGACAACAGCAGCCTTCAGCCAACACACTGGTCTGGAAGTATGAATAATGATTCTGGAACGCAGAAGAAGAAGAAGAAGAAGAAGGTCCCACAAGGAAGAAAAATCATCTCATAGTTCCAGACGAACGATTCCAGCATTGTCAGATACGCCTCTCTCCAGCCACCAGCTCTGTGACTGGAAAGACGAGACAACATAGGCCCAGGGCACCAACACTTCCTTGACGTCATTGGCCGTTACAGGGGATCAGCGAACCTGAGGGAAGGGGGGAGGGGGGGGGGTGCAGGAGGGAAAGAGAATGGAGTATGGGATGAGGGGGGGGGGGGAGCTTGGTGGTTAGGATGGGGAAAGGGGTTTGAGGACAGGAGGCGGGGGGATGGTGGTTGTGGTGGAGCTGAAACGGAGACACCGGCATCTGTGTTGTGTCTAAGGTCCTTGTGAAATCAATGTCGCGACGATGGGAAATGGAGGTCATCATCATAGCACTACTCGACTTCACAGTACGGGGCAATACAACAGGGTCTGACAGAGATGGTGTGAGGGCGGCGAGACTGGAAGTGGGAAAGGTGAGAAAAAAAGGTCGCGTGTGTGCACGTGTGTGTGTGTGTGTGTGTGTGTGTGTGTGTGTGTGTGTGTGTGTGTGTGTGTGTGTGTGTGTGTGTGTGTGTGTGTGTGTGTGTGTGTGTGCGTGAGTGAGAGAGAGAGCATTACGTGTAAATATATACATGCGTGTACGTGTGTGTGTGTGTGTGTGTGTGTGTGTGTGTGTGTGTGTGTGTGTGT
>CM065728.1:67455678-67470678 GCA_033310375.1 Conus canariensis
AACGGAATGGCCTAAGCACCAAGAGTCCATTTATATCTGGTCCTCTGAAAGAGGAAATATCCATAAATCACCAAACACAACGATATCTTTTATACGAACATAAAAATTGCAAAATGAATAAAGGAAACTCAGTAAGACAGAGAAAGAATTACTTGAACAACAAACATAAGGGAAAAGAGCATACAGAAGAAGAAGAAGAAGAAGAAGAAGAAGAAAAGAGGAGGAGGAGGAGGAGGAGGAGGATGAGGATGGGGAGGAGGAGGACAAGGAGAAAGAGGAGGGAAAGAGGAGGAGGAGGGGAGAGAGAGGAGAGAGAGAGAGGAGAGAGAGAGAGAGAGAGAGAGAGAGAGAGGAGAGAGAGAGAGAGAGATGTTTCAGGACATTTTAGAATATTTCTTTGAAAAAGAATAACCTGACAAAGACCTTCATTTAACGCCATGTCCTTAAATGACTTGTATGATGACAACATAATATAAGGTTGAAATTTGATTGCACAGTAAACCACCATAGCATTGAAGGCTTAATTAAGAAAAAACAAAAAACAAAACAAAAAAAAACAAAAACAAAAACAAAAAACCTCAGGTATTCTGGGAAGGGGTAACACTATTTCGTAAGCATTTCAAATCAAATTGATTAACAATTCAAATTAATTTAGAGGCGCTTGCCCTAAAATAATGAACATACAAATACCTTGGTTCTATTTCACTTCCATGCTTCATGGAATGACAACCACAGCGACACTGAGGGGGACAATGTTGACGAATTTCAAGGGGATAACTTTACAGCTAGCCTGCGAAGATTGAGAAGTAGTTTTAAAATGTGCCCACTTGTCAAGTCATACGGCCGGAATAGTTCGGTTGTTAGAGTGCCGGACTCGTAATCCAAGGGTTCCGGGTTCGAATCTCCCCGGGCCGTTTCGGTACAGGGGGATTTTTGCTCTCGGAGTTAACATTAGTTCTGACTCCATTCCCATACAGTCCTTCAAATGAGACTATAAACCGAGGTTCCGTGTGTGAATGCACGCATAACATCTTGCACACACGTAAAATTCCATTACAACTTTCGGAAGAGAAGGCCAGTTTGGCCGTTGGTATGGATGACATGTTACACATAGCATGCACCTTCCCCGAAGATGGAGTATGGCTGCCTTAATGGCGGGATAAAAAACGGTCATACACAAAAAACTCTACCCCCTTTGTTGGGTAGATGGGATTAATACTTGTCTGTCTATATAGGGAGTGTCCGCAGGAGTATCAGCCTGCGTACACAGAAGAAGAAGTCAAGTCACTTACAGTAGAAGTATGATTCAAATAAAATTCATTGCAATCATGGAAAACTATCAGTGTGGGTTGATGATATCAGGCAGCCGATGAATCTTTTTCTGCACTGTTTCACACACACTTCGGACCTCTGCTCGCATGCTGAGTCGCAATTTGTAGAAGCGTAAACTGCATTAGGTTCAATATATGCATGGACAAATATTTTGCGATAATTTGTATTTAAGAAATATTTCTGTTTTGGGCAGTAGAGCAATCATTCGTTTTGATACTGTTTTACACACACTTCACAACTTATCATATTAAGATAAAACGTTGTTAATGATTATTCCCAAACTGTTAATAAAGGCAACTGACTTCTTCAGTGAGTCAACCATAAGTGCAAAGGAGAGCAGAACACCAGGAAAGGTTTTGTCGTGCTGTCTGGGTATAATTATCATTCAGTTGAGTTAAAGTTATATGATTTAAACTGAACCGTTCGATTACGTGATTTATTCTGTCTTGCCATACAAAATCTACATCTTAAACATAAGAATGAGTGCTACGGATGGATGTGTCATCTGCACAAAAAGTCACATGGAACTTGTAAGAAAACAAGGCAGGTCACTATCTTTATACCAAGAAGAGAATAGGCTCATGGAACGCTATTTTTGACGGGCAAAACAGAAAATACATGTGTACTGAAAAGAAAGATGATACCTGCTATTCAACAATGATTACAAGGTTTGTAATACTCCGATGGACCGTGTGATTTAATTTTCAAGCAGCACTGAACTGTCAAAAGACCTGTTTCAGAACAACAACAACAACAAACACAAAACAAAACAAAACAAAAAATCAGGGGAAGATATTGCCTGTCTTTCCACTGCAAAGAGAGTTACCGTTTCCTAGTTTATGGGTCAAGCAAATAAATCTAGAGAGTAAAATCCTTGCACTGAATCGTACGCGAGGATAACGATCGGGATATTGATTGTCTGCGTTACAAGACCACCCTTTCACGTTCATTTTTGGGCATTTTCCCTCTCTGATTGAACTGTTAAACTGATGAATGGAAAATACTTGCTTTGGGCGTGCCTCCCTGCGTCATCTGTTCCACAAAACGGCGGGGTTACGTAAGGGGAAAGGTGGCACGAAAATTTGACCATTTGCTTAAAAAATCATGTTTTGGGTTTTATGTGTTTTGGTGCTCAAGAAAGTCTGTTGAAACCATCTGTGGTGTTCATTTGGTCTATTTTCACGTTTTTCTTAGTAAAAACGACTTTATTTAGAGAAGGTCTGTATGAAAATTGCTCAACTTCTTTATTTTCAAACGTCGTTTTCTCAAAATCACTTTTTTCGAAAACGGTTGATGTGCAAGAAACACAATATCTCTAAACTCAGACTAGCTAGCTTGATAATTTTTTTCTTTTAATCAGAAATTATTTTTGCATGCAATTACATTTTCTTTATAAGTCAAACAGCACTTATCATTTGGTATTCCTATTTGAAAAATTCAGAAGCAATGAAACGCGAAGCTGGATGGCCACCGTATGGAAAAAATATTGAAAAAAAGCAGTTTAGATATATACAAATCCTTTTGTAATTGCATTACTATAGCTCAGCAAAACAAGAAAAGTCATGTTTCAAGTGCCTAACATGTCTGCTATGATAGGAATACAGTTCTTGTTATGAACCGGTTTTTTTTGTTTTTAATTTTTCATCATTTTGCCCCCATTTGCGGTCCCCAAATCACACAAGAGCTTTGAAATCACCCAAATATATTTTTTTCTGTTTTTGTTTTAACATAAACAATTGAAAAAAAAAGAAAAAGTTTAAAAAGAACAATGGTTTAATTTTCGTGCCACCTCTTGCCTTGAACGCGAGCTTTACCTCCCTTGCAAGTTTCCGAACATAGTCTGTTACATCAGCAAAGTCTACAAACAGAACACCAGTAATCTTGTTGTCATTGACATTAGAGAGCCATTTACCTATTAAGGTGGTCAGTGTTGTGTCACGAGAATGGTATTTTTCTAAACCCAGACTGATTTGAGTGAAACAACCCAAATTTATCTAAAATGTCTGAGACTATATTTTCTTGTGTGATCCTCTTAAGGTGTTGATAGAGTAGCAAAAAAAAAAAAAAAAAAAAAAAAAAGTATATACGTCAGTACTTTAAGATCCTGGTCAGGTCTCTGATCTATATATTCGCATGACTTTATTACATTTGAAAGATTTTGGGGGAGAGGAGAGAGAGAGAGAGAGAGAGAGAGAGAGAGAGAGAGAGAGAGAGAGAGAGAGGAGGAGGAAAGACATTGGTCTTGTAGCTTCTTGTTTTAATTCATTACCATGTTCTTTAATGCAAACAAAAAGTAAAAAATCAGAAAGAAAATAGTTTCTGATCAAACTACGTCCCGCCTTGCCCCCCCCCCCCCCTCCACCCCCCGCCCACTCCACGACAGCCAAACTTCAATACAACGCAGATAAACATACAGAGAGTGAAACGAACTCCGACTGCAAACTTTCTGAAAAGGTCTCTGCTATTTGGATATTGTCTGTGGCATTCTCAAACTCATCCCCTACCCCGTTTCCTTTCATCCAGAAGCAAATCAAGCTATCCGGTCTGATGGTCATCGGCAAAAATGATAAAGATCAGAATCACAGTCATCATTATCACAATAGAAACGTCTGATTTTACGATAGTGGTAAACAAACAAACAAAAAAAGCAACAAGGACAAGAACAACACCATCACCGTCACCATCTTCATCATCATCAACAACAAAAACAACAACAATGATAATAATAATAATAGTAATAATAATAATAATAAGAAGAAGAAGAAGAATGATAATGATAACAAAGATACTAATAACAACAATAGCAGCAATAACATTAACAACAACAGCAATGACAATAATGATGGTGATAATAAAGTAATAATAATAACAACAATAATAATAATAATACAATAATGATGATGATAATGATAATAAAAATAACAATGATAATAATGATGATAATAATAATAATAATAATAAAAATAACAACAACAACAACAACAATAATAATAATAATATATGGTGCTACTACTACTACTTCTATTGAGTCCTTACGCAGCGTGGCGTAGCACATGCAAAAAAAAAAAAAAAAAGGAATGTAGTAGATTCAGTCATTTATATGTCGGCACGTCTGTTGAACCCGGAAAATTGGAGAATTTCCAACTCTAAACATCATTCACCAGGACTCGAGCCCACAACCCCTCAGATGGAGAGTGCAGAGTTCTAACCACTCGACACCAACATATCACACCCTCGATTTAAAAAAAAACAACACACAAACAAACAAACAAACGCAAATATGGGTGCCTACATGAAGAGGTTTGAAAATAGACATACACATAAACTCTGGCTCCTTGGAACGACTAAAAGTGGAGCTTGCAGACGTGATGAATTTAAGACAGAAAAAAAAGAGTGAAAATGGAAAACGAGGAAGAATAAGTGAGAGGAAAGAAAAAACCCGAAGGAGCAAAAGGAGGAAGAAGATAAATAAAAAAAAATGAGGAGGAACAGATAAAGGAGTTCAAAGATTCAGGAGAAAAGGAGAAGGGGAAAAAGGGAGAGAAAAAAGGAGAGATAAAAGAGAAAAAGAAGGAAGAATGCTAAAGAAGGAATAGGAAGGCAGAAGAAAATGAACAGCGATGGTTGAAGAGGAATAATAATAATAAAAAAAAAGACAGAGGAGAAAAAGGTGCACAGAAGAATGACAGAGTTTCTTTTACGCGTCTGTGTGGAAGAAGAAGAAGAAGAAGAAGAAGAAGAGAAGAGAAGAAGAAGAAGAAGAAGAAGAAGAAGAAGAAGAAGAGAAGAAGAGAAGAAGAAAGAAGAAGAAGGAAGAAGAAGAAGAAGAAGAAGAAGAAGAAGAAGAAGAAGAAGGAAGAAGAGAAGAAGAAGAAGAAGAGAGGAAGAAGAAGAAGGAGGAGAGAGGAAGGAGGAGAAGAAGAAGAAGAAGAAGAAGAAGAAGAAGAAGAAGAAGAAGAAGAAGAAGAAGGAGAAGAAAATGATGATGATGAAGAGGGAAATGAAGAAGAAGAGGAAGAAGGAGGAGGAGGAGGAGAAGGAGGAGGAGGAAGAAGAGGAGAAGGAGTAGGAGAAGGAAAAGGAGGAGGACAAGGAATAGGAGAAGGAAAAGGAGGGAGGGGAGGAGGAGGAGGAGAAAGGAGGGAGGAGGAGGAGGAGGAGGAGGAGGAGGAGGAGATAAAAGCAAAACAAGCACCCCAAATATGCTAACAAATCAAGCAGCAGCAGATTTTTTTTTCTTCCCAACGGAATCAGCAATCTTACAAATTGGCTGAAAGTGGGGAGACGAACAGCCAAGAGTAATCCCCAACAAAATGAGAAAATGATGAGTCGGGGACGAGAGGGATGAGACAGAAGACGAGAAGGGGGCTAAGGGAGAGAGTGGGGGGCGGGAAGGGGGGGGGGTCATGGGGAATAAAGGGAGGAGGGTGGCAGAGGGAGACAAGGGGGAGGATAGGGGGGGGTTAAGGCAGAGAGGAGAGAGAGAGAGAGGAGAGAGGAGAGAGAGAGGAGAGAGAGAGAGAGAGAGAGAGAGAGAGAGGGGGTGTGTGTGATGAGAATGGTGGCTGTGATTTTTGTGTATCTTGGTGGAATGACGCACAGTGCTCCCCCATCTTCCCAGGGGTTAATGGAAAGGAGACGTCACCAAACCACGCACTGGCTCACCTCCCTCCTTCACTGCACGACCACCCCTTCCCCCTCCCCCCACAAGTCCATTCTCCCCTTCTTCTGCATCTCCCCCTCCGCCCCCCGTCCGCCGTCTCCCTGCCTTACCTCCCCTTCCACCCACCCATCCACCCCCTCCATACCACCGCAGCCCTTTGAGATGTGGAGAAATAGAAAGATGCAGGGAAGGGGGTTGGGGGTGGGGTGGGGTGAGGTGGAGTGGGAGCAGGGAGGTAAGTGTGGAGGTATGGGAAAGGAGATGTGATTGGTGGGGGGTGGGGTGGCGGTGGGGGTGGGGGTGGGAATAGCAGCTGCAGATCGCTACTGAATATATTCCGTTCACAATAAAAAAAAAAGTGATCAAAAGAATTTGGACAGAAAAATGAAGCCATCATGTGCCAGATATTGTTCTGGGGTATGGCGCTACTTCATGTTTGTCTTTCTTCGTGACAGAAGATCGGCGGGTCAAAACTCAGTTCTATCTTTCTTCTTGTCCTTGTTGATGTTGTTGTTGTTTTCAACATTAACATCATGAAAAGAAAAGCTATGAAGACTTGAAAAGAAATAAAATTTGAATTTAACGAAAAGAAAAGTGTGTGTGTGTGTGTGTGTGTGTGTGTGTGTGTGTGTGTGTGTGTGTGTGTGTGTGTGTGTGTGTGTGTGTGTGTGTGTGGTGCTGCTGTGCGTGCGTGGGTGCGATGTAGTGTGTGTGGATGAGTGAGTGAGTGTGTGCGTGCGTAGTAGTTCGTGGTACGTGTATGTGTGTGTGTGTGTGTGTGTGTGTGTGTGTGTGTGTGTGTGTTGTGTGTGTGTGTGTTGTGTGTGTGGTGTCGGTAGTGAGTGAGTGAGTGTGTCAGTGAGTGAGTGCGTGAGTGCGTGTGTACGTGCGTGCGTGCGTGCTTGCGTGTTGCGTGCGTGGTGCGTGCGTGCGGTGTGGTCTGTGGGTGTGGTTGGGTGGGTTTGGCGTGTGTGGTGTGTGTGTGTGTGTGGTGTGTGTGGTGTGTGTGTGTGTGTGTGTGTGTGTGTGTGTGTGTGATCTTCACCGACGAAGAGGGAATGTATACGGGTATGGGAAGAGGCTCCTTAATTGAGTTTGTGGGGGGAAAAAAATCTATTTCTAGTTCGGTACTTGTGCATTAGTTCAGCAAATCAACATACAATCTGACAGAAGAACGGCGTTAGTTTGTCATTGATTTCAGGCTATCTTTGTGAAAACGTGCCAGATTTGGAACAATATGCATTTTGTTGATTTGTTTTTCGAAAATGTCTTAATAAACTGCTGTTGATGTTTTGCGTTGGCTTGAAATGTGTTCAGTTGTACTTCAGTGTGCTGTGTTGTTACAGCAGGCGTTGTACTGTGTTCTGCTGTATCATGATGTGACGCCTTATATCGCACTGTGCTCTATTGAACCACGTATTGCAATCCACCGCATTGTACATTGTATTGTACAACTTTGTCTCTGCACAACAAATCTTTTTTTCTGCGCGCATTGAGACTATTTTCAGTGGGGACAGCGTGTCACCAAAGTAGGATTCCACCTCCTTTTTCTTGTTTTTCTTTTCCATTTCAAAGTGGCCAGAGAGAGAGAGAGAGAGAGAGAGAGAGGAGAGAGAGAGAGAGAGAGAGAGAGACAAGACAGACAGATAGACAGACAGAGAGAGAGAGAGGAGAGAGAGAGAGAGAGAGAGAGAGAGAGAGAGAGAGAGAGAGATTTTTGACAGCTGAAAAGACGCTTCTTTTATTTGTGCTAGAAATATACTGAGAAATGAGCTCTCCGTTTATCCAAAAATCTGGCTCTAAGTCCACCAGAGTGAATGTAGTGGAGAGAGAGAGAGAGAGAGAGAGAGAGAGAGAGAGAGAGAGAGAGAGAGAGAGAGAGAGAGAGAGAGAGAAAGAGAGAGCAAGCCAGCCAGCCAGACAGACAGAGAGAGAGAGAGAGCCACACACACACACACACACACACACACACACACACACACAACAACAGAGAAGAAGAGAGAGAGAGAGAAGAGAGAGAGGAGAGAGAGAGAGAGAGAGAGAGAGAGAGAGAGGAGAGACGCTTCAGATTCTTCAGATACGTTTTTATTGACAATGGCCTACTTGGCCTTTGTGTCAAGGGGGTGTACATTAATATTTGCAGCGCCGAAAAAAGTATATAATGCAAAGAAACATAAATTGTAACGGCTTACGTTAATGTTAATGATGAGGCCAGAAGCCATGCAGAAGAAACAGAAAATAGTGACGTGCTTTTTCGTCACTCAAAATGAATATGTAATTTTAAAAAAAAAAAGTAACAACATGATCATAGACACAAGTGCCTCACCCAGGCACACATATTCACTGTTATAAAACGTTCCTGCACTGTCACATCTATCATCACCTTCTGCCTCATCATTAGGTATACTGGTGAAGAAAACAAAACAATTTTTACTAAGGCCATCAAGCTTGCGGAATACATGAAAACAAACTCAGAGAGAGAGAGAGAGAGAGAGAGAGAGAGAGAAGAGAGAGAGAGAGAGGAGAGAGAGAGAGAGAGAGAGAGAGGAGAGAAGAGAGAGACAGAGAGACAGACAGACAGACAGGCAGGCTGAGAGAGAGAGAGAGAGAGAGAGAGAGAGAGAGAGAGAGAGAGACAGACAGACAGACAGACAGACAGCAGGCAGGCTGACAGAGCCAGAGAGAGAGAGAGAGAGAGAGAGAGAGAGAGAGAGAGAGAAGAGAGAGAGAGAGAGAGAGAGAGAGAGAGAAGCAACGACCATTCCGTCTTAAGTTTCGAATCACGGACCCGCGGCCCTTCTGGCTTCCAGGGCCAATGCTTTTATCCACTTGGCCAGCGCTCGGCTGCACTCGACTGGACTGCCTGCAGCCTGTCACGCCATCACGCCATCTAGTGGCCAGCTTTGTCACGCTCCGCGCAGTTCTCGACCCCCCCCCCCAACCCCCAGTTCCCTCTCCTTGTTCCTCCCCATCCTCCCCCTCCTTCCCAACCCTCTTCGCAACAACAGTGAAAACAACCCAACCCCGTTAACAAACAACAAAAGGGGGAAAAAAAAGCCCAACAAAGTATGTACCCCCACAACAGCAAACGATCACAATCTAAAAGGGTACCCAGGGGAAGCAGACTTCTGCCGACCTCGTAATGGATCCTAGCTCTGCAGTTTAAACCAGATCCGCAGAAAGAAAAGCATTATGATTTTTTTTTTTTTTTGGGGGGGGGGGGGGGGGGGCTGCATTCCATCTTTTCATCAAGATTTTAAAAAATCTGTCTGTCTGTCTGTCTGTCTATCTATCTATCCATCTATCCATCTACCATCCATCCATCCATCCATCCATCTCATCTATCCACCCATCAATCCGTCAATCAATCCATCTATCTTATCTATCTATCTAGTCATTTTTCTTCATTTATTTTTGTTTTTCATACTATCTCATCGTCTGAATCACTTCGTGTCTCCCCCCCTCCCCCATCCACCATCCACCATCCCCCACATCGGTCATTCCATTCCAGCTCCTGTCCACAGCCACAGACTGATCGTCCTGCCACAGCCCTGGCACTGGCAATCCACTGGGAGCAGCCAATGTCAAGAAGTCGTCAGGAGGCAACTCATCAGACAAAACCACGCATTGCTGCGGAATCCCGGCGGGTGTTTAGTGGTGCCAGTTCTGAACCAACAACGACAGGGACACCAGTGACTACGCCTTGACTGACGATAGCAATGGCTTAGTCGCAGAGCTAGCACGAGTGGAGTACCCTGTCATGGAGGGCAGCACCACAACAACCCTCCAACCATAGTCCCCATGAACTTGCCGACACTGGTGACCCCACACGACGACTCACTGAGGGTACAGGCGTGGCGAGGACATCGAAATGAGATCGCCATGCAGCAGGGCATGAAGGGGCACGAGTTGGAGACTTTTTCTTAAAAAAAACCCAGATCGATGAGGATGATAAAGATGATGCTTGGTGTTCCAATCTGTCATGTATGTAATGTAAAAGGATATTCATAGAGCGCTTTACCTCGCGAGATTCCACAGGCATATTACAGAAACATGATAAAGTACTAATTCTAACTCAAAGCAACACACACACACACACACACACACACACACACCACACACACACAACCACACACACACACACACACACACGCAGACAGAACACACGCAGACAGAACACACGAGCGCGTCAAAACTAGCACACTCTTCTGTGATGTCATGACAAGCCTGTATTTACATTTCATTTCATGCTGAATGCCGACATCAACCAGGAGCCCAGACACATGGCACCTGCAGCGCTGGTCAGGAGAATTGAGCAACATTCTCAAAGACAGATCCCTTAAGTAGATGAACCGCGACTGTGTGGTTGACCCCCCCTCCCCTTCCCTCTTCCCCCTTCTTTGAACCCATAGTAAATCAACTTCAATAGGAGCTGGATGAGGCAGAAATATCCCGTAAATGAATGGCTCTGAGGGGCATCAAACTCCACGACCTCCCAGACGGGAATCCCCGCGCTGATCACTTACGCCACGGCGGTTGCTCTTCCCACCAAATTTCATTCAAACCGCTTTTGAGTAGGTTGAAATAACATGATGAATTGACCCTGGTTCCTGCCTCAGATCTAGGTCTGGACTACGGGATCTCCACCGCCATTTGATGGATCCATCTTTGGTCCACATTCAATTTTCCAACGAGTTTCATTAACTTTCTTTCCGTAGATCTAGTTGCAAAGTGAGACGACTGCAGGCGGAAATCTAAACAAATCTGAAATAATGTCAGCGAACCGCCCAGAGAAACGTGGACAAACGAGTCACAAGACAAAACACTCGCGTTGAATGAGAACAGCCCGTTCTCATTCAACGCCTTCCTTGCGCTGAACTCTGAAGCGATCAAAGCTAAGTGAATTTTCGTTGTCCTATTTGTTTGCATCTTGCCTGAAGAAGACCTAAGAGGTCGTAAACGCGTAGTGTTTTGTCTTTTGCAACCAAAGCACTACATCTCCTTCTCGCTCCTCCGTCTCCTCCCCCCCCCCCCCCCCCCCCCGTCCAAAAACAAAGAAGAGAAATTCGCCATAGAAGAGCAAACCATGAACCGGCACGGAGTCGGCCTGAATGTCCCGTTATCACTGTCCCCGGTGAACCATTTGACCGCAGGGCCCAGCTAGATACATCACAAAAGACCACAGTCGTCACCTTTCCAAAACGTCATTGGTCAAGGTCTTACAGCCCACCAGGGCTGTGGAAGTCACTGCAGTGATGACGCTGCATCAGCTTATCTGCCTCTGAGGGTCGAGGACAAAAGTCTGGGTCGCGGCAAAGCTCTCTCCTGTGTAACGTTCCGTTACCATTCCACGAACAAAATCACTCTCCGGATGACGAGGAAGGGCAGGTGCCCAAACGCATCCAGACTGAGCCCCCCCCCACCCCCCTCCTCTTCGTTTCAAAATGTCACAAACATAACAATCATTGTGCCAGGTTGGAGCTACATGCAGGAGCACAGACTTTCGCCGATAGGTAGATGCACAGGTAAGCCGACCGAAATATATATAAATTCCAAGCGTAAGTAACTGAGCACCGTTCTAGCAATTTTCAGAGCAGCTTGGTGTTGCAATGACTGCAGGAAATATTGAATTATAAACAAAACTTGCTCTTACGTCTTAGATTGAAAAAATAGGGGAGATAAGCATTCATATCTGCAGTGGTAGATGATTCTGCCAAACTAACAGTATGTGCTTGAGTGGATATCTACATCCCTATGTAGTTATGGAACACTTGAATACATTCTTTATCAACATCACAGTATTTAAAAAAAAAGTGAATGTCGATGACGTTTTTGTCTCCATTCCCGCTTCCCCCCCCCCCCCCCCCTTTTTTTCTTTCTCTCTCTCTTCATATTCTGTACCGCTTCGCTGGCATGTACTACCTCCATCTCGCTCCTTCCGATCCTCTTTCCCGCTGCTGCCCCCCCCCCCCCCCTACAGCCACGGCACCGACAATCCACGGGGAGCAGCCAGTGTCACGTCGACACGAGGCAACCCACCAGAGGAGACCCCGCACTGCCGCCGAGTACTGTCGGTAATGTTGACTGCTTGCTGCCTGTTCTGATCCAACGTTCGTCGACGGTTGACGAAATCATCAACATCATTATGGACGTCTGATTCAAATGCTCCTCAGGTGAGAGAAAACACACACACACACACAAAGAAACTTTCTCTCCATCGAATATGAAGCCAATAAATCCCCCGCTTTAATGACTTTGTTATCTGAGGGAATGATGGAGAGAAGTGGTTCACCATTAACCGTTAAAGGTACACACTAACCATCAAACGTTACCAAGTTAGCTATTTTCTTTTATTGTTAAAGCTTTGAACTTAGCTTGACCCGTTAGTTTAAGATGTTGTTACAATCTTAGCTCACTTCATTTCTCTACATGTTTATGTTTCTTCATATAGAACAATCATGAATTAAAAATACTTCTTCGTCTGTTTTTTGTTGTTGTTTTGTTTGTACATATCCGCCCCCACCCCCTTCGCAATTTTTCAATCTCCGTTTTCACTTTTATTCATTGATTCATATAATCAACACTCCTTAACTTACAGCTGATCACCCCACAGATCTTAAAAAAAAATTACATCCCCAAGAGAGATAATTCCCCTGATCTTAAAAATTTACATACCCAAGAGAGATAATTCCTCTCACACTTCTTGGCAAAGGGATGCCACCCAAGCACAGATAAGGCGCTGCTCTCTCTCTTCACTCTTTTTTTTTTCTTCGTTTCTGTTTGCCACTTCTGTTTGTGTGGACTGGAGGAGCTTGTAGAAGATGTTCGAGGCGAAACGCATTCCCTCTGTCCTGCTTGTTGGTTCCTTTGTGTTGGCGTTCTGGTAGGCCAGCTTTGATGCCTGGACTTCAGTATTCTAAAAGAGGAAACTACTGTCCGTGTGTTTGTTTTCTGAACAGAGTTAGGAGACGGCTGACGGTAGGGGGATCAAAATATCGATCTTTTTGTCACCAGATTTGGTCAGATCAGACGACACCTTGTTAATGGCTGCCGAGCCGGAGGGATCACGTCCAAAGCCGATCATTAGTCGCCAGGGGAGTGATGTCCCTTGTCTTCATCCTGCTGTGCGTGTGTGTTTGGTTTGCAGTCGTTGGAATCTTTTTTGACGGCTGAGATTTTTACAGTAAAGGAACGTTTTACTAATGGTCTGTCACAGACAACGAAGCTGAATTCTGACAGAATGATCACAATAAATTCGTTGTGAAATGTACACCCGCAATCACCCAATTCGTACTGGTTTATATCTTCGATAGGCTATAACCAATCGTTTGTTTTTAATGGAATGCTATTAGATTTGTAAAAATATGAAATTACCAATGAAACTTAAAATCAGAGGATGTCATTGGCCAAAATGTTCTCAAGCGGCGAAAAAGGAAAAAAAAAGTAGGCATGTTTATTCTAAAAAAAACACACACACAACCAAACCAACCCCCCCCCCCCAAACAAACAAACAAACAAAAAAACCACACCAATAAGATCTTATTCCATGAACAGCGAGGTCTCCAATGGTTAAAGAAAAATCTCTGAAACGCTATTGCACGTACAGCATAGAATTCTGTTATCATTTTTTCTTTCATTTTGTTAAAAGGAGTAAATGTAGCAGTGTACAGGTGTCAGCACATCACACATCGGTACAGAAATAAATCCAGACGCTATGTACCATACGCTGGAATTTTAAGATCAGCAAGCGTATGTCCATCGATGATGAAACATACAGATTGTGCAAGGCGAGGGAGCATGTTTTAGACAAAGGAAGGGAAGAAAGACAAGGAATGGGAAAAAACATAAGAGGATGGAGGCTCCACTAAAAAAAAAAAAGCAAAAAAAGAAAACAAAGAGAAAAGACAAAAAAAAGGGGGAAGTTGAAAAAATTGGAGGCTGGAGAACCCCCCCCCCCCCCCCCCCCCAAACAAACAAGAAAATCTCAAGTCCATGTGAACGCTGACATCTCCTGATAGGCACCTGGCTCTCCTCAGCACGACTGGGTGTAGCTGTGTTATCTTTCGTGAACTGTTGTATAGTGAGTTCTCGGAGAACTGAGTCAGGGCAAGCACAAAGTTGGGAGACAGAAGAAACTTTTCAAGGACTGCCTCAAAGTGTCCCTCAAAGGCCTGGACATCAACCTCAACACCTGGGAGTCGCTTGCCCTGGACCGCCCAGCCTAGCGAAGCAGCATCACAAAGGGTGCATGTACATCAGAGAAGAGACGCACAGCAGAAGCTGAGAGAAAGCGAGCCGCGCGCAAGGCCAGAGCTACCTCCACCTCCACTGTAGCACCCACCCACATGTGTTCCGGGCCCAGATCGGCCTCACCAGCCACCTGCGGACCCACACTCAGCGATCTTCCATCTGAGACTGAAGTCATGGTCATCTTCGAAATCGAAGGACGAACAAGAACAATGTGTAGTGAGCAGTGGACTATTTGATGACGTGTTGCCACAGCATCTCTCCGATAGTCCACCCAGTCACTATTGTGTTGTACCCAAAGACATTCATTCTGTTTGGTGCGGAGATCTGAGACTGAACGCGAAGGATATGGACAGTCCTGCTCAGACAAATGCAGCCCCGTCAGTCGGTCTGACGTGGTACCGACCTTTTGTTTTTGTCATAATTATTGATTGAATAATAATAAACTAAATTCATACTATTCTTTGTTTGTACTTCTGAATTCTTTCTTTTCCTCTTCACTGTACAGATTGTATGTTTGGATCTAGCATTTGACTTTGTCCATTTTGCTCAGATCATTTTCAATCGTTTTCGTTGGACAAGAAAGCGGAGGCCCGGGGAGGAGTGGGGAGAGAGGAAAGGGGGATTCAAGGAGGTAAGAGGCGTGTGTGTGTGTGTGTGTGGGGGGGGGGGGGTGGGGGGGTGGGGTGGAGGCGACAGGAGAGAGGGTGGGGGGAGGGGGTTGAAGGAGGTGAGGGTAGGTACTGTGTAGTTGCGTG
>CM065728.1:67475678-67478178 GCA_033310375.1 Conus canariensis
ACAAGTATGACAGTTATGCAGAATCAAGTGCTTCTCAAATTTCATGCCGGAAAATTTTTCCTCTTGCATACATATTCTCTTCAATCAGTGATCAATTTTATCAGCATCAGAAAAGGTACGCTTAAAACAGATCTCTGAAAATCCTCAAGTCTGACAGAATCGGATTGTGCCAAAGTAGTTCTTTAATCAAATGGTATGTTTACCCTGACAGAATCGGATTGTGCCAAAGTAGTTCTTTAAGCAAATGGTATGTTTACCCTGACAGAATCGGATTGTGCCAAAGTAGTTCTTTAAGCAAATGATATGTTTGCCATCAGTCGATCAAGCATGCAATGATCATGATGAAATAATCTCTGGATAATCCCCAAAACTTCTTCAGTCCAAATTTCAAGAATAATTCTGAGTGAGTCCGCCAAAAACAACGTCAAACAAATGATTGTTTTGTCTTGTGATTTGTCTGTCTTTGTTTTTGGCGGAATCACTAAGAATTATTCATTAAAAAATTGTTCAATTTCCGCCTACAGTCATCTCCCTTTGAAGCTGTTCAGCCTAAAGCTAGCCTGAGGTCTAGTTACCCCACAGAACTCCAGGTTCCCACATTGAGAACAGACCTATGTCAAACAAGCTCTCTCTGTCTGGCCAGGCATCATGGAAAGAGGGATAACTCAGTATTGACGGCAGTCTTCTCTGCGCATATTGCAAACTTGCGCTTAGAGGTGTCTTGACAGATGTTTGACAAAGTTGCTTCCGGGTCACGAAATTTCAAGAATGGGGTGTGTGTTGACCGTCTTGTTGAGGTGAGTAAAACACTTGCGAACTGAGTTCACAAGAACAGTGTTTTCAGTTGGGATCTACTGGTGAAGTATTGACAAGGTTGCCTTTCCAAAAATGTGTCATTTTGTTTGGTATCTCACTGTCAGCCAATATGATGCAAGCCTGCGACAAGAAAAGATGAAACAGCTGCAGTGTTGCTGACAAGGAGGCAAAATGGAAATAGATGCATGAACAGTGCAAAGCAACTTTTTTCCCCCTTAAAGAAACACACTGGAAAAAAATGTTCGTTTACACGACACACGTGCCTTTCCTTCAGACTTCGACGCAATAGGTTATATAATTAGCTGAATGTGTGCGCACGTTTTACCCCCTGCATTGAATGTGTTATGGCTGTGGCCGCAGTCGTTTCTATACGAAGCTGTGCTCCGTTGGTTCAGAATAAAGAGTCTATTACGACTGGCTAACAACACTGCATTCCGAGCGACTAACGCTTCTTCTGCAGACGATACATTTTTCCGTATGAGAGCGTCAATATTCATCATTTCTTTCTTTCTTTGGTATTTTATGGAAGAAAAGGTCTTTGTTTCTCGCCTTCTGAATTGTGCAATCAAAAAAGCCACGGCAATACCCCCCACCCCCTCCCCCACCTTCCTTCTCCACCACCCAGATCTGCTGAGATCAAGCTTTGGAGTGTTTGATTTCATTTGCAAAAGGTCGACGTGTTGAGAGCCGGAAGTAATTTCTCCAACGAACGGCAACTCACGACTATCCCGAAGATATTGGATGCACGATGGACCCTGCTTGTCCCCCCCCCCCCCCCCCTTTACTACGGTTCCTGTTCTGGCTGGCTTCTCTGGGAGTGTCTTCTTCCAGATACACGCCATCGAAGCACGGAATCATTCAGATGAAAGGCGTTCATATATTTTGTACTCACTTACCAGTCTTGTAGAAATACAGTAGTCATTACGTGTATTCATGTTGTATGCATGCAATTTACAAAGTCACTCTCTAGCTTCACATGCAAACATTTCTTCTGAAATAATGACTACTGGATTTGAACAGGTCACTCAGCTGAGAAATAAGCACTTACTTGGAGCTTTCGACAGACCTCCGTCCGTCTTTGTCAGTGGTGGTATTGCTACTGAGTGAACTGGAGTTCAGTGCACACGACCACGGGTCGAACCCTGGTCATGTGACTGAACAATTAGGGTGTTGTACACCGATGGCAAGGTGTGTCTACCCTGGTCCCGGTTGAGTGTGGGGCTGTTGGCGGCAATGTGGATAGCCTCCTTCACCCCACGCTGAAACCATCTATTGTCACGGTCGAGAACGCTGATGTTGTCATATTCGAACTGATGTTGCTGGGCGTGTAGGTGGGCGCCTACTGGTGATGATTCCCTTTTGTGTTCTGTCAAGCGTTTTCGAAGGTTTCTCTCGGTTTCCCCAACATAGTTCTCTTCACAGTCACGACAGTCTATTTGGTAGATCACTCCAGACTTGTCCAGTTTGTCAGTTTTGTCCTTGGGGGCGACCAGCTGGCTGCGGATGCTGTTGATGGGTTTGGGATGTACGGAGACGCCGGTTTTCCTGATCTTCCTGCTCAAGGCTTTGGTCACACCGCGGACATAGGTTTCTTTTGAAATAATGGAACGCCCGGTGAGTGCCTGCACCCTATGGGAACATAGCGCATGCTTCCAAGGGTGGTGCAGGATTGCTCCCGGTTTGT
>CM065728.1:67485678-67490678 GCA_033310375.1 Conus canariensis
TGATCAAGAATGAAAAGAACGTTGAAGGAAATGCCAATGAAAAAAAATGGCACCATGGTGACACGCGACTCCATTCTTGGTGTGTGGCCATAGTGAAATTGTGACATCAGAAAGGCACAGCTGTAAAAACACAACACGGTCAACATGTGTGCTGACTTCGGAACCGGCAATTTGGGGCAGAGGCAACTGGAGAAGAAGAAGGCGAAGGAGGAGAAAGAACAACTGAAGGAAAGAAACAGAGAAGGGAAAAATGAAAAAAAGGACACGAATCCTGAAGACGGAAAGAAAGGAAGAGAGAAGGAAAGAAAGAAAAAAGAAAGGAATAAAGAACGAAAGAAACGAAGAAAGGAAGAACGAAATAAATAAAGAAAAAAAGAAAGAAAGAAAGAAAGAAGGAAAGGAATAAAGAAGGAAAGAAAGAAAGAAAAGAAAGAAAGAAAAAACCGAAAAAGGAAATAAAAAAGGAAATAAGAAAAAACAAAAAACAAAAACTGAGTTTTTGAACGTCATAAATCCTGTTACAGCAAGAAAGAGAGAAGGAAAAAAACAAGAAGGAACCGACTGCCTTCCTAACTAACTCGGTGATCTCAGCTTTGATGTCCTTTTTCACGTAAAACGCTCGTGGCTATGTTCATGTGAAAGAAATCAAACGAAAGACATACAGTAAGTCTTGAAGTGTGTCAAGTCTATTACTTTCACATCTCCGATTGATTTTCTTTTCACAAGGTTTGCCAGCTTTCTGTAGATGCCAAAAACATCACAGTGCTTCCTGTTTCCTTTGTTACTCGTTGTTCTTTTCTTTTTCTTTTCATTGTTCTGTCCCCCTCCCCCCTTGAGGCTTTCACATAATTTGATGTCTTTAGATGGCTAACACCCTCTCCTCCCTCCTCTCTCTCCCCCCGACCCCCCACCCTCCCTCTCTCTGTGTTCTTTATGACCATTTCTATTACCAAGTCTTCTCTAAACAATTCCGCGTAGATCAGGTTCCACGAATTGGTACCACTGTGATTTAAATGTTATAAAACGTGCTGGAAGTAACTCGCATAATATCAAAGCACGCGCGTGTACGCGCTCACACACACACACACACACACACACACACACACACACACACACACACACACACACACACACACACACACACACACACACACACACACACACTTATGAGATGTGCACCCGCGGTCTGATCTGATATTTTGGTTCTAGTGATGGGCCTGCCGGGTCTGTCTGCTTGTCTGTTCGACCACCTGCCTGTTAGTTGGTTACCGTACCGTCCACCTGCCGTTAGTTGGTCACCGTACCGTCCACCTGCCTGTTAGTTGGTTACCGTACCGTCCACCTGCCTGTTAGCTGGTCACCGTACCTCGTCTAATTTTTCAATAAGTAGCTCTGTAAATTTGCTCACCGTTATTTGACTGCATTGTTTTGACGATGGAGAACAAGATCGGATTTTCATGTTAAATGTATCTAACGTGATATGAATGTAATTAACATGAAAAAAAAAAAAAAACCTTGAAGTAAATGCCAATGAAAATGGCAACATGGTGACATATGACTCCATTCTCGGTTTGTGGCCATGGTGAAGTTCTGATAACAGAAAGGCTTAGATTAAAAAAAAACAAAACAAAACAGCACGGTCAACATGTGTGCTGAATTCGGAACTATCCATTTGGGACAGAGGCAACTGGAGAAGAAGTCGAAGGAGAAAGAACAACTGAAAGAAATAAACAGAGAAGAAACTGATAGAAAAGGACACGAATCCTAAATACAGAAAGAAAGGAAGAGAGAGAGAAAGAAAGACACAAAGGAATAAAGAACGAAGGAAAGAAAGAGAAGAAGAACGAAATAAAGAAAGAAAGAAAAGAAAGAAAGAAAGAACCGAAAAAGGGGGAAAAGGACAAAAGAAAAACAAACAAACAGAAACTGAGGTTTTGAACTTCATTCAACCTGTTACGGAAAGAAACAGAAGGAAGAAAGAAGGAAAATGATTGCCTTCCTAACGGACTAACTGACTCGGCAATCTCAGCTTTGATATCCTTTTCAGCTCAACACTCGTGGTTGTGTTCATGTGAAAGTCTTCCTAACTATAGAAAGAAAGAAGAAGAAAATAGAAAAAAAAGAAGACAGAGAGGAAAAAGATAACAAGACTAATAAGAAAGAGAAGAAAAAAAAAAGGACACGAAAGACATACAGTAAGTCTTGAAGCGTGTCAAGTCTACTACTTTCACATCTGTCATTGATTTTTTTTTCCTCCAAAAGGTTTGCCAGCATTCTGTGGATGCCAGGGACATCGCAATGCTTCCTGTGTTTCCTTTGTTACTCGTCTTTTTTTCTTTTTACTTTTCTGTTTTCTTTCCCCGTGAGGCTTTTCTGTATTTGCTGTCTTTAGATGACTAATACCCCCCTCCTCTCTCTCTCTCTCTTTCTTTCTTTCTCTCTCTCTCTCTCTCTCTCTCTCTCTCTCTCTCTCTCTCTCTCTCTCTCTCTCTGTTCTTTATGACCATTTCCATTACCGGGTCCTCTCTCCGGGCAATTCCACCTACATCAGGTTTCACGATTTTGTACCAGTGCGATTTAAATGTTATAAAGCATGCTAGAAGTAACTTGCATTAAAGTACCCTCGTGTACGCGTGAGCGCGCGCGCGCGCGCGCGTGTGTGTGTGTGTGTGTGTGTGTGCGTGCGTGTGCATGTGCGTGTGCGTGTGTGTATGTGTGTGTGTGTGTGTGTGTGTGTGTGCGTGCGTGCGTGCGTGCGTGTATGTGTGTGTGTGTGTGTGTGTGTGTGTGTGTGTGTGTGTGTGTGTGTGTGTGTGTGTGTGTGTGTGTGTGTATGTGTGTGTACGCCCCCCCCCCCCCACCACACACACACAAATGTAATGTGCATCATTCGCCTGATCTGATATTTTTGTTACGATGTTTGTCGGTCGGGTCTATGTGTGTCTGTCTGTCCGTCCACCTGTCTCTTAGTTTGTCAGCACACCTCATCTAATTGTCCGTCAGTCCCTCTGTACAAATGTGTTCACTGTTGTTGTTGGACAGCACAGCTTCGACGAGGATGGAGAGCAGGTTTAGAGATGTATGTTAAATGTATCTACATGATATGAATTTCATGAAGATAAAAGAGAACTTGCAGGAAATGCCAATGGAAATGGCACCATGGTGACAAGCCACTCCATTCTTGGTGTGCCGCCATAGTGAACTTCTGAGAACAGAAAGGCACCACGGATTTAAAAAAAAAACAAAAAAAAAAACAAAAAAAAAAACCCACACAACACGGTCAACATGTGTGCTGAATGCAGAACTGTCAATTTGGGGATACAGCCACCAGGAAAGGGAGCTGAAAGAGAAAGAACAACAGAAGAGAGAAAGAGAGACCAAAAGAAAGAAAGAAAGAAAGAGAGAGAGACGCGTGAAAGAAAAAGGACACGAATCCGAAAGGAAGAAAGAAAGAAAGAAAGAAAGGAAAGAAATAAAGAAAGAAAGAAGGAAAGAAACAAAGAAAGAAAGAAAGAAAGAAAGAAAGAAAAAGAGAAGGAAAGAAAGAGAGAAGCGTGAAAGAAAAAGGACACGAATCCTAAAGGAAGAAAGAAAGAAAGAAAGAAGGAAAGAAATAAAGAAAGAAAGAAGGAAAGACAAAATGAAAGAAAGAAGGAGAGAAAGAAAAGAACCGGAAAAAAGGGGGGAGGGGGCGGGGGGGGGGGGGGGTAAGGACAACAGAAAAATAAACCAGGAACTGTGTTTTTGAACTTCATAAAACCTGCTACAGAAAGAAAGAGAGAAGGGGGGAAAAAAATCAAGAATGAACTGATTGCCTTCCTAACTGACTACCTAGCTCGGTGACCTCAGCTTTGATGTCCTTTTAACGTCAACGCTCGTGGTTATGTTCATGTGAAAGTATTCCCAGCTAAAGAAAGAAAGAAGAATAAAATGGAAAAAAAAAACAGAGAGGAAAAAGATAACAAGACTAATAAGAAAGAGAAAAAAAAAGGAAAACGAAAGACATAAAGTAAGTCTTGAAGTTTGTCAAGTCTATTACTTTCACATCTGTCATTGATTGTCTTTTCAAAAGGTTTTTGCCAGCTTTCTGTGGAAGCAAGCACCATTACAATGCTTCCTCTATTTCGTTTGTTTCTTGGTTTTTGTACTCCCAGTTCTTACAGAACAGGGAGTACTTTAGAATGGGAACGAAGAAATGCTGTGTGTGTGTGTGTGTGTGTGTGTGTGTGTGTGTGTGTGTGTGTGTGTGTGTGTGTGTGTGTGTGTGTGTGCGTGCGTGCGTGCGTGCGTGCGTGCGTGTGTGTCCGTCCGTCCGTGGTCAAAATGTGTTCCACACGCTCCAGACAAAACTACAGGGCCGATCTTTCTGAAAATTTGTAGGTATGTTCCTTATGGGTCACGCATGGTGCCCGATGTTTTAGTTTACCGTTATAACCGTTACTAACGGCTATAACGGCCTGTAACGGTTTTCCTTCTTCATGGAATATCTCAGAAAGTACTTGGCCGATCTTTGTGAACATTAGCAGGTATGTTCATTATGGGTCACGGATGATGCTCGATGTTTTAGTTTACCCCGTTATAGCCGTTACTAACGGCTGTAACGGCCTGTAACGGTTTTCCTTCTTTATGGAATATCTCAGAAGTACTTGGCCGATCTTGTCAAAATTAGCAGGTATGTTCATTATGGGACACGGATGATGCCCGATGTTTTAGTTTACCGTTATAGCCGTTACTAACGGCTGTAACGGCCTGAAACAGTTTTCCTTCTTCATGGAATATCTCAGAAAGTACTGGGCCGAACTTTGTGAAAATTAGCAGGTATGTTCATTATGGGTCACGGATGATGCCCAATGTTTTAGTTTACCATTATAGCCGTTACTGACGGCTGTAACGGCCTGTAACGGTTTTTCTTCTTTTTGGAATATCTCAGAAAGTACTTGGCCGATCTTTCTGAAAATTTGTAGGCATGTTCATTATGGGTCATGGATGATACCCGATGT
>CM065728.1:67498178-67500678 GCA_033310375.1 Conus canariensis
TTCGACAATATGAACTCTGGTCTGTATGCTGTACAGATTCCAGCGTGACAACGTCCACTTTACATGCTGGATTGACTTAGGACAGATTACAGACGGTTACCACTGAATGGTACTGATCACCATGCTACTGTTGCGAGCTGATTTGAAGAATTCCTAGGTGGCATGACGGATTCGAATCCTCTTTCTCTCTTCCTTTTTCTTTCTTCCTTTCTTACTTTTCTGTCTATCATTCTGTCTGTCTTTTTTTTCTTTCTTTCTTTCTTTCTTTCTTTCTTTCTTTCTTTCTTTCTTTCTTTCCTTTCCTTTCCTTTTCTGTCTGTTTTTCTGTGTTTCTTTCCGTCCTTTTTCTTTTCTTTTCTTTTTGTTGCTTGCTTCTCTCTGTCTGTCTGACTGTCTGTCTGTCTGTCTGTCTCTGAAGTTGTAGTCGTGTGTATCGTCATGTGCAGCTTTTTCAGACAATATTGTATGACAAATGATGGGAAAGTGTTCAACTTTTGTTTATGTTTTTCATTCTTTGCTGAACTCTGGAATTTGAGACCAACTGTGACTAAACACTGACCTAAGACATGACAGCAGAGATCTGGAAACGACGTGCAGGCGAGCTGCAATGCGGATGTCACACCTGTGTCACGTCTTTCGTTTTGTTTGTAGAAGTGCTTCCTCACCTCTACAAATAATATGAAAGATGTGATGATACGGATGGCATGCTCCTCTCCTCCCTCTATCCCCCCCCCCCCCGCCTTCCTCCCTCACCCCCTCCACTCCCCTTCACCCCTACACTGTGCATGTGACATGAGATCCCATGCCGCTCCCTCCGCCCATACTATGTGCATAGCCACACCCAGACTCTTTCAATTAAAGCACTAGCGAGGATGGTCCACTGAGAGCAGTCAATACCAAGTCGTCAAGGGAAGCAACCCAGGCGCAGTGTCTGTCCGTTTAAAAAAATTGGCCCAAATCAACAATTTCAAATAAGACTAGGGCCATTTTTGTGGTGAAGTGGCCTACGTTTATAGAAGCTCATCTTTGTTTTAAAGCGATATGTCCGTACATGGGCATGTCAAAGTAGTCTATCCCTACCTTGTGTTTTAAAAATGAACTAACTTTATAGGCTATATTGTGCTGGATAGTCTGTGTCTGTACGGGGCTATCTTATAGTCTATATCTGTACGGGGCTATCTTATAGTCTGTGTCTGTACGGGGCTATCTTATAGTCTGTATCTGTACGGGGCTATCTTATAGTCTGTATCTGTACGGGGCTATCTCATAGTCTGTATCTGTACGGGGCTATCTTATAGTATCTGTGCGGGACTATCTTATCGTATCTGTACGGGGCTATCTTATAGTATCTGTACGGGGCTATCTTATATTATCTGTGCGGGGCTATCGTATAGTCTGTTTCTGTATGGAGACATCTTAAAATATTAGAGCAGCCTATGTCTGTAGGGACTGCCTTGCGTTGACGTGGCTTCACTCCGTGGCAATAATCTTGCATTGATGTTGCAGTCGGTCTCTACAGGGGCTCTCTTATATCAAAGTGGTCTGCGTCTGTAGGGACTATCTTGTGCTAAAGGGGTTTCATTCTGTAGAAATTATCTTGTGTTAATGTCGTGGGCCTGTCTCTGTTTTAAAAGAAAAGAATGACTGAACTGGTTGACTTTAAACGTTCTGATTTGGGGGAACGTTCGCGCTTCGAAAACGATTCGAGTGGTGTAAACTTGAACCCATCATTATAACACTTTTTCTTCACGCATAGTACAGTTCAGCCGAATTGGGCTTTCTTTAATTAATCAGACCAGATAAACGCAACATAGAAATAACCATGGCACTACCTAATCAATATAAAGTCGTCTAAAAACAGGCGGGCCGCTATGAACAAGTTGAAATTAAATGCTTTATTTCTACTCTCTCTCTCTCTCTCTCTCTCTCTCTCTCTCTCTCTCTCTCTCTCTCTCTCTCTCTCTCTCTCATATTCTTAGATGTTTTTGTTACCATTTTGCACTCTGTGTTTTGGAGAATATAGTAAAATAGCAAGAACAGACTGCAAGACTATAAATTGCAGAAAACATCTATCCTTGAGGAACAAGAGTTTTGAGTCCTCCCTCTCTCTCCCTCTCTCTCTCTCTCTCTCTCTCTCTCTCTCTCCCCCGGCCTTTCTGTTGTCTGTCTGTCTGTCTGTCTGTCTGTCTGTCCTGTCTGTCTGTCTGTCTCTCTCTCTCTTCTCTCTCTCCCTCTCTCTCCCTGGCCTTTCTGGCCTAAAATCTTCATCCTTGTGTATTAAAGATCAATCAATCAATCAATCAGTCAATCAATCATTGCTTTCGTCTTCTCTGTCTGTCTGTCTGTCTGTCTCCTTGTCTGTTTGCTTGTCTGTCTGTCTGTCTGTCTGTCTGTCTTCTGTCTGTCTGTCTCTCTCTCTCTCTCTCTCTCTCTTCAGAGTCGTGCCTTTCTGTTTCGGTCTTTTCCCGATTCTTCTCTGTCTTCTTCTCTGTCTTCTGTC
>CM065728.1:67508178-67555678 GCA_033310375.1 Conus canariensis
GATGACATGTTACACACAGCATGCACCCTGCGTAAGAAATGGAAAGAATGAAGGAAGTAAAGAAACTGAGTGAACGATATTGAACGATATTGACTGGATGACACGGGAAACGACTGAATGAAGCGCCACCTGGCAGCTCTTCAGTCGGCACTACCCAGGTAGGCAGCCCGTTGTGTAAACGAGTGTTGATTGTAAAGCGCTTAGAGCTTGGTCTTTAGCCGAGAATAGGCGCTATATAAGTATTCATTATTATTATTACATGCATACACACCCACACCCACACACACAAACACACACACATACACACACGCACGCACACTCGCTCGCTGCAGACTGCACACACACACACACACACACACACACACACACACACACACACACACACACACACACACACACACACACATTTACTTTCATACTATGTCAACGTATGGAATCACGCCAGCAGATATGGACCCGAGGACAGGAAGGAGGAGGGAGGTGGTGAGGGAGACGGAAGGTGTGGGGATAGCGCTATGTCCGGCGGCGGTTCCGGGCAGTTGAAGTGATTTATGGGGCTACTCATCCCACGGATGGCGATGGAGGAGGAGAGGGAGGGGGAGAAGATGGGGAGGGGTGGTGGTGAGGAGAAGCAGGAAGCAGGCAAACTGGATGACCATCATCAGCTTCCATTGTTTTACAGCAGATCGGCAGAACAGCCGGTGCTAGATCAGAGAGGTGACCAATGGACAGTGGAGGGTGGACAGGAGGAGGAGGAGGGTAGAGGGGACGGAGGCAGTCAGCCAGGGGCCGGAATAGCTCAGTTGGTAGAGAGCCGGACTCGTGATCTTGGGGTCGCGGGTTCGAATCTCCGCCGGGCCGTTTCGGTACAGGGGGATTTTTCCCTCGGAGTTGACATTGCTTCTGACTCCATTTCCCATACAGTCCTTCGAATGAGACTATAAACCGAGGCTCCGTGTGTGAATGCACGCATAACATCTTGCACACACGTAAAATCCCATCACCAACTTTCGGAAGAGAAGGCCAGTTTGGCCGTTGATATGGATGACACGTTACACATAGAATGCACCCTGCGTGAGCAGTTGAAAGAATGAAGGAAATAAGGAAACTGAGTGAACGATATTGGACGATTTTGACTGGATGACACGGGAAACGACTGAATGAAGCGCCACCTGGCAGCTCTTCAGTCGGCACTACCCAGGTAGGCAGCCCGTTGTGTAAACGAGTGGTGATTGTAAAGCGCTTACAGCTTGGTCTCTAGCCGAGAATAGGAGCTATATAAGTATTCATTATTATTATTATTATCATTATTATTATTATTAACTCCTTCCTGCTTCGTAAGATGAAAAACAAAGCAACACAAAAACCAGGGGGCGGGTGGGTGAGGGAGGGGCGGACAGAGGGGGTGGGGGGTGGGGCGGAGAGGGGGGAGTAGAGGGCAGAGGGTCTTCTTAGCAATAACGATGCAAACCAGCGAAAAGTGAAATACAACTAAATCTCCTTCATCTGTCGGATAGCTCTCTCTCTCTCTCTCTCTCTCTCTCTCTCTCTCTCTCTGTGTGTGTGTGTGTGTGTGTGTGTGTGTGTGTGTGTGTGTGTGTGTGTGTGTGTGTGTGTGTGTGTGAGTGTGTGTGGACTTGCTTATGCTAGGGTTTGGACAGGATGAAACTGGGTGTGGGTGTGTATGGAGGATGGTAGGATGAGGAGTGGAGAAAAGTACCATCGAAATGGTGCGGGGAAAGGAGAATAAACTAAAAAAAACAAACAAAAAACAACAAAACAAAAAAACTTGCAGAGAAGAAGAGAGAAAGAAGAAAGTCATCAAAAACACAAGCAAAACAAAAATAATTTGAAAGACAGAAGGAAGACAGGAAAGAAATAAAAAGAAGAAAAATGGAAAAAAAAATTGAAGAAATGGAAAACAGAAAAGCAGAAAGAAACAAAAGAAAAAAAAAAAACGAACAAAACAAAATAAAAGAAAACAACAAACAAACAAACAAAAAGTAAAAAAAAAAAAAAAAAGAAAAGAAGAAAGAAAGAACTAAGAACGAAGGACAGGATGAAGGAAAGAAAGAAGGAAAGGGAACAAAGGAAGAAAGAAAGAAAGTAAAAAAAAAGAAAGAAACAGAAAAGGAAAGGAAGAAAGAAAGAATGAAAGAAAGAAAAAAAAGAAGGGGGAAGGGCTGAAAGAAAGAAGGAAAAGAAAACAGAACGGAAAATGAAAGATAGATTAGAAACAAAGAAGTTGAAGGATAAAAGGAAGAAAGAAAGAAGAAAAGAAAGAAAAGGAAGGAAGATTCAAGGGAAAAGGAGAGCAGAAGAAAGAACAAAAGGAAAAGAGAGAGAAGGAATAAAAGAAGGAAAAGGAAGAAAAGATGGGAAAAAGTGAGAAGAAAAAAAAGGAGAAAAGAAAGGAAGAAAAAAAAAAAACGGAAAGAAAGAAAGAATGAAAGAAGGGAAAAATAAAAATAAAAAAGGAAGACGAAATATACAGAAGAATGGAAGGGGAAGAAAGAAAGAAGAAAAGAAGGAATAAAGGAAGAAAGAAACAGAGAAAAGAAAAGAAATAAGGACTTAATAAATAACAATAATAATAATAATGTTAATTTTCATAGCTCCTATTCTCTATAGATTAGGGCTCTAAACGCTTTACATATAATATAATAAACACTTTCGTTTACACAACTACCTGGGTAGTGCCGACTGAAGAGCTGCCTGCCGGCGCATCATTCAGTCGTTTCCCGTGTCATCCGGTCAATATCGTGCACTCAATTTCCTTATTTCCTTCATTCTTTCCATTTCTCACGCAGGGTGGATGCTATGTGTAACGTGTCATCCATACCAACGGCCAAACTGGCCTTCTCTTCCGAAAGTTGATGATGGGTTTTTTACGTGTGTGCAAGGTATTATGCGTGCGTTCACACACGGAACTTCGATTTGTAGTCTCATTCGAAGGACTGAATGGGAAATGGAGTCAGAACTAATGTTACCTCCAAGGGAAAAATCCCCATGTACCAAAACGGCCCAGCGGAGATTCGAACCCGCAACCCCAGGATCACCAAGGTTACGAGTCCGGCGCTCTACCAACTGAGCTATTCCGGCTCCCCCACATGTACATGCACACTAATTCACGATAACGTTGGAGCAAGCCAGCGAATCCTGCTCGTTTGATTTTCTTGAAAGGTGGAGGATGAAGGACACAAACATTAGTACTGGTATCATTAGAACATTAACAAACCCAGGCACATTGTATCAAACGCCTAAACACTAAAATCAGCAAAAGTGTGTCCATTTGTAGGAGAACGTACAGACTATGCATGGTGTGAAAGAGACTGGTAAAAAAAGAGAAAAATAAAAAAAGAAAAAAGAAAAAGAAAAAGGAAAGGAATAAGAAAAAAAAAGGAAAAAAAAAAGCTAGTTGTGGGAATTGTTATTTTTTTCCGCTTTTTTTGGCAGATGAAGAGGACAGTGTGAAGCACCAAAAAAAAAAAAAAATGAAGAGATGGATTTCGGCCTTGGGAGGAAAAACGAAAAAAAGGAAAAAAGAAATAAAAAAAGAAAAAGTCACCGCCTTAGGTGCTCCATTGATCCGACAACTGATGCCACAAAAAAGAAGAAGAAAAAATTAGTACTGGCATCATTGTTTTTTGCTCGGTAGCAGCTGTCCTTTCGACACTCTAGTGGAAATGTTTGTGACACTGGGACAAACAACTCGCGTGTCAAGCACTGCACAAACTGCACGAACAATCGAAAAAGATCATTGCACACGTTTGATTGGGAATTGATTCCCACAGCTATACATACACACACGCGCAAGCATAATGCACGAGCGATGATCTCTCTCATCAAAAATCAGTAACAGTAGTTTGTTTGTCCCCCACCCAAGTGTGTTCCTCAACACGTCTATTCAATTGAATTCCTTTGTCATGCCCGAAAATGAACATTCGTTCCCGTAAAACACACAGACAGGCGAATGCAAATTATGACATACGGATAAAAGCTGTCTAAACCAAGTCTCTACAAATAATAACTGACCGCTTCCCACCACCCTTATACACCTTCGTTCTTCACCATTCTATCTATACGCTGAGTGAAAAACTGTGACGTTGAAATACACACCCACGGAGGTAAATACTGATCAATAGAAGATGTCAGCCCCAAGTCTTTACACAGCTTTCCACCCACGATCCCGGTGTCCCATATATATATATATATATATATATATATATATATATATATAAAAATAAAATTAGAGTTAAAAAGCCACTCAGAATTCTAAAAGTGCTCAACCAGGTAGGGAGCGACATAACAGTTTAAAATGAAATTTTAAAACGGAAAAAGTAGGTGTTTTTACTTTTTCCGTTTTAAAATTTCATTTTAAACTGTTTATATATATATATATATATATATATATATATATATATATATATATATATATATCATCAACAGTATTAAAACGTCCTTAAAAAATCTGAAAGGGCTCAACCCCTTGGGGAGCAACATTTGTTAAAAAATATTTTTTAAAAATGGAGTGCTAAAATCAATCTACAAGCTTGTTTCAATATATATATATATATATATATATATATATATATATATATATCCTCAGGATGTCTTTTTTGTGGCACGCCAACGATCTTTTATGGCGTGCGGGACCTGATTTCATCTCAGTGTGTTCGTGCCGATCTCATTTGCTGCACGTGAGGCCTGTGGTTTTGTTAGGGCCTGTTCAGGTGGAATGTGCCAGCAAAGATTTCCACTTGTGCCTGCAATTATTCACTATTTCTATTTTTGTGTTCAGAGTTGCTAAGTATGGTTTGCATAATATTAACCATTTTTCTGTGGAGCATAGATTGCATTTAAAAAAAATATTGTTGTATGGTGTTGCTCTTTTTATGATTTTCCATGATATGCTGTAGTCTATTTTTTTATCTTTGAGTTTCCAAATGTATTTACTCAGTTCTGTTTGATTTTTGTATTTTTCATTTTTGAATGATTGTTTATGGTTTGCGTATCTGGTTTTGAAAGTGTTTTCAGTAATTCCTATGTATGTTTCTTTTTTCATTTTCTGATGTTACCGTAGCTTGGTATACAATATTGCTGTGAAGACATTTGTTGCTTAGGGGGCACTGTTCTTTTTGGTGCAATTGCAAGATGTCCTTTCAGCACCCTTCTCTTTTGTGTTGCTTTTCATTTTGTTAGATGAGTCAATTATGTTTTTGAGGTTGGGCATACATGAGTATGATAGTTTAATGGTGTTTTTGTTGAATATTTTGGACAGTTTGTAGTTTGTAATTGTAACCACTTTTTTGTAATGCTTCTTGGTATTCTGTTGCTGCATCATTGAATGCATTTTCATTGCATGATAGGTTGGATAGTCTCTTGTTTATACCATTGGGTATTGTTTTTAGTATAGATGGTGGGTGGTTGTTTTTGATGTTTACATAGATTGGTGTGTCATTGGGTTTTTTGTATGGTTTGTACACATGGTCATTGAGGTCTAATGTTATATCTAGGTAATTCACTACTTTTTTTATTTGCTTCTATTGTGATTTTTAAATTGTGGTTTTTGAAGATTTTACATAATTCTTTTTTCTTGTTTTCGATAGTTCTTGGATTATTGTTTAATGTAGCGAGGCCGTCATCTCTGTACAAACCGACCTGTTTTCCAAGTTGTTTTTGGATGTTGGATAGCATGAATAGTCCGACTAGTTCACATGTTTCGGCACCATCATGCGATCCCATGGTTACATCAAATGTGGAATTTTTGTTCGTTTTTTTTAATCCAAGTTTCATTTCTGCTGTGGAGTAAGGTTTTCTTGGTGTGGAAAATAATCTCCATTTCTGACTCTGTTATTTTTGTGTATTTGTTGGCAAATTTCAAAGCTTTGGTGAGTAGTTCTTCATCTATGGATGGGTAGAAATCTACTATGTCGAATGTAATAAACACTGTATTTCTCTGTTTTTTGAGTTCCTTAAACCATTGGATGACTTCATAGCTATTCTTCCAAAGGTTGTATTCAGTGTTTGATTTTACATCATCTGTACCCTTTTCCAAAATTCTCTTGCTTATTTGGCCCAGTTCGGATTTAGATGGGTTTATTAGTCTACATGTTGGGTTGTTTTGGAAGTTGGGTTTGTGGTCTTTAAGTGTTATGAAGGCTTCTTTTGTTGCTGTTGCCTCTACCCTGTCGCTTAACTCCATGCAGTGTGCAAGCTCTTTTTCTTTTTTGCGGATGTTGCTGTGTGTGGTTTTATCAGCTTTCTTGTAATTTTTCTGAATGTTTTTGTTTAGAAGTTGGGAGTATTCATTTAATTCCATTTTGTAAAAATTGCTAGTTTTATCAGCCTTTACGAATATCTTTTTATCATTTTGAATTTGTTTTATTTCATTTGCTAGTGATGTTTGGAAGTTGTTATTTGATTTCTTAAATTTTATGTTGGCTATCAGTCCCTTCATTTTGTCTTCAAAAGGTTTCATTTCATCTATTGTCGGAGGTGATCGCCATGATTTGAATCCATATGTGTTTTTGTCTTCATTCTTTGCATTTGGATTTAGGACGAAGAACGCCTTCCATCTCATGTTGCGTACAAATTTCTCGGTTTGTTCTGTCAGTTTTTTAGTGTAAGTTTGTGGATTTGAAAACGGTATGTTTTTACTAGATTGCCTAAAGTTGATTTTCTCCATTTTAGATTTTGTCAGGTCACAGTGCTCAACGTGAGGAGCAATTATCATAAACAGTATTAAAACGTCCTTAAAAAATCTGAAAGGGCTCAACCCCTTGGGGAGCAACATTTGTTAAAAAATATTTTTAAAAAATGGAGTGCTAAAATCAATCTACAAGCTTGTTTCAAGATATAAGATATATATCTCTCCTCAGGATGTCTGTATATATACGTATTGGTTCAGCATAATTGTCCAGCATTATATATATATATATATATATATATATATATATATATATATTTATATATATATAATAAACTAATAAATTCCAAGGATTACTAACCGAGCACCATTCCAGAAACTTACAGAACACCTTGGTGTTGCAATGACTGCAAGAAATATTCAATTATAAATAAAGCTTGATCTTATGTCTTACAATCCACTCAAGCACATACTGTTAGTTAGGCAGAATTATCTACCACTGCAGATATGAATGCTTACCTCCCCTATTTCTTCAATCTAAGACATAAGAGCAAGCTTTGTTTATAATTGAATATATATATATATATAATAAACTAATAAATTCCAAGGATAAGTACCGAGCACCATTCCCGCAACTTACAGAGCAGCTAGGTGTTGCAATGACTGCAAGAAATGTTCAATTATAAACAAAGCTTGCTCTTATGTCTTAGATTGAAGAAATAGGGGAAATAAGCATTCATATCTGCAGTGGTAGATCATTCTGCCAACTAACAGTATGTGCTTGAGTGGGTGAATGGGGAAAAAATAAAATAAATGCTTCTCAAAATGAGCCTTTAGCAAGCTTATAGTCTCCAAGTGGGAGACGATCTCCAGTGGGGAGAAAACCCACTAAAATATAACTCCTGGTCAGATACCGATATTTCGAAACCTGATTGTTTCTCCTCAGTGACCGCGGAAAGTGGTAATTTGACTCCTCTGCCTTTTCGGTTTTAAGAAGAATGCTATCCCAGAAAAGGCTGGTGTGCAATACCGTAGTATGTTTGTTGAGTTTTCAAAAAACCAACCAAAGGTGTCACCTAAGAAGCAAAAGAAAATCATGAAAGAGCAAAACAAGCTACATTTTCTTGCGAAAAGTAGAAAAATAAAAAAGATAACCTCTCAAGACACAAGTGCTGAGGGCCAGTTCTTGGAATGAATCCGCAAGGGATTAAATTACAATAAACTAATAAATTCCAAGGATAAGTACCGAGCACCATTCCCGCAACTTACAGAGCAGCTAGGTGTTGCAATGACTGCAAGAAATATTCAATTATAAACAAAGCTTGCTCTTATGTCTTAGATTGAAGAAATAGGGGGAAATAAGCATTCATATCTGCAGTGGTAGATCATTCTGCCAACTAACAGTATGTGCTTGAGTGGGTGAATGGGGAAAAATAAAATAAATGCTTCTCAAAATGAGCCTTTAGCAAGCTTATAGTCTCCAAGTGGGAGACGATCTCCAATGGGGAGAAAACCCACTAAAATATAACTCCTGGTCAGATACCGATATTTCGAAACCTGATTGTTTCTCCTCAGTGACCGCGGAAAGTGGTAATTTGACTCCTCTGCCTTTTCGGTTTTAAGAAGAATGCTATCCCAGAAAAGGCTGGTGTGCAATACCGTAGTATGTTTGTTGAGTTTTCAAAAAACCAACCAAAGGTGCCACCTAAGAAGCAAAAGAAAATCATGAAAGAGCAAATTAAGCTACATTTTCTTGCGAAAAGTAGATACTGTTAGTTGGCAGAATGATCTACCACTGCAGATATGAATGCTTATTTCCCCCTATTTCTTCAATCTAAGACATAAGAGCAAGCTTTGTTTATAATTGAATATATATATATATATATATATATATATATATATATATATATGTACAATAAACTAATAAATTCCAAGAATAAGTACCGAGCACCATTCCAGCAACTTACAGAGCAGTTTGGTGTTGCAATGACTGCAAGAAATATTGAATTATAAACAAAGCTTGCCCTTATGTCTTAGATTGAAGAAATAGGGGGAGGTAAGCATTTCATATCTTCAGTGGTAGATAATTCTGCCTAACTGACAGTATGTGCTTGAGTGGATGAATAATAAATGCTTCTCAAAATGAGCCGTCAGTAAGCTTATAATCTCCAATGGGGAGGAAACTCACTAACATATAACTCCTGGTCAGATACTGGTATTTCGAAACCTGACTTTCTCCTCAGTGACCGCGGAAAGTGGTAACTTGACTCCTCTGCCTTTCCGGTTTTAAGAAAGCTGCTCTGTAAGTTGCTGGAATGGTGCTCGGTACTTATTCTTGGAATTTATTAGTTTATTGTAACTTAGTCCATTGTGGATTTATTCCAAGAACTGGCCCTCAGCACTTGTGTGTTAAGAGGTTATCTTTTTATAATTTTTACTTTTCACAAGAAAAAGTAGCTTGTTTTGCTCTTTCATGATTTTCTTTTGCTTCTTAGGTGGCACCTTTGGTTGTTTCTTTTTGAAAACTCAACAAACATACTACAGTACTGCACACCAGCCTTTTTCTGGGATAGCATTCTTCTTAAAACCGAAAAGGCAAAGGAGTCAAGTTACCATTTTCCGCGGTCACTGAGGAGAAACAATCAGGTTTCGAAATATCGGTATCTGACCAGGAGTTATATGTTAGTGAGTTTCCTCCCCATTGGAGATTATAAGCTTAGTGAAGGCTCATTTTGAGAAGCATTTATTATTCACCCACTCAAGCACATACTGTCAGTTAGGCAGAATTATCTACCACTGCAGATATGAAATGCTTACCTCCCCCTATTTCTTGAATCTAAGACATAAGAGCAAGCTTTGTTTATAATTCAATATTTCTATATATATATATATAATATATATAATTCTGAACAATTAAGTAGTGGGGGAAAAACAAGTGCAAGTCAACAATTCTTCCATCATTATAGTAATGACTCGGCAAAGATTTGAAAAAAAAAAAAAATTGAAGAAGAAAATGTATATTATAAATATAAAAACCCTTCACTAGCTGCATGAGGGAACCATCGCAATCTCCATTGAAGGCAGATCTATATGTATCGCCTGCTCCTAGGCCTTTCGTCCGCTGTATCGGACTCATCAGGGAGACACTGAATCTGAATCTGAATCGGTACTTGACAAAACTCTGGAGAGCATCACGTCAAGGGGGCTGATTGTGATTGTGTCTGTGCTCTTGTCGTCAAATAGAGACACACCACAGTCCGTAATTCTGTGTGTTTCTCACCGCCAAGGGTTCAAAAAAGAATCCAACAGCACCCCCAAAGCAGCCAGCGAAAGGTAGTAACATAAAAGAAAACTTAAGTGCGGAGAGGAAAAAAAGTTGTTGAAAAACTAAAAACAACATGCGAACAGCACAAAATGCAGGGGACAATCTTTGAGCATATATATATATATATATATATATATATATATATATATATATATATATATGTTAGTATCTATAGTCTGGTTGTTCACCTTTACAGCGCGAAATTCAGCAGACGTGTCGTATACTGTGTCCTTTATGCAAAACGAGACAACACGAAGAGCTGCGTTTTGTTCTTATTAATTGTGAAGCGTAATTTAATGTCATTCGACATGTCTTTCTTTTTTCTCCAGTAAACACGCTTGAGCGTTTAAAACATGTTTGCTGACTTGCAGTATTGTTTGTTGTTTGTGATTTTCTTATGCGTCTGAAAGGTGCTTAAACTTAGTGAAAAGGCAACGTTGTCATGACAACAATGTATGCTGTTCACGCGCGCCTTCATTTAGTGGCCTTGGGCAATGATGAATACCCCCCCCCCTCTCTCTCTCTCTTTCACTGTTTGCCCTCAAGGTGAAAAGGTTTTTTCTCTCTCTCTCTCTCTCTCTCTCTCAACCACACACACACACACACCTTATACAGATTCTCTCTCTCTCCTCTCTCTCTCTCTCTCTCTCTCTCTCTCGTCACATCAAATGAGCTCTCCCTCATTCTACTTTCGAGTCTTGTCTCATTCCCTTCCTCCTTCTACCTTTATCTCTCCCCTCCCCCCCCCTCTCTCCCCTTCTCTCTCCAGTCTCTCTCTCTCTCTCTCTCTCTCTCTCTCTCTCTCTCTCCTCACTCACCCTTCCCAACCCCCTCTTCTGCAGTGCGTGCGGGCGCACGTGTGTGTCAATGTGTCTGCGTGAGCCTGACAGCGACGTAAATTGTACCATACCTCCTGCCCTTCATTCTTGAACACACACACACACACACGCACGCACGCAAGCAACGCACGCACGCACGCACGCACGCACGCACGCACACACATTTTGAGATTGACAGGAAAAAATCGGTCGGAAAATTTAAAAAAACAACAACAAACAAACCCGAACCCAACAAAAACCAAGAAGAAAAGTCGACACCCAAATTCCATTAATCAGAGGGAAGTGCGTTCCTTGCGGGTCGCAAAGCAGCAAAAAGTACAGGCATCAGTGCGGCTGTGTTGGTCCCCCGGGAAGAGATGGCACAGATCATTATTTCCCATTACCTAGAGCCTGCCCCGCCCCAACCCAACCCCCCACCCCAACCTACCCTAACCCCCCCCCCACCCCTCAATCTTCCCTGCTCAGCAAACGGCCCTGCCCGCCCTCCCCCCCCCCTCCTTAATTTCCTTCCACCCCCTCCATCTCTCCCTCCACTCCTGTCGTCTCACTAATGTCCGGAGAGAGTATAGTCACCACACGGCTGTGACGGTCTTATCTGTCCCTCTGGCCCGAACGTAGAAAATGTGTTTTGACTGGCGCGTGCACGCGCGCGCGCGCACACACACACACACACAGACGTACACGCACACACACATACACGCGCGCGCGCGCGAACGCACGCACATATGAATACGCACACACATGGAAACACACATACACGCACGCACGCACGCACCGCACACACACACACACATACGTGCGCGCGTGCACATAGAAACAACAGACACAGACAGACAGACAGACAGACAGACAGACACACACACACACACACACCTACTTCTATGTAACAGTGCACGCGCCCACGATTGAATGTGTGTGTGTGTGTGTGGTGTGTGTGTGTGTGTGTGTGTGTGTGTGTGTGTGGTGGTGGTGTGTGTGCGTGCGTGGTGCGTGTGTGCATGAGAGAGAGAGAGAGAGAGAGAGAGAGAGAGAGAGAGAGAGAGAGAGAGAGAGAAGAGGAGAAGAGAAAGGACCCGCACACTGTGAGTAACACTCAAATTAGCATCGTTGCTGGCTTTTCACACACAGAACTCTCACGAATTACCCACCAAAGCCAGCAGCATGGACATCCCCATCAGAGAACGGAAACATGGACATTGGGCATACACTGCAATAGGTCAGGCAATAAACACGTTCTAGGTCAGTAGGTCAGTAGTTTGAATCTCGCGAGTAACACACTCGCCTCTCCGCATTAGTAAACTGAGTGGTTGACATGATAGTCAAAAAGCAGCATGTTTTTCTTTATTCTGCATTTCACATCTTTTTATTCATTTATTCGTTTATTTATCAATCTATTTATTCATTCATTATTTATTTATCTTATGTATTTATGCATTCATTATTCATTTATCCCATGTATTTATTTATTCATTCATTTGTTTATTCATCTAATCATTCATACATTTATTGATTGATTTATTTATATGTTCTTTCTTTCTTTCTTTTTCTTTTTTTTTTTTTACTTTCTTTCTCTTCTTTCTTTCTTTCTTTCTTCAGTAATTTTTTTTGTGGCTGTTTTGTCTTCGTGCGACTGTAATTCCATCACTTCCACCACGCCGACCCTGCAACCTTCCCGCTGCACCTGTACCCCGGCTGCTCCTACCGCAGCGTCGGCATCGGCTTATTAATCGATTATTTCAGGGAGCAGTCAACATCGAGACGTCAGTAAGCAACCCTCCGGAGCAGGCTCTGCACCGCAGCCAGGTCACCACCTCAGTGATGGTGTTCGACTGTGCCAGTTCTGATCAAGGATGGGGCAGGGTACCCCACACAAAGCCCGCCAGTATAGGTAGTCTTCTTCTTCTTCTGCGTACGTAGGCTGATACTCCTGCGGACACTCCCTGTACAGACAGGCAGGTATTAATCCCATCTACTCAACAAAGGGAGTGGAGTTTTGTGCGTATGACCGTTTTTTTTATATCCCGCCATTAAGGCAGCCATACTCCATCTTCGGGGAAGATGCATGCTATTGTGTAAAGTGTCATCCATACCAACGGCCAAACTGACCTTCTCTTCCGAAAGTTGGTGATGGGATTTTACGTGTGTGCAATATGTTATGCGTGCGTTCACACACGGAACCTCGGTTTACAATCTCATTTGAAGGACTGTATTGGAAATGGAGTCAGAACCAATGCTAACTCTGAGGGAAAAATCCCCATGTACCGAAACGGCCCGGCGGAGATTCGAACCCGCAACCCTTGGATTACGAGTCCGGCGCTCTACCAACTGAGCTATTCCGGCCCCCGTATAGGTAGTATGAAATAAACGCACGTAAAATTATCGTCAGGAATTAAAAAAAATAGTTGCCTCATGATGTGTTTAGATGAAAACAAGTCTGACAGGTAAGCAGAAACATCCGAAATGATTTGTCAATAAAAATGTTTGTCAAAAAAAAAGAAGAAATATCCGTGGATAAAAAGGAAAAGGGGTGGCTGTACATGGTCTACGCCCCCTCCCCCCCATTACTTCCCCTTCACTAGCGAAAAAGAAGGGTTCGAATTCACAAAGAGAGAAAAAAAGTTGCGTGATGTAATGCAAAAAGGATGTAATATGATACATGGGTGTAATGCAATGCCAAATGATGGAACTTGATACAGTGGTGTAATGATGCCAAAGGATGCGATATAGTAAGGTGGGAGTAAAGCAAATGCCAGGAATGTAATGTGATACAGTGGTGCCATGCACCGCACAAGGACATAACATAATACAGTGGAGCAATGTAAGTGCAAAAGGACGGAATGTAATACAATAGTGTAACGTCATTCAAAGACAGACTTTCAAGTCTGCACTTACAACGTATCTGTTCAAACGCCAGTTGCAGAATACCACCTGAAATATTACTACATTACTACATGTCACTTGCACACTTTGCTCGTGAACGGAGAATTGTGTGTGTGTGTGTGTGTGTGTGTGTGTGTGTGTGTGTGTGTGTGTGTGTGTGTGTGTGTGTGTGTGTCCTGCTTATATTTTTTTAGCTGTTGAATTGTTAAAACTTGTAAAGCGCCCTGTAGCCTTCGTTGTTAGGATGGGCGCTATGGAAATTGTCCTCATTATTATTATTACAACACACAGGAGTAATGCAAAGGAATCGAATGGGATACGATGGTGGTAATGCAATGCAAACGGATGGAATATAATGCAGTGATGAATTGCAATGCAAAGGAATGACATGTAATACAGTGGTATATCGCGATGCAAGGGGATTCAATTGAATTCAATTCAATTCAATCAACTTTATTGTCCATCAGAAATTTTTCTTCTGCTCCACATCATTTCACAAGTACATAAGACATTACAAAAAAAACATTATAAATCGTTACATAAAAGCCTGTGTATTCAATATATTATATATTTGTAGTATAACATGTAAGAATCATTCACAACACAATGTACTAGATGCAATGCTGGGACGAGAATGCATTACAGACATGGTGGTGACATGCAATGTTACAGGGATGGACTATAGTACGCTGGTACGATGCAATGCAATGTACAGGGATGGACTATAGTACGGTGGCACGATGCAATGCAATGTACAGGGATGGACTATAGTACGGTGGCACGATGCAATGCAATGTACAGGGATGGACTATAGTACGGTGGCACGATGCAATGCAATGTACAGGGATGGACTATAGTACGGTGGCACGATGCAATGCAATGTACAGGGATGGACTATAGTACGGTGGCACGATGCAATGCAATGGGATGGAATGTAATGCAGTCGTGTAATGCCATGCAAAGGGGTGTAATATAATACAGCGGTGTAATGCAATGCTAACAATATGTAATGTGATGCAGTGATATAATGCAATGTAAAGGGATTGAGGTGATACAGTGGTGTAATGCCATGCAAACGGGTGTAACATAATACAGCGGTGTAATGCAATGCAATAAAATGTAATGTGATACAGCGATGTAATGCAAGGTAAAAGGGATTGAGGTGATACGGTGTTGTGTAATGCAATGCAAACGGGTGTCATATAATAAAGCGGTGTAATGCAATGCAGTAAGATGTAATGGAATACAGCGATACAATTCAATGCAAACGGATTAAGGTGATACAGTGGTGTAATGCAAAGCAAAGGGATGTACTGCGACACAATGATGTAATGTAATGTAAAGACATGTACTGTGATACAGTGGTATGAGGCAATAGACATGTACTGTGATACAGTGGTATGAGGCAATGCAGAGACATGTACTGTGATAAAGTGGTATGAGGCAATAGACATGTACTGTGATACAGTGGTATGAGGCAATAGACATGTACTGTGATACAGTGGTATGAGGCAATGCAGAGACATGTACTGTGATAAAGTGGTATGAGGCAATAGACATGTACTGTGATACAGTGGTATGAGGCAATAGACATGTACTGTGATACAGTGGTATGAGGCAATAGACATGTACTGTGATACAGTGGTATGAGGCAATAGACATGTACTGTGATACAGTGGTATGAGGCAATGCAGAGACATGTACTGTGATACAGTGGTATGAGGCAATGCAGAGACATGTACTGTGATACAGTGGTATGAGGCGATAGACATGTACTGTGATACAGTGGTATGAGGCAATAGACATGTACTGTGATACAGTGGTATGAGGCAATAGACATGTACTGTGATACAGTGGTATGAGGCAATAGACATGTACTGTGATACAGTGGTATGAGGCAATAGACATGTACTGTGATACAGTGTATGAGGCAATGACAGTACGAACAGTGGTATGAGGAATAACAGACTGTGATCAGTGTATGACAATGACATGTACTGTGATACAGTGGTATGAGCATAGACATGTACGGATTACAGTGGTTGGAATACATGTACTGTGATACATGGAAGGCAATAGACATGTACTGTGATACATGTGTAAAAGGCAATGCAGAGACATGTACTGTGATACAGTGGTATGAGGCAATGCAGAGACATGTACTGTGATACAGTGGTATGAGGCAATGCAGAGACATGTACTGTGATAAGTGGTATGAGGCAATAGACATGTACTGTGATACAGTGGTATGAGGCAATAGACATGTACTGTGATACAGTGGTATGAGCAGCATAGACATGTACTGTGATAAGTGGTATGAGGCAATAGACATGTACTGTGATACAGTGGTATGAGGCAATAGACATGTACTGTGATACAGTGGTATGAGGCATGCAAGACATGTACTGGATAAGTGTAGAGCAAACTGTATGATGTGGTATAGAATAACTGTACTGTGATACAGTGGTTGAAGGCATAGACATTTCTGTGATAAGTGTATAGGCATAGACATGTCTGTGATACAGGTTATAGGCAATGCAGGACAGTACTGTGTTACAGTGGTGAATGAATTGTTACTTGTGTACAGTGTATGATCAAAGACATGTACTGTGATGTGGTATGGAAATACATACTGTGATAATGTAGACAATAGTATCGAAACTGTCCTTGATATGAACAAGAATATTCCTTATAAAACAAGGCCATTCGTCTGAAATTTAAAACAAGTTTTTTTTGGCTTCACATTCCAATTTACTTCCTCATTCCACTGTCACGTTTCTTGAATTTCATTTGTGTATGAATACTACTGATTGTTAACTAGTGATGCAGCGTCCAGACGGGTAGCTAAAACTAGCATCGTTGGCATATGACTTTTTGTCATGATAAACACGCGTATCTCTTTTCTATTTGTTGATCAACTTTTCCGGCGCCATTGAGGTGCGTATACATTGTTTTCTGAGGCTTTGTTGCATCTAAATTCCTTTCCCCCTAGCCTTTTCACGTTCATCCCTGGCTTCTTTGAATCATTTGGAGTGGATTTAGAACTTGAAAAGAAACCAGTCCCAGCAGGTTGCAGAATTCGTCCAAGCTAAAATGAGAACAGGGACATAAGAGTTATCCTTCCTTTCCCCATTCCACCGCATCCCTTTCTCTCTTTCTCATCCACCCCCCCCCTTCCCCTCCTTCTGTCCTCTCTTACATTTGTTACTTGGCCTAGCTTGTCTGAGTCTCCTTCTCTCGCTGTTCTCCCGTCGTCCCCCCCCCCCTCTTCCCCCTTCCTCCTCGCTCATCCCTATCCTTCTTCCGTCTCCCTCCATTCTCGTTTTCCTTAAAAGAAGAAAAAAAAGCAAAAAGAAAAACAATCTAGTAATGTAATTAAAACGAGAAAAACAAGTCTATTCCCCAGAAAGCCCCCGTGTCACTATCAGAGACAGCGTAGTGATCTCTGTGGAAAGATCTCAACAGACAGGCGACAGGCAGCAGCTCTTCCGCTTTTTTTTTCCCTGGAGAGCGTCGCCCAGCATTATCTCCCATTATGTGCAGCGTCGCTGTCTTCCTCCTCCTCCTCCTCCATCATCCCCATCCCCCCGGCCTCCCTCCACTCCGCCTCCCTCGACTACTCTTGTGCTTGCTAAGGACTAAAACAGCCCTGTGTCTCGTCAACAACCCCCTGCAACCGCCTCCCCTCCCCGTCCTCCCGCCTCCCCGCCCCCTGTCTAACCCACTCTTTCCATTACTCTTGTCTTTGAAAGTGGTGTATCCCAGATTCTTTTTTATTCCTCTCCCAGAAATCTATCAGGGGATGAAAAATGTATCGTCACAATTAAGCCCCTTACCCGCCCCCCCCCCCCCCTTTTCCACCCGCACGCCCCTACTTCTCTCAACAGCATCATCACCATTAAAATAAAACGGAAACACACTATCATCCCCTTCAACAACCATCAGCCATTGTTTGAATGCAGCTGGTCATAACCATTGGCTCCCAGTTTTCCTGAAGGAAGCTCCATAACCATTGGCCCCCAGTCTCCCTGAAGGAAGCTCCATAACCATTGGCTCCCAGTTTTCCTGAAGAAAGCTCTATAACCATTGGCTCCCAGTTTTCCTGAAGAAAGCTCCAGCAGCTTTATCACACTGGAACTCCCCCCCTCCCCCCTCCTCCACTCAGCTAGTGTTTGACCAAAGGGAACAGCAACTAAATGAAAAAGGGAAACATCGGGGGGATATGTATGTATGTATGTATGTATGTATGTATGTATGTATGTATGTATGTATGTACAGCCCTGATGTGGCCCCTTGCGGTCGGCTGGGCTATAAGCAACATTATCTTATCTTATCATGTATGTATGTATGTATGTATGTATGTATACGTACGTACGTACGTACGTACATACGTACATACGTATGTATGTTGCACGCAACAGTTTTCATCTTCACATGGAGAAAAGGAAAATCCCAAGAGCAGAACAAGATGAAGAAAATTTTGGAGGCTACGCAGCAGACAATGAGGGACGGTTAAGGAAAAATAGCAGAATCAAGTGGTCCCGTTCTTCGTTTGTAGAACTGAACGAATTGTGCGTGCATCTTGAGTTGGAACTCGATTACGATGAGCAAGGCGACTTATTTGGAATCGTGCTTCAGCATCAGAGAATGGTATTGTTCGGCTCCGCTACACCAATCCCAAGCAGCTATTCAGCGTCCATCAAGAGAATGGAGATGGACAAGGATCTGCAGCACGTTCAAGGCCTTCAACAACAGGGAAGACTTTTCCGCGACAGCATTCTTTCAGCAGACATGAAGCAGTCAGCTGACCATCTCATCAACCCCAACATAAACGACCACCTCACCAGATTTGTTTCAAAAGGACGGCTCCAGCTGCTCGAAACTAACGCCGTGTGTCATACGTACTACCCACACACGTATCCAAACCATTGTTCTCTTTGTGCATTTCACACAGACACAGTTTTGCATGCTCTGAATGGTTGTCAGGCCTTAAAAGGCCTGTACACTCAGAGGTATGATAGGTGTGTGGAAATTGTCAAAAAGGAACTTCAAAAACATGTGGTGACTGAATTTGTTGAAGTGTTTCACAACTGCATTGTTCCCGTTTACAACAACGCAAATCAGTATAAACCTGACCTTTGTCTCATCGATCATAGCAACTCAAAGGCTTTCATTGTCGAAATTCCAACCCCTTTGATCTATTTCTTCAGTTATGCTATGAAGAAAAGTTTCAAAAATACATGCCTCTTTGTTTTTCATTGAGTGAGGCAGGGTTTGATATAAAAGTTATCACTATCGTTATTGGGTCCTTAGGAATTGTCCACAAACATGTGGTTCCAAGCCTTTGCCTGCTCGGTTTGTCCAAATATAGGAGCAAAAAAACTGGCAAAATACTTGAGTATGTCAGTAATGATTGGGTCAAGGCGTGTTTGGGTGAGACGACAGTTCCTCAGGAACAGGCAAGAGCCCTAAATCCATGCAAAGAAAAGAAGAGAGAAAAATGGACTCACTGACAATGAGAACGCGAGATGAATAGAGAAGACAAGATAAGATAATGTTGCTTATAGCCCAGCCGACCGCAAAGGGCCACATCAGGGCTGTCACCACGTTAAAATCAACTCACAAGTCATTCATTCACACAATTCTTTAAAATACATCGAAAAACAATCCGAAAGTTTGTTAAAAATCTTTCCACTGTAAAAACTCAGACCCGATGAAAAATGTTAATCTCTTTCAAGAACTCAAAGATGGCATCAGGTGGGACATCTCTGAACAATGTTTTCATGGAATCTGCCGTAAAATGTTTGTGTCTCACATCGTGCAAGTCCCAACACTCTAAAGAATATGCTTGATTGTGAGTGGCACATGACATGGAATGCACCACGGAGCTTCTTCACTCTTTAAAAGGTACGAATGGGTAAAATACGAATGGCCGGTGTGCAGCCGGCAAAGAACTGTTTCTTCTTTACGACCACCAGACGCAGATGGGAGGAACTCCTTAAGGTTTGGACGGATCGAGAAGTATAAGGGGAAATAGAGAAAGAGAGAAAGAAAGAGAGATAGATAGATAGATAGATAGAAGATAGAGAGAGAGAGAGAGAGAGAGAGATACAGAGATAGAGAGAGATACAGAGAGAAAGACAGAAAGGTAGGGGGGGGGGGGGGGCATGAAACAGAAAAAATGTCACTCTTTTAAAACATACTTCCTGGACCACAACTGTGTGATCTTATTACAAATACTTACTTTCATAAGACCACCTCCCTCTACCCCACTCAAATACCCCTCCCCCCAAACACACACATCAGACGCGCGTTCGCACGCGCGCGCGCGCGCACACACACACACACACACACACACACACACACACACACACACTCGTTTTAAAAACCCCATGAGGCAGTGAATTTCGGAGCAAAACGCTATGTAAATAAAAAATGAGAAATAATGGGGGGGGGGGGGGGGGGGGGGGGGGGGGGGGGAGGGAGAGAGAGAGAGAATATAGTGTGCGTGGATAGTGAGTTTCTATTACAGTGCTGTTGTTGGTGTTTTGAACATTTATGGACAGGGTTGCATAATTGTAGTTATCACAAAGTTTGCAATAAAAATGATTGATATGTATCTATATATGTATGTATGTATGTATGTATGTATGTATGTATGTATGTATGTATGTATGTATGTATGTTGTGTGTGTGTGTGTGTGCGTGCGTGCGTGCGTGCGTGCGTGCGTGCGTGCGCGCGCGCGCGCCTGTGTGTGTGTGTGTGTGTGATCATGTGTATATACTACTTTCAGCCAGAGAGTTAAGACTTGCCGTTGCAGTGTTTCATGTCTGTTTCAGTGTCATCAAGGTGTTGTCATTGCGGGCGGACTAGTCTATACACACCATACACATCTGCTAGTTACCATACCACATTGCGTAGGATTTAGAGCTGATCAACACAGTGATCAACGCTAAGATGAAAGGATTGAAGACGAGGGTCTCATGCAAACGACTTAGCAGGCGTCTGACCTGCGCATCAACCCAACGCTCTGGTCAAACCTTGGCTACCTCCCCAACATTGTCTGCAGCACTGTCGTAAGTTGTTGCTAGTGACATTGTTTTAACGCAGAGCCCGTTCCTGAACAGGGACGCTGCTGGCACCATGCCTCAGATGCAGGCAGAGCATTCTGAGACCACCATCTTTCTGTCTTGATGTGGCACAGTGGAGACACGGAGGAATTTGAAAAAAAAATGCCAAACTGTGTCTGCCAGCATTTCTGGATCTTTCAGAGTTCACAGGCGGATTGTCTGTCATCTGGGAAGACTCAGGCTGCTGATTGTGGCAGTGTTTCGAGATCATTTAACTATCGACGTCTGGTTTAATAATGCAATGTCCCAAAACACAACTTGACCATTCTCCGTCAAACAAATGAGCACGTGTATTGACCAATCGACCATCACCCTCTGTTCTTTACTTTCAAGCTATAAGCGACCCAGCAGGCAAACCATGCCTGAACGCCAACAGAATCATGGAGAATGACATTACTACTACTTCCCGATAACATGTTCATTGTATATTCCATTTCATCACAGACAATTCTCCTATTCTGTTCAAACAATGAACCTACCTAGGAGACCTCTGAAGTAAAACAATTGTACCGGGACGACAATAACGGTCGTCATCGGGTCTTGATGTCTCAAACTTGAGATCTTCCACCAACATGGGAGTTTGCTTGTCAAAGTACTGTAATCATCCGAAAGAAAAACGTTTCACTGAGCGATTTTCCCAGGCACACAGTCAGAAGAGTTCATATGATAAGCACCATGTAGAACAGCGTTCCCAGAATGAAATGAAATGTGGCTAATAGATTTAACATCATTGCACTACTGTTGGACGTAGACAATAAACGAGCAGGGTAACTCTTGCTCCCATAAGAAAACCTAACTCAGAGTAACTTTTATTCAAGACTGGCACAGCCTTTTAAACTTGAATAAAGTCAGACAAATATAAAGACGAACAATCTAATAGTGGGGGAAAAACAAGCGCAGGCCAACAACCCCTCCGTCATCACAGTGATGACTTGGCAAGATTTGAACTTGGGGGGGGGGGGGGGGGGGGTTGAAGATGAAGAAAATGGAACATAAAGTTAAGAAAATATATTATAAATATATGAAAACTCTTCACTAGCTGCATGAGGGAACCATCGCAATCCCTCTCGAAGGCAGATCTATTTGTAATGCCTGCTCCTAGGCCTTTCGTCCGATGGATCAGACTCATCTGGGAGACACTTGTTTATTGTTTATTGTTTACTGTTCCCTGCCTCATTTCATTTCCAATTTTGTTGGACGTAGGTTATCATTTTAACGCTCCTATAGTCTTTTTCCACTTAGCTGCATAACGAGCCTCCTTCATAGCAAAAGCAGCACTCGATCACTATAGGATGGAAAGTTCCTATACTGGTTAAGCATTTCTCCAAAACAGTTGTGAGATTGCTACATTCATTTCTTGCCCTCTTTGCGTTACTTTGCATGATCTGGGGGGGGGGGGGGGGAGGAACTAAAGAGACAATTTCAGTGGATTGTTGAGTTCGGTCGACCACGTGTGAACGGAGCATAACAGCTTCCACGTCCATTTCTCTGTTACTCTCCATCCTCTGTCTCTCTCTCAATGCATTATCCGCCTACTTGTGTGGGTGTGTTCTCTCTCTCTCTCTCTCTCTCTCTCTCTCTCTCTCTCTCTCTCTCTCTCTCTCTCTCTCTCTCACGTATTTTTGCCTACCACCTCTACCTTCCCTCCCTGTCTTGATCGCCTCTCCGTTCACTCCCTGTCTCCCCCATTTTTGTTCTCCCGAAAAGGAAGCAGACGACAAACAGGAAATGAGATTAAAATGGGAAAAATCAAGTGTGTTGCCCGAAAGCCCTTGTCATTAGCAGAGACACCGTGCTGTCTGTATGGACAGATCCCAGTGGAGGCTGACAGGGGGCGGCGCTTCAGCCTGTCCCTGGAGAGCGGCGAAAAGCATTATCTCCCATTATGTGGAGTGCCGCCGTGTCCCCCCCCCTCCCTTTCCTCCTCCCTCCCTCACTCCTTTTCCGCTGGGACCCAAACAGTCCAACGACTGGTCAGCAACTCCCAGTCCCTCCCCTGTCCAGCCCTCCCTTTCCTCCTCCCTCCCTCCCTCACTCCTTTTCCGCTGAGACCCAAAGAGTCCAATGACTGGTCAGCAACTCCCAGTCCTTCCCCTGTCCGGCCCACTCTTTCCGTTACTCTTGACCTTCAAGTGACTGAAAATGGTTGTACTTCTGATTTTTCTCCGTGCAGATTTCTATCGAGGGAGTTCAAAAAAGTATCTTCAGAACTGGAAAACAAAATACAAAGCATATAAACGTACTCCCAGTTTATCTTGAATACAAGTACTTCTGAGATATTCCATAAAGAAGAAAAACCGTTTTAGGCCGTTATAGCCGTCAGTAACGGCTATTCTGGTAAAATAAAACATCGGGCATCATCCGTGACCCATAATGAACATACGTACAAATTTTCAGAAAGATCGGCCCAGAACAGAAGTGTTGTCTGTCTGGAGCGAGTGGAACACATTTTGACCATGGACAGACACACAGACAGAGAGACAGATAGACAGACACACAGACAGCATTTCTTCGTTTCCATTGTAAAGTACTCCCTGTTCTATAAGAACTGGGAGTACAAAAAGCAGCACGATTACCGAAATGAAATAGAAAAACAATGATCGTCATCATCGATCAGTGATCAGCGAAGTAAAGATGGCAAGATTGCAGACCACCCCTCCAGTCTGCTGAAATAGATTATCCTGCGTGCAGGCCGAGCAAGAGAAGCAGGGTATTGTTTGGGTCCAGTTTATTGCTTGGTATATTTATATGTCTGGCCGCCAAATAATGGGAAGACAAGTAGGTAAACCTTCATTTAATGTTACAGAATACATAATAATAAGAATCGTTTGTAGGGCCAGTATCTATAGGTGTTTACATTTTGTGATCTCTAGCAACATCATTGACGAGAGATGCAAGTTGATCTATGCAGGGATGGCTTAAGCGCGCAGCGTTTGTGTCTTTTCATCAGACACTATTGGTACACACAGTCCCCGCACGAAGTGAACATCTGGTGATTCAGAACATCCAGACAAGACGGCTCCATTACAGAGAGTATTGTGCATTCACTGTGAGCGAAGAGAGCTGTCTTGGTGCGCTGTAGACATTCCCAGTAAACCTTCGATGGAATCCGGCAGGCAGATCTTCAGATCTACAGTGATGGTGCTAACGGCGTGCTTAATGATGAGCTGCTGTTATGGGATTGTGCAGGGTGACCTACGCTCCACGTGCACGTTCCATACACTGTCAATTAACAGAGATATCATCTGATGAAAATTTGCACCGCGGCCACTTCGAGTTCCTGCTTCCATCTCTATTACAGAATCCTACGTCGTGCGTTGCGTAACGTCAGCTGGATCGTGCAGTACCCAGTTTGACTGGTCAACCTCAGCCCTCGTCGGATGAAGAACGGCACAGGTATCATCTCAATAACACACCCTTTTCTGTCATTCGGACTTAGCATTGTCTGTCTGCTATCCCAGGAATCTTCAATGTGACTGGACCTGGCTGGGCACTGGATGCTTTAGGCCTCAACCCCGTGGTCACCAAAATACCCTCACAATGCAGCACCTGGGCCGAGAGACTGGCAACAGAGGGGAGTTAACTGCCCAAAGGGGAGCCAGATGTCACCTTTGAAGATGAGAAGATCTGAGGCCCGAAGCAATGTTTTCTACCATCTCCTCTGCAGGGAAGACCCCAGAAAGTGCTCATCGTGAAGGTGTGAACTGGACACTTCATACGCTTCAGGGACTTTGTGGCGTGCTCTTGAAGCAGTTCCTCAGTGACAGTGGATAAACGCGGTCTGCAGACACATCGTCAGATCGCTGTCTCCAACACTTACTGTCCTCCAGAACGTCTGTATTTAAACCGGTTGTAACAGCCCGTTCTTACCCCCCTCTGGAACTCACCCCGGGCTAAGTCTGGGCTAGCCTGCTTTTACCCCTGGGGGTCATTCTAGGACTAGTTAGAACTTACCCCCCGGGAGTAAGTTTGGGCTAGCCTGGATTTACCCCACCCCCCTCCCCAAAGGGTCAATCTAGGACTATTTGGAAAACTTCCTCCACCCCACTCCACCCTTCAAACAAGAGAGAGTTATTCAGGGTTTTTTCCTCTGCCTTTTCCCAACACGCACACCCGCCTTTAAAAGAAAATTTGGGTTAGCCTGCATATTTATACCCCCTCTCCCATTTCCTATATACAGTCAGTGGGTTTAGACAAAATGTAGTTCGAGACTCTTCTCAATGGATGGACCTCCTACTTCCCCCCCCCCCCCCCCCCCCCCCCCCCCCCCCCCACCCCCCACACACAACACCTGGTTCACTAACAGATACGTATGAACATTTCTCGCGCTAGCTTACACGCGTGGGTCAATATTCGGGTGTGTGAGTACGCCCGTGCATGAGTGGGAAAGAAAGACGGCTACATGCCAATGTGACCAAGTGCAATGTGACCAAGCGTAGTTGTGACAAAATGTCGTTGCGACCACGTGTCGTTGTGACCAAGTACCGTTGTTGCTTCATCCCGTTTGGCCTCCTTTAACTATTTTACAGCTAATTTGAGTCTCTTGAGTACCTTGTACCTTAGCTTGTACAATGCAGATGACTAGACTTACTAGACTAGATGGCTAGCCCAGACTTACCCCGGGGTAAGTTCCAGAGGGGGTAAGTTCCAGGGGTAAGAACAGGCTGTTACACCGGGTCTGCGGACACATCGTTAAGGGGCCAACTCCTTGGACCTGCTTAAAAGAGTTCTGCGGGACTGCGGGGTTCATCGGGTCTGAACGAAATGCAACGACGAAGACCTCATGTGGAAAAGATGTTCTTCTTGGTCGAGAACTATGACGGAGACGATGAGAGTGGCGGCCTGTGGACTAGCTTGTCCAGAAGGGGAAGGTGGTCTGTCTGGCTCTAGGTGCTGTCGGGGACTGTCGGACAGAGGGCAGAGTTGCAGGGTGGATCAAGGAAGCAAAATGTACCCGGTTCAAATCCTGGTTTGGGTACAGAATGATTAGTTCCTTCTGCAAGAAAATGTGTGTGTGTGTGTGTGTGTGTGTGTGTGTGTGTGTGTGTGTGAACGTGTGCTGTGCGTGCGTGCGTGCTGCGTGCCTCTGGTGTAGTGTGTGGTGGTGTGTGTGTGGTGTGTGTGCGTGAGTGAGTGAGTGTGTAGTGTGTGTGTGTGTGTGTGTGTGTGTGTGTGTGTGTGTGTGTGTGTGTGTGTGTGCCCCTCATCTGGTTCGATGTTAATATCTTCCAACATCTATTTTTCACCACAGTCCGTTTTGATAAGGACCAAGGAGCTTTGTCTTCCTCTCTGCCTATGCTCCACCCTTCTCACACCTTACCTCCCCCCCCCCATACACACCTCAACTTTCTCTCAAAGGAACACCAAGTTTGTGCGCAACCCTACCACTCTTATTTTTTTTTACTAAAGGAGAGAATGAATTGTGATGTACGTCCGTTTCACCCACCTAAAAACCAAACAGGCCTCCTGCCCCTGTTCTGGATGAAGAGACCTACCCTCAGTACCTTGTCTCCTGCAGAGTCTTACTCTGTTTGCCATTTTTTCCTCCTCCTTCTCTTTACCCTTTCCCCCCACTCTGTCTGCCAGCGTGACCTCCCCCCCCACCCCCACCCCCCTTTCTCTCTCTGTGTCTGCCTGGCTTTTCCATTCTCCACGGATTAGCGGTTATACTCAGTGTTCCTTGCTCCCTCTTCTGCTTTTAGCAGATCTAATAGAACAGTAAAGACAGATTATAAGACAAGGTACAGCCTAAATCTCTCTCACTCTCTGTCTGTCTCTCTTTCGTTCTCTTCTCTCTCTCTCTCTCTCTCTCTCTCTCTCTCTCTCTCTCTCTCTCTCTCTCTCTGGCTTTTCCATTCTCCACGGATTAGCGGTTATACCCAGTGCTCCTTGCTGTCTCCTCTACTTTTAGTAGGTCTAATAGAACAGTAAAGACAGATTATAAGACAAGGTACAGCCTAATTTCTCTCTCTCTGTGCCTCTATCTCTGTCTCTCTCTTTTGTCTGTCTGTCTGTCTCTCTGTCTGTCTGTTCTTCTCTCTCTCTCTCTCTCTCTCTCTCTCTTGGTGTGTGCCTATGAGTTGGACGTGTCATTTTCAGCTCTCCATTTCTTACCTATTTATGTCGGTTGGACTCCCAAGATTCCAGAGTGTTTTTGCACAGTGAAACATCAAGTGTGTGTGGATTGTGTTGTGTAGTCATATAGTCAAAAAGGTCAGTGATCAGTCCGTAATTAACAGAAAGTGATTTACATTGATTAATGAAGGAGAGAATCAGAGACCTTCTCTAAGCATCGTTCACTGACCCTATTCCCGACTGCACGTGCAAGTGTACACCGTCCAGCTGATCTCTGTGACAGAGTGATGTGTGAAAAACCGGTTTGACTCTCCACTGTCCGCCGTTAACGAACTGGAAAATGTGTGTTGTTGCGGTGCAAGTGTTCTCAAAATAATTGCCTTGTCCTTGTAATACATAACACAGGCGCTTGAAACATTTCTTTGATGGTTTCTAACGTGGTTCTGTAGACCCATGTAGAAACAATATGCGGAGAAGCCCGGTGACCGAGTGTTTGAAATTTTTATGAGTATTTGTGTGTGTGTGTGTGTGTGCTGCTGCCTACTCATTATGGCTGATTATACTTCAGACAGCGAACAATCAAGAAAATTATTGCGTACCAATGATATAATTCAAAGGCGATTTTTTTGTTCCAGTGACGAACTGATCGTGTGGAGAAACTGTCTCATTTACAGATACTGTGCTCTATGTGAACCAAGTATTTCTTTTCACATAAAAAATTATGATGCCAAAGGTGTGGTCATATCTTCCATAGACAATATTATCCATGAGTCTCTTCCATGCAGTTTAGCACAAACCAAACTCCGTCTCGATTGTAACTCAGAAAAGTCTGTGACCATTTCCCTGTTTTTTACCCAAGATGCCCGTGGCACTCTGTTATGTCAAGGCAAAGACTGTGTCAACTGGGATCGCCGTGAGTGTGAAGTGTTGAACGTTTTTGTGTCCACTTTCCTGGAGAATAGGGACATCAATCAATTGACCCAGTCCTTACTCCACACACCTTTCACATTTATCACAGGCTTTCCAGGAACGCCCAGCCTTCAGACTCCGGACCTTGAAATACCATCTTCTCCTACCACGGGTACCCTAGTTCCAGCTGCCTCCCCTTCATGTCCCTGTTCTACATCTCTGCTGTGCGAGGAGGACCCTTCAGATAGCGCTACAACACACGGGGTGATTATTTTCCCACCAACTCCATCACTGAAAATGGAAACAGATGATGGAGATAACAAAGAGCAGTCCTCTCCCTCATTACCTTCAGTGCAGATTCTTCAGCATCCTGATTCTCTGGGTGATGAGGAAACAAAAGCCAGCACTGGACTTGATGCAAACAGGAAAAAGAAGAAGAGTAGTATGCGAAGGCGTGCCCTCTATTTTACCCCAACACACAAAGCTTCCTCTCCTCAGCATGTACCCCATGTTTGTCGGACTCGCTGGGAACGTGTGAAAGAAGACATTGAAGACCTCCGTGCATTGCAGATCGAATCCGATCACAGGATCACCACGCTCATCGAGGACGCTAAAACGTACACCAAGAATGAAATCAGAACTTTCTGCAGAGACCAGGCAGATAAAATGAACAGTCATTTAAAAGAAATGATAGCGCTGATCTGTGGTCTTCAACAAGAAAATGGACTTCTACACAAAGAGCTGCATTCCTGTAAGACTCAGCTGGGAAATCTACAATCAGAAATAAAGAAAATAAAAAAGCCCATTTCAAGAGAAACCACAGGGGTTCAGACTGTTTCCACAGGATCGCCCCCATCCTGTTCAACATTCTTTGAAGAAGCACGTCAACCTGACCTTGGCACAGAACCCCCACAGCGGAACAACCCCCAGGACGACAAAGACAGCGACCATTTGTTGTTAAGGAGGGAAAATGATTTTCAGGATGCTGCCCCCTCCGATGACGGGGCTGACCAAAGTCAGGAAGGAAAGGCACAGAGCCAACCTCAGTATGCCGTGTCCACGGCCAACTCCTTCTCCCTGCTGGACAATTCTGAAGAAGAACCGATCCAGGAAAAGAATCTGAATCTACCAAAACGCTCCATACCCCCGACCATAATGAACCCCCCTCATCATCCAATCCATCTCCTGTTGATGTTTTAAAAACACAACGTGTTCCAGAGAGAGCAACAATGCTCATAATAGGCGATTCAGTACTGCGTTTCGTCAACCCTAAAAGACTTGCCCCTCCGAACGAATTTATGTACAAAATCTGTGTTCCGGGGATGTAGGTACATGAATTGTTTTCCTGGCTGCTGTCCCTGAAATCTTTCCCTGACATCAGTCACGTTATCGTCCATGTTGGGGTGAACTCCTGTCCTGCTGGTCCTGTCCAGAAGGAAGTCTGGATGCGACTTGTGTCCCGATGCTGTGAGATCTTCCCCAACGCCAAACTGTCCTTCAGCTCCATCGTTCCTGCCAGAGGTCGACATCACCTGAATAACTTGATCCGCCCATCCAACCGCCATCTATAGGCTGTCTGTGACCAGCTGGGAGTGTCGTTCATTAACCACAGACTCCACATTCACCACTCCTTCAGGGGCCCCTCGTCTGGCCCTCTATCAGGACCTGATCCACCCCAGCGCCAAAGGAACTGGCAGACTGGCTGCCAACCTCAAGTCACTGTGGCGTGGAGGTCCATCAGATGACGTGCCTCAGCCGGCCCAAGGGGGCTCATCCAGAATGCCGTCCTTCAGCAATAACGTTTTTATTGATGGTCCTCAGCGGAGGAGGCATCAACGCAGTACAGATACTGGGTTTTATAATACTACTGGTGCCTACGATTCTCGTTCTCTCCATCGTGAATTCCCACCAAACACTGATCCAGTCCCCACAGACTGCCCACACCCTTCTTCCCTGTTCCATTACCCATCTCTAAATCCAAGACCCAAACAGACAGACCTGCGCTCTGCAAATCATTACCCTTCCCACACCTTCCCCCTGATGACGTCGATATAATTAACAGAACTCCACAAAATCATTACCCGTCCAACACCTTTCCCACTGATGATGTGAATAAAATTATCAGGAATCCACCCCCACATCATTACCCTCCCCACGCCATTCTCCCTAACGATATGAATAAAATTAGCCGTAATTCACCCCCATCCACGTATTTCGGACAGGAAAGGAGTTACCATGGTAATCCTTCCCCTGCTTTCCCAAAAGTGCAGTATCCCTCTAACATTCCCATTCAACCCATTTACAACACCTCAGTGGGTTCCAATCATATGAATAATCATTATGCTCTTGAACTGTTCAAGATGGCATCTCAGCTACTTTCCCATCAACACTTATCTCCTCCTTAAATCAAAGAAAACATTACCATGGGAGTATATGCGGAGAGAGAGAGAGAGAGAGAGAGAGAGAGAGAGAGAGAGAGAGAGAGAGAGAGAGAGAGAGAGAGAGGTGCGATGGAAGGGGTTGGGGTGGGGGTGGAAAGGGGTAATAAATATGTATGTGGGTTTATGTTTCCACATGATTTATATTCACTCCTGTGTCTAAGAATAGAAATGCCTGTGCCAATGTGTAAGCTTAGAAATGTATTAACCCATACGTGCTTACACGTACGGCGCGTGATGTGTGCGTGCGTGTGTGTGTGTGTGTGTGTGTGTGTGTGTGTGTGTGTGTGTGTGTGTGTGTGTGTGTTGTGTGTGTGTAAATGACATCACCGGGCTCGGCATGATTTCTTGCTTAACTTGCTACCGAGGTTTTGACAGTGGTCTCGTTTTGTCTTTTGCATTGATATTTTGCCTTTGTTACTGGCTGGGATTTCTTTCAGCGCTTTGTTTATTGCTGCTCTGAAATTTGTATTGTTGTTTGCGTTGCAGTATTCACTGATCTTTGTATTTTTTCTCACTTGTTTGACTTGCTACCGAGGTTTTGACAGTGGTCTGTGAATTGATAGGAACAAAACAGACTGATAATTGCGTTTGTGTTTATTTGGAGAATACTTCACTTTGTCTTTTGCATTGATATTTTGCCTTTGTTACTGCTGGGAGTTCTTTCAGCGCTTTGTTTATTGCTGCTTTGTAATTTGTATTGTTGTTTGCGTTACTGTATTCACTGATCTTTGTATTTTTTCTCACTTGTATAGTGGATCGTGTTTTCCTTGTTGGCCTGTATAATGTCAGAACGTGGTAGCCCTTGGCTAACCGAGGATGGACTTAGAGTGGGGCATCTAAATATTAATCATGTTATAAATAAGATTACTGAAATATCATCCATATTATCAAATTTGGGCAAACATTTTCACATATTTGGTTTTTCAGAATCCCATTTATCTCCTTTCATATCTAATAGTGACCTTTCAATTCCAGGCTATAATATAATTCGTAAAGACCCCATTCAAAAAAAAAGAAACTGGCATAATAGTGTATGTCCATCAGTCAATTAAAGTTGAAAGAATTGATTACCTTGAACAGCATCACGTAGACACTATTTGGATCGAAATACAACTGAAGTATAACAAGCCCATACCTCTATGTTTTCTATACAGGAATCCAGCCGAACATGTCGACTGGATCGACCGCTTCATTTCAATGTTGGAAAATACTAATGATAATTACAAAGATGTCATAATATTAGGTGATTTTAATATTGATTTATTCAAAACTGATAATCACTGGACTCAAACTTTTGAATCATTTGGTTTGACACAATTAATAAAATCAGCTACCCGTGTAACCAATTCTTCTGAAACATTAATAGATCATATATATGTTACCAATTCAGAAACAATAGTAGAATCAGTTGCTCCTGCTTATGGCTGCAGTGACCATTTTCCGATTTGTTTTACGTGGACCAAAAAGGGTGTCAAAATACCCAAGTTAAATCATAAAACGATTACATTCAGGAACTTTTCTAAATTTGATCGTGACAAATTTCTCTCAGATCTTTTAAATTCCCCTTTAAATGACGTGTATCAGTATACTGACCCCAATCAAGCTCTGCATGTATGGTATAACATCTTCCATGACGTATACAATAAGCATGCCCTCTTCAAACTAAAAGAGTAAAACATCGGATAAAACCACCTTGGCTTACAAAAGAAATACAGGACACTATATACCAAAGGGATTATCTGTTAAAAAATGGCTCTCGCGAAGAATTCAAAAAGTACAGAAATAAGGTGACCTCCCTAATACGATCAGAGAAAAGGAAATATTTCTTGGACCTTATTAATAGAAAGAAAGACAGTAAATCTATTTGGAAAGCTATACATGGCTTAACCAAGAAAAATTCTGACCCTGTATTAAACTTAACAAAAGACATATCTGCAAGTGAACTGAACGCCCATTTTGCAAGTATAGCAAATCAAATCATACGAAACGATGAATCAAAACGTAACGATCTACAAGAATGACTGAAATACTGCCACCAGAAGAACATCCATTCAGCTTTGGATATTAGTGCCATGGATGTCCACGAAGTTTTCTCTTCTCTTAGACGGTTAAAACAGACAGCAACTCGTGGAACTGATGGAATTGACGGGAAAATTCTTAAGCTATCAGCATCTGTTATAGCAGAAACTCTCACATATATTTATAATCTCTGCATTGATAAGCATTGCTTTCCTGATGCTTTTAAACAAGCTAAAGTCATACCATTGTACAAATCAGGAAATATGGCTGATCCTTCTAACTATCGACCTATCTCTATTCTATCAGTTCTTTCAAAACCATTAGAACAACACATAAAAAAGTGTCTTCTTTCTCATGTAAAAAAATTCGATCTACTACACCCTAATCAATCCGGATTTAGAGAGAATCATTCTTGTCAAACAGCTCTTACCAAGATAGTTGATCGATGGCTTTCAAACATAAACAACAAACACTTTTCCGGAGTACTCTTCGTGGATTTTGCTAAAGCTTTCGATGTCATTAATCATGAACTTTTGCTCAGAAAGTTAACTATTTATCGACTAACTTCCGACACTCTAAAACTCATTTCATCCTTCCTTTCCAACAGGCAACAATTAGTATTATTAAATGATTGTTATTCTACTTTGATTCCCAATAACTTTGGTGTACCACAAGGCTCGGTGCTTGGTCCACTGCTCTTCTTATTCTATATTAATGATTTATCATTAACCTTGACTTCTCATTGTGAAATGTTTGCCGATGATACCACTATCGACACTAATAACTCTAATGCTCAGCAAGTCTACCTTGATATTCAGAAAAATATCAACCTTCTCGTTAAATGGACACAACTCAATCACATGTCTCTGCATCCTCAAAAAACGAAATTCATGTTGATTACAACAAGGCAAAAACGTCAAAATGTAACCGAAAACTTGCCAATCCTTTATATTGGTAACGAAAAAATCAAAGAGGTTTCAAATCACAGAGTCTTAGGAATAGCTATCGACAACAACCTATCTTGGTCGAAACATTTAGAACTTCTTTCCAAAAATCTTGCTGTAAAACTGTATCAGCTCAGGAAAATAAAAAACTTTTTAGATTATCACACCAGAAAATTGTTTTTTCAATCTTATATTCAGCCAAATATTGACTATGCCTCGACACTCTGGGATTTAGCTAGCAATAAGTTGCTTAAACCATTGACTAGTATATACAAGACAGCTGTCAAAATAATAATTGATGAACCCTCGCTAGGGCACCCTGATTATGAACGAGCAGGTATCCTTCCATTCAAGACCAAACTATTGTACAATAAAGCACTCTTTATGCATAAAATACTACACGGCAGTGCTCCTTCCTATTTAATGAATATATTTACTTCTAATGATCATCGTCATTCGCATAAAATAAATCTCCCTTTCCCATCAATTAATTTATGCAAATCAAGCCTTGCTTATTCTGGTGGGTGGCTGTGGAATAATATCCCAGAAAAACTGAAAAACGAACCAAACACTAGTAAGTTTCAATCCAATCTTTTTACGTACTTGATGTATCTGTCTGATCTTACACCACTTTGCCCAAAGATGTACCAATAACTGTTCTGTGTAAATGTTTCATTTTGCTTATCAGTTCTTCCTTTTCTTCCATCCCCCCTCCTCTCATTTTTAATTGTCCCCCATCCCACCCCATCCCACTCCCACCCCCACCGTCTCCCACACCTTCTGTCGGTGTTCCCTCTGTACATAGATTTTGTATCCTTTTGTATTTTCGTATTTCATATTTAAGAATGATTTTTCATTATTTTACATTAATCAATATTTTTGTGTGTGTTTTTTTCTTTTCCTTTCTTAAATTTCTTTTGGCCCCGGAGGGCTGGATGTAAAAAAGCAGTGATGCTTATTCCATTACCCTCTGAAAATAAAAATTCGTTCGTTCGTTCGTTCGTTCGTTCTCTCTCTTTGCGTCTTCCGTCGTTCTCCACCCTCCTTCCCACCCTCTCAACTCCCATGCTGACTTCTCTCTCTTTCATCCACGACAACACATTTGGAAATGATACACAAGAAGCTGTTGACAAAATGGATTTAGACAACGCAACTAAGCCCCTTTATAATGATCCCATGACGACAGATGGAGCAATGGCAGGCATTCACGATATGAAATCAGGAAAGACCACACGGCTTCACAGAATTCCGGGAGACATGGTAAAGCACGCGAATGTAGACGTCATTTATTTTCTTGTACTCTTACTCAACAAAATGTTTCATAGTGGAAAATGTTTTAAAATGTCAACAAAATGTTTTCAAGTGGAACATGTTTTAAAGTGGAAAATGTTTTCAAGTGGAAAATGTTTAAAGTGGAAAATGTTTTGAAGTGTCAACAAAATGTTTCAAAGTGGAAAATGTTTAAAGTGGAAAATGTAAAATGTTTAAAGTGGGAAATGTTTTAAAGTGGGAAATGTTTTCAAGTGGCGGTAAAGTAAGAGTGCAGGGCTAGCGCAGAATTTTGGGGAGAAATGCTGCAACATGCAAACACAGACGTCACTGATTTTCCCTGTTGTCATTTAGCACATGACTGGAAAGTGGTTCTTTCCCCCATCGAGTGGACAAAATCTATGAATGCCCCATTCTGAAAAAAAAATGCTATTAATCCTGATCATGGGCAAAGAGAGAAGAAAAGAGACTGGAAGAGCAGACAGGCTTCAGATCCAATTCCAGAGCCGTGTACAGCGGAGCGGTCAGGCATGAGTTGAGGCACAAGTTGGGTCGGATTGTTTCGGCTTGAAAACCCTCTCTGTCCACCCAGCAGTCAACGGGTACCTGGTTCAGTTCAGGGCCGGTGAAAGACGACGGAAGGAGAGGGATGGGCTTTGCCTTCCATCATGCCGTGCCCGAGACACGGTTAACCTCTGACAGTTCACTGCCTACGCAGCCACGAGGCGATGGGATTTTTTTTCCCTCATGGTCTTGATAGTCTGATGTGGTAACTGGAAATGTTTTGTAGTGAATTTTTTTTCAAAACAAAAGTTATGACTGCAAACTGGAGGTGCTTCACCAGGTAGGTCTGAGTCAGTAGGTGCACGCGTTCGAACTAAGAGTATTCACCAATAACATCATGATTATCCATGTGGCGTAAAACACAAGGTTGCCTTTGAACAACACAAATGTTTTCATTCTTCAGAACTGATTGAGTAACATAGCATCTGAAGTATTCACAATAGGAAAACACGTACACACACCGTATCAGGGTCTGTTGAGGTCATCTTAATGCTTTCTGCATGTTTAAAAAAATCTGCATCCTTGCTTGGAATGAATGTTTCAAGAGGAAGGAAAGTATACTGGAATTTTTTTTTTAAATATTGCTTCAAAAGTTCAACTTTAGCGGAGACAGGTCTGGAACGTTGACGGTGAAGTTAACCGATGCGTTGAAAAATATTACATTCCATACTCGAATGAGCTAATGCCCACATTTGCTGCCGAGATGTGGGATCTCTTAAATACAAAGCAAACGTGAGGGTCTACAGCCTCACCATTAAACATTTCGTGAGTGTTGCAGTCCATGCATCCAAGAAAATGTCACGGGATGCATGCTGAATGTAGTAGATAGTGATGAAAGCTCTTGAGGCGCCTTCAATTCAGTTTGGAGACGGGCATACGATGTGATATTGAGACAGATGGAGTACGGCAGAACAATTGGGTACACCGTTTAAAATCACTTCTATCAGAGGATGGGTTCGGCACTGTGTGGCCATCCAGAGAGGTAAAGCACGTGGATAGTTTCATTTCAGAATGTCATTCGATTAATCACTTGTTTTGAACAGAACCGCTACTCTCACATGGACTACAAAGGAAAAGTACGTGTGGTTCTACTACTTTAAAACATTTTTTTTTTCAAACAGAAAAAAAAAGATTTCAGCGTCCACAAATACATGGCAGAAAACACATTATTTTGGTAAATTCTTAGACTGCGTAGGGCCTTTGGGTATTCATGCAAACAGAATGGAATCCTCCTTTGAGATCTGTCCAGGGAATCACTTTACCCAGTTTGCGGCATGTTGTAAATGGCATTTCTCTTTATTTCAGTGTAATATTTTTTGAAGATGTATGCATATGATTACAATACTCCTTTCGAGCACGAATTAGCTGAAAAAACAGAATCTCCAGAGTATATTGTTATTAGATGAACGATGCATTATGAAGTCTGTTGAACACATTACAAATGCGTGAAAAATCAGACAGAAAGGAAGAAATGTTTGTGATGTTGTAGACAGTGCTATTTACATAATGGAAACACTGTTTATTTCACACATCCGGCTGGTTCAATCATGCTGGTCTTGCTTTATTTCTTATATTTTTTCTTTCTTGTTCTTTTTTTCTTCTTCTTGTTTTTGCTACACGCAGAAGTATGCAGGACTGGGAATGTTTCAATTTGTTCATGACACAACTGATTTGTTGACGGCGAATTTTCATTTTTGCTGGTTTTCTTGTCACCCCAACATAATAGTAATAGTAAGAAAAATAATAACAACAACAATAATAGAAATAATGATGATGATAATAATAATAAAATGATAATAGTAATGATAACAATGATAATAATAATAATAAGATAATTATAATAATAACTACACAACAACAGCAGCAGCAGCAGAACATCAACAACAACACTCAACAACAATCTTGATAATCATAATCATTGTGATAATTATCATAATGGTGATGATGATGATGATGGTGGTGGTAATGATGATGATGATGATAACAACAACAACAATAACCAATCATCATCATCATCATCATCATGATCATCATCGCAGTCATCATCATCAGCAGCAGCATTATCTTAGGGATCTACATGCACTCTATTCCTGCCTAGCTCTGGACGCTCACAACAAATCTTTCGTAACATGCATACACGCACTCCCACCAGGGCAATGCATTCAGCACAACAACACACCCACACTTGAAATACCTCCTATTCCATTGTCCTAACCTTCTCTCTCTCTCTCTCTCTCTCTCTCTCTCTCTCTCTTTCTTTCTCTCTCTCAAACACACACACATACGCACGCGCCGCGCGCGCGCACACACACACACACATTCGCGCGCTCGCTCTCTCTCTCTCTCTCTCTCTAAGTCCCTGAGACACACAGCTAATCTCCAGGGATTAGCAATTTCTCAGGTCCTTTCGCCATCTGATGAGGTCAGCACAATTCATTTAACTCTCCCTGGTCCCTGTTCGGATGAGGAGTCTTATTTCCCTTGTCAGGAAGACACCAGGCTGATCGCCCTTTACGACGGATCACAGGCTTTCCCAGTGTTTCCTTCTTTTTTCCAACTGATGAGAGAGAGAGAGAGAGAGAGAGAGAGAGAGAGAGAGAGAGAGAGAGAGAGAGAGAGAGACAGAGACAGAGACAGAGAAGAGAGACAGAGACAGAGAGAGAGAGAGAGAGAGAGAGAGTGTGTGTATGTGTGCGTGTGCGTGCGAGTGCGTGTGTGTGTTTGTGTTTACAAGTGTGTGTGTGTGTGTGTGTGTGTGTGTGTGTGTGTGTGTGTGTGTGTGTGTGTTGTGTGTGTGAGAGAGAGAGAAGAAGAGAGAGAGAGAAGAAGACAGACAGACAGACAGACAGACAGACAGACAGAGACAGAGAAAGAAATAGGGAGTGAGAGACAAATAACACGTACGTGAGTCTGTAATTGTCAGTGTCTGATTTTGTGCGTACACATGTTTATTTTTTTAGTTGTTATCAATGCTATCATTATGATCTTCTTCTCATTATGACTGACATTGATGGTGTTCATCTACACGCTGTTCTAATGAAATCGTTCATCCTGAAATAAAAAAAAAACACTTTCGTGCATCACAGAGCTCAAGTCTAACGCTCATACCATACATAACCCAGCAATGACCCCCCCAAACCCCCTTCACCAAAACTAAACCCTCCTGGACAACGTACTCAAGAGGGAACACCTACATTAGCACTTAGCTATAAAAAAAAAAAGGCCTGACCCAGATGTTTAACACTCCCCTCTCCCCCATCATTCACGAAAGAAGAGCTCTTCACCTTCACTTCATTCCGTCTAGCGCCAGGAAGGCCCATGGGTCGAAACCTGTTGCTCCCGTACTGTCATTTCTTCGTTGTTTTCATTTGGAGGTCCAGTACTCTAATACATAGAGATGCATCTCCCTTGCACCCTCTCTCTCTCTCTCTCCCTCTCACTCTCTCTCTCTCCCTCCCCCCCTCTCTCTCTCCCCTGACAGCCCGGTCCATTTCCCAGCGAGCTGCAGGGCAAATAACCGGATGGAATCAACTGTCAGGAAGTCAGTCCATGCCCCCCCCCCTCACCCCCCCTCCCTCAGCACCGCCCGCGGCAGGACAGCTCCACGTATGATGCTCACAGGCAGACAGAAGGGCCAGAGAGGAATGAAATCAATAAACATCGCCGCCAGTGCACAGTCGAACGGCATAATGGACAAAACGACACTGCGCCAATGAATAATAGCTGGGAGGCACCACAGGCGAAGGCAAACAACTCCTCTCTGTCCGTGACAACAACTCGGGGGAAGGCTTAGTATGGAAGATGAGAACGACACAGGAAACCAGCCAGCCAAACCCGCGCACTGGAGGAGAGGGGTGTGTCGTTGACAAGTCTGTGCATTATTGCTCAGCTGAGGACACTGCGCTTTTTTTTTTCAACGTTGTCAAACCTATATCGGAAAAAAAAAACCCACCACATTGCATCCTGAAACATAAAAGCCTGAAAAGGCTGCATCCTGAAAACAAACAAACAAAGAAACAAACAAACCACAAAAGCCACTGATGACATTGTAGCTGAGTCAATTGCCGCACCCTAAAGAGTGATAAGATTAGACTGCAGACATCAGCTATTCTTGATTCGTGTAATCCTGATATAAAAAAATCATTAAAAAATCGATGCAAAACATTAAAATGAACCAACAACAACAACAAAAATCAAGAAATCGCCATACAGTGAAACAGAATGGGCCTGTAGTCTGTACCGTGGTAGGTGTCTACAATTTTCACTTCCAAATTGCCAGATTACAACAACAACAACAACGAAGCTGACATGTGATAAACAGTGGTCAGAAACACGATGAAAGGAGTTGACAGGATAGAGACAGATGAACTGTGAAGAAAAATATACATGAAAAGAAGAGACGAAGCGGTGGAATGGGAATGAAGACGGTAAATAGAATATATCAAAACTTTTCATGGCATCGCAGGGGTCTGGAGAATTCTCTCCAGTAAAGAGAACTATTTGCTTTAGCTGGATATCCAGTTTCAACTCCATGTTGAACTTCATCAGAGGTCTTAGGGTCAACATGAAACATGGATTAACATCAGCCAAACACGCCAGGATATTTAAAATCTTATAACGGCTCTTAAATAAATGTTAGCGAACCGCCCAGAGAAACGTGGACAAACCAGTCACAAGACGAAACACGACGCGTTTCGACCTCTTAACTCTGAAGCGATTTTTTCTAAGTGAATTTTCGTTGTCCTATTTGTTTGTGTCTTGCCTGAAGAAGATCTAAGAGGTCGAAACGCGTCGTGTTTTGTCTTGTGACTCGTTTGTCCACGTTTCTCTGGGCGGTTCGCTAACATTTATTTAAGATTTGTTTAGATTTCCGCCTGCAGTCGTCTCACCTTATAACGGGATTTTTTTTTCTTTTCTTAGTAACAATATGTCTAAATCAATGCTGCGTATGCCCTTATTTCAAATAATGAAACACGTCTGTGACTTAAATTTAATCTCATATTTACCTTGAATTTAGAGCGAGTGAATTTTTACCGTTTATATGAACTCGCCCGCACGCGCGAACGCCGAACACAACACACTTTAATACATTATTCAGAGACTCTGTTGCATATCACTCGGCTGCTCTCATTCATCTTCTCCAATCGTTATTATACATCACCCAAACATTTTTATAATTCATCACCTCGAAACATCATCATACACCTTCCTCGACCGATATCATACATCACACCAAACCACTATCACGCGATCACCCCGAAAACATGATCCTACATCACTCTAACTACTATCATACTTCACTTCAAACCACCATTATACATTAGTGTCAATCGCTATCATACATTATCCAAACGACTACCATACATTATTCTCTACCTCCCTACCACGATCATACATCATCCCATCTTTGAAAAACTTGTTCTCCGCCACTTGTTAACTTTTGCTGGTCAGTACCTTGACCCCTTTCAGTTTGCTTATAAACCCCATGGAGGTACAGATGATGCTATTCTAACTTTCCTTCACAATGCTTGCTTCCACTTAAATAAACCAGGTTCTTTTGTGCGTATTCTTTTTATTGATTTTTCCTCTGCTTTTAATACTATACAGCCACATCTCTTAGCTATGAAACTGCTTGACTTAGGTGTTGACCCAAAGCTTACTCTATGGATTGTCAATTTTCTGCGCAATAGAACTCAGTCTGTTCGTTTTCAGTCTGCACTCTGAACGCTCGACTTCTACTGGTGCATCCCAAGGCACAGTTCTGTCTCCCGTTTTGTTTACTTTATATACTAATGACTGTCGAGGCACAGAGAAAACTCCACTCATCAAATATTCTGATGATTCTGCTATTTTAGATAGGTCAAACTCTGATTCAGTTTACTCTGACGAAATCAAAAAGTTCTGTAGCTGGTGTAACGACAACTTTCTTGACCTTAATGTGCATAAAACAAAAGAAATCTTAATCGATTTTCGGAAGAACCCAGAACCTGTGCCAGACCTTATAATTAATGGTGAAGCTGTTGAACGAGTGAATGAGTATAAATATCTGGGAATGATTTTCGACGATAAATTAGTTTTTGATAACAATGTTATTAAATCCATAAACATTGCCAGTCAAGAATATCCTGTTTGCTAAAGCTACGAAATATTGGTGTTAACCCTGTGATCTTACACACTTATTACCGATGTTGTGTTGAGTCATTGCTCACTGCTTCTTTTATGTGCTGGTATGGAAGTTTGGGTGTGAAGAGCAAGCGAGTGTTGAATGATGTGGTGAATGTGTGTAGCAAAGTGATTGGAAGGAAGCAAGTTGGAATGCAAGAATTGTATGACAGGCGAGTGGAGAGGCAAGCAAGAAAGATTGCCAGTGATGATAGCCATGTCTTAGCAAAATATTACGAAATTTTACCGTCTGGATGTCGCTTTAGGACCCTTAGAGTTAACTCTAGGGCACAAATCTTTTATACCCAGGTCCATCCATCTTTTAAATTCATGATGTCTTTTGTACCACTTTTCATGCTTAGTGGTGTGAGGGAGTGGGAGAGAGAGAGAGAGAGAGAGGGAGAGAGAGAGAGAGAGAGAGAGAGGGGGTATGAGGGGGCAGAGAGAGAGAGAGGGTGTGGGGTGGGGGGTAGGGTGTGTGTGTGTGCTTGTGTGAATATATGTGTATGCTTGTGTATATACATGTGCTTGTGAGTGTAAGCCTATGAGTGCGCTTGTGTGTGTACATGTGTATTGGGTTTTTCAAATGATTATGGTGTGTGTGTGTGCGTGTATGTGTTGTGTGTGTGTGTGTGTGTGTGTGTGTGTGTGTGTGTGTGTGTGCGCGCGCGCGCGCGCGCGCGCGCGTGTGTGTGTGTGTGTTGGAGGGTGGGAGTGTTGGAATGTACATGTAAATTATGTAAGTGGCCACTTGATTGTGATGATTCTTGTATTATGTATGTTGTCTTGTGATACTGTTTCTTATGCACCTATTTTAATTTCTCATCTTCTGAGATAATAAAGTATTCATATCATATCCACGATCATACATCACCACAATGACTGTCATACTTCACCCTAACCGCTGTTATACATAATCTCCAATCACTTTCATACATCACCCCTGCCACGTTCACCCAAAGCCGACAACCACTATCATTGATCATCAACAACACTTTTCATACAATTGTCAACAACCACGATTCTTCATCACCCCCACCATTATCTACATCATCCACAGCTCCAACATCACCTCCAACCACTGTTATATATACCCCCAAACTATATTGTACATCACTCGGACCAGTTTTGTGCATCACCCGCACCCATTGTGATTCACTACTCTAGGTCACTGTCATGCTTCGTTAACAACCACTATCGAACATCACCCACAACCATTATTGTTCATCACCCACAACCATTACTGTTCATCGTCCACAACCATTATTGTTCATCCACAACCATTATTGTTCATCATCCACAACCATTATTGTTCATCACCCACAACCATTATTGTTCATCACCCACAACCATTATTGTTCATCATCCACAAAAAATAACCACTGTTGTTCGTCGTCCACGACGTTTTTTTTCCATACATCATTCTCAAGCATCATGCATCGCCCCTAACCACTGTCATACAATATCCCAGCCAGACATCTGCTGAGTCGTAGCCACGAGACCCTCTTCTTCAATTGTCTCATCTTAGTTTTTAATTCATTTATCCATCTGTTTCAAATCATGCGTAGTGTGGTCTCAAAACTTAGTGGATGTGGTGTAGCGTATATGGACTAGTCCGCACGCAGTGACGCCTCCTCGATGAAACTGAAACTGAAACCAGCCACCATCACACATCACCTACAACCGTTATCACATATCCTTCCCCGAAGTTGGAGTATGGCTGCCTTAATGGCGGGATAAGAAACGGTCATACACACAAAACTGCACTCCCTATACAGGGGGTGTCCGCAGGCATACTCCAACTTCGGGGAAGGATATGTGATAACGGTTGTAGGTGATGTGTGATGGTGGCTGGTTTCAGTTTCAGTTTCATCGAGGAGGCGTTACTGCGTACGCAGAAGAAGAAGAAGATCACATATCCTCCTAACCACCATTAGTTAAAGCCCAGCCATTATAACATTCATAAACTAGGTACTATACAATATTCAGCTATTATTATTACTACCCAACCACTGTCATGGATCATCCAGAGCAATCCTACAATCACCCAACCATTATCATACATCACTCATGCCTCATCCAGTCATTATCATATGTCACTTAGGCGTGTTGATACATCACCCAAACACTATTTTACAACACTTAGCCATTAGCACACATCGGCTAATTCGTTTTATACTTCGATCAGCCACTATCACGCAAACCCTTGCTGATGTCATACACCACCTGACTGTTATCATACATCACTGTCATACATCACACAGCCATCGTCATACAGCAATCCAGCCATTGCCATACATCACCCAGTCACTACCATACATCACCAAGCCATTATCATACATCACCACAGACCTTGACATGACCCACCCAATCACCACCCCAACATCACCCATTTGCATGCATCACTCAGCTGTTATCAGACATGGCCCTTCCTCTACGCTACGTGACCTAACTATCTTCATACATCACTTAGCCACGATCTTTCATCACTCAGGAAGTATCATACATCGCTCGGGAATACTACCATACACCCCCCCCCCCCCCAGCCACTGTCATACATTATAACCCAGCCGTTACCGTACATCACCCACCCACTGTCATACATCACCCTGCCACGATCATACATCACCCTGCCACGATCATACATCACCTCCACCAATTGTCACACACCACACCCCTCGCCACTGTCATGTTTCACCCCGCCCCTATCATACTATGCCTCTTGTACTGTCATACATCATCACCCAGCCGTTACTGTACATCACCCAGCCACTGTCATGTTTCACCCCGCCCCTATCATACTATGCCTCTTGTACTGTCATACATCATCACCCAGCCGTTACTGTACATCACCCAGCCACTGTCATGTTTCACCCCGCCCCTATCATACTATGCCTCTTGTACTGTCATACACCATCACCCAGCCGTTACTGTACATCACCCAGCCACTGTCATGTTTCACCCCGCCCCTATCATACTATGCCTCTTGTACTGTCATACACCATCACCCAGCCGTTACTATGCATTACCCAGCCACTGTCAAGCACCACACAGCTCGCCACTATCATACATCACCCCATGCACTATAATTCATCAGCCAGCCACTATCATACATCACCCATGCACTATAATTCATCAGCCAGCCACTATCATACATCACCCACCCACAATTACACATCCCCCCACCACTATCATACATCACCCCATGCACTATCGTGCATCACCCCATGCACTATCGTACATCACCCCATGCACTATCGTGCATCACCCCGCCACTATCATACATCACCCCATGCACTATCGTACATCACCCCATGCACTATCGTACATCACCCCATGCACTATCGTACATCACCCCATGCACTATCATACATCACCCCATGCACTATCGTACATCACCCCATGCACTATCGTACATCACCCCATGCACTATCGTACATCACCCCGCCACTATCATACATCACCCCATGCACTATCATACATCACCCCATGCACTATTGTACATCACCCCATGCACTATCGTACATCACCCCGCCACTATCATACATCACCCCGCCACTGTCATACATCACTCTGTCACTGTCCCGCGTCATCACTCCCCCCACCATCACACATCGTCCATGCACTCTTATACATCATCCAGCCATCACTATGCATCACCCAGCCACTGTCAAGCACCACACAGCTCGCCACTATCATACATCACCCCATGCGCTATAATTCATTAGCCAGCCACTATCATACATCACCCGTGCACTATCATACATCACCCCATGCACTATCATACATCACCCCATGCACTATCATACATCACCCCATGCACTATCATACATCACCCCGCCACTATCATACATCACCCCATGCACTATCATACATCACCCCATGCACTATCATTCATCACCCCGCCACTATCATACATCACCCCATGCACTATCATACATCACCCCGCCACTATCATACATCACCCCATGCACTATCATACATCACCCCGCCACTATCATACATCACCCCATGCACTATCATACATCACCCCGCCACTATCATACATCACCCCATGCACTATCATTCATCACCCCATGCACTATCATACATCACCCCGCCACTATCATACATCACCCCATGCACTATCATACATCACCCCATGCACTATCATTCATCACCCCATGCACTATCATACATCACCCCATGCACTATCATACATCACCCATGCACTATCATACATCACCCCATGCACTATCATACATCACCCCATGCACTATCATACATCACCCCATGCACAATCATACATCACCCCATGCACTATCATACATCACCCCATGCACTATCATACATCACCCCGCCACTATCATACATCACCCCATGCACTATCATACATCACCCCATGCACTATCATACATCACCCCATGCACTATCATACATCACCCCATGCACAATCATACATCACCCCATGCACAATCATACATCACCTAGCCAACCATCACACATCACCCAGCCACTATCGTACGTCACCTAGCCTCTGTAACCCCCTCCCCCCCTCCCGCCCCCCCCCCCCCCCCCCCCCCCCCACCCCCCCCCCGCCCCGCTGAACAAAGAACCGACAGCCCCCAAATACCCGGGACTAAAAGAGCGGAGATGAAAGACAGGCTGAAGACGATCTGTGCACGTGCATGGACGAACGAGATCAAAGCGAGCCTCGGTCTTGCTGAGGTCTGCGACAGATAACGGCCCGGACAGCGGGGCTCTTTTATCCCGCCTGCGGGTCGATGCCCAGCCTATTACGGAGCAGACTGACCGTTCACCGCTGTCACACAGACACTTACCCCGGCGCCTGTGTAGGCTGGAACACATTAGCGGAATAACTGCGACTGTGATTCTGATCGCAGCGCCTACTTACGGCGGGGGGGGGGGGGGGGGGGGGGGGGGGGGGGGGGGGGGTTCAGTCGATTGGCTACATTTTCCCTATGTTGTCGCAAACATTTTGTTACGTCCAGTATGTATTTGTTGTGTTTTCTCCAGAGATTTATTTATTTGACATTTATTTTTTGTTAACATTTCTTTTTCTGGTTCCTTCACACAGATTGCTGCTTCTTTCATACATTTTTAAAAAAACTTAAATCTGGGATGTGTTGTCAAAATGAAAGGAATGTTTAAAAAGTGGTTCTAAATCACACGCAACACACACACACACAAAAACCGTGACTATTTCCGGCCAATCTTCAGCGTGATTAGTCTACAGACTTCCTGCTCCAAAGTGACTAGTTCCGGCCAGTCTTCAGAGTGATTAATATACAGATTCCTGCTCCAAAGTGACTATTTCCGGCCAGTCTTCAGAGTGATTAATATACAGATTCCTGCTCCAAAGTGACTATTGCCGGCCAGTCTTCAGAGTGATTAATATACAAATTCCTGCTCCAAAGTGACTATTGCCGGCCAGTCTTCAGAGTGATTAATATACAGATTCCTGCTCCAAAGTGACTATTGCCGGCCAGTCTTCAGAGTGATTAATATACAGATTCCTGCTCCAAAGTGACTATTGCCGGCCAGTCTTCAGAGTGATTAATATACAGATTCCTGCTCCAAAGTGACTATTGCCGGCCAGTCTTCAGAGTGATTAATATACAGATTCCTGCTCCAAAGTGACTATTTCCGGCCAGTCTTCAGAGTGATTAATATACAGATTCCTGCTCCAAAGTGACTGTTTCCGGCCAATCTTCAGAGTGATTAATATACAGATTCCTGCTCCTTGCACGTCCTAATGATGATGATTGAAACCGGTATCTCCAGTGTCAACGCAAGCAGAAAACAAACAACACAGAATAACTAATCATTCTGCGCACGTTACACCTCACAGCATCCTTCCAACGTGTGGAATAGTTGACACAGAGCACCAGCACCAAGCCCAACCACTACAGCGACACGCACAATGGGCTGATGTTTAGACAACTACAGCGACACGCATAATGGGCTGATGTTTAGACAACTACAGCAACACACACAATGGGCTGATGTTTAGACAACTACAGCAGCACACACAATGGGCTGATGTTTAGACAACTACAGCAACATGCACAATGGGCTGATGTTTAGACAACTACGGCAACACGCACAATGGGCTGATGTTTAGACAACTACAGCAACACGCACAATGGGCTGATGTTTAGACGTCGTTCCCGTAGGCCAAATATGCGTACCTTAATGGTGGGATTTGAAAATGCTGGCATACCCCAAATTTTACCATGGTAAGCCTTGTTGTTCGAGCTGATTAACATATATTATATAGAAGAAGAAGACTG
>CM065728.1:67558178-67568178 GCA_033310375.1 Conus canariensis
ATATGAAACAGAGGATTCAAAGGACATAGGAAACAGAGGATTCAAAGGACATAGGAAACAGAGGATTCAAAGGACATATGAAACAGAGGATTCAAAGGACATATGAAACGGAGGATCCAAAGGACATATGAAACAGAGGATCCAAAGAACATATGAAACAGAGGATTAAAAAAAACATACGAAACAGAGGATCCAAAGAACCTATGAAACAGAGGATTCAAAGGACATCTGAAACAGAGGATCCAAAGAACCTATGAAACAGAGGATTCAAAGGACATCTGAAACAGAGGATCCAAAGAACCTACGAAACAGAGGATTCAAAGGACATCTGAAACAGAGGATCCAAAGAACCTATGAAACAGAGGATCCAAAGGACATCTGAAACAGAGGATTCAAATGAATCTGGGAAGCTATGAACATGAGCATAAAGGACCTAGGATAAGAAAAAGGGACTCGGGACACAAAAGGTGGAGTATACGAAGGATTCAGGAGATATAGGATACAAAACACAAAAGACCTCCGACCCAAAAGAAGACAGAATTCAAATGCCTTAAATGCGAAAGACACAGACCACAAAGCACTCAGGACACAAAGGATACAGAATATACAGCAACAAAGATACAAAGGATACAGAACACAAAGCACCAAAGACACACAGGACATAGAACACAAAGTACATGAGACACAAGGGACACCGAACACAAATCACCAAAGTATAGACATAGGACATAGAACACACAGCACCTAGGACACAAACGACACAGAACACACATCACCTAAGACACAAAGGATACAGAACACACATCACCTAAGACACAAAGGACACAGAACACACATCACCTAAGACACAAAGGACAGAACACACATCACCTAAGACACAAAGGACACAGAACACAAAATCACCTAGGACACAAAGGACACAGAACACACATCACCTAAGACACAAAGGACACAGAACACACATCACCTAAGACACAAAGGACACAGAACACACATCACATAAGACACAAAGGACACAGAACACACATCACCTAGGACACAAACGACACAGAACACACATCACCTAAGACACACAAACGACACAGAACACACATCACCTAAGACACAAACGACACAGAACACATCACCTAGGACACAAACGACACAGAACACACATCACCTAAGACACACAAACGACACAGAACACACATCACCTAAGACACAAAGGATACAGAACAACACAAATCCCCTAGGACACAAAAGACATAGAACACAAAGTACCTACATGAGGTCCATGGCATTCAGACAGGTCTCAAGGGATACAGGACACAAAGGGCTCAGCACTCACAAACATGGCCTCGTGCACAAAGGACCCAGGGCATACAGGACACAGCACAGACAGCGCCAATGGCCAAGATACAAAGAACTCTGGACACTGCAGACGAAAGATAGACATATTCAATTTGAATAAAACATAAACAAAACAAACAAACAAACAAACCCGCAAGAGGAAAACACATAAACAACAAAGAACAATGGAAGAAACAAAACTCATCGAACATGATTACAAAGTAATCGTTAGGGGCCATGTGAAAATAAAAAATATCTTCTCTGAAAATTCCACCTCGTGAAAACAAAACAAAACGATCTAGTTGCAAAGCGAGACGACTGCAGGCGGAAATCTAAACAAATCTTAAATAAATGTTAGCGAACCGCCCAGAGAACGTGGACAAACGAGTCACAAGACGAAACACCATGTGTTTCGTCTTGTGACTCGTTTGTCCACGTTCTCTGGGCGGTTCGCTAACATTTATTTAAGATTTGTTTAAAACAAAACGAAACAAAAACACGACATATCTGCTCATTTCGTTTCAGTTATAAAGAAATTTTAAGGCTCAGATGAAATATGTATTTCTTATCAACGAATAGTCATTCTCTCGCCCCTTCCCCAAACACAGAGGTTTGCTTCACTCTTGCTCTTGTAGCGGATTTACCTTCCATCATTACTTCACGCTGCCAAAGGCTGAATGCACACGGACAAATAAAAATGAGAGGTGGTCATATTTCTGACATTCGCGTTCAACAAAACAAACCAAAAAGTGACACAGAAATACAAATACACTAAAAACTCTTAGAGAGAGAGAGAGAGAGAGAGAGAGAGAGAGAGAGAGAGGGGGGGGGAAGAGAGAGAGAGAGAGAGAGAGAAGAGAGAGGGGAGAGAGAGAGGAGAGAGAGAGAGAGAGAGAGAACAGGAAGAGAAACAAAGACACACACACACGTTTATCCTGCTGATTAAAAGTTCAGAAGGTCACAAAGAACCTCCATTTTCTTTTGCCCCATGTACAGAATGTGAAAATTGTTTGAGCACCAAAGACTTGTCACTCAGATTGGCTCCACCATGGTAACACCACATCGAAACCTCTGGTGCGTATATTTTCTTTTCGCCTCTTGCACATATCAAGCGGAATACTGTTCTTGTGAACGGAATGCCACACAGTTGAAGACGAGATTCCAGCACAGGCACAGACTACGTGGTGGCGAAAACTACCCCAGCGTTGACGTGCAGGGGAAGATGAAAAGCCCAGAGGCTACTGTCTGCCATTCCGCATCAAGTGTGCGTATTGCCCTAAGTGTGTTTTTGCAGCACGAGCTGTTTCGCTGTAAGATCCCCCCATGGCTTTAACACCCCAGTCAGTGATGACTTCCATCTTCAGTTGCTCTGGCGACACGTTTCGACTGGGGGAGGCCAACCGCAGGACAAACGTTAAAAGGGTGAAATGGGCGCAACATGAAAAGAGTCCGCTTTACGTTCCTTTTGTGCAACTGCGTGGCGCTGCGTGCGTGGAAAGAGTGGAAAGAGGTCTATACTGCTCTATCTTCACTGACAAGAAAGAGAAGAGAGAGAGAGAGAGAGAGAGAGAAGAGAGAGAGAGGGAGGGGTCAGAGATGGAGGAAGGAAAGGCGGGTGGGCGGCGGGGGAGGGGGGGGGGGGTTAGAAGGGAGTACAGGAAGGGTGTTGAAGAAAAGCAGAAAAATATGCCACTAACATGTGCAAAAAAAATACGCGCACCCCATAATCAAGCAATGAAGGAATAAACAAAAGTAATAAATGGACATATGTATATATATGACACACACACACACACACACACACACACACACACACACACACACACACACACACACATATATATATATATATATACATGTATATGTACACATACATATATATGTATTGTATGTATATATATATATATATATATATATATATATATACATATATGAATCAATGTCGATAAACTAAAAGACATTAAATTAACAAAACAAGGCAATTTTTTTCTCTTTCTTGCGTAACCACTTGAACCATCAAAAGGCAACCAAACTTAGCAACGAAAACAAATAATATGACACCAAGCAACGAAAACAAATAATATGACACCAACAACAAGACAGTGTATCCTTTTTCATTCTGTGTGGGTGAAAGAAAAGCACACCAAGGAAACCAAAATAAAGACAAACAACTCACAATGAAATAAGAAAAAGTGTGGTGATCGCAAAGAAAAAAAAAATCATGTCTGAGCTAAAGATGGAGTATGGTGGAAAGAAATACAACCCCTTTTCAATGTAATGTAAAAGGATATTTATAGAGCGCTTTACCTCGCGAGAGCCCAAAGCGCATATTACAGAAACATTCTAACTCAAAACACACCACACACACACACACCACACACACACACACACACACATCACACACACACACACACACACAACGCACGCACACACGCACGGCACGCACACGCACGCACGCACGAAAAAGAAAACCCCACACATGCAGAAAGACACACGAGCGCGTCAAAACAAGCAGACTCGCGCACAGAGATAAGTGGATATCGTTAACAGTCCTGGGGAAAAAAATGTGTCTTTAGGGAGGTTTTAAAAGTCTTTAAAGAGTCCGTGTTACGCAGAGAAGAAGGCAGACCATTCCACAGAGCAGGTGCCTGGTAAGAGAAAGATCGCTGGCCTGAAATTGTCAGGCGAGCGGAGGGAAGCCGAAGCAGACGAGAATCGGTGGATGAGCGTAAACAAGACATTATAATTATGCTATCCCTGACAGTCAAGACGTTCTGTTGTGTTGCTCAGCTGAAACCCCATCTCTGCATCAAAGGGTTGTATGGATCGGGTAACAAAGGGGTTCGTCTTGATTTCGAAATGCACCTGGGTGCAAATAGAGTTCGGCCTTCTAATCAGTTTAAAAATAAAATCACTGAACTTTACAAAGAGAGAGAGAGAGAAGAAGAGAGAGAGAGGGGAGAGAGAGAGGAGACAGACGGACAGACGGACAGACAGAGACAGAGATAGACAGAGACATACAGGAACAGAGAGGCAAGGAGAAACAGTGAGAGAGACAGAAGAGAGAGAGAGAGAGAGAGAGAGAGAGAGAGAGAGAGAGAGAGAGAGAGAGAGAGGAAGAGAGAGAGAGAGAGAGAGAGAGAAATGAGTGATGGTAGGCGTAGGGGAGAAAATAGGGGGTGTTAAAACCTGGCAGAAAACAATGTACACCTATTATACAAACAACAAACACGAATCAGCCCTCCACAAACAAATAAATCAGTCAGCCGTACAACAAAGAAGAACTCCCTAAATTACACAGGTCAGCTGCATGAACCATAGCAAACAAAAAAAAAAAAAAAAAAAATGTTTATGTGCTCGTTTGACACAGCCTGGGGTAAACAAAAAAAAGCAATCATTACTGTGTAGCGGTCAAGGGACAGAACCTCCTCTGCATGGGTGGAGAGTCACACACACACACACACACACACACACACACACACACACACACACACACACACACACACACACAGATGAATGTATGTATGTAAGTATGTATGTATGTGTCTGTCTGTCTATTCATCTATCTATCTAAGTCATGCACCCTGAGGATGGCCAAGGCCAAAACATTGGTAAAAAATCAATGCACTTTGTGTGTGTGTGTGTGTGTGTGTGTGTGTGTGTGTGTGTGTGTGTGTGTGTGTGTGTGTGTGTGTGTGTGTTTTGAAATGACACAAAAAAACAACCCCAAAACAAAACCATTTTTGACAGAAAAGAACACAAGAACTTAAAAAACAAACAGATATTAGATGTGATGCATGATATTCTTGAGCTCTGTTCTCTGCTGAATGCCAGTGTCTAAATGTATTAATTAAAAAGTGGGCCATCTGAACTTTGAATTATTGCTTGGCGTAATTTAGAGTTTGGCCCTCTAACGAGTTTGAAAGACAATAATCGAACTTGGAGAGAGAGAGAGAGAGAGAGAGAGAGAGAGAGAGAGGAGAGAGAGAGAGAGAGAGAGAGAGAGAGAGAGACAGAGAGACAGAGAGAAAGCGAGAGGAGAGAGAGAGAGAGAGAGAGAGAATCTTTACAGTTTCACAGCCTTGGTGACATGAGGGGGGGGGGGGGGGCAGAACAAAGGAATAGCAACGAACCAAGCATGAAACAGCCGACAGCCTGAAATTTAAAAATATAAACTGTATCTAGACCATCCAGTAAAATGTCTATTAGACGAAGTCAAATCAGCAGCAATGATTATTGCCTCTTGAAGAACTTGCTTTAGCTTCCTGGCCTCACCAGGCACTGTCATTGAACTTTGTTTAGAAGTATATTCCTCTGCTGTAAACAGTTATACATACATACATGCATGCATACATACATACATACATACATACATACATACATACATACAGAGAGAGAGAGAGAGAGAGAGAGAGAGAGAGAGAGAGAGAGAGAGAGAGAGTCGAGGGACGGAACAGCTCAGTTGGTAGAGCGCCGGACTCGTGATCCTGGGGTTGCGGGTTCGAATTTCGGTACAGGGGGATTTTTCCCTCGGAGTTAACATTGGTTAGGACTCCATTCCCCATACAGTCCTTCGAATGAGACTATAAACCGAGGTTCCGTGTGTGAACGCACGCACAACATCTTGCACACACGTAAAATCACATCACCAACTTTCGGAAGAGAAGGCCAGTTTGGCCGTTGGTATGGATGACACGTTACACATAGCATGCATCTTCCCCAAAGATGGAGTATGGCTGCCTTAATGGCGGGATAAAAAACGGTCATACACACAAAACTCCACTGCCTGTCTGTACAGGCAGTGTCCGCAAGCGTATCAGCCTGCGCACGCAGAAAGAAAGAAAGAAAAAGAAAATCAACATTGTTTTTTTTTTTTGTTTTATTTTCCATGTGTGTAACATCGATGAGAGTGATCTACAATTTTCCATTTAGTTCCAGGGTTATGAAAGAGGCATCTTTGCATGTGTATTAGTTCATATACGCCACACCACATCGGTAAGTCATGAGATTTCTGTATGTAGGTGGTATGGGCAGGTAAACGAAGACGTGAAGATAGTTTCAAAACGGAGTGACTGAGGGCGGAAAATGAAGCAAAAGTTAGAAAAAATAGGAGGCTAGTTACCGCCAAGGACATCGACAAACAAAGCACATGAGAAAACACAATGCATTTCGACCTCTTGGGTCTTCTCCAGGCAAAAAACAAATAACATCTAGGGCAGTGAAAACGAAGAACGAGAAACCACTTATCTGCTCATATTAGGCGCAAATCAAAATGGCCACTGTCCTAAATGTTATTTGTTTTTGCCTGAAGAAGACCCAAGAGGTCGAAATGCATTGTGCTTTGTCCTGTACTTTGTTTGCCTGCGTTCTTGGCGGTAACTAACCCCCTCTCTGTCTAAATTTGGAATAACTAACCCCCTCTCTGTCTAAATTTGGAATAAATGAAGAGTTCAATGAGAAAGGATCTGAGAAGAACGTCGGTCAGCCCACACTTTTCCTACAAATGAACACTTTGTCCTACATTGTGAGCAAGCAAGGAGAATCTCACATGCTTTCTCATATGTTGTGAGAAAGCATTGGATTGTTACAAAAAGCTTTTCATTTGAGATAACATCATGTCTTTCACCAAAACAAATCCTTTAGAGAGAGAGAGAGAGAGAGAGAGAGAGAGAGAGAGAGAGACAGAGACAGAGAGAGAGAGAGTTCCATACCATCTTTGAGATGGAGGAAGGGGGGGGGAAGCGAGAGGGGGATAGATTTTCCTCTCTAGGGGGAAATCTCATGTGAAATACTATCCGTCGTGAACGGAAAGAAACAGGTAAATAGTTGACACAGGACGTCCAGAAAAACTGCGGTGTTTCCAGGATGGACGTATAGTAATGGCTATTCTGGTCAACATCGTCCATCATCTATGACCCCTAATGAACATACCTACAAATTTTCAGAAAGATCGGCCAAGTACTTTCTGAGATTTTCCATAAAGAAGAAATCCGTTATGGGTTGTTATAGCCAAAACATCGGGCATCATCCGTGACCCATAATGAACATACCTACAAGTTTTCAGAAAGATCGGCCAAGTACTTCTGAGATATTCCATAAAGAAGAAAAACCGTTATGGGCCGTTATAGCCGTTAGTAACGGATATAACGGTAAAATAAAACATCGGGCATCATCCGTGACCCATAATGAACATACCTACAAATTTTCAGAAAGATCGGCCAAGTACTTTCATCAGGATGGACGTCCTGGGAAGATGGTAACTCCCTGGCCATTGTCTGCCCTTCCACACCCAGTGTTGGTGTGGTCCAAAGCGTGGTGACAGTACCGGCTGTTTTGCATGGCCCCCTATGGCTTTAACACCCGTCAGTGATCTTCAATCCCTCAGGCTGTTGGGCGACATGTTTTGACCCTGAGACAATGAGCTGGACAAACACTACAGAGGGCAGGGTAAACACCGAAATTGAATCACTCTGGCCGTTCTGTGCATAATTGTGGTGGTGCGTGGGTGGGAAAAAAGCGAGGTCTGAATCACTGACACACACACACACACACACACACACACACACACACACACACACACACACACACACACACACACACACACACACAAACACACACACACACACACACAGCGAGAGAGAGAGAGAGAGAGAGAGAGAGAGAGAGAGAGAGAGAGAGAGAGATGGGTGGTGGAGGAGGAGGGAATGGCATAAACAGGGGAAAAACTGTGGGGGCCTGAAAACAAGCAAGAAAATATGTTATTATCATATAAAAGAACAAACCAATACATCAATCCGAAAACAAACAAACAAACAAAAAAAACAATCAATAACTGCATTAATCGATACAGACAAGCAAACAAACAATCCTGGCTAGCTGAAAGAGAATAGTTTGCGTACTACGCTGTGTTCATCCTAGACAAGACAAATCAGCAATTATTACAGCAGGGCTTTTATAGGGCAGGAAGCCCTCAATACAGGTGAAACAAACACAGAGACAAACATATGCAAACACGCGGAAACATGGAGAAACGACAATCAATTAATAACGAGACTTGAAACAGAATTGTTTGTGAGTTCGCCAAACAACAGGAACAAACAATTTGCAAGACGACACAGTGTTTTGTCCTGTAATCTGTTTGTCTCTGTTGTTTGGCGGCGGACTCATTGACAACTCTTTTTTTAAAATTTGTTTCAGTTTCCGCCAGCAGTCGTCTTATTGCATAATCAATAACAAGAGTTGCATTCAAACACACACACACACACACACACACACACACACACACACACACACACACACACACACACACACACACACACACAAGTGTTTTTGACAGGAAAGGACGAAAATGCAATATTTTCTGATTGTAACAGGACATTAGATATGATGCATGGTGACGACTTATATATATATATATATATATATATATATATATATATATATATATATATATATACCCTGTTGGTCAGCTGAATGCCTGCGTTAGCAGCATGCATAAGGTTTGGTGTAAATGTTGAACACAATGCAAAGCATATAAACGTACTCCCAGTTTATCTTGAATATGCCTGAGATATTCCATAAAGAGGAAAAACCGTTTTGGGCCGTTGTAGCCGTTAGTAACGGCTATTCTGGTCAACATCGTCCATCATCAATGACCCCTAATGAACATACCTACAAATTTTCAGAAAGATCGGCCAAGTACTTTCTGAGATTTTCCATTAAAAAGAAACACCGTTATGAGCTGTTATAGCCAAAACATCGGGCATCATCCGTGACTTATAATGAACATACCTACAAGTTTTCAGAAAGATCGGCCAAGTACTTTCTTGGATATTCCATAAAAAAGAAAAACTGTTATGGGCCATTATAGCCGTTAGTAACGGAGTAAAATAAAACATCGGGCATCATCCGTGACCCATAATGAACATACCTACAAATTTTCAGAAAGATCGGCCAAACACTTTCTGAGATATTCCATAAAAAGAAAAACCGTTATGGGCCGTTATAGCCATTAGTAACGGATATAACGGTAAACTGAAACATCGGGCATCATCCGTGACCCATAATGAACATACCTACAAGTTTTCAGAAAGATCGGCCCAGTAGTTTTGTCTGGAGCGAGTGGAACACATTTTGACCACGGACGGAAAAACAGACAGACAGATAGAGACAGACAGACGCACAGACAGCATTTCATCGTTCCCATTGTAAAGTACCCCCTGTTCTATAAGAACTGGGAGGACAAAAAGGGAATTAGATGGGTGCAACTGTTAAAAACCAAAAGAACTGAAGTTGGGGGTCCAGGGACCAACATGTCTGTGCTTGGGTTTAGAGGCATTTGCTTTCTGTCTACCATCTGACTAAGAAACACAAACAGCTTGTTCATAGTTCCAAAGTGAGACGACTTCAGGCGGAAATCTAAACAAATCTTAAATAAATGTTAGCAAACCGCCATGAGAAACGTGGACAAACGAGTCACAAGACAAAACACGACGCGTTTCCACCTCTGAGGTCTTCTTCAGGCAAGACACAAACAAATAGGGCAATGAAACAAACTCGTTCATTTTCATTGTCCTATTTGTTTGTGTCTTGCCCGAAGAAAACCTAAGAGGTCGAAACGCGTCTTTTTTTTCTCTTTGTTTGTTTGGTTGATTTAGGATGTGTGTGTGTG
>CM065728.1:67570678-67578178 GCA_033310375.1 Conus canariensis
TGTGTTGTGTGTTTGAGTGGACTTAAAAAAAGCCCAGCAGAAAACGTAGAGATCTGCTGTGATCCACCTTTTTTTTTTCTACAGGTGTGCTTGTTGTTCTGTTCTGGCATGACAAAGGCAACATAACTGGACAGTCAAAGAAAATGTCATATAAGACAAAAACAAAGTGAAGAGAAAAGACAGAAAGAAAAACAGAGACAGAGACAGTATTAGGCAACTAAACAATAAAAAAATTGACATAGTAAAAGAAGAAAAGATTGAAAGAAAGAACTGCAATGAAAATGCCTAATCCTCCATCTTCTGACATACCCCCCCCCCCCCAAAAAAAAAAAAAAAAAAAAAAAAAACCACCACCATCACCACCACCAACAACAACAACAACTCACTCCAAACAGGAATTCGAACGCCAGATACGGACATAAATTATCCTGCTCAATCTGTGAAGAGAACTATGTCGGAGAAACTGAGAGAAACCTTCGAAAACGCTTGACAGGACACAAAAGGGAATCATCACCAGTAGGCGCCCACCTACACGCCCAGCAACATCAGTTCGAACATGACAACATCAGCGTTCTCGACCGTGACAATAGATGGTTTCAGCGTGGGGTGAAGGAGGCTATCCATATTGCCGCCAACAACCCCACACTCAACCGGGACCGGGGCAGACACACCTTGCCATCGGTGTACAACACCCACATTGTTCAGTCACATGACCAGGGTTCGACCCGTGGTCGTGTGCACTGAACTCCAGTTCACTCAGTAGCAACACCACCGCTGATGAAGACAGAGGTCTGTTGAAAGCTCCAAGTAAGTGCTATTCCCAGCTGAGTGACCTGTCTAAATCCGGTAGTCATTCTGTTCAATCTAGTTTTCAAATGGCCCCAAATCAGAACACGTGTCTGCTCTTCTGGACTCTCTTCACTGGCTACCTGTTTGTGGAAGAGTGATGTACAAAGATGTTTCCTCTTTGTGCTTCAGTTCCCTTGCTTTTAAACCATCAGATCATCTCTCTCACCCTACACTCCCTCACGACCAGTTGTGTGCTGTTCCGGAGACACACCAAAAATTCCCGCCGTCAGTTCAAAAGCTACAGCTGGGCGCTCTTTCTTTTGTTCAAGGCTCATCTGTCTGGAATCATTCCCCCCCATTCTCTTAAGACATTCAGTTTTTGTACTCCCAGTTCTTATAGTAATGGCCATAACGGCCCATAATGGCTTTTCTTTTTTATGGAATATCTCAGAAAGTACTTGGCCGATCTTTCTGAAAATTTGTAGGTATGTTCATTATGGGTCACGGATGATGCCCAATGTTTTCTTTTACCGTTATAGCCTTTACTAACAGCTATAACGGCCCATAACACTTTTTCTTCTTCATGGAACATCTCAGAAAGTACTTGGCCGATCTTTCTGAAAATTTGTAGGTTTGTTCATTAGGGGTCACAGATGATGGCCGATGTTTACCAGAATAGCCGTTACTAACGGCTATAACGGCCCAAGACGGTTTTTCCTCTTTATGGAATATCTCACGCATATTCAAGATAAACTGGGAGTATGTTTATATGCTTTGCATCTTTTTTTTTTGTGCAGTCCTCTGAGCGTGATCCGAAAAAAGAAAAACATTATTCTCAGTCCTTCCACTCTTCTTTGAACTGTCCTTTGCCGCTTTGCTCTTTTGTGTTATAATTTTACTTGGCAGTGAACATACATGTCTATGTGCATGCGTGCGTGGGTGCGTGCATGTATTGTTTCTCTCTCTCTCTCTCTCTCTCTCTCTCTCTCTCTCTCTTCTGTGTGTGTGTGTTGTGTGTGTGTGTGTGTGTGTGTGTGTTAGTTACAGGGGGTTGGGGTTGGAGGGGTAGGACATAGGGGGTTGCGGTGTGCGTGCGGCCGCACGTGTGTAATCTCTCTGTCTCTCTGTCTCTGTTTGTCTGTCTGTCTGTCTGTCTGTCTGTCTCTCAAACAAGTGAACAAAGACAATTTGTTTCATAGACTGAACCAACTGAGCTATTCCACAACAGGCATGGACAGAGCTGTCCCTACTCTCCACACCCCACCCCCTCCCCACACTCCCTCCAGCCAAAGACAAAATAACAGGAAGAAGATTAAATCTTCTGCAGTCAACAGAGACGAAAACAAGAGCAAACAAACAAACAAAAAAAACAAAACAAAAAAAAAAACCAAACCAAAATGAGACAAACATGGTACACCATTACACAGCACGTCCTTTATCAACGTAGTGAGACCGGATATTGTGTACCAAAGGCAGGATCTGGACAGTTCCAGCATGACCATCGACAGGATTAGCGAGGAATTCATTCCCCTCTGGACAGCTCCAGTATGACCATCGACAGGATTAGCGAGGAATTCATTCCCCTCTGGACAGAGACCAGTCCATCGCCTGCCACTGTAGTAGGAGTGGTCTTGTCTCGCAGCTAAGAAGATCAAAGCAAGAGAGAGAGAGAGAGAGGGAGAGAGAGAGAGAGAGAGAGAGAGAGAGAGAGAGAGATGAGAGAGAAAGAGATGCAGAGAGAGATGCAGATGTTTATTCGTAAAGGCCATAGCCCCTTAGAAGGGGGATACATATAAAAGAAAGAACTTTGCATAATCCATTTCTAATCTAATCAGGGGTACAAACAAACTAAGGTATTACAGAATTTCTTCGTTTAAACCCTCTGTAAAAATACACAGCAAGCTGCTTCACTATTTTATCATTTGTCGATGACATTAACAAAATTAACCTGAATAGTGAAGGATGCACATAGTATTTGGATGGAATACACTGTTGTCTAAGATCACTTAGTTCTGGGCATGAAAGAACAAAATGAACTTCATTTTCTTGAGATTCCTGACATAATGGACAAACAGTCACACGATCATTTAAATGTCTGTAACGCTGTGAATGTGCATAGATATCTGATATACCAAATCTGAACCTGGTTATCATATATTTCAAATGTCTGTCAATAACCATTGACAAATACCTCGGAACACAATGCATAGGATTTAGCATTCTATAAAAATCAAATCTATTACTGTCTTCAACATGAGCGTTCCACCTCTGCCATCTACAATCAATCAATGTTTGCCGAAAAACACGGACAAAAGCATTTATATCGCCAACACCCTGATTTTCCCATACAAAACCAAATCCATATTCATACAACTTTAGCCTTACATTCGAGACCCAATTTTTCTTACCCCTTGCATCTAACTCCACGAGCATCATATAGGCTTTATAAGGTAATCTGTGTGGTTCCATTTGTGTTATCCTTAACCAGTAACGAATACATTTAATCACAGATATTAAATAGATAGGATATCGGTTAGTCTCTCCATATACCAAATCATTTGGTGTTCTCATCGAAACACCAAGAAATTTCTTCAGAGCGTACAAATGAATTTTCTCAACATGCATAGCAGCAGAATCAAAGCCCCATAGCTCAGCACCATATTGTAACATTGGTTGAATTTGAATATCAAATAATTTCAACAACAAAGATAGAGATTCATTATCTAACTGTGCCAATTTCCTCAAAATACACAATAAAGCATATTTAGCTCTACTTGCAAGATCTTTACAAGCAAAGGTAAAGCTTAAGCATGTAGAAAAATAAATACCAAGATATTTATAAGCATTCACTACGGGCATTTCGACTCCATTATATGTCCACCTTTCTCTGGCGGCAAGATAACCGCCCTTTCTAAACACAATTATATTACTTTTCGTCATGTTTATTTTTAGCTGCAATGCAAAAGAAGCTCTTCCTAAACTGTTCAGCTGGGTTTGTAAACCAATTATAGTTTCAGACATTAATGCAACATCGTCTGCCAACAGAAGAATGAAAATTTCCAAAAAATCATTTATAAACTTTGCTCCATGTCGTCCAGAATTGGTAACTTCTAATGTCAGTTCATTAATAAATAAGGAAAACAATATAGGACTGCACACATCACCCTGCTTAACACCAGTCGTGCAGTTTATGCAAGCAGTCAAAGACCCACCGCTTCTCACTCTAGCTTTGACAGAGTCATACATGCTCATGACACTTCGATATAATTTCCCTCTGATTCCATTTTTAAACAAAATATGCCACAAAATACTTCTATTAACAGAATCAAAGGCTTTTTCGAAATCAATAAAAGCAACATATAATTTGCGATTCAAACAAAATTGTTTTCGCACAAATGCCATTAAAGTAAACATATGATCTATTGTAGAATAGTTCCGCTTAAATCCAGCTTGAAATTCACCAGTGAGGTTCTTTTCTTCTACCCAGTCCTGCAGCCTTCTGTTGATAACAGCACTGTATAGTTTACTACAAATGTTACTCAAAGAAATGCCTCTGTAATTGCTTGGGTCATCAACATCACCTTTCTTGTATAAAGGAAGAACAATAGATTCAGTCCACAGTTCAGGAAACACACCTCTGTCAAACAGAGCATTAAAAAATTTTGTAACAAAATCTAACAACAAATCAGATTTACATGCATTTTTTAACATCTCACCAATGATTCAATCAGGGCCGCTAGCTTTACGATTCCTTAATTTCTTTAAAGCCAGCAGAATCTCATCTCTTGAAATTGGACGATTTAATGTATCATCACTGGTATTATTGTTATCACTAGTATCATTGTTACCATTGTCATCACTACCGCCTTCATCGTCCATAATATTACAGGTATCTACTTCTTTTTCAAGCAATTTCTGAAAGTGCTGAAACCAGTTTTCTAAACTAATATTGTTAGATGGTTGTTTACTTTTATTGTGGATTCTCCGCATTGAATTCCAGAATTCCTTCTGGTTATTTACAGAGGATACCAGTTTTTCTAACATAGCTCGATTAAACTGTTTACGTTTTGTTTTTAGAAGTTGTTTATAGGCACGTCTGGCATTACTATAAGAAACATGATCTGGTGGCAATAAAGTGCGACGGTATCTATTTAACAAATTACGGGCCTTTCTCTTACCAGACTTACACTCCACATCATACCAGTCATCATCATAACTATGTTTTACATTTACATTGCTCTGTTTTTTCATGCCCTCAGCTGCTTCTTTCAAGCAACAGTTAAATATATACAGAGCTTCATTTATATCCACATCAATTACACTGATCGCCATTTCAACTCTCTGTTGAATCTCAGGGGAGCAAACTACATCACTAAATACATTAGTATACGTCTCATTCCAAACATACTTTTCAGTGAAAAAGTTAGAAACATTTCTTTTTGTGTTATTCATGCAGTCATTTGGAACACTGAGGTTCATCAACAAAGGCATATGGTCTGACTCGATTCTTTCTAGCACTTGTAATTTACAATCATTCGAGAAACTCAAAAACATATCTCGTGACATTAAAAAATAATCAATTACACTATTACCTCTATCAGATAGATATGTGTAGCGACCATTCAGCTCGCCCTGACACATACCATTCATGATACACAAATTCAAAGCAGTGCACATATTGATTAGCATTTTACCATAATTATTCAATACATTATCTTCAGAATTTCTGTTTGTACATAAAGGAGTACTTACATACTGATCATCAATAGGCAAACCATCATCTTCTAAATCATGTGAAAAGTTTGAAGTTCGACTGTTCAAATCACCACTTAATAAAACATAAACATCATCAAGAGCAAGTATACAATCACTCACAAATTCTTCAAGCATACATATTCCATTTTCAATGTCAGAATGTGTATAGTACGGTGAATCAATCGGTGGTACGTAAGCACATATGTAAAGGATATCTTTCTTTGCGCAAAATAGAGATTTATCAATGACAAAAGCAACACAGTTATCAGATTTAATATCTAATAACTTAATGAACGAGCAAAGCTCGTGTTTAACAAGACATAAAAGACCACCAGAACGCCTTCCACGAGCTGTAAGTTTAATGGCAGGTTTGCAAAACGATTTATAACCTACAAACACAGATGAATGAAAATCTTCCAGAAATGTTTCATCAAAACATATGAAGTCAAAAGAACAAACAAAAGAGACAAATTCTTTATCATGCAATTTAGACAGTAAACCATTCACATTCCAATGGAGAAAAGAGAAAGATTTAGAATTTTTATTTACAAAGAAACAATCTGAATTGTCACTGTCAGCAAATCCGGGAGAAGCATTGCACGCGCCGTCATGACGCGCGTCATACACAGATACGGATTCAACCAACACACGCTCACTGTTAACACACACATATTCAGGTTTGGTGGTTGAATCGCTAGCACAACAAACCAGGTCAACCGTTCCACGATCAGCACGTGCCAGCTCTGTGTCATACCCGTCACCGGGTGACAGCAAAACCGGTGCACCATGAAGGTCTGTTCCCTCTGTTGAAACACCACACACAATGTCTATGGGCCGGCCACTGTCCTATTTTATTTCCACTAGCATGTCACTAGAATCGACAGAATATTTCTTGCCGTCTATCAGGAGGTGGTTGAATGTCACTGTAGCTCTTTTTCCATCATTACGAGCTTTCTTTAAGTGTGGCATCAACCTTGTCCTGACTTCTCTTACACGGGTAGAAAAGTCTTCACCAATGAAAACCTGACTTCCCCTGAGCTTGCCCTTTGCCTTTAGCACTTCTACCTTCTGTTTATAGAAAACACATCTGGCAATCACAGGGGAGTCAGACTTAGAGCTTATCCGGTGAACCCTGTCAAATTCCACATCATGTGACAGTCCAAGTTTGTCAGTGAGAAGATCGTTTACCATACCTTCACACTCGGCCGGTGTCTCGTTCTCACTTCTCGGTAAGCCGTAGAAAATAAGGTTATTCCGTCTGGACCGTCCCTCGAGGTCGTCCGTCTTCGTCTCCAGGTCAGCAATCCTCCGGTTGAGATCGTCGTTCCTCCTCTGCAGATCCACGTTCTCTTCACGGAGCGTGCCGACCTCCTCCCTCAGCGCTCTCAGTTCGTCCTTCATGGCCACGTAGTCCTCGTGCAGGATGCGGATTTCTTCTTTCACCTCTCCAATCTTGGTGTCTAGCTTCAAGCCCAAGGAGTTGAGCATGCCAACAATGTCAGAGAGAGTAGGCTGGCTTGCTGCTTCACTGGAAGTGCCACCTGAAGGGTTGTCCGTTCTGTCCAAGCTGACTCTGCTACTGGTTGACCGTGTACTAGACAGTCGAGACTGCCTCATGCTGTCCTTGCTCTGAGAGGGGTTGGGTCCAGGATTACTTTCCACGTCCCCGCAGCGAAGAAGTAAACTCCCCCAGTACAAGTACGTGAGGAGCAAACCCAGCATGACACCGTCTGCTCTTCGTGTCACTGTCAACATGGCGATGTAGAGTGCCCTCTTCTGCCTTGCTCGCTTTAACATGAAGGCTTGAAATAGCGGACAGAAACAGCCGCAGACCGCTCTAAAAGCTAACGCAGCTGACGGCATGGTGCCTCCCACAACTTGATATCAAACATCAAAGCATAGGACGATCAGTAAGTACCAAAAATCGACGTTGTCTTCGAGCGACAAGAAAACGTG
>CM065728.1:67588178-67598178 GCA_033310375.1 Conus canariensis
CATCACCATTAATATCATTATGATTGTTGTCGTTATTGTTCCTCTTCATCTGATCTGATTAAACTGCTGCTGCTACCACTGCCACCACTACTACTACTTCCATATTGCTAATTATCCCCCACCTCCTCCTCACTGTTATTATTATTATCATCATTACTATCATTATTATCATTAGTATCATCACAGCAGGAGAAGAAGAGGAAGACGAAGAAGAAGACCATTAACAACAACGACTACGTAGTAGTAGAATAGTAGTAGCAACAGCAGTAATAGTAGTATGTAGTAGTAGTAGTAGTAGTATAGGAGTAGCAGTAGTAGTGGTGGTGGTGGAAGTAGTAGCAGCAGCAGTAGAAGTAGTAGTAGTAGTAGCAGTAGTAGTAGCAGCAGCAGCAGTAGTAGTAGTAGTAGTAGTAGTAGAAGTAGTAATAGTCGTCGTAGTAAACTACCAATGCTCACCGAACACAGTATATGGACACCACAGCGCTAACCAGTCAGAACTCCGGTAAAGCGAAAGTTCTGGCATTGAAGAACTGTCAGATTACACACTCTGTGCACCTTGATCTCTTTCCACCAACCTTCCCCCATCACTGCGCCTGTGACATCACTTTACAGTTTGGGTCGATAATATGTCACGCAAACTGTGAACAAAGTTTCTTAATGGAATAGGTGAAGTTTTTTTTTTTTTTTTCAAATCTCTCTCTCTCTCTGTAAACACACACACACACACACACACACACACACACACACACACATGCACGCACGCACGCACGCACGCACGCACGCACACACATACACACACACACACACACATGCTCTCAACCACGTAATCACACATAGTTTTCTATCAACAGGCAGTTAGGCTCACATGTCAGCCATATGAAATATTAATCATTGAGAGAGAGAGAGAGAGAGGAGAGAGAGAAGAGAGAGAGAGAGAGAGAGAGGAGAGAGGTATAGTAATGTTGCTCATAGCCCAGCTGACCGCAAAGGCCATATCAGGGCTGTCACCACGCTAATGTCAACTCACAAGTCACAACCCTTTAAAATACGCCTCCTAAAAACACACCCGAAATTTTGTTAAAAAGCTTTCTACTGTAAAATCTCAGATCAGATGAAAAATGGTAAGTCTCCCTCAGAAATTCAAAAATCGCCATCAGGTGGAACATCTCTGAACAAGGTTTTCATGGAGGCTGCTGTAAAATGTTTGTGTCTCGCATCATGCACATCCCAACACTCTGAAAGAACATGTTTCATTGTGAGTGGTACATGACATGGAATGCACCATGGAGCTTCTTCGCTCTTCAAAAAGGGACGAATGAGTTAAAAAAACGAATGGCCAGTGTGCAGCCGCCGGCATAAAACCATTTCTTCCTTGCAACCACCAGAGGTAGATGAGAAGAACTCTTTTAGGTTTGGATGGATCTGGAAGAGTTTGTTATCCGTCTGTGTATTCCAGTCCTCCTGCCAGAGGTCTCTGACATAATCATTAACTTTTGGTTTGAAATCGGAGTAGGGGATAGACATGCTAGATAGTTTCCTTGTAGTGGCATTTTTGGCCAAATGAGCAGCCATTTAGTTATTTACTCATGAAGAGAGAGTGAGAGAGAGAGAGAGAGAGAGAGAGAGAGAGAGAGACAGAGAGAGAGAGAGACAGAGAGAGAGAGACAATGTCTTATAGTGTTTTAAGCATATAGCCCATTCACAATTGAGAATGGGGGGGGGGGGGAGGGGAAGGGGGGGGGAGGGGCGGAATTCAAAATCGATCATAACCGTCATTTAAATAAACACAATTCCTTGCAACATGGTAGCCATATTGTGGTAATGAGGCGTTTAACACGTAACAGATAAGAGAGAGAGAGAGAGAGAGAGAGAGAGAGAGAGAAGAAGAGACAGAGACAGAGACAGAGACAGAGAGAGAATAATGATGATTTTTAATCAGTGATAGAAAACGGCCCCTCATAAGGTTAGTAAGCGTGGAATAACATGCAGAATTCACAAAGCAAGGGAAAGAACTTACACTATCTGATTACATGGGGGAAGGGGAGGGGGGGATCAATGCTATGAGACAGTACTTTCTCTGGAACTTCGTGCTTTATAGCCAAATGGAGACATATTTCGTCCATTGTTGTGTCTTTTAGACAAGATTAAACAAAATTTACATAGGCATCCTTCTGTTAATACTTGGCTGGAACACATTTCTTTATAAGTTCACTTAGCGCTGAACAGCACACAATGAAATGCAATTCGACAACTGGATTTAGACAGGTCGCTCAGCTGGGAATAGCACTTACTTGCTTTCAACAGACCTCCGTCCGTCTTCTTCAGCGGTGGTGTTCCTACTGAGTGAACTGGAGTTCAGTGCACACGACCACGGGTCGAACCCTGGTCATGTGACTGAACAATGAGGGTGTTGTACACCGATGGCAAGGTGTGTCTGCCCCGGTCCCGGTTGAGTGCAATTCGTGTTTGTGGATTTCATTCATTCATTTTCCTATCTTATATGCAGTTGATTTTTTTTTCATTTCTACACAAGGGACGAATTCAGTCTGTAGAGCTTTTTTCACTGTGTGTATTATAATGCTCTATTGAGGACGATATACTGTGAGTAATCTTGTCATTGGATATTGAAGACTGAGATTCAGATCTGATAGGTGATTTAACAGCTCTAGACATATGAAATATGTTGTGGATACGATCATGCTCTGTACAGTCTACTGACCTTGATCAAAAACCTTTAATTTACTCACACCCTACCAGAACAATGTTCAAACAGACAAACAGACACATTGGACAGTCTTTCTTTCACTGACATTAGGTATATACAAAGTTTAGAAACTTCGCTGAGTATTTTGTGTTCATCTCCTGGTAACAGTTTACACAAATTCCATAGAATTGTACCAGACAGCAGAACTAATGCATTGGGTATCTGTATTTTTCAACCCAGACTAAATCATAATAAATCTGGTGTGGGTGTGATTTGAGTCTGGCCGTCTATATTGGTTGAAAGAGAGAGAGAGAGAGAGAGAGAGAGAGAGAGAGAGAGAGAGAGAGAGACAACCAGAGAGAGAGAGAGAGGGAGAGAGAGGGAGAGAGAGAGCAGGAGAGAGACAGACTATACATACACTCTAACAAACTTTCGCTAACTATGACCAAAGCCTGCAAAAGGGGGTAGAAAGATTGTTATTTCTCTGAAAAAAGAATACACTATTGAAAACGTCTGTGTATAAATGAGAAAGAGAGAGAGAGGGAGAGAGAGAGAGAGAGAGAGAGAGAGAGAGAGAGGAGGGAGAGAGAGAGGAGAGGAGAGAGAGAGAGAGAGAGGGAGAGAGAGAGAGAGAGAGAGAGAGAGAGAGAGAGAGAGAGAGGAGAGAGACAGACAGACAGACAGACAGACAGAATGACAGACAAACAAACAGACAGACAGACAAAGACAGAGACAACAAAACAGATTCAAACGTATGACACTTACTGCAGAACTGCAGGTTTCAGGTCGAAAGAAAACCACCATAGCAATGGACAAACTCTGCTCCGTAAAGAAACATAAAAAAACAAAACAAAAACAAAACAAAAATCTGCCATTCACGTATTCCCCTCCACGAAACACATTGCTTCGGAGAAGAAAGTCACAACAGTGGGAGCACTCCCAGGAACATGATTAATTCAAGAGACTTCAGTCACAAGAGAGAACAAGTGGGTGCACCGCCTCACTCACCCACTATGTGCGACACCATGTGAACAGATCACTGCCACAGGGCCAGCCCAGTTAGCAGCACGCTCCAATCTCTCTCTACCTCGTACACTTCCACTGCTTGCAATCTCTCGCACTCTCTCTCTCTCCCATCCCCAGCGCTCGCGGTGCCAGAGATGCCGCCAAGACCCACGCCGCGAAGACGGCGTCACACAGAGTTTGGTCTATCCACACACACGCACACACGCACAAAACACACACACACACACACACACACACACACACACACACACACACACACGCATGCACACACACACACACACACCAAGCACGCACGCACGCACGCACGCACGCACGCACCACACACACACACACACATACACACACACACACACACACACACAAACTGGCGTCATACACAGCAGATTTATCTTTCCAATGGTCGCACACCCCAGCCAAAACACACAAAATGAAAAATGAAAGAAGGAAGGACAAAACCCAACCAAAAGCACCTTTGCAAAGAACTCACAATGTCCTCCTCATCCCCTCCGTCTTTCTCCCCCACGTAGCTCTTCTTTCCCCTGAAAACATCAGCTGTCTTCACAGAACTTCACACAGAAAGAAGAAGAAGGGAAACTGGTAGATAAATGATATGAGAGAGAGAGACAAAGAGTGACAGACAGACAGACACACACACACACACACACACACACACACACACACACACACACACACACACACAGAGAGACAGAGACAGAGAGACAGAGAGGCAGAGAGACAGAGAGAGCGAGAGAGAGACAGAGAGCGATTCATTCTGCAGACTCTGAGTTCACAAGCTCGCAGAACGTTTCCATGTTCATTAGTCCTAGACACTAGCATCAAAAACCTGTTCAGCTATATCGGTTCCATCATCATAATCAGACATTTGAGGGACATATTCTTTAATCCCTTTCCAAGGAATCGTGAGCCAAATATTGTTTCTTGTGAACAGAATGGTCAACAGTTAAACACGAGATCCCCACAGAGACTACAGTGCCGAAAACCCACCCAGTGTGGACGTCCTGGGAGGATGAGAACCTTGAGGCTGACGTCCACCATTCCACACCATGTGTGCATTTGTCCCAAGTGTAGGTGACAGCACTGGCTGTTTGGCTGTATCATTCCCCATTGGCTTTAACACCAGTCAGTGATCTTTTCCTCCATCACTTCCTCCACTGACGTGTTTTGACAGTGAGTTCATAAACAGGATAGACAAAGAAGTGGGGAATTCACACAGCAAGTTTAAATCGCTTTGGTGTTTTGTTATGTAGCAAAGAATTACGTGGTGAATTTACACAGCAAAATTAAATCGCTTTGGTGTTTCGTTATGTAGTGTGAGTGGGGAATTCACACAGCAAGATTAAATCGCTTTGGTGTCTCGTTATGTAGCAAAGAATCAAGTGGGGAAATTACACAGCAAGATTAAATCGCTTTGGTGTTGTGGTTATGTAGCAAAGAATCAAGTGGGGAATTTATACAGCAAGATTAAATCGCTTTGGTGTTTCGTTATGTAGTGTGCATGCGGGTCGTAACAGGGGAAGTAGGTGTATGGTTCTCTACCTTTACTGACTAGGGGAGAGAACTCGTGAACTCGTGACTTTAATGTGAGGCCTCCAGGCTATCCACAAGAGACACGTAACATGGAATTACTTGTGCTATTGAAATGAATGGTTTTATATAATTTTTTTTTTCAAAAAGAAGGGTGCTCATTTGGCGATAACAAGTAATAAACTTAGGTTTATAACATTTCATTACGACTGTTCCTCTCTAAAACATAAAGTGTAATGTACAAACATAGCAACATCTCTCATTATGACAGCATTTTCGTTTTGCAACAGTGTTTTCAACTGGACAGGAAAGCTATCTTTATAGTGTTTATGAATACTAGGGGGGGGGGGGGGAGATAGCTAGAGAGAGAGAGAGAGAGAGAGAGAGAGAGAGAGAGAGAAAAGAGAGAATGAAAGGTGGAGGGTGGGGTGAATTCAGTTTGAAGGGGGAGTAGAAGTGGGGAAAATATATAATTAGCAGGTAAACAACAAATAGATACATCAGTAAACAGACGAACAAACAAACAAACAAAAAAGAACAAAAGCAAGCCCTCCCCCAAATCTCTCCTCTCTCTCTCTCTCTCTCTTCTCTCTCTCTCTATATATATATAATATGTACGTATATATCAATACAGATAAACAAGCAAAACATATTAACTATGGTCACGCAAGACAAGCCTTTTTATGTGTAATTACTTGGAGAACCAAAACTGAAATGAAAATAACAGTTGATACAAACATGACTTCAACGACAAGTGCATAGCTTTTAAAAGAAAAAAAACCCTTTCTCCGCGCAGAAGAAACACAACACACACACACACACACACACACACACACACACACACACACACACACACAGCACGCACGCACGCACGCACAGCACGCACGCACGCGTGCACATACACTCTCTATATATCTCTCTCTGTCTCCTGTCTCTGTCTCTCTGTCTCTGTCTCCTCTCTGACTTCTAAGCTGGAGACACCTGGTTTACACAGGCAGTCGATGGATTGCCGCTTCCTTCTAGTAACAAGGAAAGTCTCTGTGCTGACCCTCCTGCAGTGACGGTGCCACTGTCTGGAATCCTCTCTCCGACACACAGAATACAGTCCCACTACACAAAGGAAAGTCTCTGTGCTAATCCTGCCATGACGGTGCCACTGTCTGAAATCCTCTCTCCGACACACAGAAAACAGTTCCACTACACAAAGGAAAGTCTCTGCCAGTGACGGTGCCACTGTCTGGAAATCCTCTCTCCGACACACAGAAAACAGTCCCACTACACAAAGGAAAGTCTCTGCCAGTGACGGTGCCACTGTCTGGAATCCTCTCTCCGACACACAGAAAACAGTCCCACTTCACAAAGGAAAGTCTCTGCCAGTGACGGTGCCACTGTCTGGAATCCTTTCTCCGACACACAGAATACAGTCCCACTTCACAAAGGAAAGTCTCTGCCAGTGACGGTGCCACTGTCTGGAATCCTCTCTCCGACACAGAATACAGTCCCACCATTCGACAATGGACGCGTGATGAGTGTTCACGCTATGTTATCCTGATTGGGTTTGGGTTTATGCTTTTTTTCTTCTCCATTTGTGGCATCAGAGGACATTTTTTTCAGTTCTTCTTTTTTTATCTAGGGAGGGAGGGGAGGGGGGGGGGGGGGAAGGGGGTGGAGGGGAAGGAATTGGTCAGTTTATCAAATAATACGTCTTTGTTCACTTATTTTCAGAATTCTTGATACCTACCTCAGAACTTCTTTTTTTTTTTTTTCAAATTAAATTTGTTTGATTGTTTCTTGTTTCTTCTTCTTCTTCTGTCTTTTTTCTTTTTCAGAACAGCATGGCATGTTAGACCTCAAAACTACCTTTGTTCGTATGTCATTTTCATTTTCATTCATTCTTTTCATTCGTTTTTTCTTTCCTTCCAAAGGCTTCCTTTGATGTCTATCCTTCGTTTATTGTCGGGTTGTATTACACTGCCTCTGTCTCTGTCTTTCTCGTCTTTGCTTTTTAATTTCTTTCTTTTTATTTAATTTCCTTCACTCTTTAGTTATGTCGCAATTGTCTTACAGGTCAAAGCAACAACAAATACACTTTCCCAATAAAATGGATACAGGAGTTGTGGACGTTCTGTACCGTTGGGTTTCTTTGGCTCTGTTCATCTTTCATCTTGTTGCAGCATCAAAAAAGAGAGTGGTGCCAGAAAGAAAAACAAAAGTTCCAGAAATGAAAATGGCACAGTCAGAAGAAAATAGAACTTTCGTTCTTTTTATGAAAGGAAAAGGAATCTTCTCTCTCTCTCTCTCTCTCTCTCTCTCTCTCTCTCTCTCTCTCTCTCTCTCTCTCTCTCTCCCTCTCTCTCTCTCTCTCTCTCTCTCAATGCACACCCACCCACACGCACATGCGTGCACGCGGGCACACACACACACACACACACACACACACACACACACACACACACACACACACACACACACACACACACACACACACACATTTTATGAGTGGACAGCAGATGCTTTGCTAATGTATGTATGCGCGTGCGTATGCGTGTGCGTGTGCGTGCGTGCGTGCGTGCGTGCGTGCGTGCGTGTGCGTGTCGTGCGTGGTGCGTGCGTGCGTGCGTGCGTGCGTGCGTGCGTGCGTGGTGTGTGTGTGTGTGTGTGTGTGTGTGTGTGTGTGTGTGTTGTGTGTGGAATAGCTCTTTTCAGCCAATGCCACAAAAATACAAATACGATCAATTATATCATGGCTTTGTATAAATGTAGCTTACGATGCGTTATCTACGTCAGTCGTCTGCAACGCGTCAGACATGATTTTAACTTAGTGGGTACTGTTCAGATTGCTCTGTAGTGCGCTGAACGAAGACGTGCGGCGATGGGCTCTAAGTTGTTCATCTTTTTAATCTTGTTTAGTGTGGACAATGAGCCAGCCCAATGTTATACACATACTATTTAATCTTTAGGAAAATGACACATGCTTATTCTACTCATCTTGTTCTTGGACAATGCCAGCACTATTTTTAAACTATCGTCTTTCAATCTTTAGGGACCAATGAAACAGCAAGGCTCTATGTTATACACATCTTTTAATCTTTAGGGACAATGACCAGGCTCTATGTTATACACATCTTTTAATCTTTAGGGACAATGACCAATGGCTCTAGTTATACACATCTTTTAATCTTTAGGGACAATGACCAAGGTTCTATGTAATCACATCTTTTAATCTTTAGGGACAATGACCAGGCTCTATGTTATACACATCTTTTAATCTTTAGGGACAATGACCAGGCTCTATGTTATACACATCTTTTAATCTTTAGGGACAATGACCAGGCTCTATGTTATACACATCTTTTAATCTTTAGGGACAATGACCAGGCTCTATGTTATACACATCTTTTAATCTTTAGGGACAATGACCAGGCTCTATGTTATACACATCTTTTCATCTTTGAGGACAATAACCAGAACTGAAAGGTCGCAGTGTGTGCTGAATTCTGGTAAATTTCCCAACAGGAAACTATCGGTGAGAAGAGAGAGAGAGAGAGAGAGAGAGAGAGAGAGAGAGAGAGAGAGAGAGAGAGAGAGAGAGAGGCAGACAGACAGACAAAGTGATATTGTGTGTGTGTGTGTGTGTGTGTGTGTGTGTGTGTGTGTGTGTGTGTGTGTGTGTGTGTGTGTGTGTGTGTGGGTGCGTGCGTGCGTGCGTGTGGGTGCGTGCGCATGTGGTGTCGTGCGTGTGTATGTGTGTGTGTGTGTGTGTGTGTGTGTGGGTGTGTGTGGCGCGCGCGCGCGTGTGCGTGCGTGCGTACGTTGTGTGTGTGTGTGTGTGTGTGGTGTGGTGTGTGTGTTGTGTGTGTGTGTGGTGTGTGTGTGTTAGCGTGCGCACGCGCTAGTGCGTGCGTGCGTATGTCCACCCCTCACTGACCCGAAATCCACTGTGTTTCCAAGTGGACGGCAGCAGTGACTGGGTTCACTGTGTGCCGTGTTGGATGATAGTACCTAGACCAACATCCCCCCCCTCTCTCTCTCTCCCCCACACTGTTCCTGAGGGGAGACGTGAAAACAGCCAGTGTTGATGCTTCCTCTTCCGAGCAGGATGGAGGGAAAGCTGAGCTAAAGGAACACATGAGGCACGGACGAAAGGAGAGCGGGAAGACAGTTCCAGAAAGGAGGCTGAAGCTGAACAGACAGGAAGACGTCCAGAAGGAGGTGAGCGAACAGAGCCAGAACAGTTCCAGAAAGGAGGCTGAAAGCTGAACAGAGCCAGGGAAGACAGTTCCAGAAAGGAGGCTGAAACTGAACAGAGCCAGGGAAGACAGTTCCAGAAGGAGGCTGAAGCTGAAAAGCCAGGGAAGTTCAGAAAGGAGGCTGAAGCTGAACAGAGCCAGGGAAACAGTTCCAGAAAGGAGGTTGAAGTTGAACAGAGCCAGGGAAAACAGTTCCAGAAAGGAGTTGAAACTGAACAGAGCCAGGGAAGACAGTTCCAGAAAGGAGGTTGAAGCTGAACAGAGCCAGGGAAGACAGTTCCAGAAAGGAGGTTTGAACCAAACAGAGCCAGGGAAGACAGTTCCAGAAAGGAGGTTTGAACCAACAACCAGGGAAGACAGTTCCAGAAGGAGGTTGAGCGAACAGAGCCAGAGAAGACAGTTCCAGAAAGGAGGTTTGAACCAAACAGAGCCAGAGAAGACAGTTCCAGAAAGGAGGTTTGAACCAAACAGAGCC
>CM065728.1:67603178-67605678 GCA_033310375.1 Conus canariensis
GCTTTAAATATCGTGCAGAGCTCCAAACGAAGTGAACCATTCCGTGAGTAAATCCTTGTTTAATTTTTTTTGTGGCATCAGTTATCGGATCAATGGAGCACCTAAGGCGGTGATTTTTTTTTTTCTTTCTTTCTTTCTTTTTTTTTGTTGTCTTTTTTTCCCCTAAGGCCGAAATCCACCTCTTTATTTTTTGGTGCTTCACACTGTCCTCTTCATCTACAAAAACACACACACACAAAAAAAACCAAAAGCAATTTCCACTATTAGCTTTTTTCCTTTCTTATGTTTTCTTTTTTTCATTTTTTTCTCTCTCCAACCAGTCGCTTACACACCATGCGTAGTCTGTATGTTCTCTTACAAATGGACATTGTCTTGCTGATTTTAGTGTTTTTGGTGTTTGATACAAAATGTCTGGGTTTGTTAATGTTCTATAAATCCTTGTTGAATGATTTAGCGAAATGATCACAGGCATGAAGTAGATGGCAAGACATGTGTTATTAACTTAAGTGGTGTCAACTTGTATATATTAGAAAAAAAAATTAAACTTTTTTTTTTTTTACGTAAACAAGTAACAACACGTTAGATTCAAAAGGGAGTGACCAAGGCCGGAAAAATAATGCAAAATGTAGAAAGAGAGGGGTTAGTTACCGCCAAGGACATAGGCAAAGTTTTGTCCTGTACTTTCTATATTGTCAGTATTGATCCTACCACCACTAGCATTAACATCCCTATCGCCATCGCCACTGAGACTGTTGCCACAGCAACCATGCTGTTAAAGAATCCTCTAACCCACTCTCCTTTCTCCCATACTACAGCTGCTATTGCCTTATTATCACCAAAAGTAGTAGTAATCCTGTCTTAATTTATTATTTCAATATTTTGACCTTTATTAGTATTCCTATCAGTAATATAGTTCTCATCATTACTATCTTGACTCACTCATTATCTCCCTTCTAACAGCCTCGTTTTCATACAACGCCTACCTTGCGCTGAAGAGATCCAAGCTAAGTGACAAACTCGTTCATTTTCATTGTCCTATTTTGTTTGTGTCTGCCTGAAGAAGACCTAAGAGGTCGAAACGCGTCGTGTTTTGTCTAGTGACTCGTTTGTCCACGTTTCTCTTGGCAGTTCGCTCACATTTATTTAAGATTTGTTTAGATTTCCGCCTGCAGTCGTCTCACTTTGCAACCTAACCCCCACTCTTTCTAAAAAAGTAAGAATACATTGAAGTCACCCATTCCATTTCACAAAGCACAGCCTGCTAACGTCCAAGGTGAAAGAGACAGAAGTGCAGCTAAAACCTACTCCTCACTACTGCCCTCACTGCCAGCACCTCATCCACTCCTCATCATGCTAATGTGGCAGCTGTCTGTTGATTTGGTCGGCTCCTGGCTGGGTGCTGTCATGGACGACATTGGGAACACCCTGGGGAGGGGGGACACACAAACTGATGTTTGTGATCGTGGCGATTTCATCCAACCATAAAAGAGCGATGATGAGGCACGTGTGTGTGTGTGTGTGTGTGTGTGTGTGTGTGTGTGTGTGTGTGTGTGTGTGTGTGTGTGTGAGAGAGAGAGAGAGAGAGAGAGAGAGAGAGAGAGAGAGAGAGAGAGAGAGAAGAGAGAGAGAGAGAGAGAGAGAGAGAGAGAAGAGAGAGAGAGAGAAGGGGTGGGACAATGAGAGAGAGAGAGAGAGAGAGAGTGCGCATGCGTGTGCGTGCGTGCGTGCGTGTGCGTGCTTGGTGTGTGTGTGTGTGTTGTGTGTGTGTGTGTGTGTGTGTGTGTGTGTGTGTGTGTGTGTTGTGTGTGTATGTATGTGTGTGTGTGTGTGTGTGTGTGTGTGTGTGTGTGTGTGCGTGTGCGCACGCGCGCGCCTGTGTCAGTGTGTTTGACAAAAGCGCAATAAAACATGAACGTTTTTATCGCTTATACAGCCCTTAAAGCGGTGAGTTACCTGCATCACTACAGATATTCCCAAACGTCATCTTTTGTGTCAGTTATTGCGCAGACTGTGTGGCATAAAGACATAACTAGAAAACACCCCTCACCATCTACTGGAGGGAACCAGTCCATCGGCAACCTGTGCAACAGCAGTCTTGTCTCACAGCTAAGAAGAAGAAGGAGAAGAAGAAGAAGAAGAAGGAGGAGGAGAGAGAGGAGGAGGAGGAGGAGGAGGAAGGAAGAAGAGGAAGAAGAAGAAGGAAGAAGAAGAAGAAGAAGAAGAAGAAGAAGAAGAAGAAGAAGAAGAAGAAGAAGAAGAAAAAGAAAAGAAAAAGAAGAAGGAGGAGGAAGAGGAGAAGAAAAAGAAGAAGAAGGAGAAGGAGGAGGAGGAGGAGAAGAAAAAGAAGAAGAAGGAGAAGGAGGAGGAAGGAGGAGGAGAAGAAGAAGAAGAAGATGAGAAGAAGAAGAAGAAGAAGAAGAAGAAGAAGAAGAAGAAGAAGAAGAAAAACAAGAAGAAGAAGAAGGAGGAGGAGAATGAGGAGGAGGAGAGAGAGAAATAC
>CM065728.1:67618178-67635678 GCA_033310375.1 Conus canariensis
GGTAATGTGGTAGCTGTCTATAACTCAAGCCATCCTCATGATGGTAATGTGGTAGCTGTCGACAACTCAAGGTGGTAATGTGGTAGCTGTCTACAACTCGAGGCATCCTCATGATGGTAATGTGGTAGCTGTCTACAACTCAAGGTTGTAATGTGGTAGCTGTCTCCAACTCAAGGTGGTAATGTGGTATCTGTCGACAACTCAAGGTGGTAATATGCTAGCTGTTTACAACTCAAGGTGGTAATGTGGTAGCTGTCTACAACTCAAGGTGGTAATGTGGTAGCTGTCTACAACTCAAGGTGGTAATATGCTAGCTGTTTACAACTCAAGGTGGTAATGTGGTAGCTGTCTACAACTCAAGGTGGTAATGTGGTAGCTGTCTACAACTCAAGGTGGTAATATGCTAGCTGTTTACAACTCAAGGTGGTAATGTGGTAGCTGTCTACAACTCAAGGTGGTAATGTGGTAGCTGTCTACAACTCAAGGCATCCTCAAGGTGGTAATGTGGTAGCTGTCTATCGATTTGTTGAATCCGGACAGGGAACTTTGAATGGACAACATTTTAGAATCCCTGAGGAGGACACCGACAAACTACTGTTTCTGGCCTTCATTAAGTCATCAATGCACGAGAACGAGGCACATGCGCATGTGTGTGTGTGTGTGTGTGTGTGTGTGTGTGTGTGTGTGTGTGTGTGTGTTGTCAGAAAAGTCCAATGAACCATGTGTACATAGATCGCTCATTCAGTAGTACAAAGCCGTGTCTTTTTCCCTCCCACCGTCACAAAGATTCCCAAACATCATCTTCTGTGTCAGTCATTGGGCAGTCTGTCCGGCAAAAAGATTTGGCAGAGGTAATAAAACACACACACACACACACACACACACACACACACACACACACAGACACACAGACACACACACACACACACACACACACCACGCACGCACGCACGAACACACATACACCCCCCCCCCCCACATACACACACACGCACGCACGCACACACATACACACACATATACACCCACCCACCCACACCCACATATACACCCACCCACCCACCCACATACACACACATATACACCTACCTACCCCCCCCCCCCACACACACATATACACCCACCGACCCACCCACCCACAGACACACACACACATATACCCCCCCCCCCCCCACACACACACACACATATACACCACCTACCCACCCACCCACACATACACACACATATACACCCACCCACCCACCCGCCCACCCACACTTTCTCCATGCAGGGATGCCTGGTTGGCGGGAGGGGGAAGTGGGGGTGGGGGGTGGGGGACAGGGTGTGGGAGAGGGGGGATTAAGGAAAAGGGTGAGTGAGGCTCTTTGGATATAAACTGTGTTCCCCAGGTTATTGAAATTCTGCGCTGGTGATTTCCCCTTTTCTGTCAAGAACTCTGATTCCGCGTTTTTTTTTTGTTTTTTTTTGTATTTTTTTTTTTGTTGTTGTTGTTGTCATTTTCATTTATCAACGTACACTGTTTTTTTTGTTTTTTTTTTTTGTGACCAATTCAACCGTCTTTGTTGGGAAACGCCTCTCTCTCTCTCTCTCTCTCTCTCTCTCTCTCTCTCTCTCTCCCCCCTCTCTCTCTCCCTGTCTCTCTCTCTTTTACATTTCTCTCTTCTCTTAATCTCTCTTCTCTCTGCCTTCCTGCTCTCTCTCACCTCTCTCTCACGCTCTCTTCCCCCCCCCTCTCTCTCTCCCTCCTACCCTCTCTTAATCTCTCTCCTCTCTCTTTTTCTTCCTCCCCCCTCTCTCTTCTCTCACTCTTCTTTCTGTCTCCCTTTCTCTTCCTCCCCGTTCTCTCTCTCTCTCTCTCTCCTCACTCTCCCTCCCCCCTCTCTCTCTCATCTCCCCCCTTCCTCTTTCTCTTTTTCCATCTTCGGTTTCTCTCTTGACAATATAGAACACGCCAGCTTCAAATGCACACGGCCTGCCTGTTCGGCAGTGTCGGTTTCCCCCGATCGTCGATTTCATGCATTTTTCAATCGCGCGAGACTCGTGTGCTTTCGGCTCAGTTTTCGTACTCCCAGTTCTTAGAGAACAGGGGGTACTTTACAATGGGAACGAAGAAATGCTGTCTGTGTGTCTGTTTGTGTGTTTGTCTGTCTGTCTGCCTGTCCGTCCGTGGTCAAAATGTGTTCCACTCACTCCAGACAAAACTACAGGGCCGATCTTTCTGAAAATTTGTAGGTATGTTCATTATGGGTCACGGATGATGCCCGATGTTTTATTTTACCGTTATAGCCGTTACTAACGGCCCATAATTGTTTTTCTTTTTTTATGGAATATCTCAGAAAGTACTCGGCCGATCTTTCTGAAAATTTGTATGTATGTTCATTATGGGTCACTAATGATGTCCGATGTTTATTTTACCGTTATATCCGTTACTAATGTCTATAACGGCCCATAACGGTTTTTCTTCTTTATGGAATATCTCAGAAAGTACTTGGCCGATCTTTCTGAAAATTTGTAGGTATGTTCATCATGGGTCACGGATGATGGCCGATGGATTACCACAATAGCCGTTACTAACGGCTATAACGGCCCAAAATGTTTTTTCTTCTTTATTGAATATCTCACGCGTTTTCAAGATAAACTGGGAGTACTTTTACATGCTTTGCATCTTGTTAAACGAAAGCGGATCGTGTGGCACCGCCAATGAGGGGCTCGTTCTGCAGGTCTGACGAATGGCAGGAATTGGGCTGGAAGTAATGAGTCTTTGCAGATAACCGTATTTGTTTGTTTGTTTGGTTGTTGTTGTTGTTGTTGTGTTGTTGTTCTTTTTTGCTGTCCCATCTTCTCAGTGGCTTTGCACCCACGCCGCTCCTTCCGCACCCCGGTCCATAGCCACAGCCCGGCCCATCCCGGCCCACCGCAGCCCCGGCACCGGCAGTCAATGTCAAGTCGTCAAGAGGCAACCCACCGGAGGAGACACTGCACTGATAGCTGCCGAGTCACTTCGGTGGTGTTCAGTGGCGCCTGTTCTGCTCGAACATACGCAGAACACCACCACTTACTAAGCCCCCTTACCGACGACAATACTTGCTTAGTCGCGGAGCCGGCTTGGGTGAGCTCTCCCTCCGGAGGGCGCCACAACGTCCGTCCAACGACAGCCCCCCCCCCCCCCCCATGAAGTTGCCGATACCGGTGACCCCGACGGGGTCAAACCAAAGCCATAGACATGGAGAGGTCGCCAAAACGGAGGTGAACCTGAGAGCAGGGCATGAAGGGCGACAGAGTTTGAGAGTTGTTGTTTCTGTGTGTTGTTTGTTGTTGTTTTCATGAGAGGACTTTCATTTCCACGGGCTGACAGCCTTGAAAGTTCCGTGTGTGGTCAGCTTGGCTTCAAGCTCTCAGCGAAATAGAGGAAATGAATGATGGGATCCTCAGCCTCAATGAACTGTCCGCTGGAACAGAATTGGAGAGCAAAGCTAAGGCAAATATACTGCCGCCGACATCACGGACAGAACGATCAATGCTGTGGACATATGCAAATGTCATGGAAGCGAAAATTAAAAGAAAAAAAAAAACGTACCCCCCCAAAAAAAGATCAAAAGAAAAACTTACTTGATGACACAAGGGAAAAGAGCGGAGAGGACAAGAGTCAGGTTAAAAGAAATCTATTGAGACACCACACACACACACACACACACACACACACACACACACACACACACACACACACACACACACACACTTTCTCTCTCTCTCTCTCTCTCTCTCTCTCTCACTCTTCTCTTCTCTCTCTCACCCGCGCACGCGCACAGTCACCACACAAGAACACACACACACACACGCACGCGCGCGCGCGCGCACAGACACACACACACACACGTGCGCGCACACACAAACACCACGCACGCGCGCGCACACACAGAGACAAACACACAAACACACACACACACACACACATACAACACACACGCATCTCCTCTCCCCCCCTTCCTCCCCGCTCCTCGACACTGACACACACACATCAATGCTTGCGTGCGAGCATGCGCGTGCACACACATCCAACCTCCCCCTCCACACACAAACGCACACACACACACACACACACACACACACACACGCACACGCACGCACGCACACACACACACACACACATACACACACACACACACACACACACACACACACACACACGCACACACACACGTACAGAAGCACACACACATACACACACACACACGCGCGCGCGCGCGCGTGCGCGATGCACACACGCACATATTTATTGTTTTGTTTTTGACAGGTGGGTGTCGATTAGACTCTTGCTCTGGTGGTTCGAATGTCTGTTGAGGGAATAGAATATCCGGTTTTGCCCCTTCCCTGACATCAGACTAAAAGCCAAGCAAGAGCAAGTAATTCATGGGCATTGTGCTTTCTTTGCTCGCTGCGAGCCAGCCGAGAAAGATGTCATTTATGGGTCCTGTGGTTTGCTCACTTCAGTTTCTTTTTCTTTCTGTGTTTTATTCACATTTTTTTATACGGATCTAGTGAGGCAGAGGTCATGAATTTCTTTGGATTGTATTACCTTTGAAATGTGATCAGTGAGTCGGGTTTGCCTTTTTTGGCGGACAAAAGTAGTCTATTAGCAAGAAAAACATGTCCTCCTTTTGTTAGAGACAGTATTGGTAGCCTTTTGAACGAAACAGTAACGCTCTTCTTTTTTCCAGGCTGAATTTGTTTTCTGTCAAAAGGCAATTAAAGAGATGTTAATCTGTGTGTGGTCAAGTGTTTCCTGTGCAAAATGATACCTTTGCATTTACAGTGGTCTGAGGTCAGTCAGTTAATGGTATGCAGTCACTGTCCTTGACTTATAATCTATCAATCAGGCAGTGTTACAACACTTCAGTCAGTTGTTATCATCTCCAACCAAACGTATCCCAGCTTGATTCACGCAATGGTTCATAACTTCAGCTTTGCCTACGACAATATTCTTCGTTCCTTACTTACCCTGCAGAAAAAAACAACAACATTGTATTTACAACGTTTTCTACGGCTAAAAGAATCATTATGACCGTCGCTATGAAAAGCTACAACCAATTTATAATTTTTCGCTGAAGAAAAAAAAAGCCATCGCCCCACTGAGCTGTTCTACCTCTGTTTTGCTGGATTATAATTCAACTTCTGTCAGTCAGCTTGAGGGGGTTGGTTATGTTGGATCCTGTGGATGCTGCTTGAGGAGGTTCGTTTTGTTGGATCCTGTGGATGCTCCAGCCATTCCCTTCGGACAGGGATGGAGGGGTCTCTCAGTTCACTTGGACGTTCGGCCTCTAGCTGCCCTGGTTCCCACCTGCTGGTCCTTGTCCCGTCCAGGTCTCCTCATAGGTCTTAGCTGCTCGTGCGTCGAGCGACGCATCCGGCGGTCCAAGAGCTCCACTGTGATCCGTCCTTCAGCTGTCTGCTGACATCCCTCGGTCCGATCCAGGGTATGGGCAACACTGCGCACCAGATACCAAATGTGGTGAATGTCCCCCTCACAAGCTATTGTGGTCAAAATGTCCTGGATGTTTGATTCGATGTTGTCCACAGATTTTAAAGACAGCTACAGCCAGTGAAGTTTTTTTTCTTAACATTTTGCATGTTGTTAATTGTTGATTCTACATGCTCGTTTCGGGTTCTCAAGAAAAAAAGTCTTTCCCTGCTGGTGTCGGTGCTACCTTAGTACCATGCCTTGGATGCCACAGGGCGTGCTGAGTGGCGCCAGTTTGTTCTCGGCGGTTAGAGAGACATGTTCGTTAGAGGCAAGATGCAGGCGGACAAGGGGGTAAGGGTTGGAGAAGGTGGCGCTCCGGTTCTGTGGTCTTCGGCGAAGGTGCTGGGAGAGGGAGGGAAGTGGGGCGGGGGACTCAAGCAGCCTTTTCTATGCTTGTGTGCTTCTCTCTCGCTCTTCTACGCTTGTGGCGTGGGGTTTATTCTTTTTTTTTCACCATCGTTTTATTTCCACTCTTTCAGACTTTTCCATGTCCACCACCAGACTTTGGGTCGTTACGTTCTTGTAACCCCTTCCACTAAGGTGTGGTGTGGTGATGTTTGCTCGCACGTTGGCCGATACAGCTCTCTGTACGTCCACCTTAACCACGACCATCTCAGACCCCAACCTGTCTGACTGTGGTCTAGCTTTTCAACCCTCTTTCTTTGCTCCAGTTCTTTCCTTTGGATGACCATTCTCTTGGAACCAGAGACTTGAGATTGGTGTTCAAAGATCATCCCGACGGGTGGATCTCTGTCAGACTTCCTATAATAATAATAATAAATACTTATATAGCGCCTATTCTCGGCTAGAGACCAAGCTCTAAGCGCTTTACAATCCACATTCGTTTACACAACGGGCTGCCTATTTGGGTAGTGCCGACTGAAGAGCTGCCAGCTGGCGCTTCATTCAGTCGTTTCCCGTGTCATCCAGTCAATATCGTCCAATATCATTCACTCAATTTCCTTACTTCCTTCATTCTTTCCATTTCTCACGCAGGGTGCATGCTATGTGTAACGTGTTATCCATACCAACGGCCAAACTGGCATTCTCTTCCGAAAGTTGGTGATGGAATTTTACGTGTGTGCAAGATGTTATGCGTGCGTTCACACACGGAATCTTGGTTTATAGTCTCATTCGAAGGACTGTATGGAAATGGAGTCAGAACCAATGTTAACTCCGAGGGAAAAAAAAAACCCTGTACCGAAACGGCCCGGCGGAGATTCGGACCCGCGACCCCAGGATCACCCAGAGTCCGGCGCTCCCACCAACTGAGCTACTTCCTATCCACCCTCTCCCGGGGATCCAGGACGTTGATGTCGTCAGAACGTCCGGCTAGTCCCTGGCTCCTGCTTTACTCCATCTCTTTCTTCCTCACGCAAAGATTGAGCGGGGAGGGGGTGAGACGGATCGCGGGAATTTCCGAAGGTGAGATCACTCTTTTTAATAAGGAGATATCTTTACTGCCTTCCCGACAGTCAAGTCTCCCCTGCTTCTCTTCCGGTCACTGAGAAGTTTTTTTTAGGACCGGCTTGAACTAGGAACCCAAGGATGGATATTTTACGGGCGGTGCCATTTCAGCGTGCAGAAAGGTGTGTCGGAGTGCTTCGAGTTGTCTTTGATCTCCCCTCCCCACCCCATTCCCCACCCTTCAGTACCCTCATCCTCCCCAAACCCACCCTGGCCTCTCTATTCAGCGCTACATATTTATGTTGACCTGTCTCTCCTTCTTTTTCTCCTTGTTAGCTCCTCTCTGTCGTTCTCTTTCTCCTACGTCGTTCCTCACTGTCGTTCTCTTTCTCCTGCGTCGTTCCTTTCTGTCGTTCTCTTTCTCCTGCGTCGTTCCTCTCTGTCGTTCTCTTTCTCCTGCGTCGTTCCTCACTGTCTTTCTCTTTCTCCTACGTCGTTCCTCACTGTCTTTCTCTTTCTCCTACGTCGTTCCTCACTGTCGTTCTCTTTCTCCTACGTCGTTCCTCACTGTTCGTTCTCTTTCTCCTACGTCGCTCCTCACTGTCGTCCTTTTTCTACTGCGTCGTTCCTCACTGTCGTTCTTTTTCTCCTACGTCACTCCTCACTGTCGTTCTTTTTCTCCTACGTCGTTCCTCTCTGTCGTTCTCTTTCTCCTATGTCGTTCCTCACTGTCCTTCTCTTTCTCCTATGTCGTTCCTCTCTGTCGTTCTCTTTCTCCTGCGTCGTTCCTCACTGTCTTTCTCTTTCTCCTACGTCGTTCCTCACTGTCTTTCTCTTTCTCCTACGTCGTTCCTCACTGTCGTTCTCTTTCTCCTACGTCGTTCCTCACTGTTCGTTCTCTTTCTCCTACGTCGCTCCTCACTGTCGTCCTTTTTCTACTGCGTCGTTCCTCACTGTCGTTCTTTTTCTCCTACGTCACTCCTCACTGTCGTTCTTTTTCTCCTACGTCGTTCCTCTCTGTCGTTCTCTTTCTCCTATGTAGTTCCTCACTGTCCTTCTCTTTCTCCTACGTCGTTCCTCTCTGTCGTTCTCTTTTCTCCTATGTAGTTCCTCACTGTCTTTCTCTTTCTCCTATGTCGTTCCTCTCTGTCGTTCTCTTTCTTCTACGTCGTTCCTCACTGTCGTTCTCTTTCTCCTACGTCCGTTCTCACTGTCGTTCTCTTTCTCCTACGTCGTTCCTCACTGTCGTTCTCTTTCTCCTACGTCGTTCCTCACTGTCGTTTCTCTTTCTCCTACGTCGTTCCTCACTGTCGTTCTCTTTCTCCTACGTCGTTCCTCACTGTCGTTCTCTTTCTCCTACGTCGTTCCTCACTGTCGTTCTCTTTCTCCTACGTCGTTCCTCACTGTCGTTCTCTTTCTCCTACGTCGTTCCTCACTGTCGTTCTCTTTCTCCTACGTCGTTCCTCACTGTCGTTCTCTTTCTCCTACGTCGTTCCTCTCTGTCGTTCTCTTTCTCCTACGTCGTTCCTCACTGTCGTTCTCTTTCTCCTACGTCGTTCCTCACTGTCGTTCTCTTTCTCCTACGTCGTTCCTCACTGTCGTTCTCCTGCTTTTAGTTAGGGTCCCCACAATCGTCCTCTTTCTCCTAGCTAGTTCCCTAGCGTCCTTCTCTTTCTTCTACTGATATCCTCTCTGTAGTTTCACTTTCTCCTAGCTAGCTCCTCCTCTCTGTCCTCTTTTTTTTTCTCCTAGCTGCCTCTTTACTGTCGTTCTCTTTCTCCTTGTTCGCTCCTCAACTTTCGTTCTCGTTCTCCTGCGTAGCTCCTTGCTGCCGTTCTAGTTCTCCTAGTTAGTTCCCCATTTTCGTACTCTTTCGCCCAGGTACTTCCTCCCTGGCGTTCGTTCAGCTGGTGAGCTCTTCCCCCCATCCTCCCCTCTTTCATCTCTCTTTCATCAACGTCTTCTTTATCTGACCTTTCACCCTTCTTTCTTTCTTTCTTTCTTTCTTTCTTTCTTTCTTTCTTTCCTTCCCCTCTCGCTCTTTTCATGTCTAGTTTCTCAAGGTTTTTAGTTACATGTCGTCTTGAACCAGGTGGATTGAAGTGAAGAGGGCTAGGAAGGTTTTAGTTACATGTTGTCTTGAACCAGGGGAATTGGAGGGAAGAGGGCTAGGAAGGTTTTAGTTACATGTCGTCTTGAACCAGGGGAATTGGAGGGAAGAGGGCTAGGAAGGTTTTAGTTACATGTCGTCTTGAACCAAAGGGGTTGGAGTGAAGAGGGCTAGGAAGGTTTTAGTTACATGTCGTCTTGAACCAAAGGGATTGGAGTGAAGAGGGCTAGGAAGGTTTTAGTTACATGTCGTCTTGAACCAGAGGGATTGGACGGAAGAGTGGTAGGAAGGCTGGGTGGGGGTGGTGGGTGGTAGGGGTGGCGGCTGAAAGAATGCAGTCCTGGATCCTTGGCTGCCAGCGCTGTTCAATGCTGCGGGTATATTGGCGTGAAGGATGGAATACAGTCTCGTTTCGTTTGGTCAGCTTGTGCCTGGTGTGTCCTCCCTCCACTGTGTAAGGAGTGGGGGAGGGGGGGGGGGTCCCGTTCTAAGAATTTTTGTTGGGGGGGGGGGGGTTGGTCTGGGAGTGGATTGATCACGTGACAACCCTCCATCCTCCTCCTCCTCCTCATCTCTGTCTCTTTCACCCCAAACCATTCCTTGCCCCCTCCCCTCCCCCCTCCCCCCATTTTACCCCCACCCCTCTCCCACAAACATACAGCCACCCAATTCTTCGTGGGCTTGTATGTAATTCTATGCGCGACACACACACACACACACACACACACACACACACACACACACACACACACACACACACACACACACACAAACACACACACACACACACACACACGGGAGAGAGAGAGAGAGAGAGAGAGAGAGAGAGAGAGAGAGAGAGAGAGAGAGAGAGAGAGAGAATCATTTGCACAGTCAAGTAGAAATGTCTGTCACAGAACCCGTTTGTGTAAGAGAGAGAGAGAGAGAGAGAGAGAGAGAGAGAGAGAGAGAGAGAGAGAGAGAGGAGAGAGAGAGAGAGAGAGGAGAGAGGGAATCATTTGCACAGTCAAGTAGAAATGTCTGTCACAGAATCGGTTGTTGTACTCGTAACCCCATTTTTTCCCTCCCTTTTAATTCTGCTTTCGTGCTATGGCAGAGTATCGGCCACGTACCTAGGAAATGTCATTCCCGACACAATTTCCCCGTTTCTCTGATGGCTCTCTTCTATCATATTTATTCACTACTCTCCGCGCACACCTAATGTCATACCCTCTCCCGTCTCACGAAAGAAAAAAAAAACAACAAGCAAAAGCAAAAAGAAAAACAAGAAAAAAAGAGAGAAAAAACAAAAAAAAAGAAATCTATGGGAACAGGGGACCCAAAGCGAAATTCCAGATCGTTTCGTTTGTGTTCTTTCCGATCGGCAGTGCCAACTGTTTGGACATCACTGCGTCCCGCTGCACGAAATCTTTCCAACGTGCAGGTGAATAGAGGACCCAAAGCGAAATCAATTTCAGATGGTTTTCGTTTGGTTCGTGTTCCTACAGATCGGCAGCGCCATCTGTTCGGCTGTCATCACTGCCTCCTACTTTACGACATCTGCCCGACGCGCCTTACTTTGTAATCAAATCACCACTGAAAACCACAACACTTTCAAAGGAAGCATGTACATTGCCACCACATGGAATCCCGCATAGGTTGCACGGTAAGTTAGAATGAACAGTAAAAGCGCAAGGGGTCGTTTGCCAATATACAACTGCAAAAAAATAAAAGATAGGCTGGACTACTGTCCATCATCATTATTACTTAAAAAAAAGTATTAACACGCTCCACAAGTTAGTCAATTTTTTTTTTTGGCGTACGCAGGCTGATACTCCTGCGGACACTCCCTGTATACACATGCAAGGATTAATCCCATCTACCCAACAAAGGGAGTGGAGTTTTGTGTGTATGACCGTTTTTTTTTATCCCGCTATTAAGGCAGCCATACTCCAGCTTCGGGGAAGGTGCATGCTATGTGTAACGTGTCATCCATACCAACGGCCAAACTGGCCTTCTCTTCCGAAAGTTGGTAATGGGATTTTACGTGTGTGCAAGATGTTAGGCGTGCGTTCACACACGGAACCTCGGTTTATAGTCTCATTCGAAGGACTGTATGGGAAATGGAGTCAGAATCAATGTTAACTCCGAGGGAAAAATCCCCCTGTACCGAAACGGCCCGGCGGAGATTCGAACCCGCAACCGTTGGATTACGAGTCCGGCGCTCTACCACTGGGCTATGCCGGCCCCCTGACAAGTTAGTCAATGGACAGCACAGCGCTAGCCAGTCAGGGAACAAATAAAAGAGAAGTCTCTGTATGAAAGCATTGTCATCAGCATACATTTTGAGTTGCCCCGCTTGATGCCTTGTGTAATGCCACTGCACAGAAATGGTCCACATCATTTCAAAAACGTCATGAAACTAAATTAGATAAGTGAATGAGTATTTCTTTCTTTTCCCAAAGCTTAGTATATCTAAAAAAAAACAAACCGTTACGTACTAGAAGTAACCGTAATATCTAATATGGAGTATAGCACAGGGTTTTTGTTTTTGGTATGGATATGTTCATGAAACAGCCTGAAGCAGACAGCATCGTTACTGAAACAAGCGAAAATGCCCGGGAAAAAGGGATGGAAAAAAGGGGCTATCTATAGCAGGTATGCAGAAGGGCACGATATTATGTTAAAGGAAAATACGAAATACAGAGATAGACATGGAAACACGTGGGCGAAATAATGCTAATGTTTGATTAGAATGTGTTTTTTTTCCCCTGAAGATTTCATCAATGAGATTTTGCAGTGTTTACGTATGCGTATCACACCAATGAGAGAAAAGCCCACAGACACGCATGCGCGGACACACACACACCACACACACACACACACACACACACACACACACACATACACACACACACACGCACGCACGCACGCACGCACGCACGCACACAAGCGCGCGCGCGCGTGGGGCAAACATCTTATATATTAGCGTTGCAAACATGTTAGATATCAATAGCTCGATAGACAACGGAGAACACATGAACGAAAGATGGGGAGGGGGCGAATAAGGGAAGCGGGTAGAGTGCGCGTAAAACCTGACTCACTGGACAGAGAGAGCGAGAGAGAGAGAGAGAGAGAGAGAGAGAGAGAGAGAGAGAGAGAGAGAGAGAGAGAGAGGAGAGAGACAGAGAGAGAGAGAGACAGAGAGACAGAGAGACAGAGAGACAGAGAGAGAGACAGAGAGAGATCGCAATATTTACGAGTTCAACGGTCTTTGTGACCAAACACTGTCATGATTATTTCCATTTTCTTGTGGTTGATAAATCAGACTTGAGAGGAGAGAGAGAGAGAGAGGTGAGAGAGAGAGAGAGAGAGAGAGAGACAGAGAGGAGAGAGACAGAGAGAGAGAGAGAGAGACAGACAGAGAGAGAGAGACAGGAGAGAGACAGAGAGAGATCGCAATATTTACGAGTTCAACGGTCTTTGTGACCAAACACTGTCATGATTATTTCCATTTTCTTGTGGTTGATAAATCAGACTTGAGAGAGAGGAGAGAGAGAGAGAGAGAGAGAGAGAGGTGGGGGGAGGGAGTGGAGTTGAGAGGGAGAGAAACATAGTGGAGAGTAGTGGAGACTGAGTGCAAGAGTGACAAGAAGAAGAAGAAGGAGGAGGAGGAGAAAGAAGAAGAGAAGAAGAAGAAGAAGAAGAAGAGAGAGAAGAAGAAGAAGAAGAAGAAGAAGAAGAGAGAGGAGGAGAAGGAGGAGAGGAAGAAGAAGAAGAAGAAAAGAATGACAAGAAGGAGAAGGAGAAGACGAAGAAAAATGAGAAGGAGAAGAAGGACAAGGAGAAGAAGAAGAAGGAGAAAATGAAGAGAGGAGGAGGAAGAAGAAGAAGGAGTAGGAGGAGAAGAAGGAGGAGGAGAAGAAGAAGAAGAAGAAGAAGAAGAAGAAGAAGAAGAAGAAGAAGAGAAGAAGAAGAAGAAGAAGGAGAGGGAGGAGAAGGAGGAGAAGGAGAAAAAGAAGGAGGAGAAGGAGAAGGAGAAGGAGGAGAGGGCGGAGAAGGAGAAAAGAAGAAGAAGGAGGAGAAGAAGGAGAAGAAAAAGGAGAAGGAGAAGAAGAAGATGAAGAAGAAGAAGACGAAGAAGAAGGCGAGAGAGATCTTTGTTTCTGACTTTGTCTCTCCTGTCTCAGAGAGAGAGAGAGAGAGAGAGAGAGAGAGAGAGAGAGAGAGAGAGAGAGAGAGAGAGGGACCGACCGACAGACAGACATAGACAGACAGACAGACAAACACAAACACAGTAACACAGGGACGGAGAGACAGACACAAACACAGAGAACAGAGAGAGAGAGAGAGAACACTTACTTCAGTCTCGTTGGTTTCCGAACGAAAGAGAAACAAAACACCACGACAATGGTATGACCTCAGCGCTGCTCCTTGATGAAAAAAAAAAGAAGAGAGAGAGAGAGAGAGAGAGAGAGAGAGAGAGAGAGAGAGAGAGAGAGGAGAGAGAGAGAGAGAGATGAGAGGGAGAAAAATGAAAAACAAAAATAAACAAAAACAAGTCCTGTTCAAGTGCCCCCCCCCCCCCCCACCCCCACCCCGCAAATGAAACACACATCACACCACTTCAAGAGAACAACATCGTCATACCAACAGAATGATGCAAAGCCACGGAGATCACCGAAGGGAATTTGATCCTACTAGTACTTTGGTGCACCGCCACACATCATAATATTCGGTTGGCACCACCAAGCCAGCAGACCAACGCCGGAGGCCAGTTCAGTTACTGCCACGCCAGGTTCCAAGTCTCTTACCTCGTGCACTTCCACCGCTAGGCTGTCTCTCACTGTCTCACATGACCAGTGCCCGCGCCCCCGACACCTTGCTAGGGACTGAGAGTGCCAGAGATGCTGCCAAGACTCACTCGGCGAAGGCGGCGTCACATGAAGACGGATCCAGCCATCCACACACACACACACACACACACACACACACACACACACACACACACGCACGCACACACATACGTACGCACGCGTGCGCGCGCGCGCACACACACACACACACACACACACACACACAGAGAAAACGCGCCAACGTCACACGACCGTTTCTCCTCCCGACAAATTGCACATCGCAACCTTCGCAACCAAGACAAACAACAACAAAACAAAGATACAAACAACCAAGACAAACAACAACAAAACAAAGATACAAACAACCAAGACAAACAACAACAAAACAAAGATACAAACAACCAAGACAACAACAAAACAAAGATACAAACAACCAAGACAAACAACAACAAAACAAAGATACAAACAACCAAGACAAACAACAACAAAACAAAGATACAAACAACCAAGACAAACAACAACAAAACAAAGATACAAACAACCAAGACAACAACAAAACAAAGATACAAACAACCAAGACAAACAACAACAAAACAAAGATACAAACAACCAAGACAAACAACAACAAAACAAAGATACAAACAACCAAGACAAACAACAACGAAACAAAGATAGAAACAACCAAGACAAACAACAACAAAACAAAGATACAAACAAACACAGCTTTGAGAGGCCCACTCCTCCTCCAAGTCAATGCGCCTGGGAGCTTTTTACTCAAATTTACTTTCCCAGCCATTAACGGGAATGTATAAAAACAGAGAGAGAGAGAGAGAGAGAGGGGGGGGGGGGCTTTCGATTTATCTGAAAAGTCAAGAGAGAGAGAGAGAGAGAGAGAGAGAGAGAGAGAGAGAGAGGCAGAGAGAGCGTCTCGCTGGTAGCCAGACAAGGGAGGTCACTCCAAAGAGAGAGAGAGAGAGAGAGAGAGAGAGAGAGAGAGTGAGTCAAATGCTTCCTCATTGCGCGCGCGCACGCACAACACACACACACACACACACACACACACACGCACGACGCGCGCGGCGCGCGCGCGCGCGCGCGCCACACACACACACACACACACACACACACACACACACACACACACACACACACACAACACAGAGGCAATTCTATTTAAGAACAGATTGAAGAAATATACATACCAGTTATGCTTCGAGTAAAGGCTTCTCATTAGAAATCGTTTTCCCTTCTGTGTCGGAGATGAGGGAAAGGGTAGCACAGGTCCTTTCACACGCGGATTAACACTATAGCTTTTGTCCAACGAACGTTCTTGGCGGCAGATGTGAAATGCTCATGTTACACAGAGCTGGATGACAAGTCAACAGGAGGTATCAAACCGCTCGGGGAGGTGTGTGCATGTGTGTGTGGGTGTGGTGTGTGTGGGTGGGTGGGGTGGGGGAGATCCAAAGCTTGCTCTGTCTATCTTCTGACTGGTCAGTCCCATATTCGCTTGATGAGCGGCGCAAGTGCAGTCACAGCTGGGGGTGCCTGAGCGTGTGTCATACAACACCGTGTCCACGTAACTTACCCATTTCAAACCAGCCCATACAACTCAAAGCAGAGCAGAGAGGATTTCGAAAAGTAAGCCAGATAAGAACCACATGAAACACCATGATTCACGCTTATTTCGGCACGAAAAGCTCTTTCCACGATTTCCGTGTGACGCTGATCTAACACAGACACACACACACACACACACACACACACACACACACACACACACACCACACACACACCACACACACACACACACAGACAGATAGGATCATGTAAGTTTTCTTTACGTATCGGGCCGTTTCGGTACAGGGGGATTTTTCCGTCGGAGTTATCATTGGTTCTGACTCCATTTCCCATACAGTCCTTCGCATGAGACTATAAACCGAGGTTCCGTGTGTGATCGCATGCATAACATCATGCACACACGTAAAATTCCATCACCAACTTTCGAAAGAGAAGGCCAGTTTGGCCGTTGGTATGGATGACACGTTACACATAGCATGCACCCTGCGTGAGAAATGGAAAGAATGAAGAAAGTAAGGAAATTGAGTGAACGATATTGAACGATATTGACTGGATGACACGGGAAACGACTGAATGAAGCGCCAGCTGGCAGCTCTTCAGTCGGCACTACCCAGGAAGACAGCCCGTTGTGTAAACGAGTGTGGATTGTAAAGCGCTTAGAGCTTGGTCTCTAGCCGAGAATAGGCGCTATATAAGTATTCATAATAATAATAATAATGTATGAGGTTTGGCATACGCACATACCTAACACACACAAAACATACAGCATACCCTCGGACATACAGGGTTATTCATTTTACAGCAGTAAGACAGTAGGTATTCACACCACACACACACACACACACACACACACACACACACACACACACACACACACACACACACACACACATACACACGCACGCAGACACACACACACACACACACACACACACACACACAACACACACACACACACACACAACACACTCGCACACACACACATATACCAACACAACACACGCACATACATACACACACATACAGAGAGAGAGAGAGAGATACGGATACGGATAGTTTATTCAATAATAGGCCATTGCCCTATTGAAGGGGGTGCAACAAAAAAAATCGTTCAAAAGAAATATAATACAATATAATGATCAAAATTGTACACTAAGAAACACACACAGAACGTATCTTAAACGCTTTATATAGATAAATGGACAGATTTTTAGTGTTCTTTCGTTATTTGATGCTAGAAGTAATCCAAGACGAACAGATTCGGATATTTATAGTACTTTAGATGTATATACCTTACTCTTAAATCCTTTAGAACGGGACAGCACAAAACAAAATGCACCTCATCTTCTGTCGCTTGTTTGCACAATGGACAAATTAAATCAACAGGCGTGTGTTGTTTGTAACGAAACTTATGGACAGCGATTTCCGAAACGCCAAGTCTAAATTTTGTCGTAATGATTTTCAGGTGCCTGTCTAAGTTCAATTTCAAATGCGTCTTATCACAGCTATTGTGCAAAAAGTATTATAGAAACTAAATCTTTCACTGTTCTTAATATGAAAGTCCCATTCTTGCCATCTACAAAAACCAATCTTTCCTTAAAAGCAGTAAGGAAACTGATTTATTCCTCAGCACCTTGGTTAGATAGCAACATGAACATAACGAACGGAAAACCAATGATCAGAGAACAACGAAACGATACCGCAGTGGTATTGTCACGAGAATCCAGACGAACAAAGTAAGTATGCTTTTGTTAATTCATCATTCTGTCATTTAGCAGTACCGAACACTGACGCATAAAGTAACCTTCATCACATACAGACTGACAACAAGTGACCCAGGGTTCAGCCATATTGACAATTGGTGTATTTGTGTGAGAGAGAGAGAGAGAGAGAGAGAGAGATGAGAGAGAGAGAGAGAGAGAGACAGAGAGAGAGAGAGTGAGTGAGAGTGAGTGAGAGACAGAGGTGTCTTGCAGTTAACACATCACACACACAAACACTCACACACACACACACACACACACACACACACACAACACACAC
>CM065728.1:67640678-67653178 GCA_033310375.1 Conus canariensis
CCACACCCGAATGCGTCCATCTCGTGGCTTCAACTGGAACTTGGACTCATCGGTGAAAAGCACCATCCGCCACTGAGCCCGAGTCCATGTTCGATGAGCTGTGCACCAGGCCAGGCGACGTGCCCGGTGGGCTGCAGTCAGTTTTGGTTTCCGGACTGGGCGCCTTGCTCGAAGGTTGGCAGCATTGAGGCGCCGCCGTATGGTCATCTCACACACTGCTGTGTTAGTGGCAGCTTGGAGCCGACGCCTGATGGTGTTGGAGGTGGTGGTCCTGGTCCGAAGAGCATGTCTGCGGATGAACCTGTCATCTCTTGCAGTGGTCTTCTTTGGCTGGCCTGGACGGGGTCTCTCTTTGACAGTTCCAGTGGCTTGAAAACGTTCTCTCAGCCGAATGATGACGGAGTGGGACACTTGTAGTCTTCTGGCCACTTCTCGAACGCCAACTCGATCCTGCAGCCATGCAATGCCCGGGTCCGGTCAAAATCAGATAGCTTGCGTCTTGGAGGCATTTTTGTGTTATGAAGAATTATGCACGTTGGGCTGCTTTTAGGGGCATTCCAGTCAGTAAAATGCTCTGCAATGCATTGGTTTTTGCACGTGCATTTGGAATTTCAGTGCAAAACCGTTTGAAGCAGTGTTCACTCTTGCTTAAAAAACAAGCAATTTTGACAACAATCTGCAACTTTCAACCCCCCTCTGCATGCCGCACGTGACAATAAGACAGCTTTCGCAAGCTTTGCGGAATACTCTGTTAACCCCTTAAACCTTTCCCAGTCGAATTCTTCGAAAAAATGCATTGCTTGCATTTTTGGCCAATTTAAAAAGAAAGGACTTTTTTCGGGGGTGGTCCTTAATTAAAGTTCGACCCTGTAAATTAATGCTTGGAGCTGTTTTTCGTATTACAATTTGTTATACCTCTTCCTAAGTGTGCAATCTGCGACCCCCCAAGAATATTAATCAGAATTACTATTAGCGTCGGAGTATGGCGACTTTGTGGTGAGTGTGACTGTCTGTCTGTCCGTGCGTGGTTGCAATCTTAGAGCATTTTCTTAGTCTACCTTCAGCTCGTTGGTTGGAATAACAGCAAGGTGAACAACAGCAGACAGACAACATAAAGTAATGCCAAATACATTCAGCTCTTTTCTCTATCTGTCTGTATGTCCGTTTCTCTCACTTCTTTTCTCTCTCTCTCTTTAAAAGTAACGTTCTTAAGATACTTAGACATTTATTTTTCTGACCCTGGCATGTGAAAACTGGATATGAACTGGTATTTTGGTGAGATAGTTGTTTTTTTATATAAAGAAATGCACATTACGAAACACCCTATATGGCTGACAACCGAAGATAATCCTTTTATGAGAGAGAGGAGGGCGGGGCAGATAGAAAAAGAAAGAGGACTTACAGATAAAGACAGAGACGAATACTGAAAGGCTGGAAACAGAGAGAGATTAAGAGAGGTTTCTGGAAAAATGACTGTTTTTTTTTTTTTATTCTTCACTGTGAACCCCCAGCCCCACATTACTAACCGGCCATCAGCCCGGACAAGAAAAAGGTACACCTCCAAGGTACGCGTGGGACCCAGAGCTGTACTGTCCTCATGTGCCGAGCAAACCAGCTGATAGCAATCCTGAACTACCCTGGGAAGATTGTGCTGTATTCGCACAGGGCATTCCATGAAGACGTCAAGGGACATAGTTGCTCCTTGGCAGATGCCATTGTGTCCTGGCCACTTGATGTGACACGACAGAACCTCCACGGGAGCGTTCCCAGGAGTGTTCCAGTCCCTATTTCCTGACTGCAGAGCGCACCTGCGAAACACGCCACCGTCAAGCACCTGCCGTGTGCATCCCGCAGTCTCACTCGTTGCTGTTCCACTGGCAGATGAAGACAGTACAACTCCAGATGCAGGGAAGCTTTCGCCATGGTATCTTACGTACCGTATGAGAAGAATCCCCGGCTACAGTCCTTCCTGCTTGTCAGCCAGACTTTCCCTGCGGGTCGGTGGGTCTTCGCTCACCGTCACTGGGCCTTTCACCACAGTCAGCCAAAAAAAAAAAAAAAAAAAAAAAAAAAAAAGGCAGACAAGGAAAAGATTCACCCCAGCCCGAAACCAAGAACCGGTTAATCTGCTGGGACAACAATCCGAGTTGCCGTGTGGACATTGCGCGGAGATCTGATTGAACAGAAAGACAGCAGCGGGATGGAAGTGTGACAGGCTCCGAGGGTGTTCCCACGTCAAGGAGAGAAGAGAAAAGATGAGTGAGAGCTGAGAAAAAGGGGGAGGGAGGGAGGAGGGGGGGGGGGTGGACAGGAAGAAATGTGGAGGAAGAAGAACAAAAGGCGCGAGAAGCAGAGTTGAGAAGCAAACAACAAAGCTGTAGGAGCAGGGAGAAGGAGAAGGAGAAGGGAGGGACAGGCAAGGAGACAAAGCGAACAGACAGCACACGACATGCGCACGTGCGTAGGACTCCAGTTTGACTCATCTTTCGTTCTTTCTGTCACTGATTGATCAAACAGGAGGGAAGGAAGGAAAGGAACGGGATGAATGTCCAGAGAAGCGTGCAAATACAGACACACAACAGTCGAATGATAGACGGTTTTTATGACGCCACTTTGAAATTATTTTACTGTAAAACGTGAATTAGCGTGAAATCTACACGCCAGGTCAAATTTTTTTTTTTTATAAAAGTTATATTGCCATTAACAAACACACCAACAAAGAAAAAGAACAAATAAGCTTGTTCTGAAAACAAACAAGCAACGTGGGCAACAACACACACACACACACAACACACACTACACACACACACACACACACACCACACACACACACACACACACACGTCTTTATCACCAATTCATCTCTACCCTTTAACGTACAGACACAGCATGCTTCGGAACAGTGCCGAGTATCCTCCCCATTATACCGAGCACATCCTAACCGAAAAAGTCCACAGACCAACCAGGCAGCTCGTCAGTTAATAATAATGATAATAATGAATACTTATATAGCGCCTATTCTCGGATAGAGACCAAGCTCTAACCGCTTTACAACCCACTCTCGTTTACACAACGGGCTGCCTACCTGGGTAGTGCCGACTGAAGAGCTGCCAGCTGGCGCTTCATTCAGTTGTTTCCCGTGTCATCCGGTCAATATCGTCCAATATCGTTCACTCAAATTTCCTTACTTCCTTCATTCTTTCCATTTCTCACACAGGATGCATGCTATGTGTAACGTGTCATCCATACCAACGGCCAAACTAGCCTTCTCATCTGAAAGTTGGTGATGGAATTTTACGTGTGTGCAAGATGTTGTGCGTGCGTTCACACACGAAACCTCGGTTTATAGTCTCATTCGAAGGACTGTATGGAAATGGAGTCAGAACCAATGTTAACTCTGAGGGAAAAATCCCCCTGCACCGAAACGGCCCGGCGGAGATTCGAACCCGCGACCCCAGGCTCACGAGTCCAGCGCTCTACCAACCTGAGCTATTCCGGCCCCCGTTAATATGATCTGTTGACCACATTGAGAAAAAGGAATGTGAAAATGATAGGCAGGCCACTTCTCTTCCCACAATGGATCCAAACACAAGAAATTGAACTGGTGCACCGAGTCAAATTCTCATGACATTGACAGACCAGCTGTCAATATTGTCTGTTGCCATCCAATTTCCATGGCAGTTTATCACCCACTGACTGTGCCTCGCCAATCAAACTCCAGCTTACCCATCAATCAGCCAGGGATCCGATATTCTGGAATCTGGAGGGTGGCCTACCTCTCCTAATGCTTGCTAGCTGTGTGTGGTTGTACGCGAGTAGTTTTTTTTTTGTGTGTGTGTGTCTCCCTGAGGATCGAACAAACACATGGAGAAACTTAGTTACAAATAAAACGGTTTAAAAAAATCATTTTCCCTGCTGTTAAAGAGTATTAAATGAAGATTTGTTATAGCAAAAAGCTTTTTTCCCCTGGAAAATCATTCAATATTCAATTGTCGAATTATACATTAGTTGCTATGCACACCACATATATATATATATATATATATATATATATATATTGCTGAACAATTAAGTAGTGGGGGAAAACAAGTGCAGGTTAACAATCTTCAGTCGTTATAGTAATGACTTGGCAAAGATTTGAACGTAAAAAAAAAAAAAATTGAAGATGAAGACAATGGGGGGGGGGGGGGGGGGGGGGGGGGGGGGGGGGGGGATATATATTATGAATATGAGAAGCCCTTCACTAGCTGCCTGAGGGAACCATCGTAATCCCTCTTGAAGGCACATTTAATTGTGTTGCCTGCTCCTAGGCCTTTCGTCCGCTGGATCGGACCCACCAGGGAGACACGGCTGATTGTGTCTGTGCTCCTGGTGTCAAACAGAGACACACCACAGTCCATAATTCTGTGGTGTTCTCACCACCAAGGATTCAAAAAAGAATCCAACCCCAAAGCAGCCAGCGAAGGGTAGTAAAATGGAACAAAACAAAAGTGTGGAGAGGAAAAAAGTTGCTGAAAAACTAAAAGCATTATTCAAACAGTATAAAATGTAGGGAACAATCTTTGAGCCTACGCTTGAGGATCCATTCAAGGATGCAAGGGAGATCAAAAGATATGGAACAGTCTGAGTGGTCAGCTCTGCTGTTCAATAACCCAAGCATTGTGAGTGGCTAAGATTGTACAGAACAACCTTTACTTGGATCTCCCAAGAGATGCAATCTCCCACTGATTGACCAAACAATAGATTGCTGAACAATTAAGTAGTGGGGGAAAACAAGTGCAGGTTAACAATTCTTCAGTCGTTATAGTAATGACTTGGCAAAGATTTGAACGTAAAAAAAAAAAAAAAAAAATTGAAGATGAAGACAATTGGGGGAACATATTATAAATATGAGAAGCCCTTCACTAGCTGCCTGAGGGAACCATCGTAATCCCTCTCGAAGGCACATTTATTTGTGTTGCCTGCTCCTAGGCCTTTTGTCCACTGGATCGGACCCACCAGGGAGACACGGCTGATTGTGTCTGTGCTCCTGGTGTCAAACAGAGACACACCACAGTCCATAATTCTGTGGTGTTCTCACCACCAAGGGTTCAAAAAAGAATCCAACAGCACCCCCAAAGCAGCCAGCGAAGGGTAGTAAAATGGAACAAAACAAAAGTGTGGAGAGGAAAAAAGTTGCTGAAAAACTAAAAGCATTATTCAAACAGTATAAAATGTAGGGAACAATCTTTGAGCCTATGCTTGAGGATCCATTCAAGGATGCAAGGGAGATCAAAAGATATGGAACAGTCTGAGTGGTCAGCTCTGCTGTTCAATAACCCAAGCATTGTGAGTGGCTAAGAATTATTATATATAAAAGCATAAGAATATATATATATATATATATATATAATGCTGAACAATTAAGTAGTGGGGGAAAACAAGTGCAGGCTAACAATTCTTCCGTCATTATAGTAATGACTTGGCAAAGATTTGGAGGAAAAAAAAAAAAAAATTTCAAAGATGAAGAAAATGGGGGGAATATATTATAAATATGAGAAGCCCTTCACTAGCTGCCTGAGGGAACCATCGTAATCCCTCTCAAAGGCACATTTATTTGTATTGCCTGCTCCTAGGCCTTTCGTCCGCTGGATCGGACTCATCAGGGAGACACGGCTGATTGTGTCTGTGCTCTTGGTGTCAAATAGAGACACACCACAGTCCATAATTCTGTGGTGTTCTCACCACCAAGGATTCAAAAAAGAATCCAACAGCACCCTCAAAGCAGCCAGCGAAGGGTAGTAAATAGAACAAAACAAAAGTGTGGAGAGGAAAAAAGTTGCTGAAAAACTAAAAGCATTATTCAAACAGTGTAAAATGTAGGGGACAATCTTTGAGCCTATGCTTGAGGATCCATTCAAGGATGCAAGGGAGATCAAAAGATATGGAACAGTCTGAGTGGTCAGCTCTGCTGTTCAATAACCCAAGCATTGTGAGTGGCTAAGAATTGTACAGAACAACCTTTACTTGGATCTCCTAAGAGATGCAATCTCCCACTAATTGACCAAACAATATAATGCTGAACAATTAAGTAGTGGGGGAAAACAAGTGCAGGCTAACAATTCTTCCATCGTTATAGTAATGACTTGGCAAAGATTTGGAGGAAAAAAAAAAAAAATTATATATATATATATATATATATATATATATATATATATATGTATATACATACACTTTCCCATTTTCTTTACCTTCATTTTTCCTTTTTAATGAATTTCAAACCTTTGCCAAGTCATTGCTTTATGATGGAAGAATTGTTAGCCAGCACTTGTTTTCCCCCACTACTTAATTGTTCAGCATGACATTGTTTGGTCGATCAGTGGGCGATTGCATCTCTTAGGAGATCCAAGTAAAGGTTGTTCTGCACAATTCTTAGCCGCTGACAATGCTATGGTTATTGAACAGCAGAGCTGACCACTCAGACTGTTCCATATCTTTTGATCTCCCTTGCATCCTTAAATGGATCCTCAAGCATAGGCTCAAAGATTGACCTCTACATTTTATACTGTTTGCATAATGTTTTTAGTTTTTCAGCAACTTTTTTCCTCTCCACACTTTCGTTTTGTCTTATTTATACCTTTCACTGGCTGCTTTGGGGGTGCTGTTGGATTCTTTTTTGAACCCTTGGTGGTGAGAACACCACAGAATTACGGACTGTGGTGTGTCTCTATTTGACGCCAAGAGCACAGACACAATCAGCCGTGTCTCCCTGATGAGTCCGATCCAGCGAACGAAAGGTCTAGAAGCAGGCGATACATATAGATCTGTCTTCAAGAGGGATTGCGATGGTTCCCTCATGCAGCTAGCGAAGGGTTTTCATATTTATTTATATACACTTTCCCATTTTCTTTGCCATCAATTTGAAAAAAAAATGATTTTCAAATCTCTGCCAAGTCATTACTATAATGATAGAATAATTGTTATCCTGTTCTTGTTTTCCCCCACTACTTAATTGTTCAGCATTATATATATATATATATATATATATATATATATATATATATCACAAAAACAACAAGCTGTCGTGGTTATAGTTGAAATTTTCGGCTTCATTTGCCTTCATCAGCAAACTGCCTCCTCGTAAGTGCCAGCAGGTAAGGTAGTGAGGAAAGAGACGTAAAGATTTCAATATGACGTAATATAAAACAAATTACGCACTAGAATGATGCGTAACTCGACAGACCTGTCACAGATAGTAATTTGATGGAAGGGAGCTGTGTGTTAGTGCGCGCGTGTTTGTGTGTGAGTTTTTCAAGGAGTGCCCATTCATCTTTTCTTTTCCCTTTAAATGCACACACGTTGAAGTTACTGTCCATTTAGGACTGCATTTCCAGCGATCTACCTGACTAGGAATTTTTGTTTAACAGCTTTTGAGTTTTAATCACCAAATTTGATGACATGAAATCTTATCAATCATTAAGTGTTAATCCCTTTTCTCCCATGGATTTAAAAAAAAAGGGTTGCCTCTTTCAGTCTGAGTGCGGAACCACACACACACACACACAAAACAAAACAAAACAAACAAAAAAAAAAAAAAAAAAAAAAGAGAACAAACAAAAAACCTGTTACATCATTTCGACATTCATCTAAAGATGTAGAGCGACTCGATGACTTCTTTTGAAAACGCTTTGTCCATGATGGGAAGCGGGCAGGACTAGTGAATTCAACATTGACTCTTGGCCTTTCTTTGAGTGATTGTCAACAGGAGAGACTGACTGTCCATGCGCTTCAACAGGATTACCAAGATAGCAGTAACACGATATATAACGGATTGTCAGAGGCTGGAAGATTTCTTGATTCACACAGTATGGGATTTCCGAAGATATGATCGTTCAGTAGATTACAGTGTGTGTGTGTGTGTGTGTGTGTGTGTGTGTGTGTGTGTGTGTGTGTATACATGCAAGTGTGTGCGCGTCTTTCGCTCTGTTGTCAGTGTATCTGATATGTGTGAGTGTGTGTGTGAGCTCGCACACGTATTGTGTGCTTGTTATATATATATATATATATATATATATATATATTATATATATATATATATAATATCTGTATATATATTACATACATTATGCTGAACAATTTAGTAGCGGGGAAAAACAAGTGTAGGCTAACAATTCTTCTGTCAGTGTTAATGACCTGGCAAAAATTGATCATTAAAAAAAAAAAAAAAAAAAAGGGGGGGGGGGGGGGGGGGGGGGGACGGGAGGGAGAGGAAACAAAACGAGAACATAAAATTAGAAAAGTATATTATAAATGTTAAACCCTTCACTAGTAGCATATGGGAACCATTGTAATCCCTCTTGAAGACGGATCTATTCGTATTGCCTGCTCCTAGGCCTTTCGTCCGCTGGATCGGACTCATCAGGAAGACACAGAGCTGATTGTATCTGTGCTCCCTTGGCATGAAATGAAGATGCACCACAGTCCATAATTCTCTGATATTTTCACCACCAACGGTTAAAAAAAAGAATCCAACAGCACCCCAAAGCAGCCATCGAAGGGTAGGCAAGTCAAACAAAAACGAAAGTGCGTTAAGGAAGTAAGTTGCTGTAAAACTAAAATCATTATATAAACAGTATAAAATGTAGGGGAAAATCTTTGAGGCTATGCTTGGGATCCATTCAAGAATGCAAGGGAGGTCAAAAGATGTCCAACAGTCCGAGTGGTCAGCGCTGCTGTTTAATAACTCAAGCATTGTCAGTGGCTAAGTATTGTGCAGAACAACCTTTCCTTGGATCGCCTAAGAGATGCAGTCTCCCACTGACTGACCAAACAATGTCATGATGCTGGGGGAGGAATAAAATGAGAACATGAAATTAGGACGGTATATTACAATTGTTAAAACCTTCACCAGCAGCGTGATGGGAACCACGTAATCCCTCTTGAAGACAATATGTATGTATGTATGTATGTATGTATGCGTGGCGTTGCGTGTGTTGTGTGTGTGTGTGTGTGTGTGTGTGTGTGTGTGTGTGTGTGTGTGTGTGTGTGTGTGTTCCCACACCATCGCTATCCCAATATATCATTTTGTTAATCACATTACTTTGTCTGAAATCTTTGACATTTTGGTTTTCGCTGCTGGCCTTCCATACCATCCCCCCAGCCTCCCTTCTCTCATTCTTTTCCCTTTTGAAGGGGAACCTTGCAGTTAGTTCCCTATCAGCTGCAGTTGACCAGCTGTTTCATTCCATTGCAGGTTTTCCATTTCCTTCTTACCCCTGGCTGCACGATGATCAGGAAGACCAGTGTCAACAGATCTCCAGCTGCCGCCACCATCCCCTGTCCATACTGTGATAGGTCTATCCGGGCGCAGATCGGCCTGACCAGCCATCTAGGCACTCACCCCCGATCCCAGGATGACTAGATGGTCTTCGTCGTCTCGACGGACAAACAACAACACCCCTCGCTGCATGCTAGGGTAGGTAATCTCCCCTGGGATCAGAACCTGGCCACTTCAGGTGACTGAGCTTTTTCTCCCCATTCTTTCCATGCATATTGAAATTCTTTGTTAACATGTATGGGTTGTTGCCAACACTGCTGTCGATCACGAGCATTTTGCTGTGCATTACTTGGGGTTGAAGATACCACGGTCACCTTGTCCCCTCCCTATGGCCCTCTCTCTTTCTGTTTGGGGTTTAGTCTCCACTGTTCTGTTTCACATTACCATTCCCCGTATTAGGCAAAGCCAGTATTATTTTGAGCATTTTTATGTCTGTTATTTGTTACGTCCGACGGGGGTGTATTGTAAAAATATCTGTTCTTTTTTTTGGTATCTATGTCGTTTTACATAAGAGTCGCTTTGCATGTTTGGGCTTGCTATAATGCCTTTGTCTGTATAATGGTTTGAGAATTGTTACGTCCAAACCTGAAAGAGTTTTTATCATGTTCCAGAGGCGGCCGTAAAGACGAAACAGTCTTGTGCCGTTTGCATACAGGCCACTCGTTTTATACCCATTCTTATCTTTTAAAAGGTGAAGAGGCTCTGTGGTGCATTCCTTGTCATGTACCACTCACAGTGAAACATATTGTTTTAGATTGTTGGGACTTGCACGATGTGAGAAACAAGCACTTTACAGCAGACTCCATGATAACCCTGTTCAGAGATGCTCCACCTGACGTGATCTTTGACTGTCTGAAGGAGATTAACATTTTTCATCTGATCTAAGATTTTACGGAAGAAAGATTTTTGAATGAAGTTGCTGGTGCGTTTTTAGAAGATGTTTTTCAAAGAGATGTGTGTATGGTGTTTTTTTGTGACTTGTGGGCTGACTTCAACGTAGTGACAGCCCTGATATGTCCCTTTGCGGTCGGCTGGGCTATAAGTAACATTACCTTACGTGTGACAATGTGTAACTGATGCTAAACTCTTAGGCCATACTGAAACTCTGTTGTGTTGAACCCATTGTTTTTTTTTTATCGGGTAGATTCTTGCTATTTCAAGTTCCATTTATAGTAAAAGCCGGTTATATCAAATGAATTGTTTTATTTTCCTAGACTTCGATTTCGCTGATTAGGACTGGTTTCGTCACTTCGCATAGAGAAGGAGCTAGGCAATACATATATAGCTGATTGTGGCCTTACAGTATATCATATTGAGGGTTGACTGCCAGAACCCAGTATCTCATATATATATATGTAAGAGAGATACTGGGTTCTGGCAGTCAACCCTCGATATGTTCTCTGTGATGGTTGTAATGTCAAGGAATGCGCAGAAAACAGCGTGCCAACATTTCAACCTTTGTTTGCATGCATAAAATTGATCAAATGAAAACTATTTTTACAGGGGAAAAAATTATCCGATATACATGAATGATTAAAAAGATAAAGGGTTGCTATAATATCATCATACGAACAAATATTCACTTTAATAGTTTTATTTCAGCCCTCTTTTATAGATTACACTACCTAAGATTGTAGGATTACTTTTGCTATACAACTGCATTGTAGCCATAGATTCCTCTGAGTGAAAATCACAGAATCAGAAGAGCATCTCAGCAAAGCAGAACATACCTATTTCTTTCATGGTGATTCACCTTTGTCACCTACCAGTGCGGAAATTTATGGAAAACGTTCCCAGGGAGAAAGTTCTTGTTGCCGTAGGTTCTTTTACGTGCGCTGATCGCATGTCCAACGGTAAGGTCTCGATGAGAGTAAAGAAAACAAACAAACAAATATTCGAACGAACGAATGAACAAACAAACAAACAGAAAAAAACAAACTACCAACCCATGAGAGATTTGAACCCCGGGGTCTTTCTGGCTTCCTGGTGAGTGAGCTGTCCAATCGGTCATTTTACATTCATACATGTGTTCGCTGTTGGCAGTTTATGAGAAAATAGGAACTTTTAGGAACTGATCTTTGAAATGAAGGTAGCTAGTACGAAAAGTAAAATCGGTCTTTCCAGAAATTTCGATGCTATCTTTGTTCTCGTCGTCGTCGTCGTCGTCATCATCATCATCATCATCATCATCATCACTCTCATCATTACTCTTATCATCAACATCATCATCATCATCATCATCATCATCATCATCATCATCGTCACCATCATCATCATCATCATCATCATCATCACCATCATCATCATCATCATCGTCATCGTCATCATGATGATCGTCGCCGTCGTCGTCGTCGTCATGATCATCTTCATCATTAATCTCGTCCTTCTCCTCCTCCTCATCACTCTCATCGTCATCATCATCATCATCATCCTCATCCTCATCCTCTCTCTCTTTCTCTCCCTCTCTCTCTCTCCCCCCCCCCCCCTCTCTCTCTCTGTGACAGAAGTACCTGAAGGGCTGGGGGAACGCGGGAGGACTAGTTTCTGGCGGAGCACTCTCATCCTGCGGGGTTGTCCTCTGCCGGCTCCCACATCACAGCATTGTTTCCTCACCCACCCTGTCGTCTCTGGACACTGGGAAGGAACCCAGCTCAACACGACAGACCTGCGCTGCTGTCCTCAAGGAAATGGGAGTGAGGCGCCTTGAAGACTGGACTTAGGGAAAGAAAGACAGTATGGGAGGTGAAACTGGGACACTGGGGCAGGTTTTGGAGGAGGTGCCTTTTTGGGGGGGGGGGGGGGGGGGTAATTCCTGTAGGATTTTTTTTTTAGAAAATAACAAGGAGCATGCATGGAGAAAGTGCTGTCAATCTTCTCAAATTACTGCCATGGTGATGTTTTGCAAAATCTTGTATGTCCATTTACCCTGTGCTACGGGGTGCGCTGTATAGGGGGCAGGGTATTTTTCACTTCCGTCTGTGTGTTTATCTGTCTGCCCCGTTGGTTAAATTCCAAAACCTAATGCGCGTTGGAACAGTACACTGTTAGAGGTACAGGGCGAGGGAAGGATGAGTCTATCCCCTGCCTTCCGCCGCTTCACCTGCCCTGACCTGAATTACATACTCATTTTCGTGCTGGGTTTTTCCAGCTGTAGAAATCCGCTCCTATTTGTGGTTCGAACTCA
>CM065728.1:67659160-67671660 GCA_033310375.1 Conus canariensis
TTTCGGTTCGTGTAAGTTGTATATCATTGTTCAGCGTGTAAAACTGCATCTGTATACCGAATTTCATCAAGAACGGTCTAAATTTATATAATAACGGTTTTTAACGGTCAATTTTAAGTTTCGGTTCGTGTAAGTTGTATATCATTGTTCAGCATTTAAAAGTACACCTGTATACCAAATTTCATCAAGAACGGTCTAAATTTAGAAAATAACGCTTTTTAACGGTGATAAATAACGGTCATAAAAACTATCGAATGACCCAATGTTATTCACAGTATGTCCTTCTAGACTCATGCCAAGTTTGGTGGCGATCCGAGGACTCCCTTTGCCGCCAACATCAGAAAAGATTGTATTTTTGATCGTTTTTAGGGGGGTACGTGTTGTTAACGGGTTTTAACGGTCATAAATAACTGTCGTAGAAACTGTCCAATGACCCTATGTTACTCGGGAGATGTCCCTCTAGGTTCGATGTACCTGTGCAATGTCACAACGGCCATTTGATGAAAAGCAGAGGAAAAAGATGTCTTTGAAACCGTTATAACAGTTTTTTTAACGGTTTTTAACGGTTTTATTTCTTTAAAGATTAGCCCAAAACCATCCTCGGGTCACAACAGACATACCTGCTAAATTTCAAGAAGATCGGGTTTTAAACAGTTTCTTTTATAGGGTTTGGTGTTTTTAACGGTTTTTAACTGTTATAAATAACGTTTTTTAACTGCCAAATAACGGTTCTAATTTTAGAGAAGTAGTCCTGTACCTGTGCAATGTCACAACGGCTATTTGAAGAAAAGCAGAGAAAAAGATGACTTTGAAACCGTTATAACAGCTTTTTAACGGTTTTTAACGGTTTTATTTTTTTAGAGATTAGCCCAAAACCATCCTCGGGTCACAACGGACGTACCTGCCAAATTTCAATACAATCGGTTGAGCCGTTTTTGAGTCTATAGCGTACACAGACACACACACACACACACAGACAGACAGAATTTGCCATTTATATATTAGACTAGCCGGTGTACCCGGCTTCGCTCGGGTATATCTGGACAATAATTTTCTGGCCACCCCTCTCTCTCACCACTTAAAAGACAATACAATAAAATTCAGTTTGGGTTTGTTTCGTTTTTCCCATGCCGAACCAATTGCCCCAGCCTCCTCCTATCTACTTCACCCAATTTGTTCGGACGCCCACTCCCTTCTTGCCTCTCAATCTGTTTTCCCGCACGAATTTTTTTCCATAGATACACAGTCCATAGAGGGATGCCTGTACTTTGTGAACTTACCGATGCATTCTCAATTCCTCGATTGAAGTGCTCCAAAATGACAACTCTGTAGGGGCCGCCATAACCTAGTGGATAAGGCGCTGGACTCATGATCCAAAGGTCGTGGTTTCGAATCCCGGTTTGGTCTTGGAAATTTTCACGTGGAATGTTTCCAGCTAAAATGACCGTAGTTCACCCCGATGTCCACCCTGGCCCCGCAGGTGTCAGTCTAATGTGACGGACCAGCCGTCTGCATATCCTTGATTTGGGCACTGACGTTAAATCCAACTCAAACATGACAACTCTGTGAAAAGACTGCATTTTCACGATGTATCATGTCTATTGGAGAGCCTCTGGGTAGACATTTCTGGTCTCCCTGTTTGGCGCAAGTATAGTCAGTGTTTCTGCGCTTCCAGTTCGTGATGCTGCAACGTAGAACATTCCATGTGTAAAACACGGAACGGTCAGGTCTGCCCCAAGGGATGAAAATGTCGGACCCTGGCTCTTGATGATGTCAGAGCGAAAGCTGGTTTCATGGGAAACTGAAGCCGTCAAACCTGGAATGGCAGGGGTGAGTCCATGGGTTCCAGAGGAATTCTGGGGAGCAGCACCGGTTCACCTTTGTGGGGGCCACATGATATTTTCGCTTCTACAACGTTCCTGTGCAGTCTGGTGAAGACACATCGGGTGCCATTGATCACCTTTGGCGGGTCCAGTGAGCGGAGAATGATAATAGGGACTCCAGATTTCAGCAACAGTTCATGTGGTGGAAGTCCAGAAATCTCAATGGAGTTCAGGAGTTCTTGTGGATAAAGGACTGCCTCATCATCATTCTTGGCCGTGTCAACAGATCTGTACAGTTTCCTCTCCAGGGAAGTCAGCTACGATTTTTCTGTTCAGCCTGTTGACAGTCTCGTTCAGGGTGGAGATTATGGCCCTTTCCGCTAACCAGTCTGAGTCTGCACAGTGAGCATGAAGATCCGGGTAGACTGCTTCTATCAGATCCTCCTGGCTATCAGACAGGCGTTGACAATGTTGGCTCTGGTGCCATTGAGGACGACAGGGAGGATCTGCCTGAAGTCCCCACAGAACAGCGTTGGGATGCCTCCCATTGGCCTGTGCACTTGGGTGATGTCCTGCAGCGTAGAGTCCATGGCCTCGTAGACAGCTTTGTGGGTCATGGGAGCTTCATCAATTATGACGGTTGCAGCCTCTTTGATGACTTTGGCCAACGTTGGCCCACGCTTGACAGAGCAGGTTGGCGTTTCTTGCTTGTCGGCATCCAGAGGGACCTTGAAAATGCTATTTACTGTCCGCCCACCCGGCAAAAGAGTAGCGGCAATGACACTGGAAGCAGTGGCTAGCACTATTTTGCCTGTGGAGCGGATCCTGTTCAGGATAAGATTCAGGATGGTCTTTCCTGTCCCTCATGGAGCATCAAGGAACATTATGTTGCTGCTTGCTGTGGGATCCTGCCTCTGCTCAACCATGGTCATAAAGCTGTCGTACACGTCTCTCTGGTCAGCTGTCAGCTTCTTCAGCTGGTCATCAGCTGCTGCCCGGAGTGCAGTAGTGTCGTAATTGGTCTCGCGGTAGTATTCTCGAGGCACAGTTTGTTGTTGTGTGACTCTTGGCATCCCATACTCCTCTGTAGACTTGCCTCCAAGAAGGAAGAGTTTGTGCTGAATCACAGTAAGAGCTTGGTTGTAGATGGCATTTGTGTACTGCGCTTCATAATAGACATCTCTTCGGACTTGGAAGAGGAAATCTTCAGCAAGATGGTCTCTGAAGAGGTTCCACAGGTTGCCTGGGTTACTGGGGTTGAAAGCCACCAGGATAATACAGAAGTCACGCAGCAGTCGGGGTCTCTGAGAGATGGAGGCTTCCTCCAGGGCAAGTTGTAGAAGGCGGTCATCTTCTAGGAGTCCAAGAGCATTGCAAGCATCTCGAAAAATGTTGTGGACATAGCCGTTGACAATCTTCAGCTCCTCGTACGAACGGGATCCTTTCATAACGTTGAGTAGAAGCCTCAAGAAGTAGCACTCTCCCTGGCGAGGACTGATACTGTACAATCGCCGGATTGCAGTGCCCCTTTGTCGTTTCTTCCACATATTCTGAGTGGACATCAATGTGAAGTGCTCAGGGACTTCCACGTACTTCAGCTCTCGTGCTGTAGGGTCTTGAGAGCATAGGCTAAAGATGGCGGTAAGGGTTGCTTCTGGGGGAGAGCCTTGTGCTCTTTGCGCTGCGTTGTGTGGATTGAAGTAGACCCATTGTCCATTCTCCAAATGGACAGCTGGTCTCTGCACCATGGGGTGGCGCTCATGCAGGTCAAATCCCAGGAGTCTCCAGGTCGCCTCGATGCTGCCAACGTAGCGGGCATTCTGGTACATTTGGATCTCATCAATGACTGGAGGTTGTTGAGCTGCTCCTTCACCTGCCGAGTGGCTTGGAGTTGGAAGACAGCTTGGTCTATGCCCTTGTGGACATACTTCAGGACGTACTTGATGAATTTTATGCTACTGCATATTTCCACATTGATGTGGCAGTTGAACTAATGTAGGAGGTAAGGGTTGTAGGGGACAACCCACTGGTTGGTGACGATGATTTCTCTCTGCCCAAGCTTCACAGTCCCAGTATGTCCTCATTCAGACTCCTCACGTCTCCTGTACTTGGGGTAGCTGTCCTCACCCTGCTCTATGACCCTTCTTGCCTCTCAATCAATTTTACCTCACAATTTTTTTTCGTAATACGATACACAGTCCATAGAGGGATGCCTGTACTTTGTGAACTTACCGATGCATTCTCAATTCCTCGATTGAAGTGCTCCAAAATGACAACTCTGTAGGGGCCGCCATAACCTAGTGGATAAGGCGCTGGACTCATGATCCAAAGGTCGTGGTTTCGAATCCCGGTTTGGTCTTAGAAATTTTCACGTGGAATGTTTTCAGCTAAAATATCCATAGTTCACCCCAATATGCACCCTGGCCCCGCAGGTGTCAGGCTAATGTGAAGGACCAGCCGTCTGCATATCTTGATTTTGGCACGGACGTTAAACCCAACTCAAACATGACAACTCTGTGAAAAGATTGCATTTTCACGATGTATTATGTCTATTGGAGGGCCTCTGGGTTGACAACATTTCTGGTCTCCCTGTTTGGCGCAAGTATAGTCAGTGTTTCTGCGCTTCCAGTTCGTGATGCTGCAACGTAGAACATTCCATGTGTAAAACACGGAACGGTCAGATCTGCCCCACGGGATGAAAACGTCTGACCATGGCTCTTGTTGACAGACAAAAATCAGACGGTATTGCAGAGCATCATAACTTCGGTGTATTTCTGAAATCCTCTGCAGACTACCATCTCTAAATTTAGAAATTAACGGTTTTTAACGGTCAATTTTAAGTTTCTGTTCATATTAGTTGTCTATCATTGATCAGCGTGTAAAACTGCACCTGTATACCAAATTTCCTCAAGAAAGGTCTAAATTTAGAAAATAATGGATCTTAACGGTTTTTAACGCTCAATTTTATAGTTTCCGTTCGTGTAAGTTGTATATCATTGTTCAGCGTGTAAAACTGCGTCTGTATACCGAATTTCATCAGGAACGGTCTAAATTTATATAATAACGGTTTTTAACGGTCAATTTTTAAGTTTCGGTTCGTGTAAGTTGTATATCATTGTTCAGCGTGTAAAACTGCATCTGTATACCGAATTTCATCAAGAACGGTCTAAATTTATATAATAACGGTTTTTAACGGTCAATTTTAAGTTTCGGTTCGTGTAAGTTGTATATCATTGTTCAGCATTGAAAACTACACCTGTATATCAAATTTCATCAAGAAAGGTCTAAATTTAAAAATAACGCTTTTTAACGGTGATACCATCTCTAAATTTAGAAATTAACGGTTTTTAACAGTCAATTTTAAGTTTCTGTTCATATTAGTTGTCTATCATTGATCAGCGTGTAAAACTGCACCTGTATACCAAATTTCATCAAGAAAGGTCTAAATTTAGAAAATAATGGATCTTAACGGTTTTTAACGCTCAATTTTAAGTTTCCGTTCGTGTAAGTTGTATATCATTGTTCAGCGTGTAAAACTGCATCTGTATACCGAATTTCATCAGGAACGGTCTAAATTTATATAATAACGGTTTTTAACGGTCAATTTTTAAGTTTCGGTTCGTGTAAGTTGTATATCATTGTTCAGCGTGTAAAACTGCATCTGTATACCGAATTTCATCAAGAACGGTCTAAATTTATATAATAACGGTTTTTAACGGTCAATTTTAAGTTTCGGTTCGTGTAAGTTGTATATCATTGTTCAGCATTGAAAACTACACCTGTATATCAAATTTCATCAAGAAAGGTCTAAATTTAGAAAATAACGCTTTTTAACGGTGATAAATAACGGTCATAAAAACTATCGAATGACCCAATGTTATTCACAGTATGTCCTTCTAGACTCATGCCAAGTTTGGTGGCGATCCGAGGACTCCCTTTGCCGCCAACATCAGAAAAGATTGTATTTTTGATCGTTTTTAGGGGGGTACGTGTTGTTCACGGTTTTTAACGGTCATAAATAACTGTCGTAGAAACTGTCCAATGACCCTATGTTACTCGGGAGATGTCCCTCTAGGTTCGATGTACCTGTGCAATGTCACAACGGCCATTTGATGAAAAGCAGAGGAAAAAGATGTCTTTGAAACCGTTATAACAGTTTTTTAACGGTTTTTAACGGTTTTATTTCTTTAAAGATTAGCCCAAAACCATCCTCGGGTCGCAACAGACATACCTGCTAAATTTCAAGAAGATCGGGTTTTAAACAGTTTCTTTTATAGGGTTTGGTGTTTTTAACGGTTTTTAACTGTTATAAATAACGTTTTTTAACTGCCAAATAACGGTTCTAATTTTAGAGAAGTAGTCCTGTACCTGTGCAATGTCACAACGGCTATTTGAAGAAAAGCAGAGGAAAAAGACGACTTTGAAACCGTTATAACAGCTTTTTAACGGTTTTTAACGGTTTTATTTTTTTAGAGATTAGCCCAAAACCATCCTCGGGTCACAACGGACGTACCTGCCAAATTTCATTTCAATCGGTTGAGCCGTTTTTGAGTCTATAGCGTACACAGACACACACACACACACACACACAGACAGAATTTGCCCTTTATATATTAGATATATATATCATATATAATATATATCTGTGTGTGCGTGTGTGCGTGCGTGCGCGCGCGCGCGCGCGCGCGTGTGTGTGTGTGTGTGTGTTCATGCGCGAGCGGTGTGTGTGTATGTGTGTGTGTCTATATATATGTATATATTTATATATATGTGTGTGTGTGTGTGTGTGTGTGTGTGTGTGTGTGTGTGTGTGTGTGTGTGTGTGCGTGTGTGTGTGTGTGTGTGTGTGTGTGTGTGTGTGTGTGTGTGTGTGTGTGTGTGTTTACATATCTATCTATGTATGCATGTACGTACGTACCTATGTATGTATGTATGTATGTATGTATGTATGGATGGATGGATGGATGGATGGATGGATGGATGGATGGATGGATATAAGTAGAATTGGTTTGTCTGTTACCAAGTTTACACAAAACCTCCAGAACCGATTTTTACCGAAACTCTGTGGAGGAAAGTTGGTGCAGAGCTGTGGTACTAATCCGGATCAAAAGGCTGATCCAAGATCCGTTCAATGTTGGAGGAGGTCCGCGGTTTCTCAAGTGCCCTTCTAGTTCTGTGAAAGGTTTCCACCCAGCACCATTGTCAGGGAGCCAGAGCACAGCATTTCTATCACGTCCTGTTCCTGTGTCGGCATCTCTCCACAAGTTCATGAAGAAAACATGGTATAAGAGGATAAATGTATAGGACTAGGCCGCCAAGAGAATAAACATACAAATGACGATTCGCAGGCAACGCGTTTTGATCTCTGAGAAGTTCTTGGGGTGAGACAATCTAATGACGAACGAGTGGAAACTGAGTATGTTGAGTTCTGCGAGGAATGTGGGAAAACTAATTTTATTTTGTGAGGAAAGATTAAAGCCAGCAAAAGGAATGAACAAGTTCGATGGAAGGCGGGCTACTCCATATAAACGCACACGTGCATACACACACGCACATGCGTACATGCCCACATACAAAGACACACGCATATACACACATATATGTACACAAATATATGCAGATACGAGCGTATGCTCACACAAACCCACAAATCACACACAGAGATGCACACCCACTTCTGCACACACACACACACACACACACACACACACACACACACACACACACACACACACACGCACACACACACACACACACACACACACACAAGCGCGCACACACGCATGCGTGCGCGCGCGCGCACACACACACACACACACACACACACACACATACACACACACACGCACGCACACACATGGGCCCGTGCCCACACATCCATACACATACATGTGTACATTCACTATACACACATACATAAAAAAAGAAGACACAACCAATGGTAGATAGGCACTCAAGGTCTGACCAGCACATCGGGCAAATGCGTAGGTCAGACATCTGCTATGTCGTTGCCACGAGATCCTCTTCTTCAATTCTCTCATCTTAGTTGTTAATTCATTCATCCATTAGCTTCAAATCATGCGCAGTGTGGTCTCAAAACTTAGCGGATGTGGTGTAACGCATATGGACTAGTCCGCACGCAGTGACGCCTCCTTGATGAAACTGAAACTGAAACTGAAGAGGTTTCTTTCTTTTTCACTGAGAAAATGTACCGTGGAATTCGAAGGTTAAGACAGCAAGACATGACCTAAATAAGACTCTAGGATAGTATACAATGTATGGGTGTGTGTGGAGGTGGATGGATTATGGGTGGGTGGGTGGAGTGAGGGGATGTTTGCTGTTAAGATGAAGGTGTCTGGTGGGTCACGTGGAGTATGCGGCACAAAATGGAGTTCTTCTTCTTCTTCTTCTGCGTACGCAGGCTGATACTCCTTCGGACACTCCCTGTATAGACAGGCAGGTATCAATCCCATCTGCTCAACAAAGGGAGTGGAGTTTTGTGTGTATGACCGGTTTTTTTTAATCCCGCCATTAAGGCAGCCATACTCCATCGTCGGGGAAGGTGCATGCTCTGTGTAACGTGTCATCCATACCAACGGCCAAACTGGCCTTCTCTTCCGAAAGTTGCTGATGGGATTTTACGTGTGTGCAAGATGTTAGGCGTGCGTACACACACGGAACCTCGGTTTATAGTCTCATTCGAAGGACTGTATGGGAAACGGAGTCAGAACCAATGTTAACTCCGAGGGAAAAATCCCCCTGTACCGAAACGGCCCGGCGGAGATTCGAACCTGCAACGCTTGGATTACAAGTCCGGCGCTCTATCAACTGAGCTATTCCGGCCCCCAAAATGGGGTTCATCGTGAAAGGAAGTTAGAGAGGGGAGTGGGATTGGGTAAAGCGAAAGAAGAAATGACTGTTCACAATTTAAGCCTACGATTTGCACAGTGGTCGCTCGTGATGTTTTTGTGTTTTTAATTCAATTCAGTGGATGTTGTTGACAGCCCAGGTTAATAATACTCAGGCCGTGTCAGGGCCACACGTTCAGTTACAATGAGAAAACAAGACTGTATAAGTATGGTAGACACCACGTTAAGAGATGAAACTACATTAAACTGTCAAAATGTAGATGAATTTTTTTTTTTAGATGACATATGATCACATCCGACCAAACATATTCACTTATAAAACATATCACTTGTAAAAACCTAAAGCCATAGCGTGTATAATTACTACTTTAAAATCTATTCGTATTTAGGTACCTATAATGTATTTGATGCTAAACATGATCACATTTTAATTCAGCAGACAATGAGAACACAATAGCATTTCTGTATTCGGTCCAAAAGCAAATACCCTATTGGATCAAGCTTTGATTTCGTCCCGATGTTGGCAGATTAAAAGTGGAGGTCGCCTGTGATGTAATTGTCAGACTGACAGCATATCGAAATATGCCAGTGTAGAATTGCCTGAACAGTGTGGGTGTCCACATGAATAAGAGCGAATTTTAAGCATTCTAACATGTGTTGTATAAGGAGGTTAATGTGTGTGTGTCTTTCATTTAACGTCTGAAAGACACACACACACACATTAACCTCCTTATACAACACACGAGAGGTTAATGTCCGAAGCATGTTGTGCATAGCGTCATACACTTCACAGCATGTGGAATTCGGGCTCTTTGATGCTGGAAGTTGGCACTTCTTAACATGCATTATACGCACTTCTCCACGTCGCGCTTTTGGGCCTTGCTTTTAAGTTTTTGGCGCTTTCCGCCATTCCGCTTTAGACAACATTGACGATGAAAAGACCCAACGGACGCGATATCTCTTGCACATCCATTTTGCAGTCCATTAGAGACTTTGATGGATTCTTTTGTTTGGATCAGATCTGTTCTAAGTGGTCTAATGACGAAATGCATGCACTCGACTCCCTCGTCGATCAACGACACAAGAGAACCAACAGAAAACCAGCTGCGGTGGCGAAGTGGTTAGCGTCGCGGATTCCCGGCTGGGAGGTCGTGGGTTCGATTTCCATCAGAGTCATGTGGGATCTTTCTGCCCGACCGGCTCCTTATTTAGTCTTATTTTGATAATGTCTTGCTGTCTTAACCTTCGGATTTTTCTGCCCCGACCGGTTGTTTGCCATGGCTCAGCTGGGAAGACTGGGACCACACAGACGAGTTTCATCCAGTTCATGGATGCGTCTCGGAGAGTGTTGCTCAAATTTCCTGACCAACACTGCAGGTGTCTGTATCTCTCGGGCCTGGTTGACTCTGGGATATACTATAAAAAAGAAGCGTAGAGTACAGCCTTGTCATGCAGTCTCAGACCGGAATGGAAATCCGTAATGTCATCCGCATCATCCTCATTCTCATCGATCAGCCAAAAACAGTCTCAAATTCTGTGGCCCTTCATGCCTGCTCTCATGGTGACCTCAGTCTCGATGTCCTCTCCACGTCTGTGGTCTTGGTTTAGTTCCGTCGGGGTCACCGGTATCGGCGAGTCCATGGGGGCTGTCGTTGGACGGACGTGGTGGCGCCCTCTGGAAGGAGAGTTCACTCACGCCGGCTCCGCGACTAAGCAAATGTCGTCAGTAGGGGGGCGTAGTAGGTGGTGACCTGCGTATGTTGGATCAGAACAGGCGCCACTGAACACCACCGAAGTGACTCGGCAGCAGTGCAGTGTCTCCTCCGGTGGGTAGCCTCTTGACGACTTGTCATTGACTGCTCCCTGTGGATTGCCGGTGCCGGGGCTGCGGCGGGACTGACTAGGCTGTGGCTATGGACGGATGTCGGAATGAGCGGCGTGGGTGCTCTGCCACTAGGCTGGCACAGAAGACGGGACAGGAAAAACAAACAAACAAACAAACAACAGAAGATATGTCAGACTTGAAGTAGGAGCCATCTGTTCTGTGCTTACGCAATGCACTTTCCGTCTGACACCAGACAAACGGTGGGGGAGGGGGGTGGAGAAGACAATGCACTATCCGTCTGACACCAGGCAAAGGGTGGGGGAGGGGGGTGGAGAAGGCAATGCGAGGCTGATAGGGAGAGGATGACCACATGAAAACTACAGAACAAGACTTGTCAGTGATCCCTTCTTTCGAGCTATAAAATCTCTCTCTCTCTCTCTCTCTCTCTCTCTCTCTCTCTCTCTCTCTCTCTCTCTCTCTCTCTCTCTCTCTCTCCCTTTCTCTCTCTCTCTCTGCTTCATTTTCAATCTACCCTTACTGCCCCTCTGGAGACAGACAGACAGACAGACAGACAGACAGACAGACAGACAGACAGACAGACAGACAGAGACGAGAGAGAGAGAGTCTCTCTTTCAGAGCCAGCAATTTTGGTATCATTTTTCATCGTGAAAGTGTTTCAACCAGGTGGTGCTGTTCTGGGCACATCAAAGCCCTCCGTGTCTGCTGTGCTGCTAGTCTCTGCCAGTCTTGGTTCTGCCTTGTTGCTGGCGCCCCGAAGTACCTGCTTCCAGACCTCTTTGAGTACCCAGAACAGCACCACCTGATTACTTATAACATCTCATAAGCAGGAATGAATGGTGTTCTTCTTATCATCAAATCCTGGGACGTTTATTGTGTTGGTGGGTGTGTTTGCCTTTTCGTTAATCTGACTTGGATAGGGTAAGTGGAATGATTCAGGCGCTACTTTTCATATGGCGACCTAGAGATTTTGACATTTAAGCAATGTTATATATTGTTAGACAGTGTGTATGTGTGTGTGTGTGTGTGTGTGTGTGTGTGTGTGTGTGTGTGTGTGTGTGTGTGTGTGTGTGTGTGTGTGTGTGTGTTGTGTGTGTGTATGCGCGCGTGCGCGTGTGTGCATTTTTTGTGACATGAATGACCTCTTTTTTTCAACGTGGCGATATCCCGAACAGAGCCTTATATGGCTCATTGCTGTATGATGAAACCGAATTTCAATACCCGTCAGACACCTTATGCCTCTGCATTTTGAAGATGTCATTCTTTTTTTCAGATGATCGTCATCCAGTTCTTCTCATTCAATCCGTCAGAACCTATTCGTCTGCTCAGTGTTCTCCTTCCTTCCCCTGGGCGTCATCATTCCGTGCTCGTCTACAAGAGTGCGACAAGAACCGGAAATGATACCCTGAAGGAAACGGAAATGGGTTTTATCACGTGTCTTGTCTCCTGTCTAGAAGACAGACAAAAAAAAAAGTTTTCTCCTTTTCGTCTGTCCTGGGGGCTTCATTTCCTATCTGTGATTAGCACGGACTGAAGAGCAGACAGCGTGGTATCATGTCTAGGAATAACGGAATAAACTGGGCTGGTTAGTCTGTCTTTTTTTTTGTTGTGTCCCCTTCTCTTGCATCTCTCCCTTCTGTCTCCTCTCCTGCCTTTCACCCACCTCCCCTCCTTCCCATCTCTTTTTCTCTTTTTCCACTCTCTCCTACCTTTGACTTGCCCCTCTCTCTCAAACCCGTCCTCCGGCCCTCTGTCTCGCTTTGACTCTTGTCACTTTCACTATGTCTCTCTCTCTCTCTCTCTCTCTCTCTCTCTCTCTCTCTCTCTCTCTCTCTCTCTCTCTCTCTCTCCTCCCTCCCCACATCTAATTTTTTCTCCTTCACTTGAAACTACCCCTCTATCATCTCCCTTCCCCAACGCCCCTCTGTCTGTCTGTCTGTCTGTCTGTCTGCCTGTCTGTCTGTC
>CM065728.1:67679160-67709160 GCA_033310375.1 Conus canariensis
ATATCTTTTTGAGTTGTCTCCCTTTAAAACATACTGTTACTGCTTTAATAAAAACCAACAACAACAACAACATTATTTTCACCGTTATCATTTGAGAATCATATCTTTGCTCTGATTTTCAGGTTTTCGTTTTCTTTTCAATTCTATAATGGCTGGAAGATTCAAAATGAAATCTACAACTGTGGTGTGACTTACTATCTGTGGAACTTTTTGCTTGAATTGGAAAATTGCACAGCATGGATATGTCTACAATTTTTGTTTTCAGAGATCTCTAATCGTTGTAATGTAATATCACAAATTTGTAACCTTTACACTGAGGACTGCAACAACAGAGACATTGCTTTCAACTCTCTCTCTCTCTCTCTCTCTCTCTCTCTCTCTCTATCTCTCTCTCTCTGTTTCTCTCTGTCTGTCTGTCTGTCTCTCTGTCTCTCTCTCTCTCTCATTGTTTTCATTCTGTACGCATTTTTAACCTATCAAAATGGAATCTCCAGCAGCATTGTTGCGGGAGACAACTCGCTTTGTAGCAATAGATGTATTTACGTGCATTAAATGCATGCTGTTTTGCCAGAAAGACTAGCGCTTTGACCACAGCTAAAAATTCTGCTTTAAATCACAAGAAAAGCTAGCTCTATGCGAGACCTGAAAAACGGAAGTGTTAATCTTCTCTCTTTTCCTATAAGAGTGTGTTAACCACTGTGCCACTTGTCCTCTCTTAATCAGGATTTTAAAAAGTCTTTTTGGGGAAACGTAAACGCTTCTTTTTTTTTTTTTTTTGAGTTTTCCGCTTTTGGACACATTATATCCACATTTTCATTGAAACGAAACAAACAAATCCACAGCTAAAGGGGAAAAGGTTCATTGCTCCAAGAATTCCAAGCAAGTCAACACGACTCTCTTGCAGACTCTGTTGGCATCGTTATCGCTAGCTCAGATCATCACGTTTCCGTGTCAAAGTCTTTCCAGACACTTTAAGGTTTCCTAGACTTTTAAAGGCGCTCTTCGCTTTGCTTGCTTTCGCTTTAATCACGCACGGTACGACTTTTGTGCAGGGTGTAATAGGAGACCTAGAGTAACAGGAGGACGCAGAACATATTTTGGAAAGCTTTGTCTTTCTGTTTTCTCTTCGCAAATTCCATCGAGCGGTGTATTGCTGTCTTAAGTTTTCAAACTCAGTTTTGTGGTTACTTAATAGAACTGAAATCAGGCTTTTTAATTTTTTTTATGGTCATTCACATACTTATGCTCCTTGAGAGAGAGAGAGAGAGAGAGAGAGAGAGAGAGAGAGAGAGAGAGAGAGAGAGAGAGAGAGAGAGAGAGAGAGAGAAGCTCTTGGGTGGAACTGAAAGCTGGTGAGAGCCAATTCAATTTGTTATGCAGCAGAACCATTCCTTTCTCAAATACTAGATACACTTGGAGCTAACTCTCTTGATCTTCGATCAATATTACAATGCTTAAGAAAGAAAGAAAGAAAGAAAGAAAGAAAGAAAGAAAATGAAGAAAGACTCTCGCAGGAAATATTTTTTATGACAGCTGAGAATCAGAGGTTTGCGAAAGATTAATCGTTTTCTGGCATTTGAGAACGAGGGCTTGGGGAGAGCTCCATCGTTTTCTGACATTTGAGGGATGAGGGCAGGGTGGGGGTGGGGCACAGAGCAAACGATCACTCTCCGGCTGTGAGGAAAGAATGAAGTGGGGATGTGCAGTTTGGGCGGTAAGATTTCATTCCTGGCCACCTCTCCATTTCTTGCGTCACGTGTTAAGGCTGATTTACTGGAAATCCTTTGCCTTGATAGACTTACAGCGAGCTTCATACTCTTAGACTGAACACACTTTGATCTTTAGAAGACAAAAGTTTTTGTCTTTGAAAGGGGTGGGAAAGATGATCGTTTTGAAAAGGAAGACTGTCGTAAAAATGAGAAAGAAAGACAAAATGTTTGACATGGAACGGGGTCTTGAAAAGGAAGACTGTCGTAAAAAGAAAAAGGGGTGATAACTGTTTAATAGACAGTGAACAAAACCACAAAAGAAAAAGTAACAACATGTTTTCGTCTTGAAGAACATGCCGCAGAAAAAGAGAATAACAAAAAACTGCAGCGGCACTGAAAATAGAGGCAAACACAAAAACGAATATATAAAACAATGTGCGAAAATATAACGCTTACAACACAGTACAAACAGACAGGTTCATTTCCCACAAATAGATCCTCTTCACACACTACAGACAACAAACATAGAAAATGCATCAAACAATACCTACCACCCCCCGCCGACATAACACATACACTACAACCAGCATTGACGTCTGCTGCTTGCGACATGTGAAGGAGACATACCAACATTTAAGGGGGCCAGAATAGCTCAGTTGGTAGAGCGCCGGACTCGTGATCCTGAGGTTACGGGTTCGAATTTCGGTACTGGGGGATTTTTCCCTCGGAGTTAACATTGGTTCTGACTCCATTCCCCATACAGTCCTTCGAATGAGACTATAAACCGAGGTTCCGTGTGTGAACGCACACACATCTTTGCACACACGTACAATCCCATCACCAATTTCGGAAGAGAAGGCCAGTTTGGCCGTTGGTATGGATGACACGTTACACATAGCATTCACCTTCACTGAAGTTGGAGTATGGCTGCATTAATGGCGGGATCCAAAAAATGGTCATACACACAAAAGTGTCACAATCTTCAACTCGATGAAGGCGGATACTCATTGAAAAAAGAATAAGAACATTGACTCGTCTGCTACGTCTTGTTTACTAACATAAGTGTTACTATGCAGCAAGCTTTGGGAATTCATTTGTGTTTTGTCATTTTCGCAAATAAAGCTGTCAATGGAAAACACTGGGGAAGAGTAGCAGGAATGGAATCCCAAACCATAGTATGACGACTTGAGGAATGAATTGAACACCCTCCCCACTTGATAGAATCACGTACTTTTCCTGCCCTAACTGAATATAAGTTTTCGCTTGAACAGCGTGAGTTTCATCATAAGGACGGGCAGTGATAATGATCAGCGGCTCCAACTATGTCTAGGATTCTTTTACAAGATAGTTGAGGGTCTGGTGCCAGCGATCACCCCGAGTGACTTCATCACACCGCAGAAACCAGGACGACGCATCCGCTCCACCAGAGACAACAGTACGTACCTGACAAAACCCGGTGGAGAACTATATACGAAACAACGATAGGTGCTACTGCGTTCCTGAAACACACACCGATCAGTACCGTCATTCATACTTCACAAAGACAATAACTGAGTGGAACCACCTCGACGATAGCATCATCAACCAAAAGTCAGTCGACAGTTTCAAGTCGGCTCTGGCCAAAGCCACCGTCGCGCCTATGCCAGTAAATGGATGTTTTAGCGATGTACTAATCCAGATCCAGATCCAGATCACTCACCCACACCTAACCCAGACACGCTGTTTAGGCCCCTCACACACACAGTCATGATCCTGGTGCACAACATCAGCTGCAGGGCGATGTTAACTTAGTGTCGTCTGGTGTGAGTGCCAGCTGGAATCTGCATTATTGCTGCGGCTGGCAACGTCATGTACCAGCTTTGGTTGTTTGGGTTTTTTTACGCTTGAGTATCTGGTCGGGGTTTTTTTTTTTTTTTTTTTTTTTGGGGGGGGGGGGGGGGGGCTGCATTTTAACGCTGTTCTTATTCAGGCGTGACAACAGATGAATTCCGCAAACATCGAGAAGTGCTCTGATACACCATTCTGACCATAACGCCCCGTCTACAATGACCTTTACAATGAAATAGTGGCGCGTTATAGTGGGAGAAAGGAAATACCATCCTGTGAGCAATGGAAAGACAACGCATCCTGAGAGAGGCCAGAGAAGATCATGAATGTAATGAGGCATTGAAGGAATGAAGCTACAAGAGGCAAGGGGGAAGAACTGTCTTTAGAACTGGAATCAGGCAGGAGGGAATATCTGTGTTCAGGTATGGATTGATACCGGAGAGAAACATTTCATTGAGAGTGTGAGTATTGACGAGTGTGTTGGTGAGTGATGGTGAAAGTATTGACGAGTGTGTTGGTGAGTGATGGTGAAAGTATTGACGAGTGTGTTGGTGAGTGATGGTGAAAGTATTGACGAGTGTGTTGGTGAGTGATGGTGAAAGTATTGACGAGTGTGTTGGTGAGTGATGGTGAAAGTATTGACCAGTGTGTTGGTGAGTGATGGTGAAAGTATTGACGAGTGTGTTGGTGAGTGATGGTGAAAGTATTGACCAGTGTGTTGGTGAGTATTGGTGAAAGTGTTGACGAGTGTGTTGGTGAGTGATGGTGAAAGTATTGACCAGTGTGTTGGTGAGTGATGGTGAAAGTATTGACCAGTGTGTTGGTGAGTGATGGTGAAAGTATTGACGAGTGTGTTGGTGAGTGATGGTGAAAGTATTGACGAGTGTGTTGGTGAGTGATGGTGAAAGTATTGACGAGTGTGTTGGTGAGTGATGGTGAAAGTATTGACGAGTGTGTTGGTGAGTGATGGTGAAAGTATTGACGAGTGTGTTGGTGAGTGATGGTGAAAGTATTGACGAGTGTGTTGGTGAGTGATGGTGAAAGAAGAAGATGAATCCTTTCTCACAAGTGAAAAGAGGAATGGCTGGGGCAAATGATGGTTTGTTTGTTTTCTACACCTGAAACTGAAAACTGGCAGGAGAGAAGGCAGACAATTTCTTGTGCTGACACTGAAAAACCTTATCCAGCTAGATATCACGGAGCAAGGGATTCCACTCTTGTGGTTAACAACTGCGAGCATAAACCATTCCTCAGTATTTGATAAGGAATAAATGGCATGCATCTTCTTGGTTTCCTGAATTAATGGAAGTTTTCTGATTGCTATTTCGCAGTGTTTGAAGTTGGGCGCTCTCTACGGCATCGTTTAAACCACAAAAAACGCTTTAATTTGGTTTACATAGTCATAAAGTAAGTGGTTATCGAAGAATTCGAGCATATGAGGGATAGTAGGATGACACCACTGCAAAACGCTGCAAATCTACATCAGATGCATCACTACAAGTGGAGAAAATGATTTATCGTGATGCTGGAATGCGCGAAAATAAGGGAGCTGACAAAGAAAAAAACGATAGAAAATTCCGAGACGTACAACTTTGCTCTTTTTACTCGGCATGTAGAAGATGATGGAAAGGTTTAAGTGCTCACTCGGAAAACCGTGCAAGAAATACTCTTTGGATGCAGTCTGTAAGGCAGTAGAGAGAGAGAGAGAGAGAGAAGAGAGAGAGAGAGAGAGAGAGAGAGAGAGAGAGAGAGAGAGGCAATCAGTCTGAGACACGCCAGAGCCAGACAGAAGAGAGGCAGACAGTCGGACAGAAGACGAAGTATCCCTGCAGTGCAATCGTCTGATGGCTAATACAGCGTCGTCACACCGGTCTGGAAATCTAGTGCAGCCCCAGTGGAGGCCGACAGTAAGATCAATCACTATAGATCAGTCCAGCCACCAGAGGACCTTGCCAGATCTACGTGTAAGGCTCCAGAGGAGGTACAGCTTGCACTAAAGCTGCTTGAAAATCGAGAAAAAAACCCCTAAACACTCATTGAACAATGCTGAGCCTGTTTCTTAATGATCTTATCTTTGAGCCTGTATTTTGAGGAAGAATCACTGTGTCTGCTTCTTAGAGAACTATCCTGAAGTTAGTTTCTATTTTCACTTTTTCATTTGTTTGTTTGTTTTATTTTGCATGGTTCTACGAAAGAATAAACTGAAGAAAGGAAGGAAAGAAGGCATGGGAAAGGTTGAAATAAAATAAAGTAGTCAACTGATGTAGTAAAACTAGGCCTGTTTCTTCAGTAAAACCCTCTGACTTTTTCTGACAGAACAATCCCTAACCCCATTTCTTAAAGAACTCTCTCTAAACTCGAGGAACAGTCATGAGATGAGTCTGTTGTCAAGAAACATTTCTACGTTTTTTTACTAAAAGAACAACTCCTGCGTGATTCTAAAGGAACAATCCCTGGGTCCACAAACATATAAATACAGACAGGCCTGCAATCCTCTATATTTTGTACTATCCATACGTGCAGTTCTAAAAAAAAAGTCCCAGCTTGACCAGCCGCCGTGGCGAAGTGGTTAGCGTCGCGGACTCCCGGCTGGGAGGTCGTGGGTTCGATTCCCATCAGAGTCATGTGGGATTTTTCTGCTCCGACCGGCTCCTTCCCAGAGTTGAGTTTGCTACGGGCTCAGTTGGGAAGACTGGGGCCACACAGTTGAGTTTCATCCACTTAATGGATGCGTCTCGGAGAGTGTTGCTCAATATCCTGACCGATACTGCAGGTGTTTATATCTGTCGGGCCTGGTTGACGCCGGGATATATTATTAAAGGAAGCGTAAAGTACAGTCTAACCCTGTCATGCAGTCTCAGACCGGAATGGAAATCCGTAGCATCATCTTAATCATCCTCATTCTCATCGATCAGCATAAAAAGTATCAAATTCTGTGACCCTTAATGCTCTGCTCTCATGGTGACCTCAATTTCGATGTCCTCTCCACGTTTGTGGCCTTGGTTTGGTTCCGTCGGGGTCACCGGTATCGGCGAGTCCATGGGGGCTGTCATTGGACGGAAGTAGTGGCACCCTCTGGAGGGAGAGCTCACAATGCCGGCTCCGCAACTAGGCAATTATTGTCGACAGTATGGGGCTTGGTAGGTGGTGTCTTGCGTATGCTGGATCAGAACAGGCGCCACTGAACACCACCGAAGTGACTCGGCAGCAGTGCAGTGTCTCCTTCGGTGGGTTGCCTCTTGACGACTTGACGGTGGCTGCTGTGGATTGCCGGTGCCGGGGCTGCGGTGGGACTGACCGAGCTGTGGCTGTGGGCGGATTATCGGAATGAGCGGCGTGGGTGCAATGCCACTGAGGTGGCACAGAAGATGGGACAGCAAACAAAAAAACAAACAAACAAAAAAAAGTCCCAGCTTTGTGCCCAAAGGTACGTATAGAAAACTCGAAAGCTGAGATCGCAGACACACTCTCTGACAGGGTGAACGCCGCCAAATCATAGCATGCTTACGCTCAGGTTCAAAATAAACACGTCAAAACACGTCTGGGAAGATAATCTGAATATGAGACAGCAAGTATTGATAGCATTCATGGTCCTTTCCTGCTTATATTTCCACATCTTATGCCGAGTGTTGACGTAAAAAAAAAAAAATCAGTCAATGCCTCAGTCTAGAACAACCTCTAAGCGTGTTTTTTCAGGAACAATTCCCAAGTCTCCTTCAAAATCAAATTCTGAATCTGTTTCTTAAGTAACAGCCCCTCCTCCCCCCCCCCCTCCCCCCCCCCCCCCCCCCCCCCCCCCCCCCCCCCCCCCCCCCCCCCCCCGCAAGAACAAAGCAAAGCCATAGGGGAACCAGGGACAGTACGGGAGGAGCTAGGGAGGATGGAGGATAAATGTGGATTAATTTTCAGACATGATAAAATCTGGAAAGTATTCTGGTTATGTGTGTCCATCGGTGCTTGAAACCTTACGTGCTGTCTTAGGTGTAGGTATTGTGGGTGTGTTACCTCCGCTGCCTGCTCCGGTGGCTGACTGAAACCATCCATGTTTAGTTTAGGGTTCAGGGGATGGCTCATAAATACAGCTGTCTAGACATGGTCCCATTTGTTTTGTTCGTTGAGACAATTGGCTCTCGTTTTCTTTCTTTCTTTTTTCTTTGTTTAATTGACTCTGTATGTCATTCTTTGTCTTTCATTTTTATTTTCTTGTCTCTTGTTGTCATCCTCATTGACATCAGAACCTTTTTCTTCGTTCAAGGTTTTGTTTACACACACACACACACAACACACACACACACACACACACACACACACACACACACACACAACACGCCACACCACACACGCACACACCAACACACACACACCACACACACACACACACACACAACACACACACACACACACACACACACACACACACACACACACACACACACACACACACACAAACACACACACATGCGCGCGCGCGCGGAATGGCAATGAGTACCAACATAATGAAGTAGTAACGATAAACATTTGTGACCCCTTATCAGCTCTTTGAGATTCTGGAACAATAATATACTGTGCGTACATCCAGTTTCAGGCTCCATTCGTTAATGTGAATCATCGGACGTGTGTGTCCAATCTTAATCTATAATGTTTGGATCTTTATTTGAATGAATTTAAAGAAACTGACGGACAAGAAAAAAAAAAGAAGAAAGAAAGAAAGAAAGGGTCAATAAGGTATGAAAACAAACAAGCAGAGAGAGAGAGAGAGAGAGAGGAGAGAGAGAGAGAGAGAGAGAGAGAGAGAGAGAGAGAGAGAGAGAGAGAGAGAGAGAGGAAGGGTGTGATTGGACCTCTGGTCTCACATAAAGCAAATGTCAACAGCTCTGCTGCCTACCCCTTTTCTGTCCCCATCTCAGCGTCGCTCTGCTCATTTTCTTTTTACCCTCCTCCCCCCCTCCTCCTCCCATGACCTTTCGCCCCTCCCTCACCACTCCCGTTACTCCTCATGCGGTCCCTCCTTTACTGATTATGCTTTTACTGTGACTATGACTGTGTGTGTGTGGTGTGGATGTGTCGTGTGTGTGATGTGTCGTTGTGTTGTGTGTGTGTGTGTGTGCGGGGTGTGTGTGGGGGTGTGTGTGTGTGTGTGTGTGTGTGTGTGGTGCGTGCGTGCGCGTGCGTGGTGGTGTGCGTGGTGTGTGTGGTGGTGTGGTGTGTGTGTGTGTGTGTGTGTGTGTGTGTGTGTGTGTGTGTGTGTGTTTGGGCATTGGTGCGGGTGAGTTTGTGTTTTTATGTATTGTTTTTATAATTTTTTAAAAAAAATAAATCTTTTTAATCCCTTCAGCAAGATCATCATGAACATGTATATGAACACATGTTAAATCATATGATACAATCAAAAATTCCTCTCACATTCAGTCACTGTCTACAACATACATTTGTTTAAACAATTAGCTTATGATGTACATAATAATTCAAATTTGTATCCAAGAATTTGTGCCGTTAATCTATGTAATGTTCTATGTCTTATGGATTTAATGTTTATTTTATGTGTGTATACGTTTGTGTATACGTGTGTGTGTGTGTGTGTGTGTTGTGTGTGTTGTGTGTGTGTGTGTGTGTGTGTGTGTGTGTGTGTGTGTGTGTGTGTGTCTGTGTGTGCTGTGTGTGTGTGGGGGGGGGAGGGGGGGGGGGTTGAGGAGGGGTGTGTGAGTGTTGATGCATATACAAATATATATAATAGCACAGGCTTTATGTAACGATTTATAATGTCTTTTTGTAATGTGCTATGTACTTGTGAAATGATGTGGAGCAGAAGAAAAATTTCCGATGGACAATAAATTGATTGAACTGATTTACTTCTTGCATGACTCTTTCTATTCTGTATCACACCACCAGAAAACTTTTTCACCGCATCCCGGCTATCATCTTTCATCCGGTTCCTTGGCATTTTTCTGTCCCCACCTCTCTCTCCCACCTTAGTTCCCATCCTCTTCCCCTTTGTCTTCGTCCTCTCCTCACTCACCCCCCCCCCCAAACTTCACCCCCACCCACCCTCCAGCTTCTGCCTTTTCCTCTTCTCCTGAAAAGAACCTCTGTAACGAGGAAGGTACCATCACGTTGGGACAGCGTAGTGATCTGTCTCCCTGAGTGCCTTGTTGCCGTGATGGTGTGGACACTTCTCAGCTGTCAACTGCCACTGTGCCAGTCTTAGCCAGGATGTACAGGCTGTTCACCAAAAATTAATACTTCAAGACCTTGCATAAGGAGTTAGAGTATTTATAGACTGGCTCAATCAGATTGTTTTTGGAATTCTTAATGTGTCTGAAAGTTGATTCTCCTCATTTTCTTTCATATGGCCATCAAGGTACAAGCCAGGTGGTTCCAAGCAGACAGATTGAAATCAAAGGAATGGGACTATTTGGGCGCTTGGAGCTGGCGCAAAGATAGGGTCACGGGTGAGTAGTGCAAAGGCCTGAAATGTGACGTCAACTATGGGGAAGGTCATGTATTTGAAGATTGTTTGTGATTTCATCGGTGAAGATCCCCCCCCAAACAAGGGAAATAATTGGTGGGGAGTTGTTCTTTTGATCATTTGTCAGTTTAACATGAAATGCTGACTCCAATTCATGGTAGGCCTCAAAACGCTTACACGGATTATATAGTGTTTTCGTGCAAAATCCTAATTGTGGCGTGTGGCCACATTTTCGTCCTTCCGACCATACTCCACACATGAAGCTTTCGGTGTGATGTAGTTGTTTCCCTCTTCCCCTCTGCCCTACCTGGACAAAAAACGCAAAAAGCTAATCTACAATTTCCTAAGTGCTAAAACTCGAAAGGGGTCTAAAGTATTGTAATTCCTCTGAATGAAGAGAGAATAAAAATCTGTAAATAAACTTACATGATTCAGAAACTGTTCTGGGAAACAATGTTGCTTTCAAAACAATAATAGAGTAATGTAAAGTAGGATGACTCCTAATGGCACTGAACTGCATCCTAGTCCTTCAAAACAATGACATCATGTGAAACCAACAATGTATAAAGAAACAGAGAGTGCCATTACTGCTGTTGATGTGTGCTGTCTCGTTCTCTGATCATTCCCTTAAGGTGTTTCCCCAAATGTATTTTAAGTCCGAATCCGAGCAAGCTAGGATATCTTGTTGACAATATGGCTGCATTTATCGTAGCGGCATTCGAGAATGAGACTCAGCCAAGGTGGGAGTGTGAATGTATGTATCAAACAGCTCAAGCCGAACAGAAAAGCAGTGACGCAGTTAATGTAAAGAGGACCACGGTGTGCAAACTTGTCAACATAAATCTACGCAAGACTTGAACATAGGACGTGGGAAATCTCTTGCATCCAAGACTAGGGTGTTAGCCACTGGGCTCCCGGTCTACTCCCATTGAACATAAAAGGTGTGTACTTTAAGAAACATAATCACTTCTTTGAAAAATTTCCGTTTTTTTTATAACACATGTCATCTGTGTTTCCATTAAAACCAAACAAATAAAGAGATACATGGCAAATGCTCTACGCACTGCCATTTCTAAACAAGCCAGCATCACCCTTCTGCAAACTCTGCTGGCATCGTTCTGGCCAGCTCATGTCGTTACCTTTCCATGTCAGAGTCTTTACACATAGTTTAAAGTTAGCAAGTCTTAAGAGCTCTCCCAGGACGTGAAGGTCTTCGCCTGCGTTTGGCCCAATCACCCACAGCACGTTTCTTGCGAAGGACGTTATAGGACGCACAACTTATTTTGCGGCTCTTTCCCTTTCCCAGCCTCCTCTGAGCAATATATTACCGACGTAACTTTTTAACTTGATTTTGTTCCTGCTTAAAAGCACAAGAAGTAAAGCTCTTAAATGTCACTGTCATTTATTGATTTCTGCTCGAAATGAACAAAGAGAAGAAAAAAAAACTCTTGGATGAAACCGAAAGCTGAAAAAAACCTCTTGGATGAAACTGAAAGCTCCTGAGCGCTATTTTCACTTACTTTGTAGCAGAACAAATTCTTTCTCAAAAGCCATACTAATCTGAAACTACCTGCCTTGATCTTTGATCAATTTGCCAGTGCTGAAGGAGTAAAAAAATAGGCTGCAGCATGATACGTGCTATAACAGGTGAGAATGAAAGGATTGAGAGAGATTCATGATTTTCTGGCATTTGAGAAGGAGGTAGGGAAAGGTCAATCGTTTTCGGACATGAAGAATGGATAAGGATGGAGTAGAAAGCAAACAATCATTCACTGACTGTGAAGAACAAATAAAATGGGAAGGCGCAATTTTGGCGGTAACATTTTATTCCTGGCCCCCTCTCCATTTCCCTCTATTACAAATTTTGATTATGCGCCGAAAATGACAAGATAAGTGGTTTCTCGTTCTTTGTTTTCACTGTCCTAAATGTTATTTGTTTTTGCCTGAAGAAGACCCAAAAGGTCGAAATGCATTGTGTTCTGTCCTGTACTTTGTCTGTGTCCGTGGCGGTAACTACCCCCTCTTTTTCTAACTTTTCCTCCATTACACTTTAGTTTGGTGGAAATCGTTTGCTTCGGCAGACAAATGAACAGCATTCTTCAAACTCCTATAACGTACAGCTTTGACGGTACGGGGACAACAATGCTGCTTTGGACGGGGGTCAGAAAAGAACATGAACACCGTCGAAAAAAAAGAGAAAAGTGTGGTGTATGTTTACAAATACTGAACCAAAAAAGAGAAAAGAGTGGTGTGTGTTTACAAATACTGAACCAAACAAGAGGAGAAGGTACCAAGAAGCTAATGGCTCTTTCATCTTGAAGAAACTGCCGTAGCCAAGAGAATTAAACATGATTGCAGCGCTACTTACAATGAGGCTAAGTACCAAGGAACACACAAAACAATGTCGCAAAGTAACGCTTATTTAAAACAAAATCCAAAACAAATGAATTTTCCATAAGCATGTCTTCATCAGAGGTAAAAAAACAACAGACTGCAACGTGCTCGGCAATGAGATTGCTGACTCCCTGGCAAAGGAAGGACACTACGAAGGAGCAGATGGACAGATCTACCAGCTACCCTGAATCCAGGACCATCATTAAGGCCAAGCTGCAGAACAAGTGGAAGCAGCAGCATCCACGCCACAACAGAGCAGACCCGCACTACCTGCTGACTCGTCAAGAGCAGGTAGTCATTTTCAGGCTCAGGACAGGCCACAACCGCCTGAAACACCACCTATTCACTAAACTCCGCATCGGCAACACAGAGCAGTGCCCCTGCAGAACAGGCAGCCAGACAACAGAACATCTGCTGCAGTCCTGCCCGCTCCACCAAGCGCTCCGAGAGAAAACCTGGCCCGACCCAATACCAGTGGCCCGGAAGCTCTACGGAGGACTGGAGGACCTGCGACGTACTGCCACCTTTGTCGAGGAGACGGGGGAATCCATCTGAAAAAAATGACGAACGAGACAACAACAACAACAGAGACAGAAAAGATACGTGACAGTACTCCCCAGATGGCAGGGAGCATCCATTAATGTTTGTAGATACCTGTTCATAAAACATGTGAATTGAAGCAGCAGAAAATGGTCGTATTTTGAAGCGTTGGTGATTATTAAGAGAGATGATCATAGCTGTGTTCCGATCTTGTAGGCTGAGACAAGAGAGAAAGCTACGTTCAAATGGACTGAGGCTGGGGAGAATGTTTGTGTGGAGATTTTGAGATTAACCGATGTGTTGGTAACTAGTGGAGAAAGGCCATGGTAGAAGAGAGGGGGAGGGAGGGGAGAAGGTGGGGGTAATAAGGAGAGGGAGAATTTGATGGGGAGAAGGGCTGAGATGGAATTTAGAATGGGGGAGGGGGAGGGGGTTGTCCGTGACGGCAAAGACACAGGATGAAAGATGAGAATGGGAACAGAGTGGGAAGTTTTCCGGCGACATGATACTGAACTCTCAGTCAGGGAACGAGTAAAAGCAGAAAGAGGTTTTCTAACAGGACGGAACGAGGTGTGGTTATTAAAGGAAATGTGTTTTTGTATTAGCAAAATTCAAGGCGAAGGTGACATTTTCTTGGGTTAACATTTTCAAAAACCCATATCCAGTGGGGGAGAAAATACACTCTTATGACAAGTCAATGAGTAAATGTGAAATGTTGTTCAGTGCGTGACATGGAATGAACAGGTATACATTTTCTTGATTTATTTAATCATTAGACATTTTCTAGTTTACGTTTCACGAAAATGTGTTACCAATGGTTGAAGTTAGGCGTTAACCATACCAAAAATGCGTTCTTTCTGTACACCTACAAAGTCAATCTCTATCAAGAGAGAGAGAGAGAGAGAGAGAGAGAGAGAGAGAGAGAGAGAGAGAGAGAGAGAGGGGAGGAGAAGAGAGGGACAGAGGAGAGAAACATGGGGAGAGAGAACGAGAAAGAGAGAGAGAGAGAGAGAGAGAGAGAGAGAGAGAGAGAGAGAGAGAGAGAGAGAGGGGATGAACAAGGGACATAAAAAGAGAGAGGGGGAAGAGGTAGGGGACGACATAGGAGGTGGGGGAAGAGAAGAAACAGACAGAAAGAGAGAGGGGAGGGGTGAGAGGCGAGCGAACGAGCGAGCGAGCGAGCGTGTATATATATATATATATATATATATATATGTGTGTGTGTGTGTGTGTGTGTGTGTGTGTGTGTGTGTGTGTGTGTGTGTGTGTGTGTGTGAGAGAGAGAGAGAGAGCAATGGACATGAAAAGAGAGAGTGGGGAGGGGGGGGGGCTCGAGAAAGTGCCGGGGGGGGAGAGAAGGGACAGAGAGAAACAGAGAGTGAGAGAGAGGGGGAGGGAGGAGGAGGGAGGGAAGAGAGAGAGAGAGAGAGAGAGAGAGAGAGAGAGAGAGAGAGAGAGAGAGAGAGAGAGAGAGAGAGAGATTCAGCAATCAGTCCTGGACGCAGGCAGAGCCAGATAGCAGAGAGGCAGTCAGACAGAAGATGAAGTGCCCATGCTGTGCAATCGTCTGATAGTGAACACAGTGTCATCACTCCCGTCTGGAAATCTGGTGCACCGTCAGTTGAGGCAGACAGCAAGATCAATCACTGCGGATCACCCAGCAACCAGTACACCATGTTAGACTCCCGTGCAAAGCTCGCAAGGATACACGCAGCTTGAGGCGCCAAAACTCTTTGGAATTATAGAAGAAAAAAAAAGAAAAGGAAACATAACAAAAGAAAGAGCCTCACGCGAGAATGCTTTTCACCTTTTTTGTCCTTTGACGAGCAGTCTTTGAGACTGCTTCTTTAAAAGCAAACAAACAAACACAAAAAAATAACAAAAACAAACGATAAAATAATAATTCAAGATTCTGTCTCTTATGAAACTAACTCTTAGCCTCTGTCTGTCTGTCTGTTTCCTCTGTCTATCTGTCTGTCTGTCTGTCTGTCTGTGTTTCCCTCCCTCTGTCTCTCTTTCTACATCTTAGTTACTTTGTACAGTGTTTCACAAAAGGGCAAAGAGCAGACAAGAAAGAACACAAAGCAGGGAAAAGGCAAGAGAAAACATAACGAAGTAACAATACAATGTCTATTTCTAGAGGAATCGGTTCTTAAAAGCTAAATCCATATATCTGTTTCTTTGAAATATTCCTGAGCCTCTTTCTTAAAGCTCAATACCTAGCCTGCTTTTTTTAAAAAGAGAAAATACTGAGTCCTTTCTTGGGAACATTCCTGAGTTTCTTTCCGAAAGAATGACAAGGAAAGAAAAGAAACAAAGAGAAAGGCAAGAGAAAACAAACTGATGTAACAACACTGATCCTGATTCTAGATTAATCTGTTCTAAAAAGACCCCCGCCCTCCCCAAACATGTTTCTTTAAGAAAAATTCCTGAGTCTTGTTCTTAAAGCACTATACATAATCTGCTTTTTTAAAAGAGAAAATGGAGTCATTTTGGGGGAACATTACTCAGTTTCTTTCTGAAAGAATGATCCCTGAGCCTGATTCTACAGGAAAATTCCTTGGGTCTGCAAGTATATAAACAGAGATAAGCAAGCAAGCCTGTACGTTCTTTCCTATCAGCATTGCTGTCGGAAAGTCGTAGTCTTTTGAATGCTGAACAGCTCATATTCCATAGAGCAGTCTCAATTTTTTTTTTTTATCAAGAAAGCCAGTTTGCTAAGACCGCAGTGAATTCTGGGAGGCACACTCAGCTGCTGCCAGGGTGAGCGCCTTGATATTCCTACATGCTCGGACTCAAGTCTGAAATAAACATGTTAAAACACGCTTGGAACGATATCTCAATCTGAGACACCGTGTGTTGATTGCTGTGATCGCTCCCAAGCGCTTATAGTTCTGCATCTTATAATGAATCTTATTCTCTTAAAAGTCATTGCTTTAGGCTTTTTGCCTCAGGAAACAACCCTTAAGCCTGTTTCTTTAAGAAGAATGCCCAGTCGCTTTTCAGCAACAAACTGAACCTGTTTTTAAGGAGCAGTCCCTCATTTTCTCTCTCTCTCCTCTTCTCTCTCTCTCTCTCTCTCTCTCTCTCTCTCTCTCTCTCTCTCTCTCTCTCTCTCTCTCTCTAAGAACAATCAATGCCTGAGCCTGTTTCTAAAGGGACACTCTCTAAGCCTGTTTCTTGAGAAACAATCCTAATCCTTTTTCGTAAGGAACAATCCCTAAGCCTCTTTCCAAAGGAACAATTTTTTAGATTTTTTTCAGGAATAATCCTGAGACTGCTTCTATAAAAAAAATCCTTGAATCTCTTTTCTAAACAACAATTCCTGAGTACATTACTTAAAGAACAATGTTTCAACCCGAACACGTGTCTCAAAGAACTGTTCCTGATTCTCTTTCATGAGAAACACTTCCTGCTTCTCTTTTTTTCACAGCATCAATCCCTAAGTCTTTTTAGAGGGACAACACACGGGGCATGTTTCTTAAGAAAGACCATCGGAGTCTCTTTATCAAAGAACGACTAATGTTTGAACGTGCTTCCCAAGGAACAATCCACAAGCCTGTTTCTGAGGACATCCTGAATCGACGAGTATCCTTCTAAAAGAATCGTTGAGAAACAGTCCATGTGTCTTCTTCCTCAGGATCCGTCCCGCAGTCTTTTCATAAGGAACGATTTCCAGGTCTTTTCCTTATGGAATATCCTGAGCATCGACTTAATGAGCAATTCTGAGCATGTTTCTCTAAACGTTCTACTAATGTTATGCCTCACAGTCTGCAAACACGCGGATATACCCCCCCCCCCCCCCCCGTTCTCTATCATTACAACCTATGCGTCGATCTACCTCTTCTCCTCCCTATCTCTCTCTCTCTCTCTCTCTCTCTCTCTCTCTCTCTCTCTCTCTCTGTCTCCATGTAAGATCGACCCTCAGCCATCAGACGTATCAAGTCAGCCTGGTCTATTCATTTTGCTTCGTTTACTTCAAACAGGCTAACATCTATCTCGGTGCTGACTGGAAACACCAGCGGGAAGCCAGAAAGAGGCTGGAAGGACACAGGGGGGATGGGGGACCAGTGAGGACCCATTTTCAGACAATAAAATTCGGAGAATATTCTGGTTATGTCTGTCGACACAAACTCGAAATTTCATGTGCTGTGCATGACGTAAGAATTGTGGGTGTGTTACTCCCAGTTCCTTGTTCAGTGGCTGGTGATATGAGCCATGCTTAAAATAGGGCTTCATTGGATGGCTAATAAAGACAGCTGTCTGGACAATGTTCCATTCTTCTGTTTGTCGACCTCGTTTTCTTCCTTTCTTTTTCCTTTTTTTTCTTTCTTTCTCTTTCTATCCCCCCCCCCCCCCTTATTTGTATTATTGTTTGCATTTCATCCCTGTTAGTGTTATCGTCATTATTATCATTCTTATGATTTTCACCACTGTCATCACTGTTTGTCATTCTTCTTTCAGTATCATTAATGTTGCTATTACGGTATCGTACTTGTCGCTAATGATCAATGGTATCTATATATAATCTTCTGAACAGCCACAACAAACAAATAATCACGCACACACACACACACACAAAACACGCACACACACACAAACACGGCACGCACGCACGCACGCACACACAAAAACACCACACACACACACACACACACACACAACACACATCACACACACACAAACACACACACACACACACTCACACTCGGCGCCCAGTGCATACACATGACACACGCAACCAAGTACACACACACACACACACACCACCCACACACACACACACACACACACACACCACACACACACTTGCTCACGCACATACGCTTGCATGTACGCAGAAACGCATCCACGCACGCGTGCTCTCAGAGAGAGAGAGAGAGAGAGAGAGAGAGAGAGAGAGAGAGAGAGAGAGAGAGAGAGAGAGAGAGAGAGAGAGAGAGAAGAGAGAGAGAGAGAGAGAAGAAACAGACGGACATACACACACATACACTGAAAGTTTTTGACATTATTTCATGTTTAGATGAGAAACCAAAACTGATGCAAAAATGAGAAAAAGTACTGGAATTCTTAGAGTGAATCACTGCTCTAAGCTGAGAGAAAGAATACATCGAAATATAATAGCAAAACATACATTAAAATCAATGTTGTTCAATCACGATGTTAAATAAACCGATGACAACGTAACATTACATTGATAAGCATCAAACATCCGACATATTTTCACATAGTTTACTATTTTGCACACTTCAGAGATATCTTACTTGTAAGATTGAATCAAACAACGGAGATATGAACAGTAGTCACCCAGTTGCTCACAGAAATAGACAGAAATACACGTAAGCGCTTGGACAGAATTAAAACAGTTCTTAAAAAAAAAGACATTTTGTATCCCCCCTCACCCTCCCACAAACACACAAAATCAACGAGGATGATTAATCATAGTTATATGTCATCGTTAGTTTTCAGTTCTGTCAAAACTGTATATTACAGTATAATCACATTTTGCCGCTGATGCGTAAATGTGGATTGTGATCATATTGCACATCCTCACTCATAATTCATAGACTTTTTCATTCGATTGATTCAAAGACAATGATGACAAAACACGAAAAGGATCACTAACTGGCCCAGATCGGCCTCACCAGCCACCTGCGGACTCACACTCAGCAGTCCTCCATCTGAGATTGAAGTCATGGTCATCTTCAAAATCGAAGGACGAACAACAGTTCAGAAGGATAAGGTGAAAAAACAAGCAATCAAAAAAAAAGCAGCCAGGGGGCAGGAGGGAGGGGAGCAGGGAACAACAAAAACCTCATTTCAGATCAATACCATCAACATCGGTGCCTGCTGCTAACCCTTTCTTCTCCCCTGTCTCAACCTCCCATTCTGTCTTCTCTTGACACCCCTACCCCCATCCCTTCTCCTCTCCTACCACCCGTACCCCTACTCCCGACACCCTACATTCATCCCATCTCTTTCTGCTTTTACTCGTTCCCTGACTCTGAGAGTTCAGTATCATGTCGCCGGAAAACTTCCCACTCTATTCCCACTCTTATCTTTCATCCGGTGTCTTTGCCGTCACGGACAACCCCCTCCCCCTCCCCCATTCTGAATTCCATCTCAGCCCTTCTCCCCATCAAATTCGCCCTCTCCTTATTCTCCCCCCACCTTCTCCCCTCCCTCCCTCCCTCTCTCTTCTACCATGGCCTTTCCTCTCCTCCCGAGGAGAACCAGTGTAACGAGGAAGGTTCCATCATGTTGAGACGTGTGGTGTTTTCTGTCCTCCCTCCAGGGGCCTGGTTTTGCCGTGATGGTGTGGATACTTGTTAGCTGTCATCTGCCATTGTGCCCGCCTTCACCCGGATGTACATTCTCTTCCTTCCCATCATACTCCAGGCATAATACGCCGTTCATTTCCGGTGTCCAGGGCCAGCCCCCCACTTCTCCCATCCTGCCCCCCCCCCCCCCCTCCCTCATAGACAGAAAGTAGAGCTATCATTATCGCTCCGCTTCGAACTTGTAGTACTCAAAGTGTCCCTGTGTATGTGTGTGTGTGTGTGTGTGTGTGTGTGTGTGTGTGTGTGTGTGTGTGTGTGTGTGTGTGTGTGTGTGTGTGTGATTTCAGCCAGTGAGATGTATCATGACAGGAAACGCATAGGATGATGGGGTTGGGGTGTGAAAATGATATCATCATCATCACCATCATCATCATCATGAACATGAAAATGATGACGACGACGACGATGATGATGATGCTGTAGTAGTAGTAGTAGTAGTAGTAGTAGTAGTAGTAGTAGTATGTAGTAGTAGTTCTTGTTGTAAGTGGTGGTGGTGGTAGTGGTAGTGGTGGTGGTGGTCATGATGTTGATGATGATGATGATGATGATGATGATGATGATGATGATGATGATGATAACTATTACGCGGAAGAAGTGAATCAATAAAAAGAGCTATTGCATAACAAGCGAAATAAAACAAACTAAAAAAAAAGAGAGAAAAAACAAAGAAAACAGGGAAAGACGCATATACACAATTCAGCCAGTCAGTAGAGTCACAGACATACCACCCCTCTTCACTCCCCCTGCCCCACTTTCTCCACCCCAGCACGTGGAACATGCAATCCAAGCAACCACACATTTCCTCTACCACTTCCGCCACCCGTATTGAAATGAACACACATGCCTGTTGATCGTGCATAAGACCACCACCTCATTCTCCCCTTCCATCAATACCAGTACGCCCGATTCGGTGAGTGACGCTCGTCGCGTGCGGACACGAAGCGGTCGCTCTCTGCTCGGACCGAATTTGAGTTTGAAGCGAGTTCTCAGCACGGGCTTTTTTCTCGTCAGTCATAGCGCTTCAACCGTTTCTCTATCGTTCTGTTTCGGAAATCATGACAACTTTTTCTACAGTAAATCCAGTCTTTTTGAAACAGAAAGACATCCCGGACAACCTCGACGATCGGCCTTCGGTACTGGAGGTATGTTTGGCTGCCGAACGAGTGGCAGGACAGGGTTCCATCCTCGGAGCCCAAAACATCAGAGGTCTGTGGCGTATATATCCAGCAACCAAGGGGGCCCGTACGGAACTTCTAGTGAAAGGTCTGGTTTTACGCGACACCTCACTCCAGGTATCCAACACCAACCCTTACATTCTTCGAGATACAGGTGAGGAAAAACCAACCACAAAAGTGTGGATAGACGACCTCCCTATCTCAGTTGCGGACTCTGAGATTGAACATGCCCTTGCGCAGGCTGGCTGTGAACTGCGTTCGCAGATAAAAATGGAGCGAGCCAGAGACAAAGACATAAGCTAACAAGATTCTTAACGGGGCGAAGATTTCTTTTTATTACCGTCCCGCAGTCTCCACTTGAAAAAATCATGAAGATAAATATTTTTTCAGCAAAGATATATCACAGAGAACAAAAGTCTCTGCAAAAGACTGTTGTTTGTTCTCGCTGTTTTCAGTCTGGTCATCATGTGTCAGGGTGCAAGAATGATGTAGTTTGCAGAGAATGTAATCAGACTGGCCATAAAAGGGGTGACCAGTCATGCCAACTCTCTGACAGTTGCACTGACAAACAAAACAATGACCAACCGACACAGACGAAAAGCAAAGTAAAGACAGACAGCAAACAAAAAGCCACAAACGATGCTACAAAGCCTAGTAAGCGTGTTGACAGGAGCCGATCATCGACCCGCCAGTCTACCCTCCTGTCTTCTCTCGAACAGGGTCGTCGTGTACGGTCAGACACCCCCAAGCGTGGCCGTTCCAGAGAGCGACACAGCCCGAGGGAAGGGGCGGGAAAGGTGCCCAGACGGGAGGAGTCGGGTTCAGTCAGCCCTGTGCGTTCCGACTCTGAGAGGGCGACGGTTGAACGGTGGCAGTAGTCGCTGTGTGACCCATCGACCCTTTGACGACGGATTGGCTATTGTTCAACGGACTGTGAGTTTGAATACTGCTTGAAATGTGTCATTGATGATTATGGTTGATATTATGATATACATGTCAATTTTGTTTTTATGGATGTCCATGAAAACAAAAAGGGTACAAAAGGAAATTGAAAGAAAACAAAAAATGTTACGATGGATAGTATACGTATTACCTCTTTGAATGTAAGAGGGTTACGAAACAAAATGAAAAGAAGATCGGTGTTTAATTTCTTTAAAAAAGAAAAGATGGATATTATTTGTTTACAAGAATCTCATGTAACAAAAAATGAAATTGAAACATGGAACAAAGAATGGGGTGGTAATATCTTTTATAATGAAGGTACAACGCGAAGTCGGGGGGAAGTGATTTTAATTTCAAGAAACTTTCATGGTGAAGTAAAATTAATAAGGTCACAAAAAAGAATGCTTGTTGTTTCTGTTGCATACCTTGAACGCAATATTGTAATAGCAAATGTGTACGCGCCTAATGAACCAAATGATAAGATTTCCTTTTTTCAAAGTATGAATGACATTTTTGGTGAATTTAATGAAGAAGATCTCATTATCCTAGGAGATTTAAATTGTGTTTTGAACAATGAACTTGATATTATATCTGGTAGACCACATGATATCAGAGAAGTTAAGGTATTAAATGAGATTATCGACAGTTTAAGTTTAACAGATGTATGGAGAAATCACCACCCATTTGACAAAGACTACACGTGGTGTCGATATAAGCCATTTATTGCGCGCCGTTTAGACTACTGTCTTGCTTCCGAAAGCATTCTGAGTTCATGTGTATCATGCCAACATGTGCTTTCTCCCAATTCGGATCACAAGGCAATTGTACTGGATATTAATGAAGGAAATTTTATCCGTGGTCCTGGTTACTGGCGCTTCAACAATAGTTATTTGAGGAATGAAGAGTTTGTACAGAAGATAAACAATATGTTAGATTCCTTTTGGTTAGAGAATGATCATGTTAACAGTGTAGAGAAATGGGAGTTATGTAAATTAGAAATACGGAACCTGTGCGTTGAATTTGGTAAAAATTTGTCTTGTAAGAAAAAAAACGAACTTCTGCAACTACAGAGTCGCCTTCAGCAAACAGAGAGAAGAATAATAGATGACCCCCAAAATGAACAGCTTCAGACAGATCTCTTGAATGTAAAACAAAAACTAGAATTAATACAGATTGAAAAAACAAAAGGCGCACAAGTAAGAGCTAGAATTAAATGGATTGAAGAAGGTGAAAAGAATTCAAAATACTTTTTAGGCATAGAAAAATCCAGAGGCAGAAAAAATTTAATCACTCGGCTTGTTACGGACTCAGGAGAAATTATCACTGGCCAGAAAGAATTATTACGGGAACAAGTGTCATATTATAAAACGTTATATAATCAGAAAACAAATGTTGCAGATGTAAAGGCAGCTACTGATAGTTTCTTAGAGGAAGAGACCATGGTGAGATTAGAAGAAGAAGATGCTGCATTATGTGAAGGTGCAGTAACACTCAAAGAAACGACTGATGCTCTCAAGATGATGAAAAACGGTTCCGCTCCGGGAAGCGATGGAATAACCACCGAATTTTATAAATTCTTCTGGAGCAAAGTAGGTCGTCTAGTAACTGATTCGTTTAATGATTCATTTAATAGAGAAGAGCTGTCTTTTACACAAAAGCAAGGAGTCATAACATTACTTCACAAAGGTAATGATTTAGATAGAGATAAGTTAAACAACTGGCGACCTATTACGTTAACAAACACTGATTACAAAATACTGGCAAAAACCTTAGCGGTGAGATTAGGAAGGGTGATACCGAAATTGGTTAACGAGGATCAGGTAGGGTACATAAAGGGTAGAAACATAGCAACTGTTGTAAGAACGATAGATGATGCGATAAATTATTTAAATATAACGGGTAAATCAGGATACCTTGTGGCTTTAGATTATTCCAAAGCTTTCGATTCCATATGTAAAAAATTCATCTTGCATGCTTTTAAAGTGTTTGGTTTTGGCAATTGCTTTCAGACATGGATATCGGTTTTAACCAGCAATTGCCAGAGTAGCATTAACCATGGTGGATGGATCTCTGAGGCTTTTGATGTTAACTGTGGAATTAGGCAAGGCTGCCCATTCTCTCCCCTTGCCTTTATTTTAGCGGTAGAGATTTTGGCAATAAAGATAAGAAACAGTCCTATCTCAGGTATTATGACACCAAAAAATAATGTTAACGCTGTATTGAAAATAAAGCAATTAGCTGACGACACGACACTATTTCTTGAAAATAGAGAGGATATGATAATGTCTTTAAACATACTCAATTCGTTTGAAAACTTTTCAGGACTTAAACTGAATTTACACAAAACCAAAGCAATACGACTAGGTAAAGGAGGAGAAGAACGGAATTTACCGTTTCCCATCGTTGATAAAATTAAAATCCTGGGAATTTATTTCCAAACAGAAACAATGGCTAGAAATATTGAAGATAATTGGAAAAGTCGAGTTAAAAGAATCCATAATTTGATAAAACAGTGGAGTAGAAGGGATCTCAGTATACATGGCAAAATTGTTATAGTTAAATCCTATATTGTCAGCCAGTTGACATTCGTTATGCAATGTATAGGTATCCCGGAAGTAATTCTTAGGCAGGTGAACACATTGTTGTACAGGTTTATTTGGCAAAGAAAATTTAGCAACCGTAAAGCTTTCGAAAAGGTGAAAAGAAAAACAATGGAAAGTGACTATAGTGAAGGAGGACTTCAAATGATTAATATGTTAGAATTTCAAAAATGTTTGTATTTACAATGGGCTGGAAAGCTGCTTTGTGCTACTAACGAGAACTGGACCTTTATACCCAAATGGCATTTGGGTAAACTTGCTACAGAACAAAATATTTTCAGGATAAACTGTAGATCAAAGCAGCTACAAAACGTGAGTGAAATAGAAAACGACTTTTGGAAAGAAGTCATTATTACATATCTAGATAATAAGAAAGAAATTAAATTAGAGGATGTAGACAGCAAGAACGTTCATAGTCAAATGCTATTTCATAACACTTTAGTACAATATAAGAGCAAGGTTTTGTATTTTCAAAATTGGTTCGAAAATGGATTTGAATGTGTTCAAAACATAGTGCATGCACATGAAAACCGACTCTTGAGTTTAGAAGAAGTTTCAACTGTAATAGATAAAAATAAAGCAAATGTAATTTTTGAATACAACGCTCTTTGCAACGCAATTCCAAGACAATGGATGAACTGGATTCAACGTGGCGAAATGAGTCGTGAAAACATCCATGTGGAGTCCTGCATTGCAAGTGAGTTTAATGTAAAACCAAAGAAAATAAAGACCTTATTATTAAAAGCGGGAGATGAAATCAATCTAAAACCTCACGCTTATGAAGTCTGGCAAAGAAAATTCAATTTTGTTCTCAACGACAGTTTATGGATCTTGCCGAGAAAAGTTTCAAAAGAAGTTCGGTTACACGAACTACAATGGAAAATAAACCATAATATCTATCCTACAAATATCATTCTTGAAAAAATGAAAGTAACAGACTCTAACAAATGCGATTACTGTAGTGATAAGATTGACTTCATTGAGCATTTCTTTTTTGAATGCCCAAATGTAAGTCTATTTTGGAAAAAAATTGAAGTACTTTTATGGCTTGAAATTGGAAAACCAGTAAAATTATTGGTTTTGGATGTCTTATTTGGTGTTTGTAAAAAGGAACTGAACCAAAAAGAGTCTGTGTTAGTTAATCATATCATTTTGTTGGGCAAAATGTGTATAAGTATAGCGCGGAAAACAAAAGCACTGTCTTCGCTTCAAATCATTTTTGATCAACAATTAAATATGAGAAGAAAATACATATTCAGAAGCAACCATTCTAATGTAACTAACACCTAAATTCATTTAAAAACGCCGTCTCTGTCCATCTGTCTGCCTGACGGCCGATCAGTCTGGCTGTCTGTCCCTCTTCCTTCCTCTGTCCCTCTCTCTTTCTCTCTCTCCCTCTGTCTCTCTCTCTCTCTCTCTCTCTCTCTCTCTCTCTCTCTCTCTCTCTCTCTCTCTCTCTCTCTTGTGGGTGTGTGTGTGTAAAACAAAATGAAAAACCGAAAATGATTATATTTTTTGTTTAATATATGCTGTTTCCTTTGTATGTACAAAACATGATCAGAGTGAGTGTGCCAGTTCACCACACATTAGAACATCAACAAACCCAGACACTTTGTATCAAACGCCAAAATACTAAAATCTGCAACACTGTGTCCATTTGTAAGAGAACATACAGACTATGCATGGTGTGTAAGAGACTGTTGAAAAAAAAAAAAAAAAAAAAAAAAAAAAAAAAAATACCAGTACGCCCACAGGCATCAAAAGCCCACAGGTACCAAGTTGAGAGTTCTTGAATCTGTGATATTGCTAAATGTATGTAGAACATTACGAACATCAAGCCTCCATCTAGTGAAATTATACACGATGGATCTCAAAGCCTCTATCGGATGAAATGTACACACGATGGAACATACAGCCTCCACCGTGTGAAACTTATACACGATGGAACTTAGAGCCTCCATTGGGTGAAACTTACACACTGTGGAACGTAGAGCCTCCATTGGGTGAAACTTACACACAATGGAACTCGCAATATCCAAAGATGAGGTTTCTGTTATCCAGCGGGACAGCAAAATGTAAAAGCAAGTTATTCACCGCACGTTTCAGTGTTGCTGAAGAATTCACATCAACAGATATGACTGCTAACCCATCACAACAAAAGGTTTAATCTCAATATTTTATCGTGTGTAGTAGTTATCAACAAATAGAAACTGAACATAACGTAAGTTCCGACGAACATTGTAACAATAGTTAAATTTCTTTTGTCCAGACAGCTGCATCGTTACATTCTTCCTGGAAATTGCTGCATTGTGACATTTTGATTTGTATGAGGAAGAGGCAACAGAAAACTGTTTATGTCCGGTAAAGGGAGGCAAAGGATGGGGGGGGGGGGGGGGGGGGGGTGTAGAGGGGTCAAATGAGTCAATTGTATCTGTCATCGCTCCACACATCTACGGCGAAGGTCGTTTCATGTTGGTAGCCGTTATTTAATGTCTCGGCGGATGTTGTCTGTTGCGTTCCTCTTCCGTGAAATGCAGTTGATGTTTTCTTTGGTGGATGGCTGTAATACAGGATTTCCAAGACAGGAAAGAGCAGATGAAGACACATAAGGACACAGAGAGAGCGAGAGAGAGATAGAGACAGAGATAGAGCGAGAGCGAGAGAGAGAGAGAGAGAGAGAGAGAGTGAGAGAGAGAGAGAGAGAGAGAGAGAGCGAGAGAGAGAAGGGGGGATAAGGGAAGACATGATTGAAAATGAAGTGATACAGACTCCAAGAGAGAGAGAGAGAGAGAGAGAGAGAGAGAGGGAGAGAGAGAGAGAGAGAGAGAGAGAGAGAGAGAGAGAGAGAGAACAAAACTGAGAAGAAACAATCTAACAGAGAATGAGAGAACAGAAGTGAATACGGGGTCGACTGACAGACAGGCAGACAGACATACAGCGAGAAGGAAACAGAACAAAAGACAGAGAAAAACAAACAAATAGATCAACGAAAAAAACACAACAAAAAACAAACCTCAGCTTCGTCAGCTAAGATAGAAGCCAGAAACGTTAAGGTCTAATCTTCAGGATCCTGCTGGGTATAATCATGTGACACAGCATCCCTCCCAAAACACTGTCCTGAATATCCGGCGTCAGCAGCGTGGTAGAAGGGAGGCAGCAAAACACACAAACAAATAAACACAAACAAACAACACTGAGAAAAAAGTAAGAGAGAGAGAGAGAGAGAGAGAGAGAGAGAGAGAGAGAGAGAGAGAGAGAGAGAGTCCGTTAAATACAGAGATACTGAGGTTCAACGTTTAGTTATTGTTTTTGTTTGCCTTTTGTAGTTATCATCATATTCATAAATGTCCTGATTATACATTTTCTGCGGTTAGATGTGCAGAAATGATGATAACTTATCAAGGGATTGATGTTCTCGTATGTTGCTGTCTGACATGTTATGCACGTGTTTTTGTGTTCCTTATTTGTTATTTGTATTAAAGTATAGAAATGGAAGAATCTTTTGAGAACAAAAAGTTCTGTTTCTAACTTTGGAATGTGCACGGTTCAGAGAAGGCAGCGGTAAGGTAAATTAAACTTTTACTATACGTCTCTCTCTGTCTCTGTCTCTGTCTGTCTGTCTGTTTCTCTGTCTGTCTGTCTGTCTGTCTCTCTTTTCTCTCCTCTCTCTCACTCTCTCACTCTCTCTGCTAGTTTAAAACAGGACAAAAATACGTTAAATCTTTTCTAGCGAGGCTTCTGAGTTAAACTTCTCTTTCCTCCTATTCCATCTCCCCCTCCCCTTTCCTGCCCCCTGAAATAAAACTGCTTCTTCGGTCCATATTGTATTGAACTTGGTGGAAATTTCTGACGTTTCTCATCGGTTCCTGGCTGTTGGTAGAGACATTATTCCCATTCTCTACCATTGCATTTCCTTATATAGCCACTACTGCCGAGACGGTATGTTCAATACTTTCCAACTGACCCCACGTTTACGCTGGTGGACGGACGCAATAACTACAAGCTTATTATTTATGGTGCTATATACTTTTCGAGTGAAAGAGGAAGGGAATAGACAGGGGAGACAATGGGGTAGGGAGGGGAACGGAGAAGGAAAGTCGGAGAAGAATTCAATCTCTCTCTCCCTCTCTCTCTCCCTCTCCTCTCTACCCCCCTCTCTCTCTCTTTCTCTCTGTCTCCCCATCTTTCTCTCCCCCCTCTCTCTACTTTCTCTCTCACTTTCCCAGTCTCTCTCTCTCTTTCCCTCTGTCTGTCGTCTGTCTGTCTGTCTGTATGTATGCATGTCTGTCTGTCTGTCTGTCTGTCTGTCGTCTTCTCTCTCTCTTTCCCTGTCTGTGTCTGTCTCTCTGTCTCTGTCTTCTGTCTGTCTGTCTGTCTGTATGTCTGTGTGTCTGTCTGTCTCTTTCCCTGTCTGCGTCTGTCTCTCTGTTTCTCTGTCTTTGTTTTTCTGTCTGTCTGTCTGTCTGTCTGTCTCTGTCTGTCGTTGTCTCTCTTCCCTCCCGTTCCTTCCTTGTCTTTGTCTTTGTCCCTGTCTCTGTTGTGTTGTCTTTTTGTCTGCCTCTCTCTCTCTCTCTCTCTCTCTCTCTCTCTCTCTCTCTCTCTCTCCCTGCAAGTTTAAAACTTAAAACAGGACAAATATGTTATTTTTTTTTTCTACAGCGAGAACTTCTCTTTCCTCCTATCCTCTCTCCACTCCCCTTCCCGCCCCCAGCAATGAAACTGCTTCTTCAGTCAATAATGGACTCAGCATGATGGACATTTCTGACATTTGTCATCGGTTTCTGGCGGTTGGTAGAAAGACTATTCTCATTCTTTACCATTGCATTTCCTTATATAGCCACTATGCCGAGACGGTATGTTCAATACTTTCCGTCTGACCCCACGATTACGCTGGTGGACGGACGAAGTAACTACAAGCTTATTGTTTATGGTGCTATAAACTTTCGAGTGAAAGGGGGAGAGTGGGTACTGGGGGGATAATGGGGGAAGGAGGGGTGCGGAGAAGGGACGTCAGAGAAGAAATGTTTTAGTCAATCAATTTCTCTCTGTCTGTGTGTCTGTCTCTGTCTGTGTGTCTGTGTGTCTGTGTGTCTGTCTGTCGTCTGTCTTCTGTCTGTCTCTCTCTTCTCTCTCTCTCTCTCCTTCAAACATGGCTACTTTATTCGCCTATTTTATGAATATGCTGTAGAAAACTTGACCACAATTCATCATTCATTCATTCATTCATTCATTCATTCATTCATCTTCATTCATTCATTCAATTCATTCATTCATTCAATCTCTGTCTCTGTCTTTTTTGTCTCTTGTCTGTCTGTCTGTCTGTCTGTCTGTCTGTCTGTCTGTCTGTCGTCTTCTCTCTCTCTCTCTCTCTCTCTCTCTCTCTCTCTCTCTCTCTCTCTCTCTCTCTCTGAGCCGCCTGAAATGTGTCCGTGATTAATAGTTTCTTTAAGAATCGAGTCTTTCTCCTCTCCTGCATTTTTTGTCAGCTCACTTTCACACCTCAGCGTGTGTCGATCTGTGGCCAGTTTCATTGTGTGTCGATCTGTGGCCAGTTTCATTGTGTGTCGATCTGTGGCCAGTTTCATTGTGTGTCGATCTGTGGCCAGTTTCATTGTGTGTCGATCTGTGGCCAGTTTCATTGTGTGTCGATCTGTGGCCAGTTTCATTGTGTGTCGATCTGTGGCCAGTTTCATTGTGTGTCGATCTGTGGCCAGTTTCATTGTGTGTCGATCTGTGGCCAGTTTCATTGTGTGTCGATCTGTGGCCAGTTTCATTGTGTGTCGATCTGTGGCCAGTTTCATTGTGTGTCGATCTGTGGCCAGTTTCATTGTGTGTCGATCTGTGGCCAGTTTCATTGTGTGTCGATCTGTGGCCAGTTTCATTAAATTGAAGGTCACCGTCTTAGTTTTGGAGGAGTATGACCGCGTGCAAATTATTCTCTTTGTCTATAACGAATTAAAAAAAAAAACATCATTGACGTGTATTTGAAACAATCCTCGACGTACA
>CM065728.1:67714160-67716660 GCA_033310375.1 Conus canariensis
TAACAAGTCCTTGACGTCAGACGGCGCTTTCACACGATCCAAGTCAAGTGTAGAGACAACATTTATTACTCCCCAAACCTCTCTCTCTCTCTCTTTCTCTCTCTCTCTCTCACACACACACACACACACACACACACACACACACACACACACACACACACACACACACACACACACACACACACGCACAGAAAGACTTCGACTCAGGGTAAATGAGCAGAATAACAGCAAGCAATGGTTTCCAGATCAAGCATATGCTCATGGTCAATGTCCATCATGTGAAAAAGAAATCGGACGTGAAGTTCATTTTCTGTTTTACTACACAGCAAACGATGTTTGCAAGAAGTCCACTGTACCTGATACTCCTTCGTATAAATTTCTGACCAGAATCGTAATGCAACTATGTTGTCGTGCAATAAGGAAAACGTAATAATAACAGGTGTGTGTGTGTGTGTGTGTGTGTGTGTGTGTGTGTGTGTGTGTGTGTGTGTGTGTGTGTGTGTGTGTGTGTGTGTGTGTGTGTGTGTGTGTGTGTGTGTGTGCGTGCGTGCGTGTGTGTGTGTGTGGTGTGTGTGTTGTGTGTATGCAAAAGTGTTTGCACTGGTGAAATATACTACACGAGGTAGCAGAGTGGAAGATAGACAGATGGAAGGGGGTTAAAGTGGGCGTATCTTACTTGTCCGTTTGGTCTTCTGTACACACTAGCCATGCTGGATATTCTGTTTGTCTCCACATCTACTGAGACCTCATCATGGCAGACACAAGGCCTTAGTGAGTGATGAAGACTGGTTATTAATCGGATCGGATTTGATCGGATCCGTGTATACCCAATATCCCAACATGGTAGGCAAGAAAACAAAAACAAACATACAAAAAAACAAACGAACAAACAAAACAACTGATATGCTCCGGAAACAAGGAAACATACCAGCATGACACGCGCTGTAGAAAAATAGATTCAAACCTGCATTAACAAAATAACTATATAAAAGATAGTATGAGTGAAAAAAAAACCCAACATGACATTAAAAACATATCATGATGATATGGCCTGGAAAAAAAGTCACCACGTTGGTTTGTCTATTTTGAAGATAAATAAGTGACGTAACTCCCTCTTGATTTCATTTTATGTCCTATCACAAGGTTCGCGTTATGTGCTTTTGTCTATTCCTTGATTGTAACTGATCTCTGTACTTCCTGATATAAAACGTTGCTTTGTTCAATAAATGACGATTCCTCATTACCCTTTTTGCTCCCCCCCAAAAAAAAAAAAAAGAAAAAAAAAAAAGAAAAAAAAAGAAAAAAAAAAAAGAAATTCTGGACTTTCATCATGCCTGTGTTCTGAATACAAATAAGTGTTAAAACGCACGTGTGGCCAGTGTACTTCTGATATATTCTGATAACATTAGAAATATATTTGTTTTGAAATGTATGAATTCTACAGGCAGGTTTGAAGAGGGGGAGAGAATATAATGGATGAACAAGCACATGTCTTGGTCAGGAACAAAGGTGACTGGCACTTTGTTTGTACAGAACAACAAATTTCAGGCAAAGTAGCCACAAAGATATCAGCCGCTGTGGGTGCAGTGGTTAAAGTCACGACCTTGCGTGCAAGAGGGGGTCGTGGGTTTGAGTCCCAAGTGAAAAAATCTATGTCTGGTCCCAGCCAGCTTCTACTAAGACTGAAGTGTGCAGCAGGCTTCGGTGGCCAGAGTGGACCCACACCGTTGAGTTTTATCCGTGTCATGAAAGCATTCCTGAGAGTGTTCCTCTCATGTGTAATCAACGGTATAGGTGTCTGTAACTCTCGGGCCTGGTTGATGCCGGACTATACTATGAAAAGAAGCGTACACAACAGACTTAACATGCAGTCTCGAACCGGAACAAAACTACATAACATCGTATTGAGTATCCTTCACCCGACTAATCCTCATGAAGAATAAGCCTGAGATCCTTTGACCCTTCATGCTCTACTGTCACCTTGTGTCAAAATCGTCAGCTCTGGCAAGTTCTGGGTCTGGCATCAGATGGGCATGGTAGCGCTCCACAGAGAAGGACGCTCACATATGCTAGCTCTGCCACACAGTGGATAGTTACTATCTTTAACAGGAGGCCTGACAGGCAGCATCTTGCACATCTTCTGTCAATACAGGGACTACTCAACGCCACTGAAGTGACTCGGCAGCAGTGCAGTGTCTCCTCCGGTGTGTTGCTACCTGACGATCTGATATTGATTATTCCCTGTTGAATGTGATGTTTGGATTGTGACAACACAAAAATTATGGGTGTAGTTATATTTGAGCAGGATGAGCGAGCGGAGTGGGAATGATGTCAATGGGGTGTGGATGATCAGTCAACAGGAACAAACAAACAAACAAATGAATGAATAAATAAATAAGATACCAATATACGTCATCATCATCATCATCATCATCATCATCATCATCATCATCATCATCATCATCATCATCTTCTTCTTCTTCTTCTCCTCCTCCTCCTC
>CM065728.1:67721660-67739160 GCA_033310375.1 Conus canariensis
CGCTGCGCTCTACACACTGTGAACCCTTCCATAACGCTGCGCTCTGCACACCGTGATCCCTTCCATAACGCTGCGCTCTGCACACCGTGAACCCTTCCATAACGCTGCGCTCTAAACTCTGTGAACCCTTCCATAACGCTGCGCTCTACACACTGTGAACCCTTCCATAACGCTGCGCTCTGCACACCGTGATCCCTTCCATAACGCCACGCTCTAAACACTGTGAACCCTTCCATAACGCCGCGCTCTAAACACTGTGAACCGTTCCATAACGCCGCGCTCTAAACACTGTGAACCCTTCCATAACGCGGCGCTCTGAACACTGTGAACCCTTCCATAACGCTGCGCTCTGAACACTGTGAACCCTTCCATAACGCTGCGCTCTAAACACTGTGAAGGCGCAGACGAGGACGGCAGAGAAAGAGCTGGTCCGAAAATATAAAGGACTGGACCAAAATGATCATACCAGATCTCCTCACGACAGCTACAAACAGAAGAGCCTGGAGAGAAACGGCGGCTGCCTTGTCACGTCCCCCCCCCCCCCCCCCAACGACCCCAGCGGTCAGGGGAATGACTGACTGACTGAGGGTAAACAGGCTTACCAGATTATGTGTGAGACATAAAACAACACCCCACAATAACTTCAGGGAAAGTGGCTACAGTTTCTCTAAGCATTCTCCTTCGTCCTTCCTCTAAAAACCCTGGATGACTCCCAACTGTACAGGAACCCCCAAAACATTCCCAGTGACCCAATTTCACCTCCCATGCTTTCCATGCATCCATCTCCAACGCCACCTCTGCTGTCGCTACTTGCATGGGTCTTTTGCGTTTCGCTTGTTTCTATTCCGGTACCCGGAGACGATGAAATGGGTGAGAAAACAAACCTGTAATGGAGAAGTTGTCAGAGGCGAAGCACGCAGCTGGCAGAAAATGGGAGTACGTTGCCATAAACTTGCCTTCCCACGTTCCCCCCAGCACTTCAGCTACTCCCTTTCTTTACAGTGATGTGTGTGTGTGTGTGTGTGTGTGGTGCGTGTGTGTGTGTGTGTGTGTGTGTGTGTGTGTGTGTGTGTGTGTGTGTGTGTGTGAGAGAGAGAGAGAGAGAGAGAGAGACAGAGAGAGACAGAGACAGAGAGAGAGATGGTGAGGGATGGAGGAAGAGAGAGACAGTGACACAAACACGCAGAGACAGAGACAGACAGACAGAGACAGAGACAGAGAGGCAGATAGACAGACAGACAGAGACAGAGACAGACAGACAGAGAGACAGAAACAGACAGACAGAGATGACAGTAGCATTGGATTCTGTGGAGAGATCCACATTATTACACCACAGCACTTTCTTGCCTTCTTTTCATTTCAAATATTAAATCATTATAAAGACCTAGTTCAACCTCACTTATCCTGGAAGCCAGGATGACCCTAGTTTGGGGTTCCAGTCTGGCATTTTTTCCCACATAACTCTCCTTCTGACTTAAAACGATGTACTGTATGCAGACATCCCATGTGCAACATACAATCAGAACAAGTGAAAGAACCCATGCATGTAAGAAATTTTGCTCCTGACAAAGTTCTTTAAAAAAAATCCACACTGACAGTTGGCGCAGAAAAACATAAAACAACATTAAAGAAAAGTTTGCGTCGTACTTCAGAGACACACTCGCGATGGAGAAAGCACCACAAACTTCACCCAGAGAATTCTGTTGTGTAGGCAGCAGTAAACGGGCACCTGATTGAGGTCAGAAAAGTTAAAGCAACAGAAGGAGCGGAATGGGCTCCTCCTTCCGTAATGCTGTGCTCCAGACATGGTGAATCCGAAAAGGCCATTGCCTCATGTGACCAACAGGCTGTGGGACTTTCATCTTTTGGGCAGACAAACAAACTGAATAAATTCCTTGCCTGTATGAGTGTTGCCGACACACAGTGTAAATGGGGACAGGATACAAATTATCACTGATGCAGTAGTAACCTAGGAGGAGTGACTACAGTGTCTCTAAACATCCTCCTTCTCCTTCCCGTGAAAACCCAGGATGACTTCCAACTCTACAGGACCCCCCCACCCCACCCCCCCCCACCCCCCAAAAAAAGCCCCAATGACCGAATTTCACCTCCCATACTTTCCCCCCATATCCAATCTCTAATACCACCTGGCTTACTCCTTTACTGTGGTCAGCAGCGCGGGGTCTGCTGTGTTAGGCCGCTGTCCATTCCAGGGCCGAGAGACGGTGAAATGGGGGAGAAAACAAAGCTGTAATGGAGGAGCTGTCAGAGGAGGGGTGGGGGTGGGGTGGGGGTGGGTGGGGGGCACGCAGCTGGCAGGAAATGGGAGTGCTCGGCCATAAACTTGCCCTCCCACGTCTTCACGACCTTTAAGCTATTTCCTTTTATTTCGGTGACGTCAGAGAGAGAGAGAGAGAGAGAGAGAGAGATATGAAGAGATGATGATGACGACGACGATGTTGATGATGATGATGATGATAGCACTGAAATTTAAGAGATGTATGTATTACTTACCATTATCAGCTAATTCTTTTTCATATTTTTAACTTTTGTTTTCATTTAAAAGATCAGCTCATATAACTTCATATTATCCTTATAGACTGCAAGTGACGAATACCGGTATGACGTAAAATAATCGAATGGATGTCTCACTCACCAGGGAGTCAATTAGTCCCAAGGCTAAATTCAACTCTTGCATGGAGTTGATGGGTTTTTTTTTTTCATAACTCTCTTCAAGATCCTACGTGTTAGACTGAATGCTGACACACTGTTTTCGTTAAGCGGTGAGCAGCGTTAAAAAATGAACGTGATACTGATACTTTTAAAACCCTGTAGGAATTAACAGTCACTAAAGAGAGTGTTGAATTCACTGGCTTTGCACGCTTTCCATCTGCAAGTCAAGTCACGGGGCCTCTGAATATCTTTAAATTAATGTCGAAATGATGGAAGCGTTTGCGGTTCCAGACTCAGACTACAAAAAAGGAGCAGGATTTTTTTTTGTCATGGGAGGAAAGAGACTAACACTGAATTCTTAGATCACTGGCTCCAGATCCCACTAGGGTCGGAAGGAAGACGAATGGATCAAAAACAGAGAGATCAGTTGGTGGTCTTCAACGATGCATCAGTTAGTCAGTTGTAAAGGGGCCGGAATAGCTCAGTTGGTAGAGCGCCGGACTCGTGATCCTGAGGTTACGGGTTCGAATTTCGGTACAGGGGATTTTTCCCTCGGAGTTAACATTGGTTCTGACTCCATTCCCCATACAGTCCTTCGAATGAGACTATAAACCGAGGTTCCGTGTGTGAACGCACGCCAATATCTTGCACACACGTAAAATCCCATCACCAACTTTCGGAAGAGAAGGCCAGTTTGGCCGTTGGTATGGATGACACGTTACACATGGCATGCACCTTCCCCAAAGATGGAGTATGGCTGCCTTAATGGCGGGATAAAAAAAAACGGTCATACACACAAAACTCCACTCCCTTTGTTAGGTAGATGGGATTAATACTTGCCTGTCTATACAGGGAGCGTCCGCAGGAGTATCAGCCTGCATACGCAGAAGAAAAAGAAGAAGTCAGTTGCACGCAAGTAGCAGGGCTGCGGGCAAAGCTCTTCTTGGTCCACGCAGCACTGTTGTCTGCCCATCCTCTTTCTCCGTCTGCTCTGTCTCCTCTTCCCCGGCACTTTGTCTTGGGATCCGCTTGACTTCGTCGCATGTCAAAGCTACATCAGCTTCAACAGGTCATCCTACTGACTGATCTGCTGCTCACTGCTCTTTGGAATAGGTCGCTTTTGACATGCCCGGTCTTTCCCTGAGGCATTTTAACTCTGTGGTAGAGACGACGTCGGTGATAAGAATGTGTGAGAGTGTGTCTTTTGTGTGTGCGCGCACGTGCTTGAGTGCTACAACAGAGCTGATCTGATCGGAAAGTAACTTTCACTTCCATTGAAGGGGGAAAGGAGAGATCAGAGGCCAACACATGCACACGCATGCATATAGGCCTATGTACAAAGACAGAATTGTGAGTGTGGTAGGTGCCACGCGTGTTACTGGTCAAGAACCCGGACAGACTATCATAAAGAAAACTCAGACGAGTAGAAAAGCGCACAGAAGAGAGATGAAGTTTATGAAAGACAAAGAAAACATGCATGGCAGAAAAGAAGACGAGCGTCAGTCACGCCAGGGTATCTCTGCTGAAGTCTGCACAGACTTGTAGACAGGTTACTTAAGTATACCCTCACGTCTTTTTCTGTTGAAAGAAAGTCCGGCTTCATCTTAGGGACTCGAACATTTCTTGAATTGTAAGGTTCGTTTGAATTCATCTAGAAAAAAAATGGCTGGCCTCTAAGAATCGATTTTTCCACAGAGTCCTGCATGGATAACACATTTGCACAATCTGTGCGTTGTTGATACCGACTGTGCAGCAAAGAGATGGAGGTGGGGCGGTCTGGAATTATTTTGGTTGGGAAGAGGCAGACCGGATTCTTTGAGTCCTCACTGTCTCACAAGCATCCCGCCAGTTTTAGAAAAACCCTGCCAAGTCAATATAAACTATACTTTGAGCATACATGTTCTTTTCTTTGGTTCCGATGGTACACTTCTCCTCCCAAGATGCATCTAATCCCATTATGCTATGAACATGTGCTGTCCATTTCTGCGTCTGCCTCTGCTAGCTGCTTTGGATTCGTTTACCCCAGGAGGGTTTGAAGACAAATTATTCGTATTCATATAAGTTCCGCTGTGCTGAATGTGTCCATTGAAGACATTGAATTTAGTAATAGTCGTCATTAAACCTCCAGAACACAATTTTGTTTCAACCTTATTTTTTCTCTTAGTTTCGAAACCTTTGTCGCCATTTATACTAATGGCCATACAATCAGTTGCTGCAAAATGAAAAGAAAAAAGAAAAGAAACCACTCTTTATTGAAATAAAGTGTGTTTAAAATAACTTACTTTCTAGACATTCAGTCATAAAAAACACCAATGTCAGTAAAAATAAACAAAAGCTTTTTATTCATGGCTAAGTTTCCACAGGAGTTTGTTCCCCAGGGTGGATAAATCATTTACGAGCCACTACAACTGGAAAACATTATAAATAGTAAATCACTCTTCAGACTCAGTTAAAAATTCCTATCTGTGTCTCATTGATTGGTTGACTGGAGGTTTATTGGTGAAGCACAATCAGTCAGTGACAGGGCTGTTATGAAATTTGGATGGCAGCACACAATGTTAACAGCTAGTCTGTCAATATCATGGAAGCTTGACTCGGTGCACAAATTCAGTTTCATGTGTTTGGCATACTCTTGAGAGTAGACTGGCTACTGGTCGGCTGGTTTGTATTTCAGATAAGTTCTTTCACTTTTTTTTTAAAACAAGCTTAACTGCTCTCTGCTATCAATGCCGGTTTTATCGTTTCTGTAAATGTGTATAATTCTGACGTACTTTTGTGCTAACTGCGCTTTTGCAGCATTATGATTTCAAAGTGGATATCTTACTGCCATCTCAGTCTGTTCATCTATCAGTTAGTGGGTTTGTGTCTGTATGCGTTTTTGTGAATCCACCCATTTTTTTCTCCATATTTCCGGGAAGATGAGTCCAATTCGGATCATGCACACATGCGTGTATCTGTACACACCGTCTCTTTTCTTGTCTTCTGCCTTCTTCAACTTCAACTTCAATCTCTGACAACTTCCTTGACTGTTTTTCATACCCTGCTTGCCTCTCCACTTTGTTCTCTTTCCTCTACAATTCCTCGTGACCACTCTTCTCTTGCTCTGTTCTCACTAATCTTTTTCTCTTCTCTCCTTGACGTGGGAACACCCTCAGGAGCCTGTCACACTTCCATCCCGCTGCTGTCTTTCTGTTCAATCAGATCTCCGCGCAATGTCCACACGGCAACTCGGATTGTTGTCCCAGCGGATTGACCGTTCCTTGATGTCAGGCTGCGCTTTCACAGGCTTGAATTCGAACGAAGAGAAAAACAGTGATTCCTCTAGAGGCTTCTCTTTTTCTCTGTCTGTTGTCTGTGTTTGCATCTAATCCCTCTGTCTTTCTTTATTTGTCTCTGTCTCTAAAACCCTCTTTCTTTCTTTGTCTGTGTAAGATTATGTTGCTGAGCCCTTTTTCTTCTTGCTGCTCTTTCCGTCTGTCTTCATCTCTCTCTCACTCTCTCTCTCTCTCTCTCTCTCACACACACACACACACACACACACACACACACACACACACACACACACACACACACACACACACGAGAGAGAGAGAGAGAGAGAGAGAGAGAGAGAGAGAGAGAGACAGACAGACAGACAGACAGAGAGAGAGAGAGAGAGAGAGAGAGAGAGAGAGAGAGAAGCATACACATGCACTTGCATGCATGCGTGCATACATAAGGCATACATAAGAAGCAACCAACAGAAACTATGAGTGAGACAGATTCCAAGGGCATTATTGTTCAAGAACACGACCTGACTATCAAAAGGAAAATCAGACAGGTCAAGAGGTCACACAGCCCAGGGAAGAAAAGAGACGAAGCATCTGAGAGTCAAAGAGAAACATGCATGACAGAAAAGAAGGCAAGCATCAATCATGCCAAGATTCCTTTAGAACAGAATGCATTTCGCAAACTCTAAACTTCTGTACGGAGATCTGTTAAGAATATCCACCACAACGTTTCCTGTTGAAAGAAAGCTCCACTTTATCTTGGGGACTCGAAGAGTTGTTGAATTGTAAAGGCGGTTTGAATTCAGTTACGAAGAAATGGATGGCCTCTAAAAATTGGTTTTTCGATGGAGTCCGGCATGGCTGACGCATTTGCACAAGCTGTACGTCGCTGATACTTTGGGATTGCTTTGACTGGGAAGGGGCAGACAGGAGTGCTGTCCCCTTTCAGTCATCTCTGTCTCACAGACTACAGGCCAGTTTCGCACGCACACAAAAATATATGAAAAAGAAAAGAAAAAAAGCCCGTTGAGCTCAATACAAAATACACTTTATGCGTGCAGTTTCTTTCCATCAGTTCTGACTGTTCAATTTTCCTCCAGATATTCCATTATGCCATGGAAATGTATTGTCCTTCTCTGCGCGTGCGCATTTCTACCTATGCAGACCATTGCGAATTCGTTCATTCCAGAAAGGTTTAGCATTTAATTATTCAGATTTATTTAAGTTCTGCTGTGCAAAATGTTTCCCTCAAAGATATGAATTTAGCACCAGCCCTCATCAAACCGCTGGAACTCAATTTCGTTTCAACTGGAATTTGTTTTGTCTTGATTTGGAGCCATTCATGTTTGAAAAAAAAATGAAGTCCTCCTCGTATTCAGTTTAAAAGATCTTCTATGTCAGCAAAAATCAATAATACGATGTTTTCTCAGTAAGTATCTATCTAGACATTCAGTTAAAAAAAAAAGCTCTGTCAGTAAAAATAAACAAGTGTTCTACCCATTACAAAGTTTCTCTAGGAGCTTGATCCCCAGGGAGAAGAATTTATTTACGTGCTACCACAGCTGGGAAGTAAGCTTCCCTTCAGACTTGGTTCCAGAAAATCTGATCTCTGGTTTATCGGTTGGTAGACTGGAATTTTATTGGTCAGACACTGTTAGCCAGTGATCAAGCTTGTCTTGAAATTAGGTGGCAGCAGAAATGTTGACAGCTGATCTGTCAATGTCTTTAAAGCTTAAGTTGGTGCACAAGTTCACAGCTGATCTGTCAATGTCTTCAAAGCTTAAGTTGGTGCACAAGTTCACAGCTGATCTGTCAATGTCTTTAAAGCTTAAAGTTGGTGCACAAGTTCACAGCTGATCTGTCAATGTCTTTAAAGCTTAAGTTGGTGCACAAGTTCACAGCTGATCTGTCAATGTCTTTAAAGCTTAAGTTGGTGCACAAGTTCCATTTCTAGCCTGTCAGTTGGTTAGCGATTCAGATCAGTTCACTTCTTTTTTGTCTTCAAAACAGGCTTACTTTCTTTCCCTTCTTATTGCTGAATCTATTTATTATTTATGCAAAGTTGTACAAAATTCACGTGGGTGTATTAGTTTTATGCTGTTTAAGCTTTTACAAAGAAATGCCGGTTTTTTGTTGTTGTTGTTTTGGGGTTTTTTTTCTGTGTATGCAGGCTGATACTCTTGCGAACACTCCCTGTATAGACAGGCAAGGATTCATCCCATCTACCTAACAAAGGGAGAGGAGTTTTGTGTGTATGACCGGTTTTTTATCCCGCCATTAAGGCAGCCATACTCCATCTTCGAAGAAGGTACATGCTATGCGTAACGTGTCATCCATACGAACGGCCAAACTGGCCCCTTCTCTTCCGAAAGTTGGTGATGGGATTTTACGTGTGTGCAAGATGGTATGCGAGCGTTCACACACGGAACCTCGGTTTATAGTCTCATTCGAAGGACTGTATGGGAAATGGAGTCATAACCAATGTTAACTCCGAGGGAAAAATCCCCTGTAGCGAAACGGCCTGGCGGAGATTCCAACTGGCAACCCCAGGATCACCAAGATTTTGAGTCCAGCGCGCTAACACTGAGCTATTCCATCCCCTGGGAAGTGCCGTAAATATCTGTTTGTTTATGTGTCTGTGTTATATGCTTCTTTGTGAATCCATCCCTTTGTTCAGCTTTCCCACGAAGATGAGTCAAATTATGATCATGCGCACGTGCGCATATCCGTATATGCATTTACAAAAATTCTCCTATACCTCCTTTCACTTCTTTCTCCTACAACTTCTTCGACTGTTTCTCACATTCTGTTTATCCCTCAATTTTGTTCTCCCTCCTCTACATTTCCTCGTGTCTACTCTCCTCTTTGTTGACACTGATCTTTTCTCTTCTCTCCTTGACGTGGGAACACCCTCAGGAGCCTGTCACACTTCCATCCCGCTGCTGTCTTTCTGTTCAATCAGATCTCCGCGCAATGTCCACACGGCAACTCGGATTGTTGTCCCAGCGGATTAACCGTTCCTTGATGTCAGGCTGCGCTTTCACAGGTTTGAAATCGAACGAAGGGAAAAAAAGTCTCTTCTCTTTTTATCTCTTATCTGTCTCTCTTTCTAAACCCTTTGTCTTTCTGTATTTGTGTCTGTTTCTAAACCCTCTTTCTTTCTCTGTGTATCTCTGTCTCTGAGCCCTTTTTCCATCTGCCACTGTCTTCATCTGTCTCTGCCTTCATCTGTCTCTCTCATGCACACGCATAGAGAGAGAGAGAGAGAGAGAGAGAGAGAGAGAGAGAGGAGAGAGAGAGAGAGAGCAAGCTATATGCACTATCATGCATGCATGAATGTACACGTAAAGCAACCGACAGAATTTGTAAGTGAGACAGATTCCAAGGGTATCACCAAGAAGACGAGCATCAACCACGCCTAGGTCTCTCTGTTAGAGTCAGAACAGAACGACGCATTCTTCAAAGTCTAAACATCTTTAAATGATTAAGAATTTCCCCACATCTTTATTCTATCAAGGGAAAGTCAAGCTTCATCCTAGAGACTCGAAGATTTCTTGAACTATAAACGTTGAGTTCAGTCAGGAAGAAATGGGAGAGGAGGGGGGGGGGGGGGGGGGGAGGGGGGGGGGGGCTTTTAAGAGTGGGTTTGGCATGGAGTCCCGCATAGCTGACACATTTGCGCAAGCTGTGCGTTGCTGCTACTGGCTGTGCAGCAGGAAGATGGAGGTGGGATGCCTTTGGATTGCTTTTCTTGGAAGAGGCAGACAGGAGTGCTGTCCCCTTTCGGTCCTCCCTGTCTGACAGGCTACAAGCCAGCTTTACGAAAAGGCCGCTGAGCTCAGTAAACTAACTTTGTACATTATCCTGTTTTCTCTCTATCACTTCTGACTGTTCACTCTTACTCTACAAAGATTCCATTAAGCTATGGAATTGTGTTGTGCTCCGCGCATGCAAGTTTCTGTGTCTGCTAGCTATTGTTAAATTGTGTACCCTAGAAGGGTTTGAAGTTTAAATATTCACATTCATTTAAGTAGTGCTTTGCAAAATGTGTCCCTTGCAGATATGAAATTTAGCAATAGTCTTTGTCAATAATCCGAACTTATATTTGTTTCAAAGTACTTTTTTCAGAGCATTTTTTTCCACTCTGTATACAGCTTCGATACAGTTTTTATGTTTAAAAATGCAGTAAGAAGAAATGGAAAGGCCTTGCTAGAATATACATTCTGTTAAAAAAAAGCCTTCTATATCAGTGAAAATCAACAGGTGAGTGTTTTATCGATGGCCAAACTTCTCTTGACATTCAGTTAAAAAATATTTCCAGTATGTGTAAAAAAGAAACACACAAGTGTTTTATCTATGATCAAGTTTCTCCAGGAGTTCCCTCCCCAGGAAGGAGAAATGAATCACATGCTGAAACATCTGGAAAGCATGACGACAGGGAAGCCACCCTTCAGGTTAGTTCCAGAAAATCTGATTTCTGACTGATTGATTGGTAGGCTGGAGTTTTATTATTAGTGAAACACAGGCAGTCGGTGACAGGGGTGGTGTTAAAATTGTATGGCAGCACACAATGTTGACAGCTGGTCTGTTGGTGTCATGGAAGCTTGACTGGGTGCATAAGTTCAATTCTCTGTCTTTGGCATCATTGTAAGTGTAAAGTGATCAGCCTCTCAGTTGGTTGGTGTTTTAGATAAGTTTTGGTCACTCTTTTTGTTTTCAAAATAAGCTTATTTGCTTTCTGTTGTTAATGCCGAATTTATTGTTTCTGCAAAGTTGTGTGTGAAATCAACATATTATTATTAGTTTTGTGCTGATTAAGGATTTGCAGCTTCCTAATTTCAATGCAGATGTCTTCATGCTGTCTGTATGTCTACGTGTCTGTGTTTGTATGCTACTTTATGAATCCATCTCTTTGTTCAGTATTCCAGAAAAATGAGTCCAGTTGTGATCAAGCATATGTGCACGCACCTGTACACTCTGAATGTTTCTCCTCCTTGGCCTTCTTCCAACTTCTATCTCTCATTACTTCCTGGACTGTTTCAGACTCTACGTCTCCCTCCAGTTTATCTTTCCTCTACATTTTCTCGTGTCCATTTTGCTCGTTCTCTGCTCTTGCTGATCTGTTTTCTTCTCTCCTTGACGTGGGAACACCCTCAGGAGCCTGTCACACTTCCATCCCGCTGCTGTCTTTCTGTTCAATCAGATCTCCGCGCAATGTCCACACGGCAACTCGGATTGTTGTCCCAGCAGATTAACCGGCCCTTGTTATGGGGCTGCGATTTCACAGGTTTGAATTCGAGTGAAGAGAAAACAGTACTTCCTCAATAAATCTCTCCTTTTCTATGTCTCCTGTCTGTCTCTGTCTCTAAACCCCCTTTCTGTGTATCTTTCTTTCTTTCTCTGCATATTTCTGTATCTGAGCCCTCTCACTTTCTGCTGCTGCCTTTGTCCATCTCTGCCTTCATCTCTCTCTCTCTCTCTCTCTCTCTCTCTCTCTCTCTCTCTCTTTGTGCTCATGTGTGTGTGTGTGTGTGTGTGTGTGTGTGTGTGTGTGTGTGTGTGTGTGTGTGTGTGTGTGTGTGATCAAAATCAGTGGAACGGCAGTTTCTGAACAAAGAAGAGAAGACTTTGGAAATTATATTCATTTAGATACAATTTCAATGAGGATGACACAAAACACACACACACACCACACACACACACACACACACACACACACACACACACAAAACACACACACAATACACACACACACACACATAACAACACACACACACACACACACACACACCACACACAACACACAACACATCACAGCAATAGCAATGACAACACCTGAACAGAAAAAAAAGGAAGATTCTTGCTGATTCTGGCTTTTTTTCAGTGTCTTATACAAAGATACCGTATGTGCTTTTAACTCTCTCACAGATCTCGTTGCAAAGTGAGGCGACTGCAGGCGGAAATCTAAACAAATTTGAAAAGTTATTGTTAACGCACCGCCCAAAAACAAAGACAAACGAATCACGACACAAAACACAGCGCGTTTCGACCTCTTAGGTCTTCTTCAGGCAAGACACACAACGCTCAGGACAACGAAAATGAACGAGCAATTCATCCATTGGAAGTGTTCCAACTTGTTTTACACGATTCCAATGTTGTACGTCAGACTGCTTTCTTGTGGTCCCATATATATGAAATAAAACAGACACAGATGAAACGTAAACCACCAGCTTTCCACTTCAGGCTCGTTCCCCTTAAAACCCATTTCGTCCTCCATAGAAACTAGATGAACATTTCTCTTGTCTCTTCTTGAATTCGCTTGTTTTGTTGGCTGAAAGTCGGTTCACAGCATCTCTCAAGTTGTGTAGTTGCCGAGACTGGTAAACTGTTCGAACTTAAACCCTTGATTAGGCGGCGTTGAGTAGTGATGTTCTTTTTTTTTTTTTTTTTTAATTTCGCTCAAGCGCTTGTTCTCTCTTCAGAAAGATGCCCCCAGTCTTCTTCCGAGTTTCTGAGGAGCCGGTGATCCAACAGGAGAATGTTCATGGTTGTCTCTACCAATTGCCGAGAAGTTAGTACAGATGTTAGCGAGTCATGTGACCGGATGTATGTGTTAATATAAGTAAATATTAAGGAATGAAGCACAGATGAAAAAACAAAGTGTACTCAATCTAGTTTTTCATCCAGCTTCTTTCCTTAATGCCACTTCCATATACAAACAAGAAGAAGTGTTGTATCTGAGGGTTAGAGGTCAAAAAGGATTTTTTTTTTTCCAACGATGCTCCGCCATTATGTTCCTCATGTTCCAAAAATAGTAACGTCCTGTGATTCGTAGAAATAGATGTCGGAGCATTTGACATTTTTACTCCTGAATTGTAGCTGAGTGGAGAGCTTCAGTTTCATTTTCATCGAGGAGTCGACATTTCGTGCTGTCATAAAAAAATATGACAATTTTACAATCCAGTTCTTTACATGGTAGTAACTCTGACAAAAAAACAGAATGAATGCTCCTATCTCCCATCATCCCACATTGACCCCCCCACCCCCCTCCCCATCCCCCTGCGCCTCGTCCGTTCCCTCGGCTATAGCATTCCACATCCACACACTCATATACCCACATACGTGCCCACACACTCTTTCTGTTTCTGTCTCCGTCAGTCAGTCAGTCTGTCAGTCAGTCAGTCAGTCAGTCTGTCAGTCTGTCTGTCTCATTTTGTATAATAGCCCAAGGCCGACGTTAAGTTAAAGCTTTTTGAGTTCTGAGTTTTAAGTTCTCTGTCTGTGTGTCTGTGTGTCTGTCTGTCTGTCTCTCTTTCTCTCTGTCTGTCTGTCTCTGTCTCTGTCTGTCTGTCTGTCTGTCTGTCTGTCTGTCTCTCTCTCTCTCTCTCCTCTCTCTCTCTCTCTCTCTCTCTCTCTCTCTCTCTCTCTTCTAACGAACAATTTAATGTAAGCGTTTTAGAGATATGTTTCCTCGGTTTTTAACAAGAAGCCTGGGCTTAAAGCAAGAGAAAGATGGTTCATGCACGCGGAAAGTGATTTGATGTGTCCATCCTGCTCAAAAGAAATTGAAAACGAGGAGCACTCAAAAGAAATTGAAAACGAGGAACACTTGCTCAAAAGAAATTGAAAACGAGGAACAAGTTTGTGGCGGAAGCTTTCCGATTTAGAGAGAGAGAGAAAAAAACTTAATATGTATGTGTTTGTAAATCATGATCATGCAATAAATTGTTTATTGTGATGAGAATATTGTTTGATGAATGGCCTTTTTCTTAATATTCTAGTTATTGGTATTGTTCGACTGTTTTCTGTGTGTACGGCTATATTTTTTGACTCGCATTTCTATTGTTGGCAGAGTTTGGCAAGACTAAGTGGAAATTGCGCATGCACTCCCTTGGCATAAGGGTTGTTTAACTATTGTCAATAAACCATTGTCATCGTCATTGTCATTGTCTTTCCTGATGAAGATAGACCGGTGATGCTGAATTCAAAGCACTGGTGAAATAAGTTAGCTGGTTCCTGCTTTTGGTCCCTGTGTAGATTTACAACTCCCGTTTTGTTTGTTCGTTTGTTTGTTCGTTTGTTTGTTTGTTTCTTTCTTTCTTTCTTTTTCAATCAAAAGGGACGAAGAGGATTCTGAAACAAATTCTTGTCAATATAGAATATGTTGGTTGCACTGTTTATCTTGTACAAAGACAAAGCATCATAAGATTAAATACTGTTTTTAAAGTGATCAATCGCTCTCTCTCTCTCTCTCTCTCTCTCTCTCTCTCTCTCTCTCTCTCTCTCTGTGCGTGCGTGTGCACTTGGTTTTTTCATCTCTGCTTCAGTCATTAATAATTACTAATATTAACACATACATCGGGCGCGTGCAGTGTGTGTGTGTGTGTGTGTGTGTGTGTGTGTGTGTGTGTGTGTGTGTGTGTGTGTGTGTGTGTGTGTGGTGTGTGTGCGTGCGCTCGCGGGCGTGCGTGCGTGCGTGCGTGCGCGCGCGCGTGTGTGTGTGTGTGTGTGTGTGTGTGTGTGTGTGTGTGTGTGTGTGTGTGTGTGTGTTTGTTTAGTTTTACGTCTTTTCACAGGGTGTGTTTTTAGACGTTTGTGATATTTGTAAATGATATACATCAAGATGACATTGATATTATCATACGAATGAAAACATAATTGAAAATAAAGCTTAAATCAGTGAACATGAACAACATAAACAATGTTTGCTTCAAAAATACTGAAATCTCATACTAATGTACCAGTAGGACTGCGAAGTAAATATTTTGATACATTAGCCAAAAATGAATGATTTGAAGTAAGAGTCTTAAAATCATCAATTGTAGGATTATATGGTAACACACACACACACACACACACACACACACACACACACACACACACACACACACACACACACACATACATACACGACGACGACGAAGAAGAAGAACAATGACAACAAATACAAAGACAACAAAGGATGCCACTGCTTACAAGGACAGTCAAAGCATGACGGAGAAGCAGACGAACACACAGGCAGACACGTGGCAAAGAAAAAAAACCCCTGAAAAATAACAAAATAGAACAGAATATTCTCAAACGTCTGGACCGTCAAGGCCATCCTGCTAAAGTCAGTGCGCAAAGTGCCTTCTTTAAACACTAACCTCTTTGACAGGACTCTGGAGAAAAAAACTCCCATGACCTCTTCTGTTAAGGAGAAAGAAAAAAACTTCTCTTCATCTCACAACTTTTAGAAGTCCCCCCCCCCCTCACCCCTCGCCCTCTCCATACTTCTTTTTTCTTCTCCTAAAACTTCGGCTTGCAGTAAACTGTTTTCCCCATGGAACTCGGCATGCCTGGTAAATTTGCACAAGCTGTGCCTCTGCCAATGCCGGCCGGGCGGCAGGGAGGTGAAAATGAAACGCCTTTGGATTGCCTGGGCTGGGTTGGGACGTGGCCGACAGGAGTGCCGCCCCTTTGGCTTCGTTCCTGTCTGTCAGGTCACACGCCTATTTTTAAATAAGGCCACAGAATTTAAAAAAAACAACTGTATATTTCCACGGAAAATGTATTTCTTCAAGTGGTAGAATTAAACCAGCATTCCACATTTTCTTACCGTGAATATTTTGCTTCTTCTTGACTTTCTTTTTTTCTTTTTGTTTTTGTACTCCCAGTTCTTATAAAATAGGGAGTACGTTAGAATGGGAACGAAGAAATGCTGTGTATGTGTGTGTGTGTGTGTGTGTGTGTGTGTGTGTGTGTGTGGTCAAAATGTGTTCCACTCGCTCCAGGCAAAACTACTGGGCCGATCTTTCTGAAAATTTGTAGGTATGTTCATTATGGGTCACGGATGATGCCCGATGTTTACCGGAATAGCCGTTACTAACAGCTATAACGGCCCAAAACGGTTTTTCCTCTTTATGGATATCTCACGCGTATTCAAGATAAACTGGGAGTATGTTTATATGCCTTGCATCTTGCTTTTTATACATTTCAAATCTGCTGTTACTAAGTGACTCATACACACCAACTGACACTTTATGCCAGAAAATGAAAATAGTAATGAGAAAGTAAGAAAAAAAGAAGAAAAAAAAAAACGATGAAAATTCTTTTCATACATTGAGTATTTGTTTAATGCATGGGCTTGTCAGCTCTGACTATGTTTATACGTCACGCTGAACTTACAGATTAGCCGATTTCACGTCATGGGTAAATGCCTCGATTTGCCGAACGTGTGTTGCTGCTTTGAAAAGTTGTCCGTTTCCCAGAATCGGTGGCTAATTCCACGAAATCGGCTGCTGATCGCGTAGAATCTGCAATTTTGCCTATTAAGCTGAATAAACAACAGATGTTCAATCTGCACATACACTAGCAGGTACCGGCACGTATAGTTCTGTAAACTTGATTTCATAATATTCTGAATTCCACTTAATTTGCGGTTTCATGATGAATGATGCTTCACATCGGAAAAGGTATCAGAAGCTGGAATAACAGCTTAAAAAAGGAGTCAGTTCGAAGATTAAAGTATCGAGCCAAGACTTCAAGAACTAACGATAAATAAAATCGGAAATGAAATGAGGCAGGGAACAGCAAACGATAAACAGTAAACAAGTTGGGTATTTTTTGCTCCCATAAGAAAACCTAACACAGAGAAACTTTTATTCAAGACTGGCACAGCCTTTTAAACTTGAATAAAGTCAGACAAATACATAGACGAACAATCTAATAGTGGGGGGAAAAACAAGCGCAGGCCAACAACCAAACTATCTTCATAGTAATGACTTGGCAAAAATTTGGACTTAAGGAAGGGGGGGGGGGGGGGGGGGGGGGGGAATTTGAAGATGGAGAAACTGGGAACATGAAATTAAGGAAATATGTTACAGATTTGAAAACTCTTCACTAGCTGCATAAGGGAACCATCGCAATTCCTTTTGAAGGCAGATATATTTGTATTGCCTGCTCCGAGGCCTTTCGTCCGCTGGGTCGGACTCATCAGGGAGACACGGCTGATTGTGTCTGCGCTCCTGGCGTCAAATAGAGACACACCACAGTCCATAATACTTTTGGGGGTGCTATTAGATTCTTTTTTGCACCTTGGTGGTGAGAACACCACAGTATTATGGACTGTGGTGTGTCTATTTGACGCCAGGAGCGCAGACACAACCAGCCGTGTCTCCCTGATGAGTCCGACCCAGCGGACGAAAGGCCTCGGAGCAGGCAATACAAATATATCTGTCTTCAAAAGGGATTGCGATGGTTCCCTTATGCAGCTAGTGAAGAGTTTTCATATCTGTAACATATTTCCTTAATTTCATGTTCCCAGTTTCTCCATCTTCAAATCCCCCCCCCCCCCCGCACCCCCTCCCCCCCCCTTCCTTAAGTCCAAATCTTTGCCAAGTCATTACTATGAAGATAGTTTGGTTGTTGGCCTGCGCTTGTTTTCCCCCACTATTAGATTGTTCGTCTATGTATTTGTCTGACTTTATTCAAGTTTAAAAGGCTGTGCCAGTCTTGAATAAAAGTTTCTCTGTGTTAGGTTTTCTTATGGGAGCAAAAAATACCCAACTTGTTTACTG
>CM065728.1:67749160-67751660 GCA_033310375.1 Conus canariensis
TATGTACAAATATTGCTGTATGCACCCACCTCCACACACCAGCACACACACAGACACAGACACAGACACAGACACACACACACACACACACACACACACACACACACACACACACACACACACACACACACACATGCGTGTCATAAGGCCAACCAAAACTATCAAAAGAGAGGGGACATATTTGCATCTCAGGTTCCCACGCTGAGTGGGTACAGGCTGCAGTGGAATCGTGGAGAGGACTATTAGGAAGAAGAAAAGAGGTGAATTTGTTGTTGTCTCGTTCATCATTTCTTCAGATGGATTCCCCCGTCTCCTCGACAAAGGTGGCAGTACGTCGCAGGTCCTCCAGTTCTCCGTAGAGCTTCCGGGCTACTGGTATTGGGTCGGGCCAGGTTTTCTCTCGGAGCGCTTGGTGGAGCGGGCAGAGGTGAGTTTTAAGAGCAGTCTTAAAGGAAGAGAAAGAAGGCAGTTGACGGACTGAGGGTGGAAGTTTGTTCCAGGAGAGTGGGCCAGAAACAGAGAAGGAGACGTGCAAGAGTTTGTTTGCAACAGCAAGGAATAGAACTGTGGGATGAACGTAGTAGTTGGTTTTCTGGTGGCGTGTTTTTCTGGTTGCCCCTGCAGTCCTGAAATACGAGCTGAAACACCCCATGGGGACACTTCCATAGAGGTTCTGTTAGTGCTGTCTGAAATAGCTGTCACATCACGGCATCTGCGTGGAAGCAATCATGTCTCGTGATGACTTACTTAAATGGCCTGTGTATGCCTGCTTTCCCATCAACACGGCACGGTCTTCCAAGGGTGGTTGCAAGATCGCTCCCAACAAGTTTTGTTACGGCAGTTGAGGACAGTACTTCTCCCAGTCCCACTTGGACCTTCGGATGTACTTTTTGTACTCCCAGTTCTTACAGAACAGCGAGTATTTTAGAATGGGAACGAAGAAATGCTGTGTGTGTGTGTGTGTGTGTGTGTGTGTGTGTGTGTGTGTGTGTGTGTGTGTGTGTGTGTGCGCGCGCGTGCGTGCGTGCGTGCGTGCATGCGTGCGTGCGTGCATGTGTGTGTGGTGTGTGTGTGTGTGTGTGTGTGTGTGTGTGTGTGTGTGTGTGTGTGTGTGTGTCCGTCCGTGTTCAAAATGTGTTCCACTCGCTCCAGACAAAACTACTGGGCCGATCTTTCTGAAAATTTGTAGATACGTTCATTATGGGTCACGGATGATGCCCGACGTTTTAGGTTACCGTTATAGCCATTACTAACAGCTATAACGGCCCATAAAGGGGTTTTCGTCTTTACAGAATATCTCAGAAAGTACTTGGCCGATCTTTCTGAAAATGTGTAGGTATGTTCATTATGGGTCACGGATGATGGCCGATGTTTACCAGAATAGCCGTTACTAACGGCTTTAACGGCCCAAACGGTTTTTCCTCTTTATGGAATATCTCACGCGTATTCAAGATAAACTGGGAGTACGTTTATATCCTTTCATCTCGTTCTTGTCTGCCTTTTGTCCGACTGACGGGAAGGCCCCCGTGACGTTGAGGAAAGACAGGCCGATCACAGGGAATGTCATGTTAACAGCGAGAAAGACAGCGACCTGGGATCCTCTCTTGGACAGCACATAAGCCGATGCAGAGAAAGCATGCCAGGGTCTGGAGTTGTACTGGCTTCATCTGTCATTGTAACAGCAATGAGTGGTGCTGCAGGATGCGTGCGGCAGTTTGCTTGGTGTTAGCGTCTTTTTTTCCTGGTGGGTTCTACAAGCATGAAATACGAGCTGTCAGATCCATGGGGATTTTCTTTCTTTCCTTCTTTCTTTCTGCGTACGCAGGCTGATACTCCTGTGGACACTGCCTGTATAGACAGGCAGTGGAGTTTTGTGTGTATGACCGTTTTTGTTTATCCCGCCATTAAGGCAGCCATATTCCATCTTCAGGGAAGGTGCATGCTATGTGTAACGTGTCATCCATATCAACGACCAAACTGGCCTTCTCTTCAGAAAGTTGGCGATGGGATTTTACGTGTGTGCAAGACGTTGTGCGTGCGTCCACACACGGAACCTCGGCTTATAGTCTCATTCGAAGGACTGTATGGGGAATGGAGTCCGAACCAATGTTAACTCCGAGGAAAAAAATCCCTCTGTACCGAAATTCGGACCCGCAACCCCAGAATCACGAGTCCGGCGCTCTACGAACTGAGCTATTCCGGCCCCATCCATGGAGATGCTTCCGTGGAGGTTTTCTTGTGTCGCATCCGGTAGCAATCGTTCGATGTATCTGCTAGGAAGTAGTTACTTCCCTTGACGTCCTAATGGAATACCCTGTGCATGCCTGCACCCGATGCCAACCTAGCGCAGGCTTCCAAAGATGGTGCAGGATTGCTTCCAACTGATTGGTTCGGCTATTGAGGTCCCACTCTTCAGTCTCACTGGCACCGTGGTGTGTCACATGCGTCTGTGATATTCTAATCCATTCCTCACTGTACTCACAATCATGCCTCGATTTTA
>CM065728.1:67761660-67791660 GCA_033310375.1 Conus canariensis
AAAAATTCCTTGCCTGGAGTGAGGAATACGCAGAATTCACAAGATGTAAGTAATCCAAAATGATACACATTTGCAGAAAAACAAAAACTGTTTGTGCACACTGTAATCCACTTCTTCATGTTCTTCCCCCCCCCCCCCCCCCCCCCCAAGTTCAGTTACGCTTCTGACCTACAGATAATAGTATATTTATGACAACTGCATAAAACACAAGAATGTCACCACAAAATGCTTGATCCACTCAAAATCGTGTGATCGTGTTCAAAATCGTGTGATCACCGGAACTGAGAGTAGGACAATTCAAATCCTTACAAAACTACTACGGAATGCACGAAGAACGGTCTAAGGGAAGCAACTGCAAGAAAAGGCCCTAAGCTGTCTCTGAAACGAGATTTATTGCCCTTTAATAAAAGGAGGTATGATTTAGAAATCGTCAAACTCTGTTGGAAGTATGCGTCCGACACGCCTTCAAGCGATGTGAAGAAAACTCAACTCTCTACTGTCAGTAGATGAGACCCAAGAGGCGCCCAAAATTTAGCCATTTGTGAATATTGACTCCATGACGCCCCAGGTCCTACAATACTTCGGACTGAACCACTTGTAGGTGCTGATTCCACAAGGCTCCAAAGTGAACCATTTGCAGATGCTGACCCTACACGCAATCCAGACCAAACCATTCTAAGATACTGACTCAACAAGGCTTCAAACTGAATCATGTGAAGATACTGACCCTACTAGGTTCTTGATCGAACCATATGTATATACAGACGACACCCTACCCCCCTCAATCACTAAACTCAAGCATTTGTTGATACTGACCTTCACAAGCTTCAGATTGAACCATTTGTAAATTCTGACCCCAAAGGCTTAGATTGAACCATTTATGGATGTTGACCCTACGAGGCTTTAGATCGAATCATTTGTAGATACGGACCCCACAAGGCTTCCAACCAAACGATTTGAAGATACTGACCCCACAAGGCTTCAGATTATTAAACCATTTGTAGATACTGACCCCGAAAAGCTTCAGATTGAACAATTTGTAGATACTAACCCCACAAGGGTTCTGATTAAACCATTTGTAGATACTGACCAAACAAATCTCACCAGACTGATCCAAAAGGATCGTTGTTAATTGTTTCATTGTTTTCATTACACTGTATATTTTTTTAATTTCTACATATGCATAGCGTCGCGTTTCTCTTTTCTCCATTATTGTGATTGATATTTATTTTTTTTTTGTGAGGGCAGGATGAAAAAAAAGCCGTAAAGCATATTTTTTTTAACCCACAAGACAATTTTGACTTGACTTGACTTGACTTGACTTGACGAAAAAAAAAACATGACCCGAATCGATACCCTGCTGCAATGTTTTGCCTGCGCGCAGGGTAAAAATTATGCCGAGGCAGAGCACATAAGGCTACAGATGTATGATGCTGAAGATGTCAACGCTCTGTTTGTACAGGCGCTGGCTTGTAGAATGGCCGTGCCTTTACGACGTTCTCTGGCCATTTGGGACGTGACGTCAACTAGGCTATTCACACGTTTCCGTATAAGTCTAGAAGACGTCCTGGGGGAGCATTAAAATCGTCTTTTGCTCCGTGAAGCTGTGAACAAGAACATCAATATTAGTGTGTGTGTGTGTGTGTGTGTGTGTGTGTGTGTGTGTGTGTGTGTGTGTGTGTGTGTGATTTTAACTCTTCCCCGTGGAAGAAGATAAGCTGTCATGGCCTGCACACGTAAGCACTAAAACAAGGCGAGGGCAGGGTGGCCTATTGTGGGTTTCTGGAGCTGCTTCTATACTGTGAGGATTAGTTGTGTGCTGGACAGACAGACAGACAGAAACGGATTGTGCCTTGTACACTAAATCCAGCACAACATCAACGAGGAACAAAAATACATTGTAACTTAAATGCCGAGAGGGCAGAGAAAGAAGAACGGATCAAGAAAGGGGACAGCGGGAGGGGGGAAGGGGGGTGGGGGGGGGGGGGGGCGAGGGGGTGTAGTGACATCCAGAGCGCCGTGGGATTAAGTCGTCCCTTCGTCAGACAAAGCGGGTTGGGAAAAAAATGTCAGTCACCCAACCCATTTCTAGGGATAAGCACCGAGTAGGCGTTTAGTCAAGAGAGAGGGGTTAGCTCTTTGTGTGGGGGCTGACTGTACAACAAAAAGACACCGAAACTGAGTGAGTGGGTGTTATTGGTAGTGCACTGGTTTGGAGCAACGATCGATAAGGGCGTGTTTCTTCATTTGTCAGCTTTAATGTATGCTCCTATGATCACGTCATGTGGGTCAACAAGAGTGCGATAACGTTGTCAGCTTTAATGTATGCTCCTATGATCACGTCATGTGGGTCAGTAAGAGTGCGATAATGTTGTCAGCTTTAATGTATGCTCCTATGATCACGTCATGTGGGTCAACAAGAGTGCAATAACGTTGTCAGCTTTAATGTATGCTCCTATGATCACGTCATGTGGGTCAGTAAGAGTGCAATAACGTTGTCAGCTTTAATGTATGCTCCTATGATCACGTCATGTGGGTCAACAAGAGTGCAATAACGTTGTCAGCTTTAATGTATGCTCCTATGATCACGTCATGTGGGTCAACAAGAGTGCAATAACGTTGTCAGCTTTAATGTATGCTCCTATGATCACGTCATGTGGGTCAACAAGAGTGCGATAACGTTGTCAGCTTTAATGTATGCTCCTATGATCACGTCATGTGGGTCAACAAGAGTGCGATAACGTTGTCAGCTTTAATGTATGCTCCTATGATCACGTCATGTGGGTCAGTAAGAGTGCGATAACGTTGTCAGCTTTAATGTATGCTCCTATGATCACGTCATGTGGGTCAGTAAGAGTGCGATAACGTTGTCAGCTTTAATGTATGCTCCTATGATCACGTCATGTGGGTCAGTAAGAGTGCGATAACGTTGTCAGCTTTAATGTATGCTCCTATGATCACGTCATGTGGGTCAGTAAGAGTGCGATAACGTTGTCAGCTTTAATGTATGCTCCTATGATCACGTCATGTGGGTCAGTAAGAGTGCGATAACGTTGTCAGCTTTAATGTATGCTCCTATGATCACGTCATGTGGGTCAGTAAGAGTGCGATAACGTTGTCAGCTTTAATGTATGCTCCTATGATCACGTCATGTGGGTCAGTAAGAGTGCGATAACGTTGTCAGCTTTAATGTATGCTCCTATGATCACGTCATGTGGGTCAGTAAGAGTGCGATAACGTTGTCAGCTTTAATGTATGCTCCTATGATCACGTCATGTGGGTCAGTAAGAGTGCGATAACGTTGTCAGCTTTAATGTATGCTCCTATGATCACGTCATGTGGGTCAGTAAGAGTGCGATAACGTTGTCAGCTTTAATGTATGCTCCTATGATCACGTCATGTGGGTCAGTAAGAGTGCGATAACGTTGTCAGCTTTAATGTATGCTCCTATGATCACGTCATGTGGGTCAGTAAGAGTGCGATAACGTTGTCAGCTTTAATGTATGCTCCTATGATCACGTCATGTGGGTCAGTAAGAGTGCGATAACGTTGTCAGCTTTAATGTATGCTCCTATGATCACGTCATGTGGGTCAGTAAGAGTGCGATAACGTTGTCAGCTTTAATGTATGCTCCTATGATCACGTCATGTGGGTCAGTAAGAGTGCGATAACGTTGTCAGCTTTAATGTATGCTCCTATGATCACGTCATGTGGGTCAGTAAGAGTGCGATAACGTTGTCAGCTTTAATGTATGCTCCTATGATCACGTCATGTGGGTCAGTAAGAGTGCGATAACGTTGTCAGCTTTAATGTATGCTCCTATGATCACGTCATGTGGGTCAGTAAGAGTGCGATAACGTTGTCAGCTTTAATGTATGCTCCTATGATCACGTCATGTGGGTCAACAAGAGTGCGATAACGTTGTCAGCTTTAATGTATGCTCCTATGATCACGTCATGTGGGTCAGTAAGAGTGCGATAACGTTGTCAGCTTTAATGTATGCTCCTATGATCACGTCATGTGGGTCAGTAAGAGTGCGATAACGTTGTCAGCTTTAATGTATGCTCCTATGATCACGTCATGTGGGTCAGTAAGAGTGCGATAACGTTGTCAGCTTTAATGTATGCTCCTATGATCACGTCATGTGGGTCAACAAGAGTGCAATAATGTTGTCAGCTTTAATGTATGCTCCTATGATCACGTCATGTGGGTCAACAAGAGTGCGATAACGTTGTCAGCTTTAATGTATGCTCCTATGATCACGTCATGTGGGTCAGTAAGAGTGCGATAACGTTGTCAGCTTTAATGTATGCTCCTATGATCACGTCATGTGGGTCAGTAAGAGTGCGATAACGTTGTCAGCTTTAATGTATGCTCCTATGATCACGTCATGTGGGTCAGTAAGAGTGCAATAATGTTGTCAATATTAGCGTTTTGTAAGAGTGGTACGTTATTAGAAAAGATTTCCGTTCGGTACCCTCTTTTGAATTTGTATTGAAAAAAGTCTTTAAAACGCTCACATTGAAATCCACTGAAAGGACTAAACAAGGACAAGTATAGGACGAAGCGTTGGGCGCCTTTCGACTCTTAGGTCCTTGTCCAAACACTCAACAACACAGGAAGACTAAAATGGAACTTTTTGTCTTGGTTGGTTTCTGTTTTAGTCTGTCATGTGTTAGTCAGTGTTTGTAAAAGACCACAGGGTCAGAAGGTGCCTTTCACATTATCCTGTTGTCGTTCTTTACCTCTGTTTGTTTGACAGAGCTGGATGTTGCCTTTTACAATGAATCCAGCACTGAAGAGGAGAAAGTGCATCCTCACGCCAAACGCAAGGGGGAGAGGGCGATGGCAGGGGGGAAGAGGGAGGTGGGTGCTAAGGGGCGGTGAAAGAAAATCTGGAGAATCTGAGGGTGAAACAAATCATTACCTAGTAAGACAGTCCAGCCTGCTAAAAACAAGAGAACAGTAATACAACACAGCCAAAATCACTACACTGATGAGTTGAATAGAAGAAAAAATGCAAGTAAATATTTCAAACAAATGCAAGGATACTAAAATGCTAGGGTATGGCATAACTGGACTTTTCTGTGACGCATGTGCCGGAGCTCTCTGTTCATTAGTTACAATAAAGCAACAGAAGTGTTTTTTTTTCTGTACACTGTGGGGGAGAGAGCATTTTTTGCTACGTGGCTTTAAAAGGACAGTGATTAATGGAGGTCTGAGCACATTAAATCCAGGCACAGACCTGAACGCCGGGATTGTCTGGAGATTAAAGAGGAGAGAGGTGGGACTTTCAGTTGTTCTGCCCCTGTCTTATCCCCTACTCCCTGTGATCCAGTACCATAACTGGAAAAAAACAATCTGAAAGAATTTGAAAGCGTACAGTTTAGAGAAAAAAGGAAAAAGTCTATGAACCATGTCATCATCAACCAGCTTTTCAAACTGACGATAGCGTAAAGTCGCACTGTTCTAGAGACAAACAAAAGACGAAAAAAAGGTCATAGAACCACATCATCAACAGTGTTAGCAGATTATGTACAGCGTACCCCCCCCCCCCCCCCCCCCCCATCACCCACTACCTCCCATTTTCCCCTCCACCACCCATCCGGATCTTTCCTTGGTCAAAGGAGAAGATATCCTTTAAAAAAACAACGGTTTTTGGTGGTTGAAATTAATTCGAGAACAAGTCATTGCTTTTCTGGCATAAAAAGATGGGACCCAGCAACATGCCACGAGGACGCAGTGATTTGACTGTGATTAACCACTGAGATGAATCTGAAGAATGAAATTGGTTCGCCGCGGCTCCCACGCTCCTTTGCACAGGGAACAGAATTGATGCTGTTGTTTCACATTTAATTTCATAACAATTGCTGGGGAGATGCACACATTCCATACTGAATATATTGAAATGGGATTCGGACTAATAGGCGTAAAGTCGCACTGTTCTGCCTATTTATCGGGTCGGAATAGCTCAGTTGGTAGAAGGCCGGACTCGTTATCTTGGTGATCCTGGGGTTGCAGGTTCAAATCTCCGCCGGGCCGTTTCGGTACAGGGGGATTTTTCCCTCGGAGTTGATATTGGTTCTGACTCCATTTCCCATACAGTCCTTCGAAAGAGACTATAAACCGAGGTTCCGAGTGTGAACGCACGCGATAACATCTTGCACACACGTAAAATCCTATCACCAACTTTCGGAAGAGAAGGCTAGTTTAGCATGGATGACACGTTACTCATAGCATGCACCCTGCGCAAGAAATGGAAAGAATGAAGGAAGTAAGGAAATTGAGTGAACGATATTGAATGATATGGACTATATGACACGGGAAACGACTGAATGAAGCGCCAGCTGGCAGCTCTTCAGTCGGCACTACCCGGGTAAACAGCCCGTTGTGTATACGAATGTGGATTGTAAAGCGCTTAGAGCATGGTCTCTAGCCGAGAATAGGCGCTCATAAGTATTCATTCTAATAATAGTAATATCTAACTAGCTTTACATAACCTGTAGCAGATGGTTAGGGCATCACTGATAACTTTCTGACAAGCTCCTTTTGTCGGCTGTAGTTCAGGCAGATGAAATAAACAGTGTTTGCGGGAAAACAGGTGCTGGCAAGCAATTCCTGCGTTATTGTGACACTGACTTGGCAAAGATTTATGATATGAAAAAAGAGTTTGAGTTGGTGGGGATGGAGGAGCTGAGGGAGAGGGTGTCACAGTGTAAATAATCATCCAGTTGTTGAAATGCCTGTGCGGACTATAGAACTTTGTCTTGAGGTCACAACCAGTCGAACACCCAAACGTCCATCTCCTGGGAATGATCTCATCAGTAGAACTCGGCTGGTTGTGTTAGTCCACCTATGGTGTCTAACAGACATAAGTCACCCATGATTATGTGGTGTTCTCACAACGAAGCGGAGACGATCACAATTCAACAGCATTCTAAGGCACACTAGAAAGGGCAGAAAACAGAATTATGGAGAACCCGAGGACAAAGCCGTCAAATTCAGATGCAGATTCGAAGTGCTGATCCGGATCAAACACGAATCTAGGATTTGTTCTGCGAGGTTTCTATCAACTTTCTGTTGAACATGAACACTGTGAAGATACTGTCTATGAACAAAGCATGGTCTATAAACTTTATGTTTTCGTTGAATATCTAAACTATCCAGTGATACGAACATTGCCATTTCAATTGTTCCACATTCTTTTTTTTTGTAACGTACAAGAGAACCTACCCGCTAAGTCTCTGCCCACTATTACTCACTCGGGTCGAACATTGCTTTCTGTCAGGAATGAACTCAAAGGAGGATCCGCGTTTGTTCAACTTTGGCAGAGGTGTGCATTCTCCCAACCGTGCTTCTGGTTCATCATATCCTCTTGCATAGTTATACTGATTATCTGTACCATCACAAACGAGACACTGACCAAGGGGAATCCTCTTTTGGGACAAATTTTCCCGTTGAGGAAAAAAAATTCACCTATGATTATCACAAGTATCTTTTAGTTTGTTCTCTGTGACCAAGATTAAAGTACCGTTAGTTAAGCATTCCCCCCGTTTCTTTAGATGCTGACTGATTGCATTAGAATAAACAAGTGCTGAATAAGAGGAAACTGTTTCCTGCAAAATCTGGACAAAAATCTAAGGCCTGAGTGAGTGCTTCATATCCCTTCAACTCTGTCTTCTCTCCAGCCTGTCCCCGCTGTCCGTCCTGTTTCTGTTCCCAGCCCTGCGTTTCCCCTCGTCCCCCCCCCCTTTAGCTCCCATCATCTCATCCCACCATCCCAGCCTTACCGTTCCCTTCCAGCCATCCTCCTGGGAACATCCACGCGGCATTGTTAGCAGCTTGCTCAGAGTTCCCCCCAACAGACTGTGGAAGAAGTCTTGACGACAGTTGGTGTCATTTTCAACTCCAGAGTCACTAGCGATTTCGCTCCCTCCTCAGGCTCTGGAGAGAGAAAAAAATAACAGCATACAGGAATGAAAGACAGCAGCCTGGACTGAGAGGGTGATGGACACTCAGCATCAGCAGGCGACAGTAAAAAGGATTCAGAATCCAGCGGCTCGTGCATTGTCCAGGTTGGTGCCGGTTGTTACCACGGGCAATAATACCACCCACATGATGGCCATGGAGAGTCAGATGGCATTAATTTTTAGCCCTGTTCAGAGTGGCACGGAAACGGAAAGGATCATAGAGGTGGGAATAACTGAAAGGAGTATAGAGGTGGGAATAACTGAAAGGATCATAGAGGTGGAATAACTGAAAGGATCATAGAGGTGGAAATAACTGAAATGATCATAGAGGTGGAAATAACTGAAATGATTATAGAGGTGGAAATAACTGAAATGATCATAGAGGTGGAAATAACTGAAATGATCATAGAGGTGGGAATAACTGAAAGGATCATAGAGGTGGAAATAACTGAAATGATCATAGAGGTGGAAATAACTGAAAGGATCATAGAGGTGGGAATAACTGAAAGGAGTATAGAGGTGGAAATAACTGAAATTATCATAGAGGTGGAAATAACTGAAATGATCATAGAGGTGGGAATAACTGAAAGGATCATAGAGGTGGGAATAACTGAAAGGATCATAGAGGTGGGAATAACTGAAAGGATCATAGAGGTGGGAATAACTGAAAGGAGTATAGAGGTGGGAATAACTGAAAGGACCATAGAGGTGGGAATAACTGAAAGGATCATAGAGGTGGGGATAACTGAAAGGACCATAGAGGTGGGGATAACTGAAAGGAGTATAGAGTTGGGAATATCTGAAAGGACCATAGAGGTGGGAATAACTGAAAGGATCATAGAGGTGGGATAACTGAAAGGACCATAGAGGTGGGGATAACTGAAAGGAGTATAGAGGTGGGAATATCTGAAAGGACCATAGAGGTGGGAATAACTGAAAGGATCATAGAGGTGGAAATAACTGAAAGGACCATAGAGGTGGAAATAACTGAAAGGACCATAGAGGTGGGAATAACTGAAAGGACCATAGAGGTGGGGATAACTGAAAGGACCATAGAGGTGGGGATAACTGAAAGGATCATAGAGGTGGGGATAACTGAAAGGATCATAGAGGTGGGGATAACTGAAAGGATCATAGAGGTGGAAATAACTGAAAGGGTCATAGAGGTGGGGATAACTGAAAGGACCATAGAGGTGGGGATAACTGAAAGGGTCATAGAGGTGGGGATAACTGAAAGGGTCATAGAGGTGGGAATATCTGAAAAGGTTTTTTTTTTTATAAGGGTGGTAGGGGACGTGTAGGAGGGGATGGGGAGAGGAGAAAAGAAGGGGGGGGAGTAGGGGGTAGGGGGCTGTGTTTGTCTATATCGCTTTGCTGTCATCCATTGTTGAGTATTGAAAACATGTCACTTCATGACAGTGTTGGCTCTGTCTCTGTCACTCTCAGCACATCCCATCTATTCCCATCTGTTTGTCTCTTTCACCAGTAAAGATACAAACAAACAAACAAAACCGAAAGAAAGGAAAACAAAACAAAACAAATAAAAAAACAAACATTAAAAACAAAGAGAAAAAAGAGACCATTTAAAGAAGGAAAGAACGAGAGAAAGAGATGGTGTGTGTAATATTGTTTTCAGATTTGTTTGAACTGGAAAACGAAAGAGAAAGTGAAAAGGTCTGGAGTGCATAGTTCTCTGCAGCACTCAGACAAAAACAAGCTTTATTCAATGATTGTTTTAGATTTTAGGCTGTCCTGGTCTTCCAGCCAATTCTTGCTAAAGCAAATCATTCATATGAGGGGTGATAAAATATTGAGGTAAGAAGAGGAAAACGAGCACTCACATTTATGGAAATATGTGAAACGCATGCAAGGCCTTTATGTATGGTACTACATAATATGCACAAAGACCACATGTACGACATATGTACAAAAGCTTACGTATATAATGGGAGGTTACTGTCTCTGCAAGGCTCCAGATGAAAGCATTTGTGGATACTGACCTCATAAAGCTCAAGACTGAACCATATGAATATACTGATCCCATAACGACCCCGCATAAGATCATAAGACTGAACCATCTGTAGATACTGACTCTACAAGGCTTCAGATTAACCATCTGTAGATATTGACCCTACAAGGCTTCAGATTGAACCATCTGTAGTTACTGACCCTACAAGGCTTCAGATTGAACCATCTGTACCTACTGATCCCACAAGGCTTCAGATTGAACCATCTGTACATACTGATCCCACAAGGCTTCAGATTGAACCATCTGTAGATACGGGCCGCAAAAGTTCCAGACTGAACCAGAAGTAGATACTGATAACACGAAAGGTTACTTGGCTGAACCATTTTTTTTTACATTGACCCCAAAGGGACTTCACGTTGTTAAACCCTTTGTTGATACTGACCCTAAAGAGAACCCAGACTGAACTATTTGTGGGCACTAAGCCCACAATCAGACCTGTGAGCGTTGATGAAGACTGGTCAATCTGTAACACTGCAGTTTCTTGCAGACCGACTCATGAACAAACAAGCAAACAGAACCCAAATCAATACCTTCCTTTAATGTTTTGCCTGTGAGCAGGATAACTTCCTGCTGAGGCAGAGCATAGAAAGCTAGAGATGTACGAGGCAGGAGATGTCACAGAGCACACACTGGCTTGTCAAATGGCCGTGCCTTGACGATGTTCTCTGGCCATTTGGGACGTGTTCACAAGTTTTGGTTCAGTCTAGAAGACGTTCTAGGTAGGCAGCATTAAAATCGTCTCCCCGCCTCCCCCCCCCCCCCCCCCCCCCCCTAGAACTTGGGAACAACAAAACAACACGAACAACACCACTACCAACACCAAGAAGAAGAAGAAGAAGAAGAAGAAGAAGAAGAAGAACAACAACAACAACAACAACAACAACAACAACACAGCAAATATGATAATAATAATAATGATAATATTAATGATGATGATAATAACAATATTACTACTACTACTACTACTACTACTACTACTACTACTACTACTACTCTACTACTGATGATGATGATGATAATGAGCATGCGCACGCGCATGCGTGTGTGTGTGTGTGTGGGGGGGGGGGTGGGGGTGGGGGGGGAGGGAGTGTGTGTTCAAGTGCACTCGTTTTTACAGGTGTGCGTGCGAACATTTTCATGTACCTTTGCATATCTGTGCGTAAAAGAGAGAGAGAGAGAGAGAGGGAGAGAGAGAGAGAGAGAGAGAGAGAGAGAGACAGAGAGAGAGAGAGAGAGAAGAGAAGAGAGAAGAGAGAGAGAGAGAGAGAGAGAGAGAGAGTCAGGGCCATCCGAAGAGAGTAGAGAGATGAAGAGAATGTTTTCATGGCACTGTGCCATGTCACTCTGGAAATTTATGTGAACCACTCAGTCAGAGTCTGTCACCTCTGACCTAATGATCAAATCATTCATTGTGATAACCACTCAGTAAGTCTGTCACCTCTGACCTAATGATCAAATCATTCATTGTGATAACCACTCAGCAGAGTCTGTCACCTCTGACCTAATGATCAAATCATTCATTGTGATAACCACTCAGCAGAGTCTGTCACCTCTGACCTAATGATCAAATCATTCATTGTGATAACCACTCAGAGAGTCTGTCACCTCTGACCTAATGATCAAATCATTCATTGTGATAACCACTCAGCAGAGCCTGTCACCTCTGACCTAATGGTCAAATCATTCATTGTGATAACCACTCAGCAGAGTCTGTCACCTCTGACCTAATGGTCAAATCATTCATTGTGATAACCACTCAGCAGAGTCTGTCACCTCTGACCTAATGGTCAAATCATTCATTGTGATAACCACTCAGCAGAGCCTGTCACCTTGACCTAATGGGTCAAATCATTCATTGTGATAACCACTCAGCAGAGCCTGTCACCTCTGACCTAATGGTCAAATCATTCATTGTGATAACCACTCAGCAGAGCCTGTCACCTCTGACCTAATGGTCAAATCATTCATTGTGATAACCACTCAGCAGAGCCTGTCACCTCTGACCTAATGGTCAAATCATTCATTGTGATAACCACTCAGCAGAGTCTGTCACCTCTGACCTAATGGTCAAATCATTCATTGTGATAACCACTCAGCAGAGTCTGTCACCTCTGACCTAATGGTCAAATCATTCATTGTGATAACCACTCAGCAGAGTCCTGTCACCTTGACCGGTAAACTTCATGGTCAAAGATCATCTCTATGGAATCATTGACATACCTCGCGGGGAAATTCCGACAAATGCGCCTGTCGGTCACATGGAATGGACACGGTATACGTCATCACATGGCACAAGCCCAGTGCTCATAGTGGTGAATAATGAAAGACACTGACATGACAGAGACGATGACTGAACAATCTAGCTGCCATCAGCTTCAGGCCACTTCACACAGAACAACTCAAATATTGGGATAGAACTAAGAACAAAAAAAAACAAACAAACAAAAACAAAAACAAAAACAAAAAAACGATGTTGTTTGACAATTCCGTTCAGCCATTTTTCTTCTACACCCCCCAAATAGTAGCGCCGTCTGGTTGGTCGAAAAGTACATCGGAACGTGAACACTCCCTCACAGAAGAAGATATGTTATGGCCATGGACACTGGCACCACAAGAAGATGAGAGCAGGTGTTCTCTTAAAGGTTGGAAAAGCTCCTTCAACACTGTCAGGAGAGTAGGTGTGTTGTCGACAGACGGACAGAGATAGACTGTGCCTTGTGGGCTAGGATCAAAGAGGAACCAACACATACTCCAGCCAAAAAAGCCAAGAGGGCAAAGAGAGGAGATGGATGGGTACAGAAGGGAAGGTTGGTAAGAGGAGGAATGTAGTGACATCCAGAGTGCCCCGTGAGGTTAAAGTCATCCCTTCAGTCAGACAGAGTACTGTGAGTTGAGAGGAAAGAATGTCGATCACCCAAACCATTAACAGGGATAAGGACTGAGTAGGCGTTAATACAAGAGAGAGGCGTTAAGTCAAGAGAGAGGCGTTAAGTCAAGAGAGAGGCGTTAAGTCAAGAGAGAGGGGTCTTCTCCTTGTGAGAGAGTGGTCTTCTCCTTGTGGGGTGGCTGACTGTAAGGAACACTGTGGGAGTGGGTCTTATTGTTAGTGCACTGGATTGGGACGACAATTGATTAGCCTGCCTTTGGTCATTCGTCAGTCTGTGCGAATGGTCAGAGAGGCACGTCATGTGGGTCGGCAAGAAGGCGCTGTATTTTTCAATACTAGCGTAATGTAATGGTGATACTTCATTGGAAAAGATTATTTTTCGTACAGAACCGTCTGTTGTGTTTGTGTTTAAAATACTGGAATTGACATCCTCTGAGAAGACAGGACAACGACAAGCACAGGACAGAGTGTTAGGCGCCTTTTGATAACTAAATCAATTTTTTTTAAACATTTAACAATACAAGACAAACCAAAACGCAACTTTGCTTGTCTTTTTTGTTGCCAATGCCTTCCGTTGTTGTTGCTCCTGTATTGTTCAGTGTTTGAAAACGACCTGAGTTGAAAGGTAGCTGACACATTGTCCTGTACTTGGTCTTTTGCCGTCTGTATTGATAGAGGTGGATTTTGCTTACTACAGAAAGTCTAGCACTGAAGACGAAAAAGTACATCTTAACCCAGAAGCGAAGGGATAGAAGAGGTGCAGGTCAGGGTGGAAAACAGGGTTGGTGGATGTGGAAGGGGGTGGGGGGGGGGGGGGTGAAAGGGAAACCGGAGTGTCCGGGGATTGAAAAAAATCATTACCCCAGTCACAGTCCAATCTGCTTCAAAACAGGAAAAGAAGGATAAAGATGCAGCTCCAAACAGTAGACTGATGAGTTGAATAGATGAGAGAAGTAAATGAATATTTCAAACAGATGAATGGATTCCAAGATGCTAGGGATCGGCATTGAGGGACTTGTCTGTGACGCATGTGCCGGAGCTGTGTGTCCAGTATTTACAATGGAATGGCCGGAGTTTATTCTGCACATTGTGGGGGCGAGAGCACTTTGTGCAACTAGCTTTAAAATGGACAGTAAGGAGCAGAGAGGTCTGGGCTGATCAACTCCGGACACAGATCTGAAAGTGGGGATTGCTACGGTGTGGCGTGGGAGGTGGGGGGCATGGGGGTGAATATAGGGATAGCAGGAGTTTCAGTTGTTCTGCATCCACCGCACCCACTGTCCCCCCCCCCCTTTTTTTTTTTATCTAGCACCATTATGAAAAAAAAAGTAAAAGAATTTCAAAGTGCATATTTCAGAGAAAAGAAAAAGTCTACAAATCACGTCATCATCCTACAGATTTTCAAAGAGCACATGCCAGAAAAAAAAGTGGAAAAAAGGTCTGAGAACCACGCCATCAACAAGGTTAGCACTTGAAGCACTGCGTACCTCCCTTTTTCCAATCACTCCCCCCCCCTTCCATTTCCCTCTCCCCCACCTATGCACACACCCTTCCCCTTGCTCAAACAAGAAGTTTTGCTCCCAAAAGAACGTTGTTGTTTTTTTGGCGGGTGAAATTGATTCGAGAACAGATAATTGTTTTTCTGGCATAAAGATATTGTACCTGACACCTTGCTGTGAGGATACAGTGATCTGGCATTTTTCAACCACTGACAGTAATCAGAAGAATGAAGTCTGTTCGCCGCATTTTCAAGATTTTTTTAATTTTTACTCAGTTGTAACAGAAAACAGAATTGATATTATTGTTTTAATTTTCATTTCATTACAATTGAACAGGAGTGCGCATATCCGAATATCAATATACTGAAACGGGAATGAGATTGATAGGCATAAATTTCTACCTACATACCTAGCTTTATTGCCTGTATTGAATTATTGACTTGTTGACAAAAAATCCTTGTGTCAAATGTATTTTCAGGCAGACGGAATAAGTAGTCGTTGAGGACTAGTGCTGGCAAACAGTTTCTGCGTTAAAATGACGCTAAATCGGCAAGCATTTATTTTTTTTAAAGTCACTGAATTCGTGGGGGTGGCGGGGGGGGGGGGGGGGGGGGGGGGTTCAAGAAGAGGGCGGAACAGTATAAATAAGAAACCCGCTACTAAAGGGCCTGCGATGACCATCGAACCCTGTCATGAGATCAGAAATATTTGTACACCTGTCTAGAGTCTCAAGGAAGAGACTCGTCAGGAGAATCAGGCCTGGCTGCGTCAGTTCAGTCATAGCGTCTGACAAAGACAGATCCCTTTAATTCTCTGTTTTTTTCCACAACCATGGGGAAACAGTTACAATTCAACATCCTTCTATGGCACACAGCGAAAGGTACAATACAGAACTCGAAAGGAAAACCAAGAACGAAAGAAATTTTTAAATATTAATGTTAGCGTACCGCCAACAACATCCACAACAACAAAAAGCGTGGACAAACGAATCACAAGACAAAACACGACGCGTTTCGACCTCTTAGGTCTTCTTCAGGCAAGAAACAAAACAATCAGGACAACGAAAATGAACGAGCAATCTGAAGTAGATGAAGGTGATTGCTCGTTCATTTTTGTTGTCCTGATTGTTTTGTTTCTTGCCTGAAGAAGACCTAAGAGGTCGAAACGCGACGTGTTTTATCTTGTGATTCGTTTGTCCACTTTTTTTTTTTTTTGGTGGTACGCTAACATTAATATCTTAAATTTGTTTAGATTTCCGCCCACAGTCGCCTCACTTTGCAACAGAGGGAAGGCATTAAATTCAGGTACAGATTGGAAATGCGGATCTGGATCAGACAGAAATGTCAATCCGAATCGCTAATCTAAGATGATTGAACGTTATAGGATTCAAGTTTTTGTATGATATTTGAAGAATAAGTGAATGTCACATTGGTAGGATTAGGATTTGTTAGTTATTGTGTAATAGTATTTGTAGTTGGGTGTAAGGTGTATTATTGTATTATAGAAGGTGAATGTATATGACTTTGTAAGCCTTAGAGAAATCTTTGATTAAGCGCTATATAAGAATCATTATTATATTATTATAAATTCGTTCAAGTAGCTTCTTACCAACTCCCGCTGAACATGAACTCCATAAAGATCTTGTTGATGAACAAGTCATTGTCTGTATAACTTTTGTCTTTTCATTGAATATTAAAACTTTAAGTGAACTAAATGTTGATGTTTGGCATTTTTCCACATTCTGTTGTAATCACGTACAAGACGAGCATCTCTTGTGTCTGTACCTACTACTACCCTGGCAGAACAATATTTTCACTCATGAACTGACTCAAAGGGTGTATTAGATCTGCAAAGGTCTGTGTTCTCCTGACTGTCCTTCGGATCTACTACGTCCTCTTGTATTTGTTATACACTGATCATCTATACCAACACAATCGAGATATCGACCAAGCAGAATCCGTTTTTCAGGCACATTTTCCTTTTGAGGAAAAAAACAAGTACAGATTATTACCACAGACATCTTTTACTTTTAATCTGTTACCGAAACTAAGGTGTCTGTGATATCTCCCATTTTTATAGACGCTGAATGCTTACATTAGAATAAATCACCAGTGAACAGAAGGAAACTGTTCCTACTAAATCGTTTCCTTTGGACAAAGATATAACAACGGCAGCTTCGTATCTCTTCAGTACCATCTTCCCTCCTCCCTCTTCCCTCTCTCTCTGTTTCTATCGAGACCCCCGTGTTATCTCTCTTCCCCCCTCCTCCCACTTCCTATCACCCCATCCTACCATCCCTCCCCCCCCCCCCCACCTCCCCCAGCCAATCTCGTGTGAACATCCACAGCGGCATTGTTAGCAACATGCTTGGAATTCTCCAAATAGACTGTTGAAAAAGTTTTGACGAGAGCTGGTGTCATTTTCAACTCCACTGTCACTATCGATTCGTCTCCCTCCATAGGCTCTGAGAAAAATAACAGCATACAGGAATAAAAGACAGCGACCAGGAGTGAGGGGGGTGATGGACACAAAGCTGCAGCAGGCGACAGTAAAAAGGATACAGAATCCAGCGGCTCGCGCATTGTCCAGGTTGGTGCCGGTTGGTACCACGGGCCGGCAATGCCACTCACATTACCGCCACAGTGAGTGAAATGGCGTCCATTTCTGGCCCTGTTCAGAGTGGCACAGGAATAGACAGGAACATAAACGTGAGGATAACAGAAAGATTTTTTTTTGGTGAGGGTGGTTTGGAGTAAAGGTTGGAAGGATGGGGGGGGGGGGGAGGAGGGGAGGAGGGGGAGGGCCTGTGTTTGTCTATGTGGTTTTGCTGTCATCTGCTGCTGAGTATTGAACACATATCACTTTATGGAAGCGTTTGCTCTGTTTCTGTCACTCTGAGTATGTATGTCTGCCTTTCCATCCCCTTCTCCTTTTTGTACTCCCAGTTCTTAAAGAACCGGGAGTACTTTACAATGAGAACGAAGAAATGCTGTCTGTCTGTGTGTGTCTGTCTGCCTGTCCGTGGTCAAAATGTGTTCCACTCGCTCCAGACAAAACTTCTGGGCCGATCTTTCTGAAACTTTGTAGGTATGTTCATTATGGGTCACGAATGATGCTCAATGCTTCATTTTACCAGAATAGCCGTTACTAAACGGCTATAACGGCCCAAAACGGTTTTCTTCTTCATAGAATATCTCAGTGACGAAATACATTATGACGCATGTTTGATTCGACGTTTTTTCAGGAAGATAAACTGGGAGTACGTTTATATGCTTTGAATCTTATTCTCTTTCACAAGAAAAGAGATTATTTCGATTCGTGATATCGATTCTCTACGCACCAAGAAGATACAAAGAAAAGAACAAAGAAAAAAGGCAACAAAAAGGAAGGAACAACAACAACAACAAAACAACAACAACAACAAAAACAAAAAAAACGTGTGTGTAACATTGTGCATGGATTTGTTTAAAATACAGGTTGAAAGAAAAAACAAAGGAAAAGAGAAACTGGTGTCTATGGTTTTCAGCACTCGGACATATAAGCCTTATTTGATCGAACTTTCATAGTTCTGGCTGGCTCAACACGTCCTTGCAAAACTGAATTATTCATATGAGGGATGAGAATATTCGGAGCACTCACACCTATGAAAATACTTCATACCCACATAAGCCTAAATGTATGGCTTATTATACGCACACAGACCTACACGTATGGTTCACGATGTGTATATAGGCCTAGATATATGCTTCTGACATTAAAGAAGTATGTATACATACGCCAGAACTCACGACCGTCGATAGAGAGGATGGAAACAGGGGGTAGAAAGGGGTGAAGAGACGGGGGACGCATATTTCAGAAATAAAAACAAAATGAAAAGAAACCAAAAGTTGGAAAGAATTAAGCACCCCCCCCAAAAAAAAAAAAAAAAAAAAAAAAAAAAAAAAAAAAAAAAAAAAAAAAAAAAAATAAATAAAAAAGAAAAGAAGAGAAAAAAAAAAGGATAACTAAACGAAACAAGATTAAAATGTATGCAGATACACTTACCTATCCGACATGCTAAGGTCAAAAGGAAGTAAGTGATGGCGTTGCTGTGTATGACGACAACAACACTGACAATGATGACGATGGTTGAGACAGAAAATAAGAATGTATGTTAAGAGAGAAGCCGTTAGCCCCATTACAGAAAAAAAAACAGACAAAGAGAGGAGGGAGGGAGGGAGGGTGGGAGAGAGGGAGAGAGAGGAGAGAGAGAGAGAGAGAGAGAGAGAGGAGAGAGAGAGAGAGAGAGAGAGAGAGAGTAAAAAAATCATTATGAACAGAACTTGAAAAAAAGGTGGATATAATGATTAAAAAAGTAGAAACTCACTCAAAATAAAACAGACACACCAACACAAACCAAACGTGAGAGAGGATAAAGAGAAGTAGGAGGAGTAGAAAGGGGTGCGGGTGGGGGGGGGGGGGGGGCGGTGAAGAAAAAGGCGGGGTTTTCAAATATAAATATTAACACCTTGACCAACAGGCCGTGGAATCCGTTGAACTCTGCCTCGCGGACAGAACCATCAGGTGCGGCCGATTTCAGTCAATGTTTGTCACTGGATCAGATGGGTCAGCACCCTTCATACTGGCAGTGATTCTCCACCCACGGTAAATAACATATAACAGAGACATACAACAGACACATCATTTCACCATCACGGCACAAAATTACAATGCAACGGCTTTCCAAGGGAGGGTAGGAAAATGAGATCTCAAAAATCCGTAAAGAAAGCAACGGTCCAAAATAGATACAAAATGTACTGGTAGAAGCATTCAAGAAATCGTCAACCATCGTCAAGGCCAAACAAGATTTAATGCGCTCGTTCAGACTGCATTCTATCTTTTCATCAACTTTCGTTAAAATCAGGTGTGTATTGTTTTGTTTTGCGCAAAATGGTGACAAACAGGTAAACAAACAAACCAGTAGACATTTCTGACAAGAAAATGACAAAACAGAAATGACTTCGTAGCGGAGATCACAATGAAAAAGAACATTTTGGGGCCTTATCATTGAGGTTTCAACAAGAGGCAAAATGACATGATATATACGTGTGTTACCTATCAGTGACTACTATAATTGTTGAAGATCATTGTTGTGTTTATTTACCGGTTTGCAAGTCACATTGACAAAGTGTAAGCAGTTCGCACTGCGGTTAATTTTTTTTGTTCGAAATGCGTATTGTTTTCCGTTTTCTTTTCTGGTATATGACTGTTCAATAAATACTGTTTTACGATATTGTAGCCTTCTTTGATACTCGCTTTCACGATATCGCAGTGACCGGCAGTTTATTTCTCTCTGGACAAGATTCGATGCCGTATGGAAACGCCAACTGTATCGACTACATAGCTCAGATAGAAGTCTACCAAATCCCTGGCGTCATCCCGTTTTCTGTACATATGCATGAGTTTGACACCAAGAGCGAGTCTGGAGCAGAGCGGGTTCTGTTCCCCTGGCTCCTGATGCCTTCTGGGCATTGACAGAGGAAAGCTTGGACACATGGCACCGTCAAGCAGGCAGCCGGCTGGTAGGAAAGAGGCAAGGCTGGCAATTGGTGTGTGTGTGTGTGTGTGTGTGTGTGTGTGTGTGTGTGTGTGTGTGGTGTGTGGTGGTGGTGTGTGGTGGTGAGGGTGAGGTGGAGTGTGTTGTGTGTGTGTGTGTGTGTTGTTGTGTGTGTGTGTGTGTTGGTGTGTGGTGTGTGTGTTGTGTGGGGGGTTGTGTGTGTTGTGTGTGGGTGTGTGTGTTTAAATCGTATGTATCGAGGGATGCCTGGTCTTAAATAATCATATTTATTATTTCAATCTTATCAACCGACCACATCCTTCAATACTGTATGACGCATACAGCATCCAGAACGAAGTACTGGCCAACCCGACCGCGGTGAAGCCAAGTTATACGGCACCCTGGAGGAGCTGCGGTGGACGGCAGCCTTCATCGAGGACACCGGGCTGCTCATCTAACGGGAAGCGAACGAGGAAGAAGAAGAAGATTTCAATCTTATTAAACTGAATATATTTGAATAGAGTATGTTGCTGCTTTTAAGGATGATGATGTTCTCTTTTGTAATTTTAGGTTCCATGTTTTAAAAAAGAAAGTGGATGTTTGTACTGTGTGCGAGCACATGTGTTTGTGTGTGTTGATGTAGTGTGTGTTGTGTCGTGGGGGGGTGGGTGGGTGGGTGGGAGGGGGTGGGTGGGAAGAGTGTTTGTGCTTGCATGAAGATATTTTACTGATGGAATTGATTTACTATGGATTGTTACACAGACAGTTTACGCCTTTGTGTGTGTGTGTGTGTGTGTGTGTGTGTGTGTGTGTGTGTGTGTGTGTGTGTGTGTGTGTGTGTGTGTGTGCGTGTTGTCCTGGTTATGGTTGCTGTGCTGTCGAAAATGAATTTTTTTCCATCTTTTGGACAAATAAAACTGTGATCCTGTTATCTTCTTATCCTGTGTTGCCATGACTTCCTGTTTCTGACCGCAAGGCACAATGAAGGTGGATGTCCCAGAGACAGACCGAAGGAGCCCTGGACAGCTGGCAGATTCTTCATGCTGACTTTTAAACATGACTTGCGCTCTGTGCAGTGCAGTCTCTATGGCTCTTCCAGAGACTTTTGAAGTGAGAAGAGAGGGAGGGGGTGGGCAATGATGGGGTGAGGGGCAGCTCCAATGGGGTTGACGCGGGGGTGGAGAGTGGAAGAGGGCTGTGGGGGTGGTTGTGGATGGTGAGAGATAGGAGTTGGAACTGGACGAAGTGAAGAATCAACTACTTTTCGAGTCTTATCCTTCTGATTCTCAAATGCGTTGAAATGGAGCTGGGAGTTTGTTTGTTTCTTCTTTATTATTAAAAAAAAAGTCCCAGACCCAGTTTCATTATAGTTCTATGGAAGGTCAAATTTTGTGGTTCGACACACTTCAGATGTATTGTTTTACGTGAGTACAGCACCCATACACATACGTGTGCAAGCACACATTCTCTCTCTCTCTCTCTCTCTCTCTCTCTCTCTCTCTCCCACACACACACACACACACACACACACACACACACACACACACACACACACCTGCTCTGCCTTCGTCCCGTCAGCAAGGTCAAAAACACCGCAGTCCAAAGAACAACACTTAGCAGAAAAAAAAAATCCGAGACCCCTGCTGTCACACTGAAAGATTTATTCACCGTGCCCAAGTCTGGTCGTTCCCCGAATAATATTTCTTCTTTTATTTCTTTCCTAGTTTTAAGACTTCAAACGTATCAGAACGAATGTTGGACAGAGGACATAAATGTTTTCCCCCCTGATCTTCGCTGAGAAAATAAAGACAGGACGCATGAGATTTTAGCTTCTGTCCTTGCTGAGGCAATAAAGCTGGTATTTCTGAACTTGCGATAAACAAATAAACTGGGTAACAATGCTGGCATCTGAAATTGATGGCCTACTTTTGTATGACCAAGCGCAGGAAGACTAGTCCTTAGACTGAGACAGACACACGTTTCGTTAGCTGTAGACTGTTTCGAAAATGGCTGAGATCTAACTGCACGACTCCTTCCTAAATTAGAATAATTTAGAACGTCATCCATTTATTTCCAGCTCATTGAATCAAAACATAAATCGAAATCCATTGATACTAACAGGATTGAAAGTGATTTATTTCGAAGTAATGCATCTTATCACCAGTACTCCTATTTTGGTTCATGGTTCGAACAAAAGACGAAGTGAATCTTTCTGAAGCGTGTATTCTCAACGTCTAGATGTTGTTTCTCGCCTGCATTCTGTTGTCAGCGTCGAGCTCTCTCTCTCTCTCTCTCTCTCTCTCTCTCTCTCTCTCTCTCCTCTCTCTCTCTCTCTCTCTCTCTCTGTGACTTAGATTTCAGTGACTACAGGGAAGTTAACAGTTGTCCAGATGACATTAAGACTTTCATTCTACTGAATTTGGGTTGTCTGACCAAGTCGTATACACAGTCGTGTGATTTTATTTTCATTACAACGCCCGCGATGTGTATTATCAGAGCTCACTTGATCGTGTACATGTCTGTCTTGAGATCGTGGTGTAGATGTCAAATGCTTTAATTCAAGACAGGACCTCTTCTCCTTTCACATTTCGACAATGTTGCATCTGAAAGCCTCCCAGATGTAACCATAAATTCTGTAGGTACTCTCCTGACAAAAAAAACTTCAAGGTCTGATTGCACATGGCACTAATATTTAGCCATTTGTAAATATTGACTCTAGGATGGTACAGACCTCATAACACTCTGGACTGAACCCATTTGAAGATGCGGACCGTACAAGGAATCCAGATTGCACCACTTGGAGATACCGAACGAACCTCAACCCCCTGCTCACCCACGAGGCTCCAACTAGAACCATCTACGAATACTGTCCCCACAAGGCTGAAGACTGAACCATTTGTAAACGCTGACGTCACAAGGCTGAAGACTGAACCATTTGTAAACGCTGACCTCACGAGGCTTAAGACTGAACCATCTATAAATGCTGACGTCACAAGGATTAAGACTAAACCATTTCTAAATGCTGACCTCACAAGGAACCAGGACTGAGCTATTTGTTGACCAGACAAAAGGAGGTTACAAGACTGACCCAAAGAGACTCAGGAGTTGACCCATTCGTGGGCACTAAGGCCACAAACCAAGACCTGTAAATCTTGACCACGGCTCGACCATCTTTACATGGCAATTTCTTGCAGACTGACATTTGCACAAACAAACAGAACCTAAATCGATACCCTGCATTCTTGCTTTGCCTGCGCGCAGGATAAAGATTCTGCAGAGGCACAGAACATAAAGCTGGGGATGTATGATGCAGGAGATGTCAACGCTCTGTCTGCGCACGCGCTGGCTTGTAAAATGACCGTGCCTTTACGACGTTCTCTGGACATTTGGGACGTGACATCAACTTGGCTATTCACACGCTTTCGTATAAATCTCGAAGACGTTCTGGGGAGCTTTAAAATTGGCTTCCCCCCGTGAACTTGTGAACAACAACAGCAATGATGGTATGTGTGTGTGTGTGTGTGTGTGTGTGTGTGTGTGTGTGTGGTGTGTGTGTGTGTGTGTGTGTGTGGTGTGTGTTTGGAAGGGTAGGCTTGCATGAGTGCATGTGCACAGATTTTTACGAGTGCGTGTACATAATTGTTCATGTACCTTTGCATGAGAGAGAGAGAGAGAGAGAGAGAGAGAGAGAGAGAGAGAGAGAGAGAGAGAGAGAGAGAGAGAGGAGAGAGAGAGAGAGAGTTTCAAAGCGATACCATTCGCCTGAAAATTCGTAGCATTCAGTAGAGTCGTTCACCTGTGAACTAATACTCAAATAATTAACTGAAATCACATCTAACAGGGAAATTCCAGCATCTCTGACTGTCAGCCATAAGCAATTTGACACAGTTAACTTGATAATCACTGGCACAATAGAAATATCAATAGTGATAAACAAAAAGAGCGACATGACAAACAGAGACGACGTCTGAACAATCCGACTTCTATTCCCCTTTGTTCCTAATTAAAGTCACTTCTTCAATTGAGAAACAAGATAAATATTCTCTTCAGAAGCTTTAGGTGAAATGGAGATTTTTCGATGATTATTTCGAGCCTTTTTCCCCACACGCCAAAACAATAATACCCTCTAAGCTGTAGGAAAACGCTTCAAAATCATAACCCTCTCTCACAGAAGAGGATGAAATGTTACGGTCCACGGACATAGGAACTACAAGAAAGAGAGGACAGGATGGTCTCTTGCCAGTTTCTGGAGCTGTTTCAATACTGATAGGATTAGTTGTGTGGGAGACAAACAGACAGAGAGTAATGGAATGTTCTATGTCCAAATCCAGCACAAGATTAAAGAGAAACCAAAATACGTTCTAACCTAAATGCCGAGAAGGGGAGAAAGAGGAGGAGGACGAATGAAGTAAGGAGGGAGGATGGAGGAAAGAAGGGGAGATGTAGCGACCCCCGGAGTGCCCGGGGACTAAAGTAATCCCCTCAGTCAGACAAGGTACAGTGGGTTGGTCGGAAAGAATGTCAATCACCCACACCATCACAAGGGATAAAGACGGAGAAGGCGTGTAACCCACATAGAGAGAGAGACAGATTGTCTCTGTGTTGGGGGCTTGGCAATAATAACACAGACATTGAAACTGACGGACTAGGTATTCTTGGGAGTACACCGGTTTGGGGCCAAAGTCGATAAGTGTGCCTTTGGTGGACGTTTGTCAGCTTGTGCACAATTCTTGTGAGTACACTGGTTTAGGGCAAAAGTCGATAAGTGTGCCTTTGGACGTTTGTCAGCTTGTGCACAATTCTTGTGAGTACACTGGTTTAGGGCAAAAGTCGATAAGTGTGCCTTTGGACGTTTGTCAGCTTGTGCACAATTCTGTGCTGGAGTACACTGGTTTAGGGCCAAAGTCGATAAGTGTGCCTTTGGTGGACGTTTGTCAGCTTGTGCACAATTCTTGTGAGTACACCGGTTTGGGTCCAAAGTCAATAAGCGTGCCTTTGGACGTTTGTCAGCTTGTGCACAAACTCATGAAGGCACATCATGTGGGTCAACACGAATACATTCATGTCGCCTGTTCTATTGGCAGGACGTCATTAGAACCGATTTCTGTTTGGATCTCTGTATTGTCTTGGATTGTGTTGATGCTTCCCATATTTTTTGCCAGTTACCAGTTTGATTTGTATTGTACTGTATTGGACCAAAATCACCATGCCAGATCTCCAGTTTGATTTGTTTGTATTGTATTGGACCAAAATGACCATGCCAGATCTCCTCATGACAGCTACAAACACAAGAGCCTGGAGAGGAACGGCGGCTGCCTCATCACGTCCCCCCAACGACCCTAGCGGTCAGGGGAATGACTGACTGACTGAGTGATTGTGTACGTCGTTGTTAAAAAGCCGTTATACTGGAATTGAAATCCACTGAGAAGACAGGACAAGGACAACACAGGACAAAGCGTTAGGCGCTTTTTGACATCTACATCCTTTTCAAATATTTAGGAATACAGCACAGACCGAAAGAGAACATTTTTGTTTTAAATTCTGGTTGTTTCTCCTTTGGTTTGTACTGCATTGATCAATGTTTGGAAAAAACAACAACCTCAGTTTGGGAAGGTGCCTGACACACTGTTCTGTTCTTGTTCTCTTTCTTTCACTGCTGACAAACTTTGTTTTGTCTTCTACAACAAATCCAGCATTGAAAAGACGATGACGTATCTTAAGCCAAAAGACAAGGAAGAGAGGGTGTTATACACCCACCTTGTACACCCACCTTTTATTGCAGCAGCATTACAAAAACTAAAAGACTTTCAAAGAGCACATTCTGTAGAAAAAGTCTTTTTAAGGGCTCAGAGTCAGGTCACCATCTAGTACAAGTGGTAAATGTTACAGGGGGGAGTGAAATGAAATCCGAACCGGGGATTCAAAGAACTATTATGCTAGGCAGACGCAGTACAGCCTGCCCGAAAACAGCAAACGATGAACAGAAATACAGCCCCTAAATAGTTGACTAATGAGGTGAACAGATGTAAGAAGTAAATGAATATTTAAAACAGATCCTCGGATACTAAAGTGGCAGGGAACTTATTGATGGATTTTTCTGGACGCATGTGCTGGAGCTGTCCATACGTCAGTTAACAATGGAACAATAGGATTCTTTTCTGCACATTGGCGGGGCGAGAGAACTGTATGCAGCCTGGCTTTGAAATAGACGATGATTAGCGAGGTCTGGACTTAACAAATCCATGCACAGAACTGGAAGTGGGAATTGCTGGAGAGTTAAAGATGGGGGAAGCAGGAGTTTCAGCTGCTTTCTCCCCCCCCCCCCTTTCTCACCTTGTCCACCCACCCTTTTATTCTTAGCAGCATTGCAAAAACTAACAGAATTTCAAAGTGCACATTCTGTAGAAAAAGTCTTTTTAAGGCTTCAGAATCAGGTCACCATCTAAGAGCACAATCCAGGAAAAAGGTGGAAAATGGTCTTGGAACCATTTCTTTGGCTTGGCAGAAATTCATTTAGAATCAGGAGAGTGCGTTCGTGGGGGCGGGGTGGAGGGAGCTGAGCAAGAGGGCGTTACAGTGCAAAATTCAAACTGGTCACTGGCAAAAAAATTACCTTTTACCTTTGACCTAGCCCTTGACATCGTCTGTTGTCGTTGGGGCACCCCTGATGATCCGGCCACCACTCTCCTCCATCTGTCCCTGTCCTCCACCGCTCGCTGAGATTCCGCCAGGCTCATTCCAGTCCACTCTCGGATATTGTCCTCCCACCTCTTCTTTTGTCTTCCTCTATTGCGGCTTCCTCTGACTGTTCCTTGCAGGGCTGTCTTTGCAAGGCCTGCTGAACGGGACACATGTCCGTACCACTTCATTTTCCGCTTCTTGGCAACTGTGAGTAGGTCTTCATGGGGTCGAATTGCCTGTTGAATTATTCTGCGGACTTCTTCATTTGTCACGTGGTCTGTGTCATGGATGCCCAAGATCTTTCTGTAGCATCTCATTTCAGTTGCCAGAATTCTTCTTTGTAGCTCTGCTGTGAGTGTCCAAGTTTCACACGCATAAAGAAAAGCTGAGAGGGCAAGGGAGCGCATTAGGTGGATCTTGGAGCGAAGACTGAGGTTTTTGTCTCTCCATATAGTTTTTAGTTTTGCCACTACAGCTGCTGTTTGTGCAATCCTTGCCACAAACTGAGGCTTTGAGCCTTCATCAGATATGATGGATCCTAGGTCTGATCTGATGAAGGCAAAAAATATGGGAACCAAACACTGTCCAGTGCTCAGAGGCGTTAACACCTTCTAGGGTCGACTTTCATCTCCTGGCTGAGACCGAGCAGTATATCCTGGTCTTGATGTGTTAGTCTACCCATGGTGTCCATCAGAGATAAATCACATACAGTTATGTGGTATCCCCAGCACCATGGGGAGACAATCACACTTCAGCAGCCTCCTTATTCACATAGCAAAGGGCATGATAAGGAATTAGGGAGAACTCACCAACGAAAATCATTAAATTGTTGTGCAGACTGGAAATGCCAATCCGTATCATACGGTGAATCCAGAACTTGTTCACCAATTTCCACTGAAAATGAACACTATAAAGATGCTGTTTATGAGCAGATAACCGTCTGTGAACATTACATTTTCGTTGAATGTTGACATTTCATATGTTCCCACACGTGTCTCTATACTATACAAGGGGAACAACTCTTTCGGTGTGTACCCACTTTTACTTCCTCTAGCGAAAAATTATTTTCAATCATGAACTCACTCACAGACCGAATCCAGGATCTGTTCCACTTTGGCAGAGATCTGAGCTCTCAAGAGATTCGTTCTAGTTCAATGTTTCTTTCCCTTACATTGTTATTAGGATGGTTTGTACCAACATAAACAACTTATTGACCGAGGTGATTGGTTCTTCTGGTAAACATTTCTTTGTTACACGAAATCACTGATTAGTCTCACGTGCGTTTTTTTTAAACATCTGTCTATTACCAAGTGTCAAATATAATTAATTTAACAATACACTGCAATTGCTGATGACTTACACTACAGTCAACAAAGGGCGAATAAAAGGAAGCCATTTCCCGCCAATCCTTTCATTCGGATGAATGTGTGAAAACAACAGCTTTGCTCCACTTGTCTTTCTAGCATCATTTTCCCTCCCTTCACCCTCCCTGTCCACCGTCGATTTCTAACCCCCCCCCTCTCTCTCTCTCTCTCTCTCTCCCTCTCCACCGTCCATCACCCCCATCCCAGCTTCCTTCGCCTTACCGATTTGTCCCCACGGCTTTGCGTGAACATCCACACGGCATTGTTAGCAGCATGCTTGGAGTTCCCCAAACAGACTGTGGAAAAAAGTATTGACGACAGTTGGTGTCATTTTCAACTCCGGAGTCACTGTCGATTCTTCTCCCTCCTCAGGCTCTGGAGAGAGAAAAAAATGATAACAGCATACAGGAATGAAAGACAGCAGCCCGGACTGAGAGGGTGATGGACACTCAGCATCAGCAGGCGACAGTAAAAAGGATTCAGAATCCAGCGGCTCGTGCATTGTCCAGGTTGGTGCCGGTTGTTACCACGGGCAATACACCACCCACATGATGGCCATGGAGAGTCAGATGGCATCGATTTTCAGCCCTGTTCCGAGTGGCGAGAGAAGGAAGAGGATCATACAGGTGGGGATAACGGTAAGGGTGGTGGGGAAGTAGGGGATGGTGTAGGAGGGGGTGGGGGGTGGGGGATGGGGAATGGAGGAAGGAAGAGAGGGAGGCTCTGTGTTTGTCGTGTCGTGTTGATGTCTTCTGTTGCAGAATTTTGAAAACACGTAACTTTGTGAAAGCCTCTGTCACTCTGAGTGTAATTGTCTCCCCTTCCATTCCTCCCCCCCCCCACCCCAAAGAGAGCATTTCTATTTATGATATCTATCCTGTATATGCCAAAAGGATACAAAGAGGAAGAAAGAAAAAGACAAGGGAAGAAGAAGAAGCAAAATAAAGAGATTATGTGTCACATTATTTACAGATTTGTTTACCAGGAGAAAGAAAGAAAATGAAAAAAAAGCCTTGGAATTTGTAGTTCTCAGTACTCTCTCTCTCTCTCTCTCTCTCTCTCTCTCTCTCACACACACACACACACACACACACACACACACACACACACACACACACACACACACACACATTTTAAAAATTAATTCTATCATAGTTACATATTTTAGGCTAGCTTGTTCATGTTTGAACCAAATCATTCATATCAGGAGTGATAATATGCGGAGGTAAGAAAACGAAAAGAAAAGAGCACTCACGTCTCTGGAAATACGTAGTACGCATCGTAGGCCTGCATATGTGGCTCATAATACGCACAGATCATAACATGCACGTAGCCCTCCATGCTTTCTTCTGACGATAAACAAGTATGTATACACATTCTCCACGTCACGACCACAGACTGACAGTATGGGGGCAGTGGGTAGGAAGAGGTGGAAGGGAGGGAGCTACGTGAGAGGTGGATAGTATATCAGAAATGTAAAAAAAAAAATAGAGAAAAAGAAAGAAACTGAAATCAGAAGGAATTAAACGGAAGCCTTAAAAAGGATAAGTCATCATGGATGTCCGTCGTGGACGACGAAGACGTCAGTGACTCCGCATGTGTGAGCGCAAGCCAAAGCTGGACACACAAACACGTCCGCACTCTGGACATGCGACAGCTGTCATTGGGTCAGGTCTCCTCTCTTTGCGGGCTGTCATTGGTCAGGTCTCCTCTCTTTGCGGGCTGTCATTGGGTCAGGTCTCCTCTCTTTGCGGGCTGTCATTGGGTCAGGTCTCCTCTCTTTGCGGGCTGTCATTGGGTCAGGTCTCCTCTCTTTGCGGGCTGTCATTGGGTCAGGTCTCCTCTCTTTGCGGGCTGTCATTGGGTCAGGTCTCCTCTCTTTGCGGGCTGTCATTGGGTCAGGTCTCCTCTCTTTGCGGGCTGTCATTGGGTCAGGTCTCCTCTCTTTGCGGGCTGTCATTGGGTCAGGTCTCCTCTCTTTGCGGGCTTGGCGCTTCTGGTCCAGTTCCTGCAAACGCTTCTCTTCGAAGCTGT
>CM065728.1:67806660-67814160 GCA_033310375.1 Conus canariensis
TTTTTTTTTTGATGACTTGTGAGTTGACTTTAACGTGGTGACAGCCCTGATATGGCCTTTGCGGTCGGCTGGGCTATAAGTAACATTACCTGACCTTATCTCCATGTGATTAATGTCAACGAGGAAACACCATCACGATCAAGAAGAAGAAGAAGAAGAAGAAGAAGAAAAAGAAGAAGAAGAAAAAGTAGAAGAAGAAGAAGAAGAAGAAGAGAGAAGAAGAAGAAGAAGAAGAAGAAGAAGAAGAAGAACAAGGAGAAGGGGAAGAAGGAGAAGAAGAAGAACAACAAGGAGGAGGAGGAGGAGGAGGAGGTGAGGTCGAGGAAGGGGAGAAGAAGCAGGAGAAGGAACAAGAGAGAGAGAGAGAGAGAGAGAGAGAGAAGAGAGAGAGAGAGAGAGAGAGGCCTGAGTAGTAGGAAGCAACTCCAGGACAGCCAGGCAGAAGGTGTTTAGAGAAAAGGTATGATTAGAAACAGAAAGACCTAGAAAAAAAAACCCAGAGAGACAGACATGGGGTTAATGGATGGGGCGAGAGATGGTCGGGTGGGCATAGAAAGTGCGGGGAGGGAGGATTATCGGGGGGGGGGGGGGGGGGGGGGGGCGAGATGCGTCAAGCATAAGGGGTTTTTGCTGATGAGATAAACAGGGGAGACAAACAGAGACTGTGGGCGGAGAGACAAGGAAGAAAGTATGGTGGGACACATCAGCAGACACAGAGAGGGGAGAGAGAGAGAGAGAGAGAGAGAGAGAGAGAGAGAGAGAGAGAGAGAGAGAGAGAGAGAGAGAGAGAGAGAATGAACAAAATGAAGGAAATAGTGATACATGTGGCATGTTAAATTTGTCTAATTGGTCATTTCTTGAAATGAGCAAAATTTTGCTCATTTCACTAAAATCTTCCAAAAATCTGCCTATTTCGGGAAATAAGGAAAGCGTTTAGTTATTTCACGGATTTAGCACACAAAAAATGTAGCTTATTTCGTGAAATAAGCATAAAAAAATGTTTGAAGAAATGTGTTTGAGTGGTAATTGATCTATTTTATGAAACCAGCAAATATTGATTCTCTCTCTCTCTCTCTCTCTTCTCTCTCTCTCTCTCGTCGTGTCTTCGTGCTGTGTGTGTGTGTGTGTGTGTGTGTGTGTGTGTGTGTGTGTGTGTGTGTGTGTGTGTGTGCGTGCGTGCGTGCGTGCGTGCGTGTGTGTGTGTGTGTGTGTGTGTGTGTGGTGTGTGTGTGTGTGTGTGTGTGTGTGTGTGTGTGTGTGCGTGTGTTAGTGTGTGTGTGTGTGTGTGTTAGTGTGTGTGTGTGTGTGTGTGTGTGTGTGTGCGCGCGCGTGCACACATGCGTGTGCGTGCGTTCAAAAGTAGTGACGTCATCTGATCGGTCAACAGAGCCATCGGTTATATCCACTCTCAAGAATGACGACTCTCATGACTAGCATCGCTTCCATTGAAAGGTGGACAGAGATGGGTTTCAATTTTCAGTCTGTATTGTCTATGTGAGTATCTTCAATTCAAACGTGAAGTCGGTTCTGCTCTACAGCTGCGAGACTTGGAGAATGACAAAGGCAATACAGCAAAAAATTCAGACCTTCATCAACACCTGTCTGAGGCGCATCTTCAAAATCAGATGGCCAGAGAAGATCAACAATGAAGATCTATGGAAGCAAGCAGGACAGGAACCAATGGCCAAGCAGATTCTGCGGAAGAAGTGGGGCTAGATTGGACACACTCTCAGGAAGCCAGCATCCAGCACCACAGGCCAAGCCCTGACATGGAACCCGCAGGGGAAAAGGAAGAGAGGCCGACCTCGCAGCAGCTGGAGGCGAGACACTGAGGCAGAGATGAAGAGGCAGGGGGACCAACTGGACAGGCATTCAGCGAGCAGCTGAGAACCGAGTGCGATGGCGGAGTATTGTCGATGGCCTATGCTCACCCTTGAGCTATGGGCCTAAGTAAGTAAGTATTGTCTATGTGAGTGTTTAAAGCGAGCTCCCAGTATCAGGAGCCTAGTCACGATGAAAACATTCATGGCGAGGGCATGAATAAAGGATTCCAACAGCAGGTTCCTACAGACACCTACGGTTATTCTACGATAAAAGCACGAGTGTCTCTGACCTTTGTACAGTCTGAAAGAAGGTTCCTCATGGTTTCAGAGAGATTTTCCTGAACGAATTCACACAAATGTTGGTCGTCATTGGTGGTAACGAACGTTACATACTCTTCCACCATGTTAAATGCCCGTGATCAATGTGCTTGCTACCTCACCTACAATATTGTGCTTTTGGTTCATCCGCAATCAGACACCTTTTCTCCCTGAACTGGTGTTCAGCTTTCACCCGTAAAAGACATCGGGGGTACCCTGTCATGACTCACCTTGATGTATGGAGGCACCTTCTGATGAAGAGGGAGGAGAGTTAAGGTATTCGAATAAACAGAGTTACTCTATTAGAAAGAGTCATCAACTCTATTAGAGAAGAATTATTCTATTAAAGTAAATGTCTCATTCGTTCAGAGGGACCAGTAGTTGAATGGTTACATCGTTTATCTGGGAAACGGATGGTCCTGAGGTTGAACCACACACAGGTGTCGGAAATTTTTGGCTCGAAACCCACCTCAGTCCTCCAGCAGTAAATGCGTACTTGATTCAGGTCAGGGAATATTCAAGGCGGCGGAAGGAGCAGGATGGGCTACGCCATACACCATACCGTGCCCTAGATACGGTGACCCTCTGACAGTTGATCGTCCCTGCGGCCGATAGGCCTTAGGAAAGTTAACTCTCACAATTTCTAGTTCACTCTTTCTACTGATGCGACGCTGAAGTCACGAGTCTGGTCATTCTGGAGAGCGGATATACCGATGGTTCTGTTGGCCGATTAGATGGCCTCGCTACTTTTGAACATAGAGTCAAAAAACAAAAGCTGAACATAGATCCAAAAGATTTCCCCTTTGATGTGTTTGCTTTTCAGTCTATCTATCTTGTTTATATCGGAAGTTGACTTGATTTTAAAGAGACAGAAGCTGAACAGGAAATTAGATTGATTATCTGTGTTTTCGATGTCTTTTTTGTTTGCTTGTTTATAAATGAAATATATATGTGCAGCGATGTGAGTCGTCCAGTTTTGTTAACTTCCTTCCCCAGGGCCTGCCATACAAACCTGTTGTTCCACCAGACGAAAAATCGTTGAACCAAACGTCCACTGAACGGAAGTCGACAGCCCCATTGATCTCCGTGAGCTGAAAGCTGTTGGGTTGCCGGTTGCTCTCTCTCTCTCTTGTTCCATGTTTAACCAGTTCATCTTGTGCTTTGTTGTCTGAGATTATAATAGCGAACAGGGACCCGTTGCAAGGCTGCACCTTGTCGCTTTGTGCAACTGCCCGTTGCTTTTTCAAGGTAGCAACGGCAGCAAACGCTAGCATTGACAGTGCTTGTTCTCGTGGTTCCAGAGCAGAATGTATTCACGTTGCATAAATCATCAACATTCTTAGAAGGATCATAATTATGATTACAATGATAGTAATTGTAAAAGATCCATCAGCAACAGAGTTTTAATAAAAAAATTTTCTCGAACAAACACAAAACCAAATCGTCCTTATGGAAATATTTGCAAGACGAAGATCACACACTGAAATGCTGATTACGTCAATGAAAAGAAATAAGACAGTTCAAAGCAACATTCTAAAAATAAACCAAGAAACTGGACTGGTTAAAAAAAATCTGATGGAATCACGTTTTGATATGCATACTAAAGGAAAAGGAGAAAACAAAGGTAACGGTACAGACTTTCTGACACTCGAGACCGACCAACCAACCAACCAACCGTTAATCAGAAATCTGAAGTTGAGAAAGCAAAAACTGGGAGGAAGGGGATGCCGGGGGATGGGGGGTGAGGAGGAGGTAGGGGGACCCCTACGCAAACAACCAAAAAAAACCTGTAAGAGGACACAGAATAATAAATGTGCAAAAAAAAAAAAAAAGACAAAACAAAAAAAACACACCAGATAATGACAGGAAGCAGCGCTAAAGAGAATGGAAGAAAGCACCGAGACAAAGATTTACTGAGAAGCAGCTGGAGACAAAGTTAAAAAAAAAATGAAAATGGAAAAACAAACGAAAAGAAAACCAATGCCATCACCGGCAGACATCAGTCCCCTCGCTTCCCAACCCCGTCCTCTACCCCCACCCCCTTCCTCCCCCTCCTCTTCATCAACCCTTCTACCCCCTGTCCCTTCACCCCCCCCCCCCCCCCAGTTTCCCATCTCTTCACCATTTGTCTTCATGTATACTCTAAGGAGGCTGCCGTGACGAAGGGAGGGGGGATGGGGGGGGGGGGGGGTGGGGGTGGGGGTGGTGGGCAGGCTGGCAGACCTGTCTTTGTGACCAGAGAGGATTCACACAACAACAGGAAAAACGACAGAAAGCTAAGCTGAAGAACTAAGACTTTAACTGAGGCTGAAAACACGAATGTGTGGTTGGTGTTGGTTGGTTGGTTGGTTGGTGTTGGTTGGAGTAGTACATCGCCAAAGGGATGGTGTGGTCAGCCACGTTTGTTGGTTGGTTGGTTAGTTTGTATGTCAGCAAAATTCCAGGCATGATACAGGGCTGATCTTAACGAAATTTGGCTTCTTCGGATGGACCTCAAAGACCATCAGACCTCAGTTCCATTGGGGTGCAGATGCATTTGGGTGCAGATGCATTGGGCAGATCCGAATCATTGGGGCAAAGCAGGACCCAGAACGTCTGCAGTTTCCTGAGTGATTGTTTCGTCTTGTTTGTCTTGGCCCGGATTTACTATCTATCTGTCTGTCTGTCTCTCTGTCTGTCCGTCTGTCTGTCTGGATGCCTCTACTCTGTCTCTGTCTGCTCCCTTTTTTCATTCTCGCCTGTTCCCACACACATACATACATACTCATACGTACATACATACATACATACATAATACATACATACAACCACAACGCACACGTACACACATTCAAGACACACACACACACCACACACACACACCACACACACACACACACACACACACACACACACCACACACACACACACATTTTTGGTTTCTTTGGTTTCTGTGTGTGGGAGGGCGTGAGTGGATAGGTGGACGTATGACAGAAAGTGAATGTGTGAATTACATGGTCGCATGCTTCCAGTTGAATGAATTAGGGGAGAGACAGACAGACAGAAGAAAGAAAGGAGACAGACACAGACAGGCAGCCAGAGACAGAGGACAGAGACGGAGACAGAGACAGAAGACAGACAAACAGACACGGACAGACATACAGACAGATTGATAGAAAGACAGACAGAGAGACAAGAATCATCGTTGCGTGAGATGACGGTCAAATAGAAGAAGAAGAAGAAGAAGAAGAAGAAAAAGAAGAAGAAGAAGAAGAAGAAGAAGAAGAAGAGAGAAAGGGGAGAGAGAAGAGAGAGGAGAGAGAGAGAGAGAGGATCATACATACATACATAAAGACAAACCGACAGACAGACAGACGACAGACAGACAGACAGCACAGACAGCCAGCCAGCCAGCCAGCCAGCCAGCCAGAGAGACAGAGATTAAACTTTCTGTGGGAGAAACAAGCGAAAAAGAAAGGAAGAACCGACAGGTCCATTGTGCGACATCCGTGCCGATCACACGGCTCACTGGCCACCGCTGGACACAGGGCGCCCCAGCAGCAGCAGCAGCAGCAGCAGCAGCAGCAGCAGCAGCAGCACTCGCCAGCCCACAGTGCCTTGCTGCAGGTGGCCACACAACCTCCAGCTGGCCATACGCCTCCATGGCAAATATAAAGCGAAGACAACACTATGCTCTCGTGAGCCGAGCCACGCAACACTTCGGAGGAACTCGTTTTGGTCATGGACAGCATTCAAATTCAATCTGAAACGAGTCCTTATTCACCCCCCCCCCCCTCTCCTACCCATCTTTTCAAGCCTACACTGCCCGATCCCTTTCGTCAGATCTTCCCACCTCCACCCACTACCCCCCTTCCCCCTTTTTTTTCTTTCTTTTCTTTCCTTTTTTTTGTTTTGAAACCGCTGTCAGATCAATTTTTTTTTACATTATTGTTTCTCTGTACCTTAGTAAATGATTGATGATCTTTGTGACATGCTTAAGTATATATATATATATATATATATATATTATATATATATATTATATATATCCACACACACACAAAACATGGAAGATGTAGGCACTCAAGGTCTGACCAGCGCGTTGGGCTAATGCGTAGGTCAGACATCCGCTGAGCGTAGCCACGAGACCCTCTTCTTCAATTGTCTCATTTTAGTTGTTAATTTATTTATCCATCAGCTTCAAATCATGCGTGGTGTGGTCTCAAAACTTAGCGGATGTGGTGTAGCGTATATGGACTAGTCCGCACGCAGTGACGCCTCCTTGATGAAACTGAAACTATATATATATATTATATATATATATATATATACACTGAGAGTGTTAATGAAATTTAGAATAAAGAGAATGTTTTGAATTCAGTGTATGACATGTATCTCTGGATCTGTGCAAGGGTCATGGCGACGGAAGGGCAAAGAGGAAACATTCAAACATTCAAAGATGTACTGTCTAACCTTCCACAGAAAGAACCCCCCCCCCCCCCATCCCTCTTCCCCTTCCCATCCTTTCATATACATTATCTATGCCTCTCAAACAGTTAGGTAAAATTTGAAAAGAGAGGGGTTAGTTACCGCCAAGGACACAGACAAACAAGAGTACAGGACTAGACACAATGCATTTCCACCTCTTGGGTCTTCTTCAGGAGAAAACACACAATATTTAGGACAGTGACAAGAAGAACATGTAGCCACTTAGCTGCGCTTCTCCTGTTTGTCTCCAAATTGAAAATGGCCGCCAGACGGAAACGAGGGATGAGAGAGGGGGTTGGGGGGGGGGGGGGAAGAAAACAGTTAGGTGTTTGTGAATACACAAAGACAATCATTGACATTTCGGGGACAGACCCAGTTGTTTCAGAATTGTTAGTGGTACTTCATTATTTAGAGGTCCCACTGTGTTCTAGCACGTACACCAACATAACCAGACATTTATAAATCTTTGCGCAGACTTTGTTTATATGGAGGAGAAATTGCTAGGCTCGCTGGCTTTCCCCCACTGTATTTGTTCAGCATATCATTGCTCGGTCAGTTATTGGGATATTGCATCTCTTTGGAGATTTAAGTAAAGGCTGTTCTGCGTACTTCTTAGCTGTTGTTAGCATTAATGTGTGACTGATAATACTTTGGTTATTCAACAGTGGAGGTGACTACTCAGGCTGTCGGAACTTTTGGCCTTGTATCTTTGAACTTTTGACCTTGTATCTTTGAACTTTTGACCTTGTGTCTTTGAACTTTTGCCCTTGTATCCTTGAACTTTTGACCTTGTATCCTTGAACTTTTGACTTTGTGTCTTTGAACTTTTGACCTTGTATCTTTGAACTTTTGACCTTGTATCCTTTGATGGATCCTCGAGACAAGGCTCGAA
>CM065728.1:67824160-67831660 GCA_033310375.1 Conus canariensis
ATAACGAAAGGAAATATTGAGATGGTAGGATAATGAATCAATAAAAATTAAATGTGCAGGAACGTTTGGTTTCAGAGTGTAACAATAACAAAATTAACCCGTAACTGCCGGTTCTTTGATCACGGACAGATGAGAGGTTACCCTCACTATTGACACAATTGTCCAGGGACAGATGAGAAGTTACCCTCACTACTGACACAATTATCCATGGACAGATGAGAGGTTACCCTCACTACTGACACAATTGTCCATGGACAGATGAGTGGTTACCCTCACTACTGACACAATTATCCATGGACAGATGAGAGGTTACCCTCACTACTGACACAATTGTCCATGGACAGATGAGAGTTTACCCTCACTACTGACACAACTGTCCATGGACAGATGAGAGGTTACCCTCACTACTGACACAACTGTCCATGGACAGATGAGAGGTTACCCTCACTACTGACACATTGTCCATGGACAGATGGGAGGTTACCCTCACTACTGACACTGTCCATGGACAGATGGGAGGTTACCCTCACAACTGACACAACTGTCCATGGACAGATGAGAGGTTACCCTCACTACTGACACAACTGTCCATGGACAGATGGGAGGTTACCCTCACAACTGACACAACTGTCCATGGACAGATGAGAGGTTACCCTCACTACTGACACATTGTCCATGGACAGATGAGAGGTTACCCTCACTACTGACACATTGTCCATGGACAGATGGGAGGTTACCCTCACTACTGACACATTGTCCATGGACAGATGAGAGGTTACCCTCACTACTGACACATTGTCCATGGACAGATGGGAGGTTACCCTCACTACTGACACAACTGTCCATGGACAGATGAGAGGTTACCCTCACTACTGACACAACTGTCCACGGACAGATGAGAGTTTACCCTGACTACTGACACAATTATCCATGGACAGATGGGAGGTTACCCTCACTACTGACACAACTGTCCATGGACAGATGAGAGTTTACCCTCACTACTGACACTGTCCATGGACAGATGAGAGTTTACCCTCACTACTGACACAACTGTCCATGGACAGATGAGAGTTTACCCTCACTACTGACACAACTGTCCATGGACAGATGAGAGGTTACCCTCACTACTGACACAACTGTCCATGGACAGATGAGAGGTTACCCTCACTACTGACACAACTGTCCATGGACAGATGAGAGTTTACCCTCACTACTGACACAACTGTCCATGGACAGTTGAGAGGTTACCCTCACTACTGACACTGTCCATGGACAGATGAGAGGTTACCCTCACTACTGACACAACTGTCCATGGACAGATGAGAGTTTACCCTCACTACTGACACAACTGTCCATGGACAGATGAGAGGTTACCCTCACTACTGACACTGTCCATGGACAGATGAGAGTTTACCCTCACTACTGACACAACTGTCCATGGACAGATGAGAGTTTACCCTCACTACTGACACAACTGTCCATGGACAGATGAGAGTTTACCCTCACTACTGACACTGTCCATGGACAGATGAGAGGTTACCCTCACTACTGACACAACTGTCCATGGACAGATGAGAGTTTACCCTCACTACTGACACTGTCCATGGACAGATGGGAGGTTACCCTCACTACTGACACTGTCCATGGACAGATGGGAGGTTACCCTCACAACTGACACAACTGTCCATGGACAGATGAGAGTTTACCCTCACTACTGACACTGTCCATGGACAGATGGGAGGTTACCCTCACTACTGACACTGTCCATGGACAGATGGGAGGTTACCCTCACAACTGACACAACTGTCCATGGACAGATGAGAGGTTACCCTCACTACTGACACTGTCCATGGACAGATGAGAGGTTACCCTCACTACTGACACTGTCCATGGACAGATGAGAGTTTTCCCTCACTACTGACACATTGTCCATGGACAGATGGGAGGTTACCCTCACTACTGACACTGTCCATGGACAGATGAGAGTTTACCCTCACTACTGACACTGTCCATGGACAGATGAGAGTTTACCCTCACTACTGACACATTGTCCATGGACAGATGAGAGGTTACCCTCACTACTGACACAACTGTCCATGGACAGATGAGAGGTTACCCTCACTACTGACACTGTCCATGGACAGATGGGAGGTTACCCTCACTACTGACACTGTCCATGGACAGATGAGAGTTTACCCTCACTACTGACACTGTCCATGGACAGATGAGAGTTTACCCTCACTACTGACACTGGTCATGGACAGATGAGAGTTTACCCTCACTACTGACACTGTCCATGGACAGATGAGAGTTTACCCTCACTACTGACACTGTCCATGGACAGATGAGAGTTTACCCTCACTACTGACACTGTCCATGGACAGATGAGAGTTTACCCTCACTACTGACACTGTCCACGGACAGATGGGAGGTTACCCTCACTACTGACACATTGTCCACGCACAGATGGGAGGTTACCCTCACTACTGACACATTGTCCACGGACAGATGGGAGGTTACCCTCACTACTGACACTGTCCATGGACAGATGAGAGTTTACCCTCACTACTGACACATTGTCCACGGACAGATGGGAGGTTACCCTCACTACTGACACATTGTCCACGGACAGATGGGAGGTTACCCTCACTACTGTCACACATTGTTCCACTGACAGATGGGAGGTTACCCTCACTACTGACACTGTCCATGGACAGATGAGGAGTTTACCCTCACTACTGACACTTGTCCAGGACAGATGGGAGGTTACCCTCACTACTGACACATTGTCCACGGACAGATGGGAGGTTACCCTCACTACTGACACATTGTCCACGGACAGATGGGAGGTTACCCTCACTACTGACACATTGTCCACGGACAGATGGGAGGTTACCCTCACTACTGACACAACTGTCCATGGACAGATGAGAGGTTACCCTCACTACTGACACAACTGTCCATGGACAGATGAGAGGTTACCCTCACTACTGACACTGTCCATGGACAGATGAGAGTTTACCCTCACTACTGACACTGTCCATGGACAGATGAGAGTTTACCCTCACTACTGACACTGTCCATGGACAGATGGGAGGTTTACCCTCACTACTGACAACTGTCCACTGGACAGATGGGAGTTTACCCTCACTACTGACACAACTGTCCATGGTCAGATGAGAGTTTACCTCACTACTGACACTGTCCATGGACAGATGGGAGGTTACCTCACTACTGACACTGTCCATGGACAGATGAGAGTTTACCCTCACTACTGACACTGTCCATGGACAGATGAAGGTTACCCTCACTACTGACACTGTCCATGGACAGATGAGAGTTTACCCTCACTACTGACACAATGTCCATGGACAGATGAGAGTTTACCCTCACTACTGACACTGTCCATGGACAGATGAGAGGTTACCCTCACTACTGACACATTGTCCATGGACAGATGAGAGGTTACCCTCACTACTGAACACTGTCCATGGACAGATGAGAGGTTACCCTCACTACTGACACACTGTCCATGGACAGATGAGAGTTTACCCTCACTACTGACACTGTCCATGGACAGATGGAGTTTACCCTCACTACTGACACACTGTCCATGGACAGATGGGAGGTTACCCTCACTACTGACACTGTCCATGGACAGATGAGAGGTTACCCTCACTACTGACACTGTCCATGGACAGATGAGAGGTTACCCTCACTACTGACACTGTCCATGGACAGATGGGAGGTTACCCTCACTACTGACACTGTCCATGGACAGATGAGAGGTTACCCTCACTACTGACACTGTCCATGGACAGATGGGAGGTTACCCTCACTACTGACACTGTCCATGGACAGATGGGAGGTTACCCTCACTACTGACACTGTCCATGGACAGATGGGAGGTTACCCTCACTACTGACACATGTCCATGGACAGATGGGAGGTTACCCTCACTACTGACACAACTGTCCATGGACAGATGGGAGGTTACCCTCACTACTGACACTGTCCATGGACAGATGGGAGGTTACCCTCACTACTGACACTGTCCATGGACAGATGAGAGGTTACCCTCACTACTGACACAACTGTCCATGGACAGATGGAGGTTACCCTCACTACTGACCAACTGTCCATGGACAGATGGGAGGTTACCCTCACTACTGACACAACTGTCCATGGACAGATGGGAGGTTACCCTCACTACTGACACATGTCCATGGACAGATGGAGGTTACCCTCACTACTGACACACTGTCCATGGACAGATGACAGGTTATCCTCACTACTGACACAACTGTCCATGGACAGATGAGAGGTTACCCTCACTACTGACACATTGTCCATGGACAGATGGGAGGTTACCCTCACTACTGACACATTGTCCATGGACGGAAGCTAGGACTGTTCAACAGCTAACTTACTCAGGATCCATCATTTGCAGAGAGGGATCCAAACTAGAAATCCTCGACGACGACGACGACAACGACGACGACGATGATGATGATGATGATGATGATGATGATGATGATGAAGAATATATGATGATGATGAAATGATGATGATGATGATGGTGATGATGATGATGATGTGATGGATGATGATGTTGATGATGATGATGATGATGATGATAATGATGGTGATGATGATGATGATTGTGATGATGATGATGATAGAACACGTGATGGCAGGGAATATGGTGAAAGAGAAGACAATGACCCATAAACGTATACAGCAAGTCCAAATTTGAGCATCACTTTCATCAGGGAGGTATTACTGCGTGCGGACCAGTCCATGTGGGCACTTCTGCCCACTTCAGACACCACACTGCGCAGGATTCACGGCTGAGCGATGAATGAAACAGTGACTGAGATGGAAGGACTGAAGACGAGGGTCTCATGGAGAACACTTAGTACATGTCTGATGTGCGCATTAGCCCAGCTCTGCTCAGGCATGGGATACCTACCTAACATTGTCTTCGTGGCTGTTATTGTATGTACGTGTTTGCATGTGTGAGCACGCGTATATGCATTGTGTGTGTGTGTAACGTCGATAGGTGGGCACGAGCCCCCGTGCGCGCGCGCCGCGCGCGCGCGCGCGGTGTGTGTGTGTGTGTGTGTGTGTGCCAATGTATGCGGTGTGTGCGTGCATTTGCGTGTGCGTGTGCGATCTGTGGGCTTACAGGAGCATACTCCTACATGCACGCATGTGTGCGTGTGAACATATATGTATATGTATGTATATATATATATATTATACATTATTTATAATTCATTATTATATATACATAAAGGATATGTATGTGTAAATTACCATTTGGGTGCACGCAGCGCGACGCGCGCGAATTGGTGTGAGGGTGTGTTGTTGTGTGTGTGTCTTTGTGTGCTGTGTTCGTCTGTGTGTGTTGAGGCGTGCGCGCCAAGGCCGTGAACTGCATGTGTATCGTACTTGTGCGTGCGCACCGCGTGTGTTTTTTGATATGATGTGAGGACATGTAGAGATGACATTCGCCATTTCTGATCAGTATAGACAACTCAGTAACAATAATTAGGATAATAATATAATACAAATCATAGCGATGAATTAACCTATAGTGGGGTATGAGATGCTGATGAATTGATGACGTGTGAGTATGTGTGTAGTGTAGTAGTAGTAGTGTAGTAGCAGGAGGAGCGGCAGCGCACGCGCAGCTAAGCAACGAGTGGCAGCAGGTTAGTATTAATATGTAGACAGTAAAGTGCAGCACAGCAGGATTAGAAAATAGTAGCAGTAGTGGCAGCAGCAGATCAATTAGTATGTAATAGTAAGTAGTGGCATGAGATGCAGAATTAGTAGTAATAGTAGCAGTAGTGCAGCAGCAGCTAGATTAGTAGTATAGTAGTAGTAGTGAGTAGTAGCAGCAGGTAGTAGAACGTGTAGTGGCAGCAGCAGCACATGCAGCAGGATTAGTAGTAATAGTAGCAGTAGTGGCAGCAGCAGCAGCACTAGTAGCAGTAATAGAAGCAGTAGTGGCAGCAGCAAGCAGCACTAGTAGCAGTATAGTAGATAGTGCAGTAGGCAGCAGCAGCAACGCAGCAGCAACAGCAATGTCAAAAATTAGTAAGTCCAGTCCAGAATTCCGATCAAAGACACGAGTCTAGGAAAACGACGCCTTCAACTGACAGTCTTTTACAAAAGTAATCTGACATCATCATCGTGTCACTTAACTTTTGTACACTTCCTTAACTCTTGGCGGACACTCAGTGTGTCTCTGAGTTGTTTGATTTGGCAGCCACTCTGTTTAACCCTCAAGGAAGCCAAGACAATCATCAAAGCCAGACAGCAGAGCAAGTGGTTGCAGGAGCATCCACGTTTCAATAGACATGACCCGTACCACCTGCTAACAACATCAGAGCAGGTGGCCATCTTCAGGCTGCGGACAGGCCACAACCGCCTGAACTATCACCTCTTTACCAAGTTCAGGATCGGTCAGTCAGACTCAGTGCCCATGCCAGACCGGCAGTATGACAACAGCACATCTACTGCAGGATTGTCCGTTGCATGAAGCTCTGAGACAACAGACATGGACGGAGCAAACATCAGTGGAGAGGAAGGTCTCCGGTGTCCTTGAGGACCTACAGCGCACGGTAGCATTCGTCAGGGCAGTGTTCGAGAAGAAGGAGAAGAAATACCGATAAGTGTAGCTTCTTTTGAAGCATTTATCTAGCCAACTTCGGTGAAAGAAAGGGAACTTTGTGCCTGTTCAAAGTGTGTATGCTTCCTTCTTTTCTTTTATGCTGATCGATGAGAATGAGGATGATGAGGATGATGCTACAGATTTCCATTCCGATCTGAGACTGCATAACAGGGCTGTACTCTACGCTTCCTTTCATAACATATCTTGGCGTCAACCAGGCCCGAGAGATACAGACACCTGCAGTGTTGGTCAGGAAGATTGAGCAACACTCTCAGAGACGCATCCATTAAGTGGATGGAACTCGACTGTGCGGTCCTGGTCTTCCCAGCTGAACCCGTAGCAAACTCCGGTCGGAAAAGAAAAAATCCCAAATGACTCTGACTGGAATCGAACCCACGACCTCCCAGCCGGGACTCCGCGACGCTAACCATTTCGCCACGGCGGCTGGTATGCTTCGTTCTTTTGTTTCCACAACACAGAGAAAAGAATCGTGCAGTATGTGTTCCAAGGACTGTTGCATCTTGGTGACAGTAGCATAGGATCTTTTTGGTACCTTGTTGATACTGTGGTGCAGAAAGAGTTAAAGTCTTTCCAATCTCTTTTCAACATTGCTCGCTGCTTTTATTCCAGACTCGAAAAGCCAGAGCTACAGTCTGTGCAAGAAAATATCCCTTCTACTACAGTTTGAAGAGCTGTCGTGACACAGGTTTGAAAATATTCTACACAGACTGATCAGAATGGACCTTTTTTATAGCACCGTTTTGCATCAGTTGTGTTTTTCCATCAGTAACGATGCAAAACTTAACCCCAGGTTTGAA
>CM065728.1:67836660-67846660 GCA_033310375.1 Conus canariensis
CAACCCACAAACGATAAATTCATGTGATGAAAAGACAGATTTACAAGTAACATTCGATGAGCTATTGTGCTTCTGCAAACACACTGAACATATGGCCTATCTAAATGTGGGATTGATCAAAACAATCTCCTTGCATTGAAATGGTAATACTTTTTATTAGATTGAGGTAAGCCCTAATAAGACTACATCTGGACCCCGGTAGCATTATCTGACACCGATCTTTTTGAAAAGTTCTCAACTGTTATTGAAATATTGTAAAGAAAAGCAGTTAAGCTGCAAATCGAATTTTTAATCATTGTAAGAGATAAGATTCAAGGGACATTTGATACAAATTGATATGTTTTCAACGTATTAGATGTCACTGACCTGAATCAAGTATATCCACGTGCCATCTACAATAAAAACAGAAATTTTAACAAAAGATTTTTTTAACGCTAACAGTAAAATCAAGGGAAAATCCGTATAATTGCAAAAGTACACAAATTTACAATTCACTTTCTTTAGAGACTAAATACACAAGATACCAACACTTTCCAAAACCTAGACAGAAATACGACATTCATATATGAAAAAAGCTACGTGAGCAAACAGTACAAGGGTAGATCACAATATGCATTGCACTTCGTCATTACATGAGTAACGAACCCATTTGTAACAAGAATGGGAGGAACTAAATTCTGAAGGTTTATATTGCAATTTACTGCCACAAAACTGCAACTTTACATGCCAAGATTTGCTTATCGCAGCACGATTCTGAGAACACACACAACACACACACACACACCGCGCGCGCGCGCGCGCGCGCGCGCGCACGCACGCACGCACGCACTCACACACACACACACACACACACACACACACACACACACACACACACACACACACACACACACACACACGCTGCATGAATTCAGATTCGAAAATGAACCATGGATTGGTAGAAATGATAAAGCAGAAACAATTGTAAAAACCGATATTGAAGGCTATTGACTCCGGATCACTTCCGTCAGCGCAACGGCGCGGTCGACCTGATGTGATGAGAAACTTAAAGAATCACATCAACAAACAACATCGAACCAAAATAAACAAACAAACAACCCCCCAAAAACAACAACAACAACAACAACAACAACAACAACATCGAACCAACATACCATTGACCACCTTGCAGAGCTCAGCATCGAGAGAGGAAGTGGCTGCCCATCCAGACTAAAAGAAAGAACAAGAAATATCACCAGTACAACTGTTGAAATAATCACAAGACCAGCACTATGAAGCTCCATTAAAAAAAATGGGTCAGATTCATAATGGACCTTTCCAGTGGCAGACACAAATGAGTTGATACATGTCAGCTGAAATAACAGTCTGTCAGTCTCTCAAGATCATTTGCTTCATTTGGAACATGTGTACTTCTGAATGTTAGCTATTGATGTGTAACATACTATGTCCAAAAGTGCGAGTGTATATGTGAGCGCAGGTGCATATTTGTGTGAGTGTGAGTGAGTGAATGAGTGTGTGTGTGTGTGTGTGTGTGTGTGTGTGTGTGTGTGTGTGTGTGTGTGTGTGTGTGTTGTGAGTATGAGTGAGTGTGTGTGCGAGCGCGCGCGCGTGTGTGTGTGTGTGCGTGCGTGCGTGCGTGCGTGCGTGCGTGCGTGCGTGCGTGTGTGGTGTGTGTGTGTGTGTGTGTGTGTGTGTGTGTGTGTGTGTGTGTGTGTGTGTGTGTGTGTGTGTGTTTAGCTGTTTACTTTTTTTGTTATTCTTTACTTTCAGTTTTTGTCTTGTTTCAGTATTACTCTCATGCAAAATGGTTTTCATTTTATTCATTCACCTCTTTTCAGTTTGTCTTCTTGCAATATGGTTATCGGTTTATTCATTAAATTCTTTTTTTTCTCTCATTCTTTTTCTTCATATTAATTTTCTCACTCTTCTTCTTCTTCTTCTTCTTCTTCTTCTTCTTCTCGGTAATATTACTGGTATTTTGATACTTAGTATTAGAGAACCACACAATCCATGCGAGATCCGGATTACACGTCATCCTATGTCGTGCAGTTCAAAGCCACTCGTCTGTCAACACCTTTAGGGAGGAGTGGAACACGCCTGACATAGAAACCTCGGTCACTGACGGGGTGAAAGGTCAAGGAAGACAGATGGGGGAACTGGAAGTCTGTGTTCCAGTTTACCATTGGTTGTTGGCATAGGATCAGCCAGTCACGTGAAGCTTTTCATCCATCTTGCTGGGTTCGGCTTGTGGGTCAGCCGTTCATCTTTTTTCAATTAAAAGTGTCATCTGATGGAGAGAGAGAGAGAGAGAGAGAGAGAGAGAGAGAGAGAGAGAGAGAGGGGAGGGAGGGAGGGAGGGAGGGAGGGAGAGGAGAGGGAGAGAGAGAGTCTCACTACTGTTAGTGTTATCTACATCCATTTTATTCTAATCTCCCCGTATTGTCTCCATTTTCTTTATCATCATTATTATCATGATAAATCCAATAATCATTATCAACTGAAACAAATGCAAACAACAAACAAGTAGGGTGTGTCTTGCTCCCATGATGGAATAACTGCAGGCCCGTAACTCCAGACGAATGCTACTTGCGACACCAAATCGCCTGGCAGAAATGACAACTCACAGAACACAGCGAAAATAAGGGGACATCCTCCAGAAAGGATGTTTCAAGCTTACGCATATAACCTGTACGTGACACTTCTACACAGCAACAACAACAACTGGCGAAATGAACCAATACAAATGAACATCTATTCAACACTGGCATAGCTTTTTCGATCCTGACTATAGTCAAACAAACACAAAGACTTACCTTAATACCTTGTTATGTCACTCTCAGATCTGGGACAATGCAGGGACTTGTATTGGGGGTGGTCCGTGCGAATTCTGAATGGACTGTGGAGTCAAACTATCCGAGACACACCGAATGGCCTCAAACGGTGCGGGGGTCAAGTGCTGATGGTTTGGGGCCTCTCTACTCAACGACTGCTGGATACTCGACCACACGTTTTCTTTGAACCAGTCTGGAAACAGCGCAAGCCAAATGATGCTGTTGATATTGTTTTCTTCGTAGTACAGCTGCATTGTCATCTCAAAACCTATGATTTCCATGGGGAAAGTAATGGGCAATGACTGGCAACAGAAGTTCACCCAGCTCGTCCTTGTATTTTTTTTTCTCTCAGAATTTACAGTCCCACAACGAACCAGGGAAGCAACCTCTTATCATTATGACAATTCAGCCGATCTTCAGCAACTAGGGTGGTACACTTTTCGTGCAGATTTCCAGACGTACAACCGATTTGTAGCACCAACAACCACTCAGAACTCATCACGGATGATGTCAGTTTTGTAGCTCCAAGTTACAGTTCGCCTACCATCTGCAAACACCACGCCCCTCGCTTTCTCTGTTAGCTTCTCTATCAACCACTGCCCTCTTGGGGCACACCTAATCAACTTGAGCTGGTGCAGAAGACGGTGGTCACGGCAGCACATGGCAAATCTAAGCTGGCTGGCACAACTTCGATCGTCGGCTGTTCCTGCTGAACGCGAATCATTTGTCTTTGTGTAGACGTAAATCTCCCGTATGAAACAGCAGTTCCATAGACGCAGGTTTGAAGATGACACTCGCGCGGGCGAAATGCGTGCAAATTTTCTTCTTTTGCAGCCAGTGATAAAGTCACTGTGTAAATCCATAGACGCAGAAATCGTGCGAATTACCAGCTGCCGTGACGAAGTGTGTGGCGTCGCGGACTCCCGGCTGAGAGGTCAAGGGTTCAATTCCCCTTAGAACCATGTGGGATTTTTCTGCCCCGACCAGCTCCTACCCAGAACTGAGTTTGCTACGGGTTCAGTTGGGAAGACTGGGACCACACAGTCGAGTTTCATCCACTTAAAGGATGCATCTCGGAGTGTGAGAAACTTCCTGACCAACACTGCAGGTGTCTGTATCTCTTGGGCCTGGTTGACGCCGGGATATACTATGAAAGGAAGCGTAGAGGACAGCCCTGTCATGTAATCTTACACCGGAATGGAACTCCGTAGCATCATCTTCATCATCCTCATTCTCATCGATCAGCATAAGAAACTCTCAAATTCTGTGGCCCTTCATGCCCTGCTTTCGTGGTGACCTCAGTTTCGAAGTCCTCTCCACGTCTGTGGCCTTGGTTTGGTTCCGTCGGGGTCATCAGTATCGGCGAGTCTGTGGGGGCTGTCGATGGACGGACATGGTCGCGCGCCCTCCGGAGGGAGAGCACTCTCATCCGGCTCCGCAACTAAGCAATTATTGTCGTCAGTAGGGGGCTTAGTAGCAGTGCTGTGTCTCCTCCGGTGGGTTGCCTCTTGATGGCTTGACATTGATTGCTCCCTGTAGAATGCCGGTGCCGGGGCTGTGCTGTGGACGGCTGTCGGAATGAGCGGCGTGGGTGTAATGCCAACGAGGTGGCACAGAAGATGGAACAGAAAAAAAAAAGAAAGAAAAGACACTGCGCAATTTTTGTGTGCGAAACGTTCTTCCCGCTTCTGGAAGCCAAACGTTTCTTGTTGCCAGCGAATTTTTTTCCCATCATTCAACTGCAGCACTGGAAAATGCACCCATGGCAGGACATGCACGTTTGTAAAATCTTCACCAGGCTGTGGCGGGTTCCTTACCATGTTTCTGCGTGTTATTATTCCGTTTCCCAAATTCGGTGTCATCTTGCAAGCTTGTTCGCCGCAGAATTTTTGTTTTGTGAACGCTACTTTACACAGTAAATAGAATCATGTCATTTTCTGTTAAAACTCCATTACTTGATTATTCCAGTGCCATTGGTGAAAAGCAACAGGAGCATATGAATATCGCGACAAAACATCGATAGAACAAAATTGCTGTCAAGTAATTTCAAGAATAATTTTGTGATAGGCTTTTCGCCTTTTGGAAAATGGCGTCCATGGTATTGTGGCTTAAATCCAATTGTTTTGTTTCTATCTGTAGCCACAATGAGTCGTTCACACTTAGAATTTGTATCCTGCCTAGCCTCTTCAAACCCGTTTTTCAGATTAGATCTAAGCCAATCAGAGGACAGTTCCAAGCATCATGATATCTCATGAGACCATCATCTGTTGCCAGGTATGCATATTGTAAGCTATGCTTTGCAATGCTTGCGTCTCTATTAAATTATGGTGTGTTTGCACAATAGACGAGTGGTCCCGAAACGCCAAAGCATTTGAGCCAGCGCACATAACTCAATAAGTGGTGTTTTAGATGGACCAGTGTTCTGTGCCTCTTTTAGACACATTCCAGATCAACGCCCAAACCCATCACAAGAGACATAGCACACAGGAATTAATATCCCGGGGGAGAAGGGGGGGGGAGGGGGGGAGTGAGAGAGAGACAGAGACAAAGACAGAGAGACAGAGACAGAGAGAGACAGAGACAAAGACAGAGAGACAGAGACAGAGAGAGACAGAGACAAAGACAGACAGAGAATGGAGGAGGATGGCGGGGTATCAGAGGGGCAGAAGAGGAGGGGGGGGGGGCGGGGGGGGGGGGGTACATGCAATCACTATAACAACAACACATTAAAATGTGCAGCGAAAATAACATCCTTTTTTTTTAACTTTACTTTGCGCACCAGGGAGATTTGAACACACAACACCTGATTACTAATTCAGTGTTGTCCATGGAACCAGCCGTGCATGATTAACACAATCCAACACTGATGGCCTCATGCTGCAGACGAGGAGGAAAAAAAAAAGAGATTCAGAGAGGACGTGAACTTTGAGGATTAGCTCGGACCTGTCAGCAAACGAGCAGTGAAGAACCACGATTATTGACTGACCAGATCCCCACACCCTGCATGAGACTGGTCTTGGGCTGCTTGTTAGAGGGAGGGGGAGTGGGGAGGGGGGGGGTGTGAAGAGGATATGGGAACCAGGATGGGGTGGGTGAGTATTCTATATTCTGGCCTCGTGGTATCCAGTGAAACCAACTGATTTTCTTTTCTTTTCTTTTCTTTTTTTTTTCTTTTAAAGATCTGTAATGTTTGGGCAGAGAGGGAGCCATGTAACGGGGTTACAAGGCAAGGTATTTGAGTGGAAGAGGAGCTTAGATCAGGGAACTAACTAGGAAGAAACAGCCCGTCAAGTTACATATGACAAGGTCGGTAACATAGAGAGAGAGAGAGAGAGAGAGAGAGAGAGAGAGAGAGAGAGAGAGAGAGAGAGAGAGAGAGGGTGGGGATGGGAGAGGTGGAGAGAGAGAGAGAGGAGAGAGAGAGAGAGAGAGGAGAGAGAGAGAGAGAGAGAGAGAGAGAGAGAGAGAGAAACTCTTTATTATCGGGGTGTAACACTGGGTGAATTCTTTAAGCTTCCTCGACCGACGTGGGAAAGAACAAACATAAACATGGTCAAATTTCCAAACGTGAAATGTCAAAAGCAACAAGCAATATCCAGACACATATCCACGAGTCTAAAAATAAATGATTAACAAAGAAATGTAGAGATACGCAAAGGCAAAAAACAGAGAGAGAGAGAGAGAGAGAGAGAGAGAGAGAGAGAGAGAGAGAGAGAGAGAGAGAGAGAGAATACAAATACGAATACGAATGTTTTATTGAGGGCAAAAGGGGACAGTGGATAAGATGGTGGGGAGAGGGTGCATGTGTTAACTTGACACTGACAATACTGTAACAATAACACATCACCATAGGTTGTGAACATAGTCATTTCCATGTTGGCACCATTAAGATTCGACTTCACTATGCCTTGATTACTCACTGACAGGAGGAGCCAGGCAGACAATATACTAGGTCAACACTACTGCAGCGCTGATGACCGCTCGCTGCCGACGCGGAGGAGGAGGAGGAGGAAAAAAAAAACCAGATTCCCAGACGACATGAACTTTGAGGATTAGCTCTGACCTGTCACAAAACGAGCAGTGAAGAACCACGATTATTGACTGACCAGATCTGCACACCCTACATGAGACTGGTCTTGGGCTGCTTGTTAGAGGGAGGGGGGAGGGTGAAGAGGATATGGAAGCGAGGATGGGGTGGGTAGGTGGGCGATATTCTTGTCTTGTGGCATCCAGTGAAACCATCACCAACTGGTTTTTCCATCTTTTGTTGTTGTTGAAAAGTTATGTAATATCTGTGCAGAGTCTAGGACAAGCAACATGATCATAAGCATGGGTATTAAGCTGCAATCAAACACACAGCAGGAAACTTACTCGAAAGATATAACCCATTAAGTTGTGATCTACAAAATGTGTGAGTGTGTGTGTGTGCGTGGTGTGTGTGTGTGTGTGTGTGTGTGTGTGTGTGTGTGTGTGTGTGTGTGTGTGTGTGTGTGTGTGTGTGTGTGTGTGTGTGTGTATGTGTGTGTGTGTGTGTGTGTGTGTGTGTGTGTATGTGTGTGTGTGTGTGTGTGTGTGTGTGTGTGTTGTGTGTGTGTGTGTGTGTGTGTGTGTATGTGTGTGTGTATGTGTGTGTGTGTATGTGTATGTGTGTGTGTGTGTAAATGTAGAGAGGGAGGGAGGGAGAAAGAGAAAGAGAGACAGACAGAGAGACATAGAGGCGGAGAGAGAGAGAGAGAGAGAGAGAGAGAGGAGAGAGAGAGAGACAGAGACAGAGACAGAGACAGAGAGACAGAGACAGAGAGAAAGGGAGAGACAGAGACGGATATATACGACAGAGCTTAGTGTGAAGAAATGTAGGGCAGGAGAGAGAGAGGGGAGGGAGACCAGAGAGTTGTTTAGCTGATAACACTGTAACACCCACACATTCAAGCGGGCAGCGAAAAATGCCTGTTTTTTATGTTAGCACCAGAGAGAGTGACACTCACAACGTCTGATCATTCGCTTAGTGCTGTAACACAGAGCCAGGCAGCCATGATACAAGACATACAGCAAGGCAACGCTGATACCGTCATGGTGCAGATGAGGAGGCTGAAACAGATTCCCAGAGGACGTGAACTTTGAGGATTAGCTCTAACTTGTCGGCCAGACGGGCAGTGAGGAGCCGAGCCACGATTATGGATTGACCAGATGAAAGCACGCCACGTAGGACTGAACACAGGCTTCTTATCAGCATGAAAGGGGGTGGGGGGGGGGGGGGGGGGAGGAGGGGGGGGGGGGGGGAGAGGAGGGCGTGGGAGAGAGTAAGGCGTGAGTAGGTGTGTTATGATATTCTGGTCTCCTGGCTTATAGTAAAGCCATTATCGACTAGTTTTCCTTTTTTTTTTTTTTTAAAGATCTATAATGTTTGAGCACAGAAGGTGACGTGTAACGCGATTGCAAGCAGTGGGTATTAGAGTGAAAGTGTAACACAGGAGCTAACAATACAGAAACAGCCCATAAAGTTACAAACTATTAGGTTAGGGTGTGAGTGTGTGTGTGTGTGTGTGTGTGTGTGTGTGTGTGTGTGTGTGTGTGTGTGTGTGTGTTGTGTTGTGTGTTGTGTGTGTGTGTGTGTGTGTGTGTGTGTGTGTGTGTGTGTGTGTGTGTGTGTGTGTTGTGTGTGTATGTGTGTGTGTGTGTGTGTGTGTGTGTTTGAGAGAGAGAGAGAGAGAGAGAGAGAGAGAGAGAGAGAGAGAGAGAGAGGGTGGGGGGCCATAGAATTCATCATACTGGCTGAATTTTTCAGGCTGCATTCAACAACGAGGGGAAAAATATACATTAATGTATCCAAAATTTCCAAAAGAGAAATATCAGAAGCACTTACCCATTTAAAAAAAAAATTAAAACACGTATCCACATGTCTTTTTTTTTTTTTTTTTTGCTGTCCCAGCCTCTGCACCACCTCAGAGGCAGTGCACCCACACCGCTCATTCGACACCCCATCCACAGCCACAGCCCGGTCGGCCCCGCCGCAGCCCCGGCACCGGCAATCCACAGGGAACAGTCAATGTCAAGTCGTCAAGAGGCAACCCACCGAAGGAGACACTGCACTGCTGCCGAGTCACTTCGGTGGTGTTCAGTGGCGCCTGTTCTGATCTAACATACGCAGGACACCACCTACTAAGCCCCATACTGACGACAATAATTGCTTAGTCGCAGAGCCGGCGTGAGTGAGCTCTCCCTCCGGAAGGCGCCACCACCTCCGTCCAACGACAGCCCCCATGGACTCGCCGATACCGGTGACCCCGACGGAACCAAACTAAGACCACAGACGTGGAGAGGACATTGGAATTGAGGTCACCATGAGAGCAGGGCATGAAGGGCCACAGAATTTGAGACAGTTTTTTTTAATGCTGATCGATGAGAATGAGGATGATTAAGATGATGCTACGGATTTCCATTTCAGTCTGAGACTACATGACAGGGCTGTACTTTACGCTTCCTTTCATAATATATCCCGGCGTCAACCAGGCCCGAGAGATACAGGCACCTGCAGTGTTGGTCAGGAAATTTGAGCAACACTCTCAGAAACACATCCATTAAGTGGATGAAACTCGACTGTGTGGTCCCAGTCTTCCCAACTGAGTCCGCAGCAAACTCAACTCTGGGTAGGAGCCGGTCGGGGCAGAAAAACCCACATGACTCTGATGGGATTCGAACCCACGACGTCCCAGCCGGGAGTCCACGACGCTAACCACTTCGCCACGGCGGCTGGTCGTATCCACATGTCTAAAGATGAATGAATAACAAAGAAATGTACAAAACATACATGTAGAGAAATGGATAGAAAGACAAAGAGACAAACAGACAGACAGACAGACAGACAGACAGATCATAATTATTACAGTGTGATTGTTCTTTTTTTTTTTACTACCCTTCGCTGGCTGCTTTGGTGGTGCTGTTGGATTCTTTTTTGAACCCTTGGTGGCGAGAACACCACAGTATTATGGACTGTGGTGTGTCTCTATTTGACGCCAGGCGCACAGACACAATCAGCCGTGTCTCCCTAATGAGTCCGATCCAGCGGACGAAAGGCCTAGGAGCAGGCAATACAACTAGATCTGCCTTCGAGAGGGATTGCGATGGTTCCCTCATGCAGCTAGTGAAGAATTTTCATATTTATAATATAT
>CM065728.1:67854160-67864160 GCA_033310375.1 Conus canariensis
AATCATGCGCAGCGTGGTCTCGAAGCTTAGCAGATGTGGCGCAGCGTATAAGGACTAGTGCGCACGCAGTGACGCCGGCTTGATGAACTCAATCGAGCCTTGTCGGAAGCGGGTTTCCGACACTGTTCACATCCTTGAAGGCGTGTGGGACGCATACTTCCCGACAGAGTTTGACGATTTTTAAATCATACTGCCTTTTATTAAAGGGCAAAGAATTGGGACAGTTTAGGGCCTTTTTTTGCAGTTGCTTCCCTTAGACCATTCTTCGTGTATTCTGTAGTAGTTTTATACGGATTTGAATTGTCCTACTCTCAGTTCCCGGTGATCACACGATTTTGGACACGATCACATGATTTTGAGTGGATCAAGCATTTTGTGGTCAAATTCTTGTGTTTTATGCAGTTGTCATGAATATACTATTCTCTGTAGTTCATACCAAGTGCTCAGAAGTGTAACTGAACTTGTGTGGGAGGATAGAGAGTATGAAGACGTGGATTACAGTGTGCACTAAAAGTTTTTGTTTTTCTGCAAATGTGTATCATTTTGGATTACTTACATCATATGAACTGTGTGGATTCCTCACTGAAGATAGCCTTTTTGATAAATATATTGTTTCGTCTATCCAATGGTGTGTGTTTCATGCTCCTAGGTAAAGTGGTTGATTTTTTATGTTTTTTTGAAAATTGCCAAAAATCTTGTGATCTGAGGGACAAACTGGTCCATGTTGGCTGTGACTTGATTGAGTGAAACTGAAAGTGAAACTGGTATCAGTCTCAACGCCCCAAAACGTATGACTCCACAGTGTCATCAGTAAGGCCTTTCTCTTTCCAAACCCTGTCAACAGTGTCATCAGTAATGTCTTTCTCTTTCCAAACCCTGTCGACAGTGTCATCAGTAAGGTCTTTCTCTTTCCAAACCCTGTCAACAGTGTCATCAGTAAGGCCTTTCTCTTTCCAAACCCTGTCAACAGTGTCATCAGTAAGGTCTTTCTCTTTCCAAACCCTGTCAACAGTATCATCAGTAAGGCCTTTCTCTTTCCAAACCCTGTCAACAGTGTCATCAGTAAGGCCTTTCTCTTTCCAAACCCTGTCTGCATGAAGCCTTGGTCTCAGATTCTCAAACTATAATCTTCAAGATAGGTATACATTCACATCTTTTCCTAAATAAGTAGTAGAGTAGATTTAGCGCTTGCATGATTATGTGTTAAAACAGTATGTGTGGAAGGGACCCGGATTATATGTTGATCATTGTCTGCCTTACATAAATTATGATGTATGCATGAATTGATCGTTGAATGCGAGCTAGTGTATGTCATACAAACTGTCTTTGAGGATGCTCAAATGATTTCAAAAAAGAAAAAAAATGAAACAAAACAAAAATCTTCAACCGTTCGGTCATAGACCGTCTTCAGGACTTGTGATATAAAACGAAAAGACGAAAGACAAATAAATACGTAGACTGTGAAAAACCTTGCTGTATCTTCAGAATGCCTATCATCATTAACGTGCCCAATCAAACCGTCATTCACCAAACTAAATTTTTCAGTAATGCATTTCTGTGAATAATGACTGAAAACACAATGGTCATTATCAAAGGGTAGTTTTGAAAGTCAGACAAAGAAGGACAACATAATGATCTCATTTTCTCTTCCAGTCATTCAAACAGAAACGTGTCATCCAGAAATAGATCTGTCGGTATGATTCCCGGACCATCCTGCAGAGAGCTCAAATCCTTAATATGGCAGCCTGCTTCGTAGTCATCTTGTCGTCTGCGCCCGGGCCTGAAACTCCGCTAACAAGCAGAGCTAGACACCTTAGTTTCCTGGACGTCAAGAACGATTACCGTTTCTCGTTTTTTTTTTTTTTTTTTTTTTTTTTTTTTTCGGCTTTCAAGGCTGACTGACCACCCTGAGAAAGATGGTCTGAGCCACACCAGCTGACTGAAAAGACAGTGGAAAAGGTCGACAAGAGTGTTCATCTTACTTTTCAAGCCGTTAGGTGACTGGAGTGAAGAAAGGGAGTAGGGGAGGTGGTGATGGAGGAGGTCGTAGGGTGGGTAGGTGGGTGAAGGAATTGGAGCAAAAGCCAACGTGTTCCTTTAGAAGGGAAGGGGGTGGGTGGGTGAGGGGTGCTTTTCTTTTGTTATCTCTCTTGATTGCTAATACGTTCAGTCCTGGGTATACTGAAGATTCGCGCACGCGCGCGCGTGTGTGCATGTGTGCGTGCGTGCGTGTGTGTGTGTGTGTGTGTGTGTGTGTGTGTGTGTGTGTGTGTGTGTGTGTGTGTGCGCGCGCATGCTGCGTGTGTGTGTGTGTGTGTGTGTGTGTGTGTGTGTGCGCGCGCGCGCGCTGTGTTGTGTGTGTGTGTGTGTGTGTGTGTGTGTGTGTGTGTGTGTGTGTGTGTGTGTGTGTGTGTTCGTGCGTGCGCGCGTGTGTGTGTGTGATGAACACAGCATGTTCCTTCTTTACCTTTTATGCTTAAAAATAAAGATCATCATAATCTCTCTCTCTCTCTCTCTCTCTCTCTCTCTCTCTCTCTCTCTCTGAAAACTGAAACAGGCTGTTTTCAGGTGAATGGCATTGAAAGGAAGCAGACTCCATGACGTAAAGATTCCAGGAAGAAGTTACTTCTGTGCTTTTGTAGACGTACTACTATCTAACAGGGATTTAAGAGTCAGTAGCAAGCCTAATAACCTCTCCATACAGAGCGAAACAGCAGCCACGTACTGCTTAGCTGACTTCCCTGTTTAGAGGAACACTTGAATGATAGAGCACTCACTCCACATGGGTTCCTTCTTCTAACCTCTTACCTCCATAAGGGGAGGTGTATTACGTAACCTGATAAATCGACACTTGGAAGGATTTCATAGGTTTGTACAACATTATTTTCTACAGGTTAAAATCATCGGGACTCCAAGATCATTACTCGGTTTGAGCTTTCTTCAGGAAGTTTCCAGACTGTATCATGCTCGTCAATGTGTTGTGGTGATATCGATCTTTGCCTCTTCAACTGTTCTCAACAAGACCGGGTGATGGGTGGGTGTTTGGATGGGGGTGGGGGGATGGGTTAAACATTTTCTGAGGGATCTGACTTCCTGAGAGTACTGACGGCCCAGAGAACGGAGGCAGGGTGTAAAGGTGGAGAATGTGGAGCTGTACGTTAGAGAGTGCGGGTGGAGGTATGGGAATGAGCTGTCTCCACATCGATCCAGAAGAGGGTTTTGGGGTGGTCAGTATCTACACAACTGTTGGGGGGCAGAAGAAACGTTTCAAGGACTGCCTCAAAGTGTCCCTCAAAGGCCTGGACCTCAACCTCAACACCTGGGAGTCGCTTGTCCTGGACCGCCCAGCCTGGCGAAGCAGCATCACAAAGGGTGCATGTACATCAGAGAAGAGACGCACAGCAGAAGCTGAGAGAAAGCGAGCCGCGCGCAAGGCCAGAGCTACCTCCACCTCCACTGTAGCGCCCACCCACACGTGTCCCACATGTGGGCGTTCCTTCCGGGCCCACATCGGCCTCATCAGCCACCTGCGGACCCGCACTCAGCAATCTTCCATCTGAGATTGAAGTCATGGTCATCTTCGAAATCGAAGGACGAACAACAACAATCTACACAACTGTAGCAGCACCAAAAATCCTTACGATGAATGAAGTGATTGGGTAGACTGGAGGGGGTGAAGAGAAGGAAAATATACAAGGTTGGTAAAGTACCTGCCTTTTTCTGAACCAAACTGGTCCTAGCCACAAGAATCACGCTAGAAGGTTGGTAAAGTACCTGCCTTTCTATTCTGAAAACCCTAAAACTGCGTGTCCTAGCCACAAGAATCACGCTAGAAGGTTGGTAAAGTACCTGCCTCTTTCTGAACCAAACTGGTCCTAACTACAAGAATCACGCTAGAAGGTTGGTAAAGTACCTGCCTCTTTCTGAACCAAACTGGTCCTAACTACAACAATTACGCCAGAAGGTTGGGAAAGTACCATGCCTCTTTCTGAAACCAAACTGGTCCAACCACAACAATCACGCTACAAGGTTGGGAAGTATGGGAGCGGGAGGATGGAGGTGGATGCGGGAATCTGTGTCCTTCAACGCAAACACCTTTTTCTGTTTATAGGACATTTTCGGAAGAACAAGAAACCGATGTACCAAAAATGAACATTAACCATCAGCATCTCCTTCATCCCCAACATCGTTCCCTGCATCTGTGTTAATGTAGCCTATTTCCGTGCATGTCAGACAACACGTTTGTGTGTGAGCGTGTGATGGCCAAGAGCCTTAGCAACGTGTTCCACTTTGGCGCCCATTCACCATTCTGATTAAACGCCCCTTTCTTCTGGTTTTGGTCTCCACGTCCAAACCAATTACCCATCAAGATTTTCATTGGTAAAGCCTTTCTGTTGTGTGGCACTGTAGTCTGTCCAACACTCAGACTCTCTCACTACATTCAGAACAGCTGTCAAAACGCATCTGTAGCCGGATGCGTAATTTTTGTAATGCTTGACTATTTTCGTGCTGATTCAGAATGTGTAAGTAGGTTCAAAAGTGTTAATCATACTTATAAGTGCCTATTATTTATGTAAATTACGTATAGGATGTGAGTTACATAATCTCGTAAATGCCCGCTATCTATGTGAAGAATGTCTTAAATGTAAGTTATGTAATCTTGTCAGGTGCATTACGAAGGTCTCTAAAAAGATCTCATATTTTTAAGTCGTCAGATCAGTCATTCATTCTATAAATCAATTCTGTCAAATTTCCAGCTCTGTCTGTAATTAACCAAGCCATATGATCATTTTCAAAGGACAGTTTCTAATGTCAAAAAAATGACAACATAATGAAGCGGTATTCTCTTCCTAAAACCAGGGCTGAATTGTATCAGATAATAATACCAGGCCTACATCAGTCAGTATAATTCCCAGAGTATCTCGCGGACAGTTCAAATTCTCACCACAGCGCCCAGTACCTTCCCAGTCATTCTGACGTCAGCAGCCAAAGCCCTGAAACACAGATAACAAGCAGAGCTAGACAACTTAGTTTCCTGGACGTCAAAAACGATTAGTCTCTCTCTCTCTCTCTCTCTCTCTCTCTCTCTCTCTCTCTCTCTCTCTCTCTCTCTCTCTCTCTCTCTCTCTCTCACCTGACTGGTCAACGACTGGTTTTGAGCCGTGACCAGGAAAGGCGGTCTGTGCCAGAAGGGTTGACTAGAAGAAGTTCGAGAGAGTTTTCGTCTTACTTTGAAAACCCTGAGAGAGAGAAGAGAGAGAGAGAGAGAGAGAGAGAGAGAGAGAGAGAGAGAGAGAGAGAGAGAGAGAGAGAGAGACAGACAGACAGACAGACAGACAGACAGAGACAGAGAGAGACAGAGAGAGAGACAGAGAGAGAGAGACAGAGACAGAGATAGACAGAGAAAGACAGAGAGACAGAGAGACACACAGAGATAGAGAGACAAACAGACAGACAGACAGACAGACAGACAGACAGAGACAGAGAGACAGAGAGAGAAGGCTCAGGGAAGAGGGGCATAAACTCAAAGAAAGGGCGTTGTGATAGCAGAGGCGGTGGACATGAAGCCTAGTGTTTCTCCTTAGTTCTCCTCTTTCGCTGTGATCAAGTACAGGATTGTGTGTGTTTGCGTGTGTGTGTGTGTGTGTGTGTGTGTGTGTGTGTGTGTGTGTGTGTGTGTGTGTGTGTGTGTGTGTGTGTGCATGCACTTACTTCTCTATTGCTCTTGAAGATAAAGATTTTCTGTCTTTGTCTATGTCTCTGTCTCTGTCTGTCTGTCTGTCTCTCTCTCTGTCTCTGTCTGTCTGTCTGTCTGTCTGTCTGTCTGTCTGTCTGTCTGTCTGTCTGTCTCCTTCTCTCTCTCTCTCTCTCTCTCTCTCTCTCTCTCTCTCTTCTCTCTCTCTCCTGGCAAAACGCTGAAGTCACTACGTATGGTGATCGAAAGAATGGCAGTGACCAGAAGGTGAGTTCAAGAACAAAATGGGCTACTATCGTCCTTCTTAAAAGTGCTTATGTCCTACGGGTAGTAGCATGCCTATCAAGTTCTCTACATAAAGAGAAACAGCCCAGTGCCGCTTGCCGACTCTGCTGGTTTGCTGTCTCCCCTGTGGAAGAACAATTGAATTGTAGAGCATACAGAATTGCAGACGATTCCATGTTGTACCTCCCCCCCCCCCTCCCCCTAAGGAAGAGTCTGAGGGAGTTTAGACGTTTGCTTTACATTCTGGACAGAAAACTCAATGAAACAAAGACGGATATCATTACACTGTGCGTGTGATCAGCCAAATCTTTATTGTGATATTTTTTGCGGATTATTTCGACGCTGCCTTCACCAAGGAGTATACGTTTTCTCCCGAATCTGTCGGCTCCGTTGTATCTCTGTTAGTTAAGAAGATTACGCAAAAACGACCTAATAGAATGGAACAAAACTTGGTGGGAGGACAATCTCAGACATTGTGGTGCCGATCCTTGATGCGGATCTGGATCAAAGAGTGCATGCTGGATCCGTTCAGCTAATAGATCTCACACACAAACGACTCTTGCGAACGTAACTACATGCTTAGGGAAATTGGAGTGTCGTCATTAAATGTCGATGTGGATCCATCGTGCAGATGTAGATCTCGAGACATTGTCAGGATTCGTTTGACTTTTGACTGGGCTGAGTGTCCTTGTTCTGTATGCTTCTGGATCTTCATTCTCCATGTTGACGTAGTTGCTCTCTCTCTCTCTCTCTCTCCCCTCTCTCTCTCTCTCTCTCTCTGTGTGTGTGTGTGTATGTGCGTGCGCGCGCGCGCGCAAAGCGTTTATTTAAGGAAAGTATGCATTCATAGAACAATGATCAAATACATAGAATAATTTAATCAAACATCATCACTCCCATCATCACGCCTCAAAGCCAAACAAAACAAAAGTCGAAATCAGTTTCCGTGTGTGTCTCACTTTCAAGACATTCTGTCTATGTCTCATTTCTGAGATATCGTGTCTATCTCCAACGTCTGAGAAATTATCTCTGTGTCTCACTTTTAAGATAATCCGTCTATTTCTGAGACATTCTCTCAGTCTCACACTAAGATATTGTGTCTGTGTTTCACACAAAGATATTCTCTGTCTCACTTCTCAGATTTTCCATCTGCATCCATGGAAACTGATCATGGTGCCAGAGAGTCAAAGAGAATATTAGCTGCCTGTAACATTGTTTTCTCACAGGCGCTTTTGTAGCATTGACAGTCTGAATCATATTGCCCATACACTTTGCGGATACCTCGTCGACAGACAGGCCTGGACTGGATCTGAGTCGGTTCTCTGTGTCGGTTTGTTCGTCTCTCAAAGTTTCAACCAGTTCGTAAAATCTGCCTTTGATATATTCAGAGACTTTCTCGTCCAAACACGTCAAAATACCTGGTACAAAGTAAGAGCTTTCCCATTCAAGGAAACATCCTGCACGCGGCAAAATCACAGCCGGCGAAAGGAAAACACACACACACGCACGCACGCACGCACGCACGCACACACACGCACGCACGCACGCACGCACGCACACACACACACACACACACACACACACACACACACACACACACACACACACACACAACAATCGACGTAAAGTAGATGCAGCAAAAGTGTAGGTGGCCAAAGTGTTGGTCGACACGACATTCGTGGGACTGTCATTGGATTGATGTGGTTGCGGATATGGTCATTCACGTTGGCCTCACGGCAGAGCAGTCATCATCGGTGGATCAGAACAAGCACCACTGATCTCCACCGAAGTGACTCGGCAGCAGTGCAGTGTCTGTCTCCTCTGGAGCCTTGCCGTATGATGACGACCTGACGTTGACTGCATCCTGCGGAATGCCGTGCTGGGACTGCGACAGAACTAACCATGAAATGGCTGTGTAGGGGAAAGGGGGGGGGGGGGGGGGGTAATTTGAACCTGGAGATAATAAATTGTACCCCTGCTCAATTAAGCATACCAAAGAGAATTGAATTTCTTGGAATGTGTGGTTTGAAGAGTCCATATGGGTGACTTCCCTTGCACAAACAAGATGGCAGCCACTGCCCACAGAAAAAGAGGGAGGTGAGTTAAAATGCTTTTGTTCATAATTCTGTAACATTGCCTTTAACATGTTTCAAAGCTTTGTAAGCAAGGAAGAGTGACAGCAGAAAATACACTGATCACAGTTATTTTTGATGTGGCCTGTCAGCAGGTGAAATACATTTTGTAAAAAATTGCAGCATGTATGACACAAGAGTACTTTAAACAGGGATGGTGAAAATGTCTTAATGAACTCCCTTTGTGCAGGTATATTGGACCACTGGTACAATTTACCCAAATGGGTTCAATTTAGCCTACGGTTGCACAGCCTATAGAGAGCAGGTTTTTCCAGAGACCCGGAATGAGCGGCGTAGGAGTACTTCCAATAGGGACAAGCGTCAGGAATTAGGAAAGCACGTACACAACTGCATGCTAGACATGTTTTATCATGGTGCAACACTGCTTTCATAATGATGGGGATATTGCTGCTGCTGCTGATGACGATGATGAGCATTTGTAATAGTTTCTTCTTCTTCTTCTTCTTCTTCTTCTTCTATCACCATCATCATCATCGTCGTCGTCGTAATCGTCACTATTATCGTTATTATTATTATTATTATTGTTATCATCTTCGTTATTATTATTATTATTATCATCATTATTGCTGTCATTAGTGTCATTAATGTTATTATATTGTCATTACTATTAGTATTACAATCAGTATTACTATTATCATGACCATTATTATCATCATCATCAGTAGTAGTAGTAGTATCATCATCATTATTATCGTTATCATTATTGTTGTTGTTATTTTGGTTATTATTATCATTACTGCTACTACTACCATTATCATTATTATTATTATTATCATCATCATCATCGCTGTAATTGTTATCATTAAACTTATTTCCATGAAATGTTATTCTCATTACGGATGATGATGATGATGATGATGATGATGATGAATTATAATCATTATTTTTTATTATCAGTATTATTATTATTACTATTATTATAATCATCATTATCACTATCATTATCATCATCATTAGTAGTAGTAGTAGTAGTATTGTTTTTGTTGTTATAGCTGTTGTTGCTGCTGTTACTGCTGCTGCTGCTGCTGCGGTTGCTGCTGTTGCTGCTGCTGCTGCTGCTGCTGTTGCTGCTAGTACTGTTTTTTTAACAGTTCAGATATGAGAATACGAACTTTTCTTTGGAAGTTGCCCGCTTTTTTCCCCTCAGAGTTTCTTTTCTTTTCTTTTCATTATTTTTTTTCTTTTCCTTTTTTCCTTTTTTTTCTTAGTCAATTATTCTTTTACAATATGGCCTCGGCCAATACTCTCCACGTCCAGACAGGTCTTAATGTCAGAATATGCTGGCAGCCTGCTCTCATATCGCGGTCACTTGTGAGAATTCGGCACGAGCAGAATTATGACAGATCATCCTATTTATGAAAGGCTTCAGGCCTCAAGATGACGGCTGCCTTCCAACCTGCCCCTACCTCCTTCCCTCCTTTCTCTCTCTGTCTCTGTCTGTCTGTCTGTCTGTCTGTCTGTCTGTCTGTCTCTCTCTCTCTCTCTCTGTCTCTTTGTCTGTCTCTGTCTCTGTCTCTGTTTGTCTCTCTCTCTCTCTCTCACCACACACACACACACACACACACACACACACACACACACACACACACACACACACACACACACACACACACAGAGGGAGGGATCGGGGTGGTGGTAGGTGCAGATGAGATGCAGCCGCCATGTCTACGTGTCAAGTCTTTCATAACTGAGATTTTCTGTCATAATTCTGAGTTTGCTGAATTTTCAAGTGAACGCGATATGGAAGCGGGCTACCGACACGTTGGACATTGAGACCTATCTAGCCGACTTGAACTGAGTAAACTTATCAAATAGAAAAGAGACAGAAAGAAGCGATATGCCTGAGACACTGCTGAAACTTTGGGAT
>CM065728.1:67866660-67886660 GCA_033310375.1 Conus canariensis
ATATCTTTTGATCTCCCTTGCATCCTTGAATGGATCCTCAAGCATAGGCTCAAAGATTGTCCCCTACATTTTGTACTGTTTGCATAATACTTTTAGTTTTTCATCACCTTTTTCCTCTCCACACTTTCGTTTTGTTCCATTTACTACCCTTCGCTGGCTGCTTTGGGGGTGCTACTGGATTCTTTTTTGAACCCTCGGTGGTGAGAGCACCACAGAATTATGGACTGTGGTGTGTCTCTATTTGACACCAAGAGCTCAGACATAATCAGCCGTGCCTCCCTGATGAGTCTGATCCAGCGGACGAAAGGCCTAGGAGCAGGCAATACAAATAGATCTGCCTTCGAGAGGGATTACGATGGTTCCCTCAAGCAGCTAGTGAAGGGTTTCTCATATTTATAATATATTCCCCCATTTTCTTCAACTTCATTTTTTTCCCTAAAATTTCAAATCTTTGCCAAGTCATTACTACAATGACTGAGGAATTGTTAGACTCCACTTGTTTTCCCCCACTGCTTAATTGTTTAGCATTATATGTAAACCAAATCAATTATTTTTCATAAGTTTTTTGGCTTCATCAGACAATTGCAATCACAAACAGAAAAGGTATAAACAATATCCAGGCTTTGTCCATTGAAAAGAATTCACTAAGGTAAAACAATTCACTAAGGTAAAAACTAGGAACACACACAAAAAGCCTAGCACACAAACACATAATTATGTACACCTTAAACCATCCTTGCTGTTTTGCGTCCTACTGTGAGTGAATTCACTGCACAAGCGAAGTCAAACATACATTTGATATCTGCCACCCGTGAACTCAATGCACTATTCGAAAACAAAAGTAAATGAAACCGAAAACAGGGAGACAATTAATGAAAAAATAAATGTTAGAATGCTGCCCAGTTCAAGTCTTATGATTTCTTTTAAGTGTATGCTGAGCATTGTGTGCTTGAAGGATTCCTCGGTGGAGCGGTGTCTGATTATGGAAATCTGAATAATAAAAAAAAAAAAAAATATATATATATATATATATTCGTAAGTGTATGTCAGGGACTAGGCCTCAGGGAGAAAAGGGGTCTTTTGCGCTGTATGTGCTGTAATGCAAATGTCCTCCCCCCCCCCCACACCCCCAAAAGGGGAGGTCAGCAACCCAGCAAAACTAACAAGTAGCTGTTGTTTTTGCTCTGCATGGGGAAACCATTAGGCTTGCTACTGCCTCTGGATTACTCATAGGAAGAAGTACTTCAACAGAAGCACAGTACTGGTCCCCTGGCTTGTGTTTTGTTTTGGTTGGTAATCTCTTGTACTCTTTTTCTTGTCACTGCCATTTTTTTTGTTATTAACTACGTGAAATTGTTTCATTGATTTGCAGAGAGAGAGAGAGAGAGAGAGAGAGAGAGAGAGAGAGAGAGAGAGAGAGAGGGCATAGATAGACAGAGATAGACGGTTGAGGACGACGCCTATAATCTTCATTGTTAAGAACAACAGATAAAGAAGTACATGTACTTTACATCACACACACACACACACACACACACACACACACACACACACACACACACACACACACACACACACACAGAGTTAACACGATCCTGTGTTTCATTTAATCACAACTAAAATTTTTGCGGTAACTTATGAAAAACATCACTCTTCATCTCCGCCTTCTCCTATATTTCAAATCCGACTCTTTGCCACCATTCATCCCTTCCCCCAACGTCCCCCCCCTCACCTCCCCCCTCTGTCTGTCTGTCTGTCTGTCTCTGTCTGTCTGTCTGTCTGTCTGTCTGTCTCTCTCTCTCTCTCTCTCTCTCTCTCTCGCTCTCTCTCTTTCTCTGTTTCTAAGGGTTTTTAAATTATGATGAAAACTCTGTCAAACATCTTCAAGTCAGCTTGTCTGGCCGAGTAAACCGTCTTTCCCAAGGATCGTCCAAGCAGTCATTTAAAGCCGCATCCTAAAATGAGAGAGAGAGAGAGAGAGAGAGAGAGAGAGAGAGAGAGAGAGAGAGACAGAGAGACATACAGACAGACAGACAGACAGAGACAGAGAGAGAGAGAGAGAGAGAGAGAGAGAGAGAGAGAGAGAGAGAGAGAGAGAGAGAAGAGAGAGAGAGAGAGAGAGAGAGAGGAGAGAGAAGCGGTAATCGTTCTTGTCGTCCAGGAAACTAAGTTGTCTAGCTCTGCTTGTTAGCAGTGTTTCAGGGCAATGGCTGCTGATGACAAAATGACTGGGAAGCCGCCAGACGCAGCGATGAGACTTCGAACTGTCCGCGAGATATTCTGGGAATTGTACTGACAGATTAATACTTCCTGGAATGTTCCAGCCCTGATAATGATAATAATAATATGATGATAATGATAATAATAATATCATGATAATGATAATAATAATGAGAACAGTTTCTATAGCGCCCATCCTAACAACGTGGGCTACATGGCGTTTTACAATTTTTAACAATTCAACATCTGAAAATATAAGCAGGACACACACACACACACACACACACACACACACACACACACACACACACACACACACACACACACACACACACACACTGGAAGGTAGGCACTCGTCTGACCATCGCGTTGGGCTAATGCGTAGGTCAGACATCCGCTGAGTCGTAGCCACGAGACCCTCCTCTTCAATTGTCTCATCTTTGTTGTTAATTCATTTATCCATCAGCTTCAACAAATCATGCGTAGTGTGGTCTCAAAACTTAGCGGATGTGGTGTAGCGTATATGGACTAGTCCGCACGCAGTGACGCCTTGTTGATGAAACTGAAGCTGAAACTGAAACTGAATCAACACGTAATGATCCAAGCCTGATACATACTGCTGATGAGGGAAAAGACGTGAGGTGAAGCCTGTCTTCAACGCAGCGAGAGAATCTGACTGAGAGAAGGAGGTGCCATGCAGACTGGGACTGGAAGCAGAAAGACTTTACCAATGAAATTCCTGATGGATAATAATTGCTTTGATTGTGAAGGCTAAAACCAAAAAGGAAAGGATATCAATTAGTCAGAACAACACTTGGGTGTCAAAATGGAAAGTGTTTCTGACGCTCTTGGACGTCACACAATCACAGGTACATCTTCGCATGGTAGGCACGCAAATATATCACAGTACTACTGACGGTGGGGAATGATGCTCAGACGAGTGGGTGAAGGAGATGCTGTCTGATTATAAATTAATGGTCATTCAAAATGGTTTCTTGTGCTTCTGGGGAAGTTTTGAAAAGAAGAAGGGAGTGCGCATTGAAGACCCCCCCCCCTCCCCCTCCCCCATCCCACTCCATCCTGCCACCCGCTTTCTTCCCAACCCTCTGCTGTGCTTCTTCAGTCAGAGCAAATAAGCAAGTGACCGCTATTTTGCTCTGCATGGAGAGCTCATTAGGTTGCTACTAACTCTTGGATACCTGCTACAAAGGAGTAATTCTACAGGAACACAGAAGTAGCTTCTGTAATCATTACATCATAGACTTTTTTCTTTTTAATGCCATTCAACAATGGACTTCAGTTTTCACAAGAGAGAGAGAGAGAGAGAGAGAGAGAGAGAGAGAGAGAGAGAGAGAGAGAGAGAGAGAGAATAATTTTAATGATGATGATGATGATTATGATGATGATGATGATGATGATGATGATGATGTTGATGATGATGACGATTTTATTTCTAAGTATAAGAGATGAAGCAAGAGCATTTTCCCATCAAAGAGAGAGAGAGAGAGAGAGAGAGAAGAGAGAGAGACAGAGAGAGAGAGACAGAAAAGAGAGAGAGAGAGTTTTCAACATTCTCAGAGCCGAACTAGATAACAATCGAAAGAGGAAACAAAACAAGAACACCTCACACCCACCCCATTCCCTTTCTACACCAAACCTTTCACCTTTGCCCCAAATCCTTTTTTCCTTCCCCCTTTCCACAGTCACCGAAAGGCTTTTAAAGTAAGATGAATACTCTGTTGACCTTTCTACATCTCTCCCGTCAGCTCCTATGGCTCAGACCATCTTTCTCATGGGTGATCCCAACTGGTTTTGGCCGGTGAAAGCCGAGGATTAAAAAAAAAAAAAAGGAACGAGAAACTGATCGTTTTTGGCGTCCAGGAAATCAAGGTGTCTAGTTCTGCTTGTTAGCAAAGTTCCAGAGTTTCGGCAAAGACGACAGGATGACTACAAAGCAAGCTTCCATAAAAATGTGAGCCCTTTGCAGGATGATTCGGGAATTATGCTGACTGATCTATTTCTGGATAAAACGTTCCCTCTTGTGAGATCTTTATGTTGTCTTTCTCTGACTGACCTTAAACACCACCTTTATATAATGATTATATGAATTTCAAATGTAATTCATAGCCAACCACCAAGAAAACGTAGACACACGAATCACAAGACAAAACACGACGCGTTTCGTTGTCCTGGGTGCTTTGTATCTTTCCTGAAGAATACCTAAGAGGTCGAAACGCGTCGTGTTTTGTCTTGTGATTCGTTTGTCTTCGTTTTCTTGGCGGTACGCTATTAATTACATTTAAAATTTGTTTAGATACCCGCCTGAAGTCGTCTCACTTTGCAACCAGTTCTTACAATGATTATATGGTTACATTAATTACTGGAAAAAATATATTAAAAGATTTAGATTACGTAATTACTGTTCCATTTAACGCAATAATGATAATGGATATCCTGAAGACTTCAAAGTGCTTCATAAGCTTACAGTAACTCATACTGAGTCGTCAGTTTATGCATAGTTCGCATTAACAGCGGGCTTTTATAACCATAACTGGTCCTACCCCCACACACTGAATTATCGCATAATCATGAATGCGTTATATAGTATTCTTATTTGGGTGGAGGCGCGTTTTTATGCCTGCTTTGAAGGTAGTAAGAAAACTGGAGTGCCTAGTAAATCAAGGTTCTATGCTTATGGGGTCTGGAAAGAGAAATACCTTACCAATGAAATTCTTGAGCCATATTTTGGGGGCACTGAGATCAACACCAGAAGAGAGGAGATGACAGTCAAAGTGATATGTGCGTGCCAAAGTAAAAAATGGTTCTGTCGCCCTTTCTGGCTCGTCACAAGCTCACTGGCGAATCTTGTGTGGCATACACAGCCAATATTTCACATCAGTAATGGCATTGGGGAGTGATGTGCAGACGAAGAGTGGTGATCAAGATGGCTGTCTGAGTACTAACTATCGATGATTTGATTGTAAGAACCTCTTTGTTCTTCTTTCGATATTTTTGGGAGGTGAAGCAGGGGTGTGGGGAGGTTGGCTTAAAAAGTTGACCCCCCCCTGCCCCTGTCAACAGGTGCCATACCTGTCTTGTTCTCCCACCCACCCCCCTCCAACCCAACCCACCCCCTTCTTTGTCCTCAGAACTTCCAATGCTGTTGCAGAGTCCTGTCAAAACGGACTGCATTAAAACAGTTCTCTGTTATTGCTTTGTTATAGAGTGGTTCTCTGTTATTGCTTTGTTGTATAGTGGTTGTTTCCACGCCTCATAACCCTCATCCCCCCCCCATCCCCTTCCTGTCCAACCCACAACCTCCACGGCCTTCTTTTTCTTCCCCCTAATCATCAGTGGGTTATGGGAGCAGGGTCCTTTAAACAATTTGTCAATATCCCCATCAGCAGCCTACCATCTCCCCACTCTCATTACCACACTGGCTTCGAATGACTGACACATACTCAACGTCAAGGAAGGGAGAGAACCCCATGTCAGTGGTGTCATTTGTTTCTACCCCCTCCGCCTGTTGCTTGAACCTTCAGTGGGAATCCGAGAGCTGGGTTCTTTGGGTGGGTAGCACATGAATGCCAGAGTGAAACTATTTCTCACACTCTTGTTGCTGTCACATTCTCAAAACCAATCTCGCGTGGAATGCAGGGAAACATATCACGATTGTACTGACACTTGGGGGAAATATTAAGATGAGTTGTCAGTGGTGGTGAATACGACACTCTCTGACTGTTAAGAACCTGTGATTTTTTTTTTATATTGTTATAATCATCATTTGTTCCTCTGAGGAGGTTTTGGGCAGAGGAGGGGAAAGAAAGTCAAGAGGTCACCGACTCCCCTCCCTCACCTCCCCCCCCCCCCCACTCCCTACCCACCACTTTCCTCCTGCCCTTGTTCAACCAGTAGTTTATGATGCAGTTGTTGCAACTATGGCCTGAACAACTTAAAAAACCAAATCAGAATTAAACCCAACACATCTTGTTCTCCCTTCCGCAGCCTCCATCCCCACCTATCCCTTATCAGTCATAAGAACTTACGTTCTTCTTACAGTTGCTTGGAAACCATGTGCACCCACACCCTTCTCGTTTGTTTTTTCTGCATACGCAGGCTGAAACACCTGCGGACACTCCCTGTATAGGCAGGCAAGGATTATTCCCATCTACCCAACAAAGGGAGCGGAGTTTTGTGTCTACGACCGTTTTTTTTTTTTATCCCGCCATTAGGGGCAGCAGAGGGACATCCGGAGTCATGAACCGGGTGTGGCCCAACCCCCCTAGAGTGTCAGGAGATAAGGGCCGAAACACTTGCTTGAAGGGGGCTTCTCTTCTGAGGACTCTCTGCTGCCACGCTCTCCACGAGTTTCTTTCTACTGATGCATGGGTAAACCATTGACTTCCGGGAATAGGCCGGAGGACGTCCGGGAAAGACCGGAGGACACTGGGAAAGACCAGAACCAAGGGCTCTGTGGGCTGGCTCCCCACTTTGCCTTAAACATGTGGCTACTAAGAATAAAAGGAAAAGATGCTCCCAGGATTCACCGAAAGGGGGAGAGAATGATGAATCCATCGGTGCTCAACCAATCATGACTGCAAATCCCAAACGGACTATGAACATGGACCAAATGGAATATCCATGTGTCTGTGGAAAGCGTTTCGCTACCACCCGTGGCATGAAGATCCACAGAACAAAGATGGGATGTGTGAAGACTCATCTGAATGAGCAGCAGCGCACTGCATCAGCAGATAAGACGTCGGAAGACCAAGGCCAGGATTTAAACCACAGTGCCAAGGACATCCACGCTGTTGGTTCGGATGAGGAATTTGCACAGGCCCTCGATGCCAGGCGCCTGAAACTCAACCTGCCACGAGCAAACGAAACTGAAGATTGGGAGAAACTGGATGCAAAAATCGTCCAAAGACTCGATGCACTGATAGGGAAAAGCACCCTGGAACACAAACTAGCCACATATGGGGACATTGTGTATGCCACATGTAGAGACGCCTATGGAGCAAAACTACCCAAAGAGAAAACACCTCCAAAGAAATCCAGACGCCAAGAAAAGATGGACAAGATCAGGGTCCAAAAGAAAAACCTCAAGATGCAAATGAAGACCGCACTGCCAGCTGAAAAACAAGGCTTGGAAAAACTGTGGAAAGACCTGAAAGAAAAACACAGCGCCCTCAGCAAAGCGGAATCTGCGAGGAAGAGGAAGAACAAAAAGAAGAAGACACAAGAGCGCTTCTTCAGAGACCCCTTCCAGTTTGCCAGAACACTGTTTGAGCAGCCAAAATCTGGGACCCTAAGTGTGGACAAAGGAGTTCTTGAGCAGCATCTGAGGAAAACATACTCTGACCCACAGAGCAAAGCACCACTCGACATTCAAGGTCTGGTGTGGCCAACCAACCCTGAGGAACAGTTCAATGGCAAGCCTCCAACGTTGGCGGAAATCAAGAAGGTGGTCGACAAAGCCAGAGCCAAATCATCACCAGGGCCAAACGGAATACCTTACCAGCTTTACAAGAAATGTCCCAAGGTGCTGGAGTGGCTCCACAGGCTGCTGCGATCGGCTTGGAGAAACCAGAAGATCAGCGGCCAGTGGATGACGGCAGATGGTGTGTACATCCCCAAAGAGCAAAACTCAAGGGACATCAGCCACTTCAGGCCAATATCACTACTGAACGTCGAAGGGAAAATCTTCTTCTCTGTCATGGCAGCAAGGCTGACCAAGTACCTGATGGAAAACAAGTACTTGGATGTGTCAGTCCAGAAAGGTGGCATCCCATGCGTGGCTGGCTGTGTAGAACACGCCACAATGATCTGGGACGCAATCCAAAAAGCAAAAACAGAAAAGAGAGACCTGGACGTAGTGTGGCTTGATCTGGCAAACGCATATGGATCTGTGCCCCATGAGATGATACAGTGGGCTCTTGAGATGTACCATGTGCCAAAGAACATCTGCGACATGCTCAAGAAGTACTTCAATGGCTTCTCAATGCGGTTCTCTACCAAGGAGTACACAACAGACTGGATCAACTTGGAAGTGGGTATTGCAATGGGCTGTGCAATTTCCCCAATACTGTTCGTGCTGGCAATGGAACTCATCTTGAAAGCAGCAACAAACAACGCGAGACAAACAGACCTTGGCGATGGATACAAGATGCCTCCTCTCAAGGCCTTCATGGATGACACTACAGTGATTTCATCCAGAGAAGACGAGACACGTCATGTGCTGGAGAGGCTGGACGACATAGTTGCCTCATCCAGAATGAAGTTCAAGCCAAAGAAATCACGGAGTCTCTCACTGAGGAAAGGAAAAGTGGCCGGATCTGTGGTCTTCAGTGTTGCCAACCAGGCCATTCCAACAGTCATAGAAGAACCAGTCAATAGCCTTGGAAGATGGTATGATGATACGCTGAAAGACACACAAAGAGCAAAAGAAACCAAGCAGATGGCGGAGGAAGGCTTGGAGACCATTGACCAGTGTGGGCTCCCTGGCAAATACAAGGTCTGGTGTCTGCAGTTCATGCTGATACCAAAGCTCCTATGGCCTCTGATGATATACGACATCTGCACCAGCATAGTGGAGGCAATGGAAGCCAAAATCAACAAGTTCACAAGGAAATGGCTTGGTGTCCCACCCTGTCTGACTGACATAGCGCTGTACTGTCGCCAAGCAAAGCTGAAACTACCACTGAAATCCATCCTGGAGGAATACAAAGCAGGGAAGATCATACTTCAAAGCATGCTGGAGGACTCAGGAGACAAGGTGGTAGAAGCAATCAAGCCCCAGCTGAAGACAGGCAGAAAATGGAAAGTTCAAGAGGCGATGGATTCTGCAAAAGAAAGTCTCAAGATCAGAGAAATAACAGGACACACACAGACCAACAGACAAGGACTGGGGGTGACCAAAACTGAATGGTGGTCAAAGGCCAAAGGAAAAGCCAAAAGAGACATGATGATTCAGGAGATGAGAAAAGAAGAAGACCAAAAAAGACTACAAAAAGCAGTCCAGCAGAGCCAGCAAGGGCAATGGACAACGTGGGAGAATGCACTCCAAAGAAGTCTCACTTGGAATGACATTTGGCACATGGCCCCTCTCAGGATCAGCTTCATTCTCAGATCTGCATATGACCTTCTGCCCTCAAATGCAAACCTGGTGAAGTGGGGGAAAACAGACGATCCTGCATGCCCCCTCTGCCATGAAAAACAAACAGTGGAGCATGTCCTAAGCTCATGTAAAGTAGCCCTGGCTCAAGGAAGGTACACATGGAGGCACAACCAAGTGCTCAAAGAATTGTACAAGTAGTCTGGGCTAGTACCAACACCACAAAAGGGAAAATCAGGACTCCAAAAGCACCCGCAACATTCTTCACGGCAGGAGGCAGCAAATCATGGCCAAGAACAACAGTGCCACTCGAAACATGCAGGCAGAGTCTGCTGGACGGGGCAGATGACTGGGAGTGCACTGCAGACCTCCCAGAATGGAAGAGTCACCCAGAGATCATCAGCAAGAGTGGCATGAGACCAGACATAGTAGTCCACTCTAAGTCAACCAAGCAGCTGATCATGATCGAGCTCACGGTGCCATATGAGAACAGAATGGAGGCAGCTCAAATCTACAAGACTGAAAAGTATGCTGATCTGGCAAACAGCCTGAGGAGAGAAGGCTATCAGGTCAAAGTCCTCACTGCAGAAATTGGAGCTAGGGGGTTTGTAGGAACGTCTGCATACAGCCTCATGAAACAGCTCTCAGTTGCAGGGAAGGAAAAAACCAGAGCCCTGAAAGCAATGGCAGAAGCGGCAGAGAGGTGTTCAAGCTGGATCTGGTCAAGGAGGAACAAAAGTGAACTTCATAAGGCTTAATTTCCCTACAAATATCAGGTGTCCCTGTGGCTCAGTGGGTAAAGCGCGAGTCATTAAGTGGAAAATGAGCATGTCCAGAGGGTCATGGGTTCGAATCCCAGCCATGGCTCGTCCCAAGATGGGAAAAAAAAGGGGCAGCAGAGGGACATCCGGAGTCATGAACCGGGTGTGGCCCAACCCCCCTAGAGTGTCAGGAGATAAGGGCCGAAACACTTGCTTGAAGGGGGCTTCTCTTCTGAGGACTCTCTGCTGCCACGCTCTCCACGAGTTTCTTTCTACAGCCATACTCCAACTTCGGGGGTAGCCAACCAACGGTCAAACTGGCCTTCTTTTCCGAAAGTTAGTGATGGGATTTTACGTGTGTGCAAGATGTTATGCGTGCGTTCACACACGGAACCTCGGTTTATGGTCTCATTCGAAGGACTGTATGGGGAATCGAGTCAAAACCAATGTTAACTCCGAGAGGAAAATCCCCCTGTAACGAAACGGACCGGCGGAGATTCGAACCCGCAACCCCAGGATCATCAAGATTACGAGTCCGGCGCTCTACCACTAAGCTGTTCCGGCCCCCAAAGCCTTCTCTTGATCATCATACTGTTCGCTTGTTCCCATGCCCCTACCACTGCCCCCCCCCCCCCCCCCCCTTTCCACGTCCTTCATCCCATCCTTCTCTTCCCCAGGCAATTAATGATCTAGGGGAGTTAGATCCCTTAGACAGTTTAAATACCTCTTCCTCACCCAACCACTCAACATATCCTTCAGTTTAGTGCAGTACAAGAAGAACAGATCCTTATCAACGTAACACTCTGACGAGTAAAATATACTTTGAAAACTTCTTAAGAACGCCGAACAGTGTCGTAGTCCTGAGCCCCGATGACTCCAAGTCTCTAGAAAACAACGCTGAACAGACGCCAACAATCCTCTCAGTACAGATTTATTACATTACCTAACAGACCTTCCGCTATGGAGGAAAGAGATAGAAGAAGAAGAAATCCATTGGGAGTGAGGGCTTTTAAAGTAAGAGGAATACTCTGTCGACCTTAGTCACTTTAGGGCATTTAAAGCAGGATGACCACTCTGAGACCTTTTCTACATCTTCCCAGTCAGTTCGTGTGGCTCAGACCATCTTTCACAGGAATGGTCCGAACTGGTTTTGACCGGACAGCCTTGAAAGCTGAGTATTTATATATTTCAAAAAAAAAAAAAAAAAAAAAAACAAGATACGGTAATCATTCTTGACGTACCGGAAACGAAGGTGTCTAGCTCTGCTTGTCAGCGGAGTTTCAGGGCTGGGGCACAGACGACAGGATGACTACGAAGCAGGCTGCCATATAAGAATTTCAGCTCTCTGCAGGATGTTTGGGAATTTGACTGAGAGATCTATGTCTGGATGACCTGTTTCCATCTGGATAACTGAAATAGAAGACGAGATCTTTGTATTGTCATCCTCTGTCTGACTATGAAAGATAACCTTCGATAATGTTCATATGATTGCATTATTAATCATTGACTGGTTTATCAAAAGATTTAGATCGCAGAATTACTGTTTTATTTCACATGCTGATGATAAGAGATGTTGTAAAGACTTCACAGTGCTTTATAAGCTTACACTCCTATTCAGTCATCAATTTATGCATATTTCGCATGAGTAGCGGGTATTCATTACCACAACAGACGCCTGGTCCTACCCACACAAACACACAATCTTGCAGCCGTTGTATAGTCTTCTAATTTGAAGAGAGATGTGCTTTTATGCCTGTCTTAAAAGATGTAATAAAATGGAGTGTCTGACAGATCAGAGATCTATGCATCTGGGGCTGGAAAACAGACATATATTTTAACAATGAAATTCTTGGTCCATTATTTGTGAGGCGTTGAGACCAATACCAGAAGAGAGAAGGCAATGGTCCAAATGATGCGTGCGTGTCAAAGTAAAGACAGTTCTGTCTGTCCTATTGACCATCACAGGCTTACAGGCGAATCTAGTGTGGCATACACGCCAAGATGTCACATCAATACTGACACTGGGGAGTAATGTGTAGATGAGTGGTGGTGATCGACACAGCTGTCTGATTATTAATTATAGGTGATTTGATTCTTAGCGCCTTCTGGTTCCTCTTGGGACTTCAAGGTGGGCGGGGGAGGTGGGGGGAAGGAGAAGGGTGGCTTTCAAGTATTGCAGACTTTCCCTGACCCACATACTTAGATGCCAAATCCATCTTATTCTCCCCTCGACTTTCACTCAATCCCCCCCTCCCCTTTCGTTATGAGGACTTCTGGTGCTGTTGCAAAGTCTTGTCAGGGACTGCTTCGTGAGAGAGATTGGTTGTTCCCATGTCTGTCAGCTCTCAACACGCACACACACACCCACCCCGCCCCTCAACATCCCCCTGCCCAACCTGAGCCTCCGCTCCCTTGCCCTCTTTCCCTGATCGTTAGTAGTGTACGGGAACAGTTTCCCTTAGATATTTTGGTAATACATCCACCATCACTCTACCACCCTTCAGTGCCAGACTGGCTTCGAGTGACTGACACATAACCAATGCCAAGGAAGCGAGGGAACCCCAGGTCAATAACCCCAATTCTGTTTTCCCTCCACCTGTTACCTGAGTCTTATGTGGGGATCAGAGAGCTGGATTCTTTGGGTGGATGGTACATGGATGCCAAACAGAATCTGTTTCTCGCGTTCTTCTTGGGGTCACATTCTCATAGGCGAATCTTGTATGGCAGGCACGCAAACAGGTCACATTAACAGTGATTCTGGGGAGAAGTGTCAGGACACGTGGTGAGTTAGTGGTGATGATTATGACACTCTCTGACTATGAACAACTCAAGATTTTTGTGTGTGTTCTTATCATCTCTTGTTTTCCTGAGGACATTTAGGGGAGGAGAAGGAGAGTGAGCGTTAAAGAAGTCACAGACCCCCCACCCCCCCACCCTCCCCCCCACTCTAACCGTCACTTCCCCCCTGCCTCCCTAACACTCGTAGTTTATGATAAAATTGTGGCAGACATGGCCGGAAGAAAGGAACCAGAAGATCAGCGTCAATCCCGACACATCCCAGTCTCCTTTCCTCAGCCCCTACCCCCACCATCTCTCAGTCAAAAGACCTTTGGCTGTTCTTGCAGTGGCTTAGAAACTGACTGTACCCAAACCCTCATCACCATCATCATCATCAGACTGAGGTTTATGTGTAGCTCACTTGTTCCTAAGCCTTTAACCCCTCCTCTTTCACCCCTTCCACATCCTCGACCTCTACCCCCTCCTGATCTTTCCCAAGATATCTATAGTGCAGGGGATAGGATCCCTTTAAACTCTAGAACCCTTATCTGAAAACTCTTGCTCGTGATTAAATGCAGCACTGGCTGTTGCAAAGACTCTCTCTCTCTCTCTCTCTCTCTCTCTTTGTGTGTTGTGTGTGTGTGTGTTGTGTGTGTGTTGTGTGTGTGTGTGTGTGTGTGTGTGTGTGTGTGTGTGGCTGGCTGGCTGGCTGTGTATTCATATGTCTACCTTAGTTCCCCGTTACCATGTAATTCTATTACAGAACTTCAGCATCACACATATTTTTGTTTCCCGGAGAAATTTGGGCAGCTCTTGGGGGGGGGGGGGGGGGGGGGGGAGGGGGGGGGAGACCACGTAGCCTTAGTATAGCGCCACCGCTGTTTGTATTTGTCAGTGAATGTGTTCCTTCACCACTTGAAGTGCTTTTTTTTTCCACAGAATTTAGCCAAGGACCATTCATATAGGCCAGGGGTTCTTTTTGCTTAGTACACACGGGAGATCGATCGGTCATCTCATTAGAAAGATCAGCAATCAAATCCCCAATCACGGTCCAGATGAAAGGAGGAGGAGGACAACATCACCCTGTATGAGACTGGCAACATGGACTCATGGTTGTCTCCCAGCCGAGGCTTTGACTACGTGTCAGTCACTTGGGGCCAGTCTGGAAATGAACAGGGGGTGGTCTCCAATGTTTGCAATGAATTCAATACTCCTACGCTTACCGGAGATATGGACAAGAGTTAGAAAGAAATAGATGCTGAGGACTGAAGTGGGAGTTGGGGTTGTGTGGGAAAGAGGCAGTCTAACTAGCAATCTCCACAACGATCCAAATCTAATGATATGGGAGGTCGCTTTGGATGCTGTCAATTTCTACACGACTCTGCAACAGCACCAACAGTCCTACTGCCCCATGGGCCGGTGGGAGAGAGAGAGAGAGAGTGACCTCATGGGTGGACAGGATGGGTACAAGTAGGGGGGGGGGGGGGGGGGTTGGGCGAGAGCGAGATGGGGACAGGAATAGTATCTATCTTTTTTCTTACTGAATTGATTCGTCACTGCTCGCATCACTCGCTGGAAAAGGATTGGGCCTACAGAGCAATCGCTGGAAAAGGATTGGGCCTACAGAGCAATCGCTGGAAAAGGACTGGGCCTACAGAGCAATCGCTGGAAAAGGATTGGGCCTACAGAGCAATCGCTGGAAAAGGACTGGGCCTACAGAGCAATCGCTGGAAAAGGATTGGGCCTACAGAGCAATCGCTGGAAAAGGACTGGGCCTACAGAGCAATCGCTGGAAAAGGATTGGGCCTACAGAGCAATCGCTGGAAAAGGATTGGGCCTACAGAGCAATCGCTGGAAAAGGACTGGGCCTACAGAGCGGGATGGAGGACAGAGAAGACTTGGAGAAATGGGCGAAGTCTGTGTCTTCGTTTAGGCCCCTCACACCTTTCCTTCCTCAAAACGACATCAGAAGAACAAGAAGAACAAGAGCGAGAACAGCAGCAGCAGCAGCAACAACAACAAACACTATAACAATAGCAATAACGACAACAACAACAACCATCACAATAACAACAACAACAACAACAATAATAGTAGTAATAATGATGATGATGATGATGATGATAAGAAGAAGAAATAGTAATACTCATAATAATAATTATAATAGTAATAATAATGATAGTAACCAAATCACAAACAGCTAATAGTCAGACAACTATCTCGATCGCTACGACTCGTCCGCACACATCACTATCCTGTGTCAATATCCATGTGACATCCTGGCGTGCATAGCACATGCCACGTAAGGTTCGCTAGGAACACGTGAAGGCCAATAAGGGCATCAGGAACACTTTCACATTGTGATGCACATATTGTGCTGCCTTGGTTTTTGGTCTTCACATCCGAAACAGTTACAGATTAAAAAAAAACTTTAGAGGTAGGATCTTTCTGTTTCCATGCCCCAGCCGCATGTAACTTTAGACTCTCAGACAATTGGATTCTCTCACTATATTCAAGACAGGCTTAAAAACAACTTTTTCCAATTATGTCGTATATTTAATACTTCAATGGATTTGTGTAAATTCAGTATCCACCTGTCGGATCAAGACTGCACAGTATTTTTTTTTTTTTTAATAAATGCACAATACTCACGTGAAGCATGAGTGTCGAATGTGAGTTATGTGACTTGAAAAGTGCCTTGTGTAGTAGGTCTAGGTCTTTAGAACATCTAACAGCATTAGATCAAACTTTCATTCTTTGATACAAATCTGTCAGTATACCCATTCCATCAGTTATGACTGAAAATATGTGATCATTTTCAGAGAGTAGTTTCTACAAGGATAGTGAAAGGACAACATAATGATGCAATTTTCTCTTCTCATCATTAGAGCCATCACTAGAGAAACGTTTCATGCAGAACTAAACCTATCTGGAAACTTAAAGAAAATTACTGTGGATAGTGCACATTCTCAAAGCTGCGTCTTGCTGCTTCATAGTAGCTCTATCCTCTGCGCCCAAAGCCCTGAAACACCGCTTACAAGCAGAGCTGGACAGCTCAGTTTCCTGGACGCCAAGAACGATCACAGTTTCTTGTTCATTGTTAAGGACGCGGCTTTTAAGCCTGAAGGGCCAGTGACTGTTTGGGCCATGCCTGAGAAAGATGCTCTGAGCACGGAAGATGTAAAAGATTTCAACAGAATTTTCATCTTACTTTGCAAAGCCTTGGAGGCACACACACACACACACACACACACACACACACACACACACACACACACACACACACACACACACACACACACACACACACACATACAGACAGACAGAGAGAGAGAGAGAGAGAGAGAGAGAGAGAGAGAGAGGTGGGGGGGAAAGAGGGGGATAGGTTTTGGGAGTGTCTTGGTTACCTGTTGAAGAGAAATACGTCTACAGAAGCATTGGAGTAACTTCCTGCAATTTCAATGTCATGGATTCTGCTTCCTTTTACCAACATTCAACAGTCTATTCCAGTTTTCGTTAAAAAAAAAAAAAAAAGAAAAAAGAAAGAGAGAGAGAGAGAGAGCGCGAGAGAGAGAGCGAGAGAGAGAGAGAGAGAGAGCGAGAGAGAGAGAGAGAGAGAGAGAGAGAGCGAGAGAGAGAGAGAGATGAGGAGGAGGAGGAGGAGGAGAAGGATGATGATGATGATGATGATGATGATGATGATGATGATGATGATGATGATGATGATGATGACGATGATGATCTTTATTTTCAAGTATAAAAGATATAGCATTCATTATATCATCACACACACGCGCGCGCGAGCGCACGCACGCACGCACGCACACACACACACAGACACACACACACACACACACACACACACACACACACACACACACACACACACACACACACACACACAGAGAGAGTTCAGCATACCCAGTGCTGAACGTGATAACAACTAAGAGAGGAAAAGCACCCCTCACCCACACTTTCCATTCTACACCAATCCTTTCACTTTGGCCACAGACCCTTTCTCCCCCCGCTCCCCCCACAGTCACCTAAAGGAACTGAAAGTAAGATGACCACTCTGTCGACCATCTCTACATCCTCCCAGTCAGCTCCTATGACTCAGACCATCTCTCTCAGGGAAGGTCCAAGCTGGTTTGGGCCAGTCAGTTTTGAAAGCCGAGTATTAAAAAGTAGAACGGGAAACGGTAATCGTTCTTGACGTCCAGGAAACTAAGGTGTCTAGCTCTGCTTGTTAGCGGAGTTTCAGGGCCCAAGCTGACTCCGAAGCAGGCTGCCAGAAGAATTTGAGCTCACTGCAGGATGTTCTGGGAATTAGACCAACAGATCTATTTTTGGATGACAGGTTTCCAATGGATAACTGGAACAGAAAACTAGATCTTTATGTTCTCTTTATATGTTTGATATTTAGAGCTGCCTTTCCATAATGATCATGCAGTTATTACTGACACATTTGTATATCAATAGAATTAGATAATTGAATGACTGCTAACTTCGATCTTATATGTTTTAATAGCGGACTTTCTAAAGACTGCTCAAGGTGCTTCAAGAACTTATGGTAACTCGTATTCAGTCATCACTTCATTCATACTTAACATGTGTGTCAGGCATTAATGACAATAACAGACAGTCCTGGTTCTGCCCACACATAATAAATAAGCACCTAATCCTACAAACAGTATGTAGTCGTCTTATTTGGGTAGAGACATGTTTTTATGCTTGTACTGACAGTTGTAAGAAAATTGGACATCAAGGTTCCACGAGTCTGGGGCTTGGAGAGAAAAAAAGGCTTTACCAATAGAATTCTTGATCCATATTTCTGGAGTTTTGAGACCAGTACCAGAAGAGAATGGGTGATAGTCAAAATGATACGTGCGTGCCAAGTGAAAATTATTCTGTTGCTCTTGCTGGCCATCACAGGCTCACAGGCAAATCTTGCATGGCATACACGCCAAGATGTCACATCAATACTGACACTGGGGAGTGATGTGCAGATGAGTAGTGGTAATCATGATAGCTGCCTAATTATTAATCATTGGTGATTTGATTCTTAGCACCTTTTTTGTTCCTCATGGGACTTTCAGGAGGGAGGGGAAGGAGACAGGTGGCTATAGAAAAATCGCAGACTCCCCCTGCCCCTGGCTTGGGTGCCATACCCATCTTGTTCTTCCCTCGACTCCCGCCCCCACTCTCTGGTACTGTTGCAGAGTCCCGTTGGAACTGACTGCACCAGATCAGTCCTCCCAGTAATTGCTTCATTATAGAGACTGGTTGTTCCCATGACCCTCATCCCTCACCCTCCCTCCCCTTACTGCCCAACCCCCGACCTACACTCTCTTCCTCTGATCGTCAGAAGTGTATGCAAACAGGGTCCTATAAATATATTGTGGAAACCTCCATCTTCACCCCACCTTCCTCCTCCCCACCTTCATTACCAGACAGGCTTCAAGGGATTGACACATAATCAATGCTGAGGAAGGAAGAGAACCCCGGATCAGTAATACCAATTTTCTTTCCCTTCCACCAATCATCCGAACCCTATTTGGGTATTAGAGAGTTAGATTCGCTGGATGGATGGTACATGGGTACCACAGTGAAACTGTTTCTCACGCACTTGATGCTGTCACATTCTCATAGGCTAATATCGTATGGCATACATGTAAACATGTCAATCTAATACTGACAGTCAGTTAGTCAATCAGTCATTCCCCTGACCGCTGGGGTCGTTGGGGGAACGTGATGAGGCAGCCGCCGTTTCTCTCCAGGCTCTTCTGTTTGTAGCTGTCGTGAGGAGATCTGGCATGGTCATTTTGGTCCAGTCCTTTATAGGAAAAGATGCTCCCAGGATTCACCGAAAGGGGGAGAGAATGATGAATCCATCGGTGCTCAACCAATCATGACTGCAAATCCCAAACGGACTATGAACATGGACCAAATGGAATATCCATGTGTCTGTGGAAAGCGTTTCGCTACCACCCGTGGCATGAAGATCCACAGAACAAAGATGGGATGTGTGAAGACTCATCTGAATGAGCAGCAGCGCACTGCATCAGCAGATAAGACGTCGGAAGACCAAGGCCAGGATTTAAACCACAGTGCCAAGGACATCCACGCTGTTGGTTCGGATGAGGAATTTGCACAGGCCCTCGATGCCAGGCGCCTGAAACTCAACCTGCCACGAGCAAACGAAACTGAAGATTGGGAGAAACTGGATGCAAAAATCGTCCAAAGACTCGATGCACTGATAGGGAAAAGCACCCTGGAACACAAACTAGCCACATATGGGGACATTGTGTATGCCACATGTAGAGACACCTATGGAGCAAAACTACCCAAAGAGAAAACACCTCCAAAGAAATCCAGACGCCAAGAAAAGATGGACAAGATCAGGGTCCAAAAGAAAAACCTCAAGATGCAAATGAAGACCGCATTGCCAGCTGAAAAACAAGGCTTGGAAAAACTGTGGAAAGACCTGAAAGAAAAACACAGCGCCCTCAGCAAAGCAGAATCTGCGAGGAAGAGGAAGAGCAAAAAGAAGAAGACACAAGAGCGCTTCTTCAGAGACCCCTTCCAGTTTGCCAGAACACTGTTTGAGCAGCCAAAATCTGGGACCCTAAGTGTGGACAAAGGAGTTCTTGAGCAGCATCTGAGGAAAACATACTCTGACCCACAGAGCAAAGCACCACTCGACATTCAAGGTCTGGTGTGGCCAACCAACCCTGAGGAACAGTTCAATGGCAAGCCTCCAACGTTGGCGGAAATCAAGAAGGTGGTCGACAAAGCCAGAGCCAAATCATCACCAGGGCCAAACGGAATACCTTACCAGCTTTACAAGAAATGTCCCAAGGTGCTGGAGTGGCTCCACAGGCTGCTGCGATCGGCTTGGAGAAACCAGAAGATCAGCGGCCAGTGGATGACGGCAGATGGTGTGTACATCCCCAAAGAGCAAAACTCAAGTGACATCAGCCAGTTCAGGCCAATATCACTACTGAACGTCGAAGGGAAAATCTTCTTCTCTGTCATGGCAGCAAGGCTGACCAAGTACCTGATGGAAAACAAGTACTTGGATGTGTCAGTCCAGAAAGGTGGCATCCCAGGCGTGGCTGGCTGTGTAG